>LR738715.1:680876565-680922533 GCA_902687465.1 Secale cereale | reverse complement strand
CCCCCCGGTATTCAGTCAGGACTCCAATATACGTAGAAAGGCAAGTATAGAGTCTAGATGTATCTATTAGTTCCTCCCCAAGTCACCCTTGTAACCTGCTACTTCTCGAGCTTGCGTTGTATTCCCTCGAAGAGGAAAGGGTGATGCATCACAGTAACATAGGTATTTCCCTCAGTTTTTGAGAACTAAGGTATCAATCCGGTAGGAGACCACGCGCCACTCCGTCGCACCTGCACAAACAAATAAGAACCTCGCAGCCAACACGGTAAAAAGGGTTGTCAATCCCTTCTCGGTCACTTACGAGAGTGAGATCTGATAGATATGAAAAGATAATATTTTTGGTATTTTTGGTATAGAAACAGAAAGTAAATAATGCAAATAAATAACGGCGACAAAAATTAACTAGTTGACGGGAGATTAATATGATAAAGACAGACCCGGGGGCCATAGGTTTCACTAGTGGCTTCTCTCATGATAGCAGAATTCTACGGTGGGTGAAGAAATTACTGTCGAGCAATTGATAGAAGAGCGCATAGTTATAAGAATATCTAGGCATGATCATTGTATATAGGCATCACGTCTGTGACAAGTAGAATGAAACGATTCTACATCTACTACTATTACTCCACACATCGACCGCTATCCAGCATGGATCTAGAGTATTAAGTTCATAAGAACAGAGTAACGCCTTAAGCAAGATGACATGATGTAGAGGGATAAACTCATGCAATATTATATAAACCCCATCTTTTTATCGTAGATGGCAACAACACAATACGTGCCTTGCTGCCCCTGCTGTGACTGGGAAAGGAGAACGCAAGATTGAACCCAAAGCCAAGCACTTCTCCCATTGCAAGAACTATAGATCTAGTAGGCCAAACCAAACCAATAATTCGAAGAGACTTGCAAGGATATTATAATCATACATAAAAGATTTGAGAAAAGAATCGAATATTGTTCAAAGATAATCTTGATCATAAACCCACAATTCATCGGATCTTGACAGACACACCGCAAAAAGATTACATCGAATAAATCTCCTCGAAGATCGAGAAGAACTTTGTATTGAGATCCAAAGAGAGAGAAGAAGCCATCTAGCTAATAACTATGGACCCGAAGGTCTGTGGTAAACTACTGACAACTCATCGGAGAGGCTGTTGTGTTGATGTAGAAGCCCTCCGTGATCGATCCCCCTCCGGTGGAACTCAGGAACAGGCCCGAAGATGGGATCTCACGGGAACAGAAGGTTGCGGCGGTGGAATTAGGGTTTCGTCTGTTGCCTCGATGTTTTCAGGGTATGAGAGTATATATAGGCTGAAGAGGCATGTCGGGGGATAAACAGGTGGCCCACGAGGGTGGGGGCACACCTACCCCCTGGGCGTGCCCCTCTGCCCTCTTGGCCACCTCCTTCTCTTCCTGGCGTGTACTCCAAGTCTTTCGTGTTGATATTGTTCCAAAAATAACTCTCTCGAAGGTTTCATTCCGTTTTATATTCTTTTTCTGGGAAACACTGAAATAGGCAAAAAAACAGCAATCTGCACTGGGCCTTGGGTTAGTAGGTTAGTCCCAAAATGATATAAAAGTGTATAATAAAGCCCATTAAACATCCAAAACAGAATATATAATAGCATGGAACAATAAAAAATTATAGATACATTGGAGACGTATCAATCATCCCCAAGCTTAATTCCTGCTCATCCTCGAGTAGGTAAATGATAAAAATAGAATTTTTGATGTGGAATGCTAACCAACATAATTATCAATGTAATTTTCTTTATTGTGTCATGAATGTTTAGATCTAAAAGATTCAAGACAAAAGTTTATATTGACATAAGAATAATAATACTTCAAGCATACTAACAAAGCAATCATGTCTTCTCAAAATATCATGGTCAAAGAAAGTTATCCCTACAAAATCATATAGTCTGGCTATGCTCTATCTTCATCACACAAAATATTTAAATGATGCACAACCCCGGTTTCAGCCAAGCAATTGTTTTACACTTCAATTTTTTCAAACCTTTCAACTTTCACACAATATATGAGCGTGAGCCATGGATATAGCACTATGTGGAATAGAGTGGTGGTTGTGGAGAAGACAAAAGAGGAAGATAGTCTCACATCAACTAGGCGTATCAATAGGCTATGGAGATGCCCATCAATAGATATCAATGTGAGTGAGTAGGGATTGCCATGCAATGGATGCACTAGAGCTATAACTGTACGAAAGCTCAACAAAAGAAACTAAGTGGGTGTGCATCCAACTTGCTAGCTCACGAAGACCTAGGGCATTTGAGGAAGCCCATCATTGGAATATACAAGCCAAGTTCTATAACGAAAATTCCCACTAGTATATGAAAGTGACAAAACAAGACACTCTCTATCATGAAGATCATGGTGCTATTTTGAAGCACAAGTGTGGAAAAAGGATAGTAACATTGTCCCTTCTCTATATTTCTCTCATTTTATCTTTTTCTTTACGCCTTTTTTCTTTTTTTTTTCTTTTTTATGGCCTCCTTTTTTGTTTCTTTTCTTTTCTTATGTCCGGAGTCTCATCCCGACTTGTGGGGGAATCATCGTCTCCATCATCCTTTCCTCATTGGGACAATGCTCTAGTAATGAAGATCATCACACTTTTATTTACTTACAACTCCAACCTAGAACAAAATATTACTCTATGTGAATGACAATGATGAGGCATGTCATATGAATGGAACGGTGGAAAGTTGCATGGCAATATATCTCGGAATGGATATGGAAATGCCATGATAGGTAGGTATGGTGGCTGTTTTGAGGAAGGTATATGGTGGTTGTAAGGTACCGGTGAAAGTTGCACGGTACAAGAGAGGCTAGCAATGGTGGAAGGGTGAGAGTGCGTATAATCCATGGACTCAACATTAGTCATAAAGAACTCATATACTTATTGAAAAAATCTACGAGTTATCAAAACAAAGTATTCAACGCATGCTCCTAGAGGAAGGGTTGGTAGGAGTTAACCATCGCGTGATCCCGACCTCCACACAAAGGATGACACTCAAAAAACAAATCATGCTCCAACTTCATCACATAACGGTTCACCATACGTACATGCTACGGGAATCACAAACATTAACACAAGTGTTTCTCAAATTCATAATTACTCTACTAGAATGACTCTAATATCACTATCCTCATATCTCAAAACAATCATCAAGCATCAAAATTCTCATAATATTCAATGCACTTTATATGAAAGATTTTACTATTCCCATCTTGGATGCCTATCATATTAGGACTAGTTTTATAACCAAAGCACATTACCATGCTGTTCTAAGAGACTCTCAAAAATATATAAGTGAAGCATGAGAGATCAATAATTTCTATAAAATAAAACCACCAACGTGCTCTAAAAGATATAAGTGAAGCACTAGAGCAAAACTATTTAGCTCAAAAGATATAAGTGAAGCACATAGAGTATTCTAATAAATTCCAAATCATGCGTATCTCTCTCAAAAGGTGTGTCCAGAAAGGATGATTGTGGTAAACTAAAAAGCAAAGACTAAAATCATACATGACGCTCCAAGCAAAACACATATCATGTAGTGAATAAAAATATAGTCTCAAGTAAAGTTACCGATAGACGAAGACGAAAGAGGGGATGCCTTCCCGAGGCATCCCCAAGCTTAGGCTTTTGGTTATCCTTGAATTTTACCTTGGGGTGCCTTCGTCATCCCCAAGCTTAGGCTCTTTCCACTCTTTGTTAAATTGCCCATCAAATCCATACTCAAAACTTGAAAACTTCACAACACAAAACTTAGCCAAAAATCTCGTGAGCTCCGTTAGTATAAGAAAACAAACCACCACTCAAAGGTACTGTAATTAACTCATTCTTTGTTTATATTGGTGTTAAACCTACTGTATTCCAACTTCTCTATGATTCATACGCCTCGATACCACTTATAGATTCATCAAAATAAGTAAACAACACACGAAAAACAGAATTTGTCAAAAACAGAACAATCTGTAGCAATCTGTAACTTTCGAATACTTCTATAACTCTAAAAAATTGAAATAAATTGGTGG
Organism: Secale cereale; assembly: GCA_902687465.1. Classification (NCBI taxonomy): domain Eukaryota; kingdom Viridiplantae; phylum Streptophyta; class Magnoliopsida; order Poales; family Poaceae; genus Secale; species Secale cereale. The sequence continues at coordinate 680,918,471 of LR738715.1, read as the reverse complement.
ATGTGAGTAATTTGTCTATTAATCATCTTCAAAAAGAATCAACTAAAAAACACTCTCTAGTAAAAAACGGTAGCTAATCTGGAGAGCGCTAAAGTTTCTATTTTTCACAACATGATCGCATAAACTTCACACAAGTCTTCCCAAAGGTTCTACTTGGCACAAACACTAATTAAAATACAAAATCACATCTAAATAGAAGCTATATGCAATATTTGTTCCTAAACAGAAGCAAAAACAAATAAAATAAAATTGGGTTGCCTCCCAATAGGCACTATCGTTTAACGCTCTTAGCTAGGCATTAATAATTCAATGATGCTCACATGAAAGATAAGAATTGAAGGACAAAGAGAGCATCATAAAACACGTGAAAATCACATCTAAGTATAACATACTTCCTATGCATTGGCATTTTATAGGAAAACAAATTAGCAAGACAAGCAAGATCTAGCATATGCATGGAGGAAGAAAGAAACAATAGCAATCTCAACATAACGAGAGGTAATTTAGTAACATGAAAATTTCTACAACCATATTTTCCTCTCTCATAATAATTGCATGTATTATAATTAGCAAATTCAACAATATAGCTATCACAAAACATATTCTCAAAATGATCCACATGCATACGAAGTTGACACTCTTCCAAAATAGTGGGATCAACATTAACTAAAGCATGACCTCTCCAAACCCACTTTTATCCAAAATTTCATAAGATTGAACATTCTCCAAATATGTGGGATCTAAAGTTGACACTCTTCCAAACCCACTTTCAATATTATTGCAAACATTATTATCAATCTTATATATATCATGGGGCTTAAATAAGTTTTCAAGATCGTAAGAAGCATCACCCCAATCATGATCATTGCAACAAGTAGTGGGCATAGAAAAATAAGCATCCCCAAGCTTAGGGTTTTGCATACCATTAGCATAATTGACATTAATAGAATTTATAATAACATCATTGAAATCATGCTTTTCATTCAAGGAGCTATCGTGAATCACTTTATAATCTTCTTCTTTCAACACTTCATCACAATTTTCGGACTCATGAATTTCAAGCAAAACATCATAAAGATAATCTAGTGCACGCAGCTCACTAGCAATTGGTTCATTATAATTGGATCTATTAAAAAGACTAGAAAGTGGATGAGGATCCATAATTTAGCAAGCAAAGATGCAAGCTAATAGAGGGCACATGGCAACACAGGCAAACAGAAAGGCGAACGGAAAGAGAGCGAATAAAACGGTGAATGTGAAGTGGGGGAGAGGAAAACGAGAGGCAAATGGCAAATAATGTAATGCGAGGGATAAGAGTTTATGATAGGTACTTGGTATATGACTTTTGCGTAGATCTCCCTGGCAACGGCGCCAAAAATTCTTCTTGCTACTTCTCGATCTTGCGATGTATTCCCTCAAAGAGGAAAGGGTGATGTAGCACAGTAGCGTAAGTACTTCCCTCAGTTTTTGAGAACCAAGGTATCAATCCAGTAGGAGACCACGCGCAAGTCCCTCGCACCTGCATAAACAAATAAGAACCTCGCAGCCAATGCAATAAAAGGGGTTGTCAATCCCTTCTCGGTCACTTACGAGGGTGAGATCTGATAGATATGATAAGATAATATTTTTGGTATTTTTGGTATAGAAAGAGAAAGTAAATAATGCAAATAAATAATGTGATAGAAATTAACTAGTTGATGGGAGATTACTATGATAAAGATAGACCCAGGGGCCATAGGTTTCACTAGTGGCTTCTCTCATGATAGCAGAATTCTACGTTGGGTGAACAAATTACTGTCGAGCAATTGATAGAAGAGCGCATAGTTATGAAAATATCTAGGCATGATCATTGTATATAGGCATCACGTCCGTGACAAGTAGACTGAAACGATTCTGCATCTACTACTATTACTCCACACATCGACTGCTATTCAACATGCATCTAGAGTATTAAGTTCATAAGAACAGAGTAACGCCTTATGCAAGATGACATGATGTAGAGGGATAAACTCATGCAATATGATATAGACCCCATCTTTTTGTCCTCGATGGCAACAATACAATACGTGCCTTGTTGCCCATGCTGTTACTGGGAAAGGACACCGCAAGATTGAACCCAAATCCAAGCACTTCTCCCATTGCAAGAACTATAGATCTAGTAGGCCAAACGAAACCAATAATTTGCAGAGACTTGCAAGCATATTATAATCATACATAAAATATTTCAGAAAAGAATCCAATGTTGTTCAAAGATAATCTTGATCATAAACCCACAATTCATCGAATCTCGAAAAACACACCGCAAAAAGATTACATCGAATAGATCTCCTCGAAGATCAAGCAGAACTTTGTATTGAGATCCAAAGAGACAGAAGAAGCCATCTAGCTAATAACTATGGACCCGAATGTCTGTGGTAAACTACTCACAACTCACCGGAGAGGCTGTGGTGTTGATGTAGAAGCCCTTCGTGATCGATCCCCCTCTAGTGGAGCTCTGGAACAGGCTCCAAGATGGGATCTCACAGGAACAGAAGGTTACGGTGGTGTAATTAGGGTTTCGTTTGTTGCCTCGATGTTTTCAGGTTATGAGAGTATATATAAGCTAAAGAGGCACGTCGGGGGAGCAACAGGTGGCCCACGAGGGTGGGGGCGCGCCTACCCCCTGGTCGCGCCCCTTGCCCTCGTGGCCACCTCCTTCTCTTCCTCACGTGTACTCCAAGTCTTTCGTGTTGATATTGTTCAAAAAATAACTCTCCCGAAGGTTTCATTTCGTTTGGACTCCGTTTGATATTCCTTTTCTGCGAAACACTGAAATAGGCAAAAAAACAACAATCTGCACTGGGCCTTGGGTTAGTAGGTTAGTCTCAAAATGATATAAAAGTGTATAATAAAGCCCATTAAACATCCAAAACAGAATATATAATAGCATGGAACAATAAAAAATTATAGATACGTTGGAGACGTATCATAACCCTAGGCCCACTCTGGCGTGTATATAAGCCGGGGGTTTAGTCAGTAGAGGCTAACATCAGAATCATAACATCCTCATACGCTAGGCATTAGGGTTTATCCACTACGATCTCGAGGTAGATCAACTCTTGTAATCATATTCATCAAGATTAATATAACAGGAAGTAGGGTTTTACCTCGATCGAGAAGGCCTGAACCTGGGTAAACATTGTGTCCCCAGTCTCCTATTACCATCGATCCTCTAACGCATAGCTTGGGCCCCCCTACCCGAGATCTGTCGGTTTTGACACCAACAATACTGGGGAGTCCTGTATTCATGGGTCCTCAATCGTCCGGGTCGATGAAGCTGGGTCGTATTGATGGGCCACGAAAGTAGAAGCAGAAGACTCTCCCCCGTATTCGGTCAGGACTCCAACGTACGTAGAAAGGCAAGCGTAGAGTTCGAATGTATCTATTACTTCCTCCCCAAGTCTCCCTTGTAACCCTAGGCCCACTCTGGCGTGTATATAAGCAAGGGGGTTTAGTATGGTGGACTCTCATGGCAACTTACTTGAAGGATCTTACTCAATCCATAGGTAGGTATGGTGGACTCTCATGGTAAAACTGGGTTTAAGGATGTATGGAAGCACAAGTAGTATCTCTACTTGGTGCAAGGAGTTTTGGCTAGCATGAGGGGGAAAGGCAAGCTCAATCATGTTGGATGATCCATGACAATATACTTTATTTCATATATAAGAAAACATAACCCATTATGTTGTCTTCCTTGTCCAACATGAACTCTTTAGCATGTCATATTTTAATGAGTGCTCACAATCGTAAAAGATGTCCAAGATAGTATATTTGTATGTGAAAACCTCTGTTTCTTTATTACTTCCTATTAATTTCAACGATGACCAAAACTATGTTTGTCAACTTCCAACAACTTTTATTCATCATACTCTTTATTTGTGAAGTAATTACTAACCATAAGATCAATACGATCTCTTTGATTCTTTTTATTCTTTCTTTTGTCTAATCATGATCATAGTGAGAAAATCAAGCCCTTGACTCAACACTAATCTTTATTATATAGCTCACGGACTCGATTACGAAGGTAAAGATCAAAAAGCAAAAGCTCACAACAAGATCATACTAAACTTTATTCTACTAGACCAAGATATTACCAAAAGGATCGAACTAAGAAAAACGGTAAAGATAGGAGTGGTGGTGATACGATACCGGGGCACCTCCCCCAAACTTGGTAGTTGCCAAGGGGAGTGCCCTTACCCATGTGATTATGTATCTTCCTTCAGAGGTGTTGATGATGGAGGCTTGTTCCTTAGTTTGCGCTTGAGGATAGAATTCTACTCCTTTAGGTCATCGATCTCCTACTCTAGGCTCAATATCTTTTTGCATAGTTCCTGCTTGTTCTCCTGCAAGAGGCAAAAAGGTATAAACTCGACCTTAGGTTTCTTTGCTCTATCTGGGGGACTTGACTTCTTGAACTCCACATGCATGTCCCCAGGTTGAGGTAGAGGGAATTCGTCTTCTTCTGAGCTGGTCTCCTCCTTTCCCCTAGGATCATGGTCTTCTTCATCCTCCATGGTCCAACCATAATGCTCCAGGTCCCCGTAGACCTTAGGGTCTGCAAGGTAATCAGCCACATAGCTTTCTCCCTCCGAATCCTGGGACGACATGTTGTTCAAATCTGCGGCAGAAACAGCTCAAAACAAAAACAGAGGATATTCACGTGGTGCGGTGGTCAAAACCTTCGTGAGATTATATAATGAATTTTTACCGACCAAAAGAGGTAACCTGCAACAAAACGGAGTCGGGGAGGCACACGACGTACCCACGAGGCAGGGGGCGTGCCCAGGGGGTAGGGCCCGCCCTCCACCCTCATGGACGCCTCGTGTCCTTCTTGGACTGCCTATTATTTTTCTGTTTTTCTAAATATTCCAAAACGGTGAAAAAATTGCCATTAGAACTGTTTTGGAGTCGGTTTACTTACTGTACCACATACCTCTTCCTTTCCGAAGTCTGAATCGTTCTGGAAAGTGTCCCTTACGTGTTCCTCCGGGGTTACGGTTTCAATAACATTGGTTTCAACATTTATAGGATTACATGAGATATAATATGTTTGATTCTTTGACCATTCACCACCTTCGGGTTTATGCCTTCGAAGTTGTTGATTTTTATGGCACCGGATCAATAGACCTCCTCGATAACGTAAGGACCTTCCCATTTAGAGAGAAGTTTTCCTGCAAAAAATCTTAAACGAGAGTTGTATAGCAAGACATAATCACCTACGTTAAACTCAAGCTTTTGTATTCTTTTGTCATGCCATCTTTTAACTTTTTCTTTAAACAGCTTCGCATTCTCATAGGCCTAGGTCCTCCATTCATCTAGTGAGCTAATGTCAGATAACCTCTTTTAAGGAAATATGCCCTAGAGGCAATAATAAAGTTATTATTTGTTTCCTTATATCATGATAAATGCTTATTATTCATGCTAGAATTGTATTAACCGAAAACTTAGTACATGTGTGAATACATAGACAAAATAGAGCGTCCCTACTATGCCTCTACTAGACTAGCTCATTGATCAAAGATGGTTATGTTTCTTAGCCATAGACATGAGTTGTAATTTGATCAATGAGATCACATTATTAGGAGAATGATGTGATGGACAAGACCCATCCGTTAGCTTAGCACTATGATCGTTTAGTTTTACTGCTATTGCTTTCTCCATGACTTATACATGTTCCTATGACTATGAGATTATGCAACTCCCTAATATCAGAGGAACACCTTGTGTGCTATCAAACATCACAACGTAACTGGGTGATTATAAAGATGCTCTACAGGTGTCTCCAAAGGTGTTCGTGGTGTTGGCATAGATCAAGAATAGGATTTGTCACTCCGAGTGTTGGAGAGTTATCTCTGGACCCTCTCGGCAATACACATCATAATAAGCCTTGCAAGCAAATGACTAATGAGTTAGTCAAGAGATGATGTATTACTTAACTAGTAAAGAGACTTGCCGGTAACGAGATTGAACTAGGTATTGAGATACCGACGATCGAATCTCGGGCAAGTAACATACCGATGACAAAGGTAACAACATATGTTGTTATGCGGTTTGACCGATAAAGATCTTCGTAGAATATGTAGAAGCCAATATGAGCATCCAGGTTCCGCTGTTGCTTATTGACCGGAGATGAGTCTCGGTCATGTCTGCATAGTTCTCGAACCCGTAGGGTCTGCACGCTTAACGTTTGATGACGATGGGTATTATGAGTTTATGTGTTTTGATGTACCGAAGGTAGTTCGGAGTCCCAGATGAGATCATGGACATGACGAGGAGTCTTGAAATGGTCGAGCCGTAAAGATCGATATATTGGACGACTATATTCGGACATCGGAAAGGTTCCGAGTAATTTGGGTATTTTTCGGAGTACCGGGGGAGTTACGGGAATACGGGAGTACATATGGGCCTTAGTGGGCTTTAGGGGAAAACGAGGAGAAGCCACGAGGGCTAGCCGCGCGCCCCATGGGCCTAGTCCGATATGGACTAGGGGAGGGGCTGCGCCCCCTCTTTCCTTCTCCTCCCCCTCTCCTTCCTTCCCTTCCTAGTAGGACTAGGAAAGGAGGAGTCCTACTCCTACTAGGAGGAGGATTCCTCCTCCCTTTGGCACGCCTAGAGAGGCCGGCCGGCCTCCCCTCACTCCTTTATATACGTGGGGAGGGGGCACCCTAAGGACACACAAGTTGATCAGTTGATCTCTCCCAACCGTGTGCGGTGCCCCCCTCCACAGAAACACACCTTGGTCATATCGTTGCAGCGCTTAGGCGAAGCCCTGCGACGGTAACTTCATCATCTCCATAACCATGCCGTTGTGCTGACGAAACTCTCCCGTGAGGTTCTACTGGATCAAGAGCTCGTGGGACGTCATCAAGCTGAACGTGTGCTGAACGCGGAGGCTCCGTATGTTCGGTGCTTGATCGGTTGGATCACGAAGAAGTTCGGCTACATCAACCGCGTCACTAGATGCTTCCGCTTTCGGTCTACGAGGGAACATAGACACACTCTCCTCGCTCGTTGCTATGCATCTGGTAGATAGATCTTGCGTGATCGTAGGAAAATTTTGAAATACTACGTTCCCAACAGTGGCATCATGAGCCATGTCTATGCGTAGATGATATGCATGAGTAGAACACAATGAGTTGTGTGCGATAATAGTCATACTTCTTACCAGCATGTCATACTTTTTTTCGGTGGTATTGTGAGATGAAGCGGCCCGGGCCGACATTACACGTACGCTTACGCGAGACTGGTTTCACCGTAATGAGCACTCGTTGCTTAAAGGTGACTGGCGGGTGTCTGTCTCTCTCACTTTAGCTGAATCGAGTGTGGCTACGCCCGATCCTTGTGAAGGTTAAAACAACACATACTTGATGAAAAATCGTTGTGGTTTTTGTATGCGTAGGTAAGAACGGTTCTTGCTAAGCCCGCAGCCACATAAAACTTGCAACAACAAAGTAGAGGACGTCTAACTTATTTATGCAGGGCATGTTGTGATGTGATATGGTCAAGGCGTGATGAGTTATACGTTATTGTATGAGATGATCATGTTTTGTAAAGTTATCGGCAACTGGCAGGAGCCATATAGTTGTCGCTTTATTGTATGAAATACAGTCGACATGTAATTGATTTACTTTATCATTAAACGGTAGCGATAGTCGTGGAAGCAATAGTTGGCGAGACGACAACGATGCTACGATGGAGATCAAGGTGTCGCATAGGTGCCGATGGTGTTCTTGATGGTGCCTTGGAGATGGAGATCAAAAGCACAAGATGACGATGGCTATATCATGTCACATATTTTAATTGCATGTGATGTTTATCTTATTATGCTTCTTATTTTGCATAGTACGACGGTAGCATTATAAGATGATCTCTCACTAAATTTCAAGGTATAAGTGTTCTCCCTGAGTATGCACCGTTGCGAAAGTTTGTCGTGCCGAGACACCATGTGTTGATCGGGTGTGATAAGCTCTACTTTCACATACAACGGGTGTAAGCCAGTTTTGCACACGCAAAATACTCGCGTTAAACTTGACGAGCCTAGCATATGCAGATATGGCCTCGGAACACTGGAGACCGAAAGGTTGAGCGTGAATCATATAGTAGATATGATCAACATAAGATGTTCACCATTGAAAGCTACTCCATCTCACGTGATGATCGGACATGGTTTAGTTGATTTGGATCACGTGATCATTTAGATGACTAGAGGGATGTCTATCTAAGTGGGAGTTCTTTAGTAATATGATTAATTGAACTTTAATTTATCATGAACTTAATCCTGGTAGTATTAGCATATCTATGTTGTAGAGCAATAGCTCGCGATGTAGCTCCCCATTTGTTTTTATATGTTCCTAGAGAAAACTAAGTTGAAAGATGTTAGTAGCAATGATGCGGACTTGTTCCGTCATCTGAGGATTTTCCTCATTGCTGCACAGAAGAATTATGTCCTTGATGCACCGCTCAGTGACAGACCTATTGCAGGAGCAGATGCAGACGTTATGAATGTTTTGACAAAAGCTCGGTATGATGACTACTTGATAGTTTAGTGCACCATGCTTTACGGCTTAGAACCGGGACTTCAAAAATGTTTCCAACGCCGCGGAGCATATGAGATGTTCCAGGAGTTGAAATTAATATTTCATACTCATGCCTGTGTTGAGAGGTATAAGACCTATGACAGTACTTTGCCTACAAGATGGAGGAGAATAGCTCTACCATTGAGCATGTGCTCAGATTGTCTGGGTACTACAATTGCTTGAATCAAGTGGGAGTTAATCTTCCAGATAAGATAGTAATTGACAAAGTTCTCTAGTCACTATCACAAAGTTAGTAGAACTTCGTGATGAACTATAATATGCGAGGGATGACGAAAGTAATTCCCGAGCTCTTCGCGATGCTGAAATTGCCGAAGGTAGAAATCAAGAAAGAGCATCAAGTGTTGATGGTTAACAAGACCCCTTGTTTCAAGTAAAGGGCAAATGGATAGAAAGGGAACTTCAAGAAGAATGACAAGCAAGTTGTCACTCCCGTGAAGAAACGCAAAGCTAAACTCAAGCCTGAAACTAAGTGCTTCTACTGCAAAGGAAATGGTCACTGGAAGCGGAAATGCCCTAGATACTCGGCGGATAAGAAGGATGGCAAAGTGAACAAAGGTATATTTGATATACAGATTAATGATGTGTACTTTACTAGTGTCCATAGCAACCCATGGGTATTTGATACCGGTTCAGTTGCTAAAATTAGTAAGTCGAAACAAGAGTTGCAGAATGAACAGAGACTAGGTAAAGGTGAAATGACGATGTGTGTTGGAAGTGGTTCCAAGATTGATATGATCATTATCGCACACTCCTTATACTTTCGGGATTAGTGTAGAACCTAAATAAATGTTATTTGGCATTTGCATTGAGCATGAATATGATTTGATCATGTTTGCTGCAATACGATTATTCATAGAATAATTGTTACTCTGTTTACATGAATAAAGCCTTCAATGGTCATACACCCAATGAAAATAGTTTGTTGGATCTCGATCGTGGTGATACACATATTCATAATATTGAAGCCAAAAGATGCAAGTTTAATAATGATAGTACAACTTATTTGTGGCACTGCCGTTTAGGTCATATTGGTGTAAAGCACATGAAGAAACTCCATAGTGATGGACTTTTGGAATCACTTGATTATGAATCACTTGGTGCTTGCGAACCATGCCTCATGGGCAAGATGACTAAAACTCCGTTCTCCAGAACAATGGAGCGAGCAACTGATTTATTGGAAATCATACATACCGATGTATGTGGACCGATGAGTGTTGAGGCCCGTGGCGAGTATCATTATTTTTTGACCTTCACTGATGATTTGAGTAGATATGGGTATATCTACTTGATGAAACACAAGTCTGAAACATTTGAAAAAGTTCAAAGAATTTCAGAGTGAAGTAGAGAATCATCGTAACAAGAAAATAAAGTTTCTACGATCTGATCTGGAGGCGAATATTTGAGTTACGAGTTTGGTCTTCATTTGAAACAATGTGGAATAGTTTCACAACTCACGCCACCTGGAACACCACAGCGTAATGGTGTGTCCAAACGTCGTAACCATACTTTATTAAATATGGTGCGGTCTATGATGTCTCTTACCAATTTACCACTATCGTTTTGGGTTATGCATTAGAGACAACTGCATTCACGTCAAATAGGGCACCATCCAAATCCGTTGAAACGACGCCTTATGAAACTGTGGTTTGGCAAGAAACCAAAGTTGTCGTTTCTTAAAGTTTGGGGCTGTGATGCTTATGTGAAAAAGCTTCAACCTGATAAGCTCAAACCCAAGTCGAAGAAATGTGTCTTCATAGAATACCCAAAGGAGACTGTTGGGTACACCTTCTATCACAGATCTGAAAGGCAAGATATTTGCTGCTAAGAATGGATCCTTTATAGAGAAGGAGTTTCTCTCAAAAGAAGTGAGTGGGAGGAAAGTGGAACTTGATGAGGTAATTGTACCTTCTCCCGAATTGAAAAGTAGTACATCACGGAAACTGGTTCTAGTAATTCCTACACCAATTAGTGAGGAAGTGATACGTCCAAAACGTATCTATAATTTCTGCTTGCTCCATGCCACTTATGGGTGATATTGCTATGATATTCATACACTTCCATACACTTTTGATCATATTTGGACTAACTTACTAATCCAGTGCACCCCAGTGCCAGTTTCTGTTTTCAGCTGTTTTTGTATTTCAGGTTTTCACGTTTCGAGAACTGCCCAGAAAAATCCAGAAAAATTATATAAAAACTCAGCGAACCCAAAACAACATTGCGTCCGAAGGGCAGCATGGGGGGGGGGCACAGGGGCTCCAGGCGCCCTGTGGGCGCGCCCCCCCTGGGCCGCGCCGGGGGGGCGCCTGGGCCCCCCGAGGCTCCCCCGGTGCCCTACTTTGGCATATATTTAAAGGGTTCCCCATAACCCTCAGAAGAGGACTTATTTTCGCAATCCCATCTCTGTTCCGCCGCCGTCGCCGCTTCCAAGATCGGGAGCACCAGGAGAACTCTTCCCGGCACCCTGCCGGAGGGGAGGATCACCACCGGGAGCTTCTCCACCACCATGGACGCCTCCCGGATGACTCGTGAGTAGTCTCCCATGGACCATGAGTCCATGACCAGTAGCTATGTGATGTTCTCCTCCCGTTCTTGTGCTTCACTAATTAGTCCTCGTGAGCTGCCCTACATGATCGAGGCACCTATGTAATCCTTATGCTGTTGCTATGTTGAGTTTGCTGGGATCCGATGGATTATGAGATTATGTTCAGATTGATCTTGAGTAATATATTTGATTCACCTCTTTTATATTTTAGTTCATAAGTAATTCTTGCATGTTCTCCGTTGTTATTTATTGCTTTGGCCGAGTAATAGGTAGTCACTCCAAGAGGGAACGTTATGCTCGATTGTGGGTTCATGCCCCTCGATGACTAGCTTGAGTGACAGAAACATGAGTCTAGGGGATGTGCTGTTGCCACAAGGGGGAAAACAACGGTGCTTGTGCCCGCGGGTGCAAGGATTGTTTACTTTACGCAAAGTTCTTTTAATGCAGTTGTCTGTTGCATTGAGTTTACACTATGGGTGGGACTCGCAACTTAATACCAGCGAGATGTTCTGGATAGATATCTCAAGGTGGATGATTAGTAGTAGATATTGATGGATTTCGGTCTACTTACTTTGGCGTACCGCCCATGCTTTGAACCTCAACCTTTTTTGCAATGTAGTCAGCATTGGTTTGCGTTCGTGGTCCTGTCAATTGCCCAGCTGTAATTTGTTACCTCACATAGCTGTTTTATCATCTTTTGGGAGAGAGACATCACTAGTGAACATCATGAGACTCCGGTCCATATTACCATCATTGATCACATCCACTATTTACTTTTCGCTATTTACTTACTATTGCAAAACACTATCTATCACTACTATCATATTGCTTTTAACCCTTTGTGAACTACAAGGCCGGAGAGATTGACAACCTCTCTGTACTCGTTGGGAGCAAAGTTATTTGTATCTGTGTGCAGGTCCACGTTGATTGATAATTGCGCCGTTAGCAGTTGACACCTACTTGTTGAACCTAGGAGTCTCTGGGGATTCGATCCTTGGCATCTTTGCTAGGGGAAAACACTTCTACTTACTGCATCTTACACCTTCCACTTGGGGTAACCAACGAGGGGTTCGAGGCCCATCAAGGAGTATTTTCTAGCGCCGTTGCCGGGGACTCCACTCATCAGGATAGGGGAGTTGCATGCTATCTTTTACCTTTGCTTTTTAGTCTTGTTAGTTTACTTTTCATTTTTGCTTTAGTTCCTTTTATCGAAAATCACAAAAATAGTTATCCTGTTCTTTAGTTATCATTATGTCGGTTCCTTTTGTCTTTGATGAGGCAGAAGTTCTCACCTTTAAACAAAGAGGTGGGGAAAGTTTGAAAGATGCTTGGTATAGAATTAATGATTCACAAAAAAGAGCCACCAAGAAGCAACCTACCACTATCTTACTTAGAAATTTTTATGTTGGAATTACTTCTTGGAATAGGTTTATTCTAGATACTGCTATCAATGGGAATTTCCTGGAGGCCCCAGTTTGGGAGTCTCTTAGTATTATTGAAAATCTTGTTGGGAGTCCCCCTGTTGTTAGCATTCGAGAGGACATCACCCTAGCTCACATTATGAAAAAACTTGAAAAAATAGAGCTAGAGATGCCAAGCACTAATAAGATGAATGAGTTGGATCGTTAGATCCAAGGGAATTTGAAAAGACTTGATAGCTCCATGCATAAAATTTTCAAAATTTTGGAGACCGTCAAATTCCATGATTCTGACTCTTCTAGGATTGAAAAGATTGAGGAAATATTTGATACCTTAGGAACTACTTTCTCCTCGATCAAAACCGAAAAGGTAGAAACTCCGGCAAAGAGGGAGCCTAAGTTCGTTCACGTTCCAAAGGCTCCCCGTTCTAAAAGCAATCCACCTATTGCCAAAGGGGTTGAAACTGTAAAGACTTTGGAAGAAACACCTATCGTTGATGAATTTATAAATGAATCTCCCCTTGACTTTTACCCTTTTGGTCTTCTACCTAGAAGTATCTCTATGAGGCCCTTATTTGAGAGACCTCTTAAGACTAGTTGTATTATTGAAGAGCTTTTTGATGATCTTGATGATGGTTCAATTGATACAACTTGATCTATGCATTATGCCTAGCTTAAAGGCATAAAAGAAAGCGCTTTTGGGAGGCAGCCCACATGAATAAATTTTTTTGCTTTTCTTGTGTCTTGATGTTGTTTACTGCTGTAGCATCATCATTGTATCTTTGCTTTTCATATTTGTGCCAAGTATAGCCTCTGATTGCTAGAAAGTTCAAAAGTTGTGAGGTGCTGTCCAGGAAACAGATTCTGTCCTTGGATAAAAAAATTCGTATAAAATCACCAGATCATCTTTTTGGTCTGAATTTTTTCGACAGCGTTCTCTATATAATTGTCTTTCGTGCGTCAGTTCTGAGTTTTTTGATTTGACTTTCAGAAGTATCCCGAACAGGTCAATTACTGCCTGCTGTTCTGTTTTTCACAGATTCTGTCCTGTTTTGCCTTACCTTCACTTTGCAAATTAAGAACTTGCTTTTTCTTTGCAAAAACCTTTTGGCAATCTTGAGAAACAGTAGAACTTCAATAATATCCTTATTTACATCAAGCTATAATTATTTTATTAAGGGTACTAACCTCACTAATCAGATTATGATGAGTTGTGTATGAAGGGAGTTTTCAAGTGTGCGAGGGAAGATGATAAAAAGATTCAGGAGTGTCAAGCGCTCAAGCTTGGGGATGCCCCCGTGCACCCCCAAGAAATATTCAAGGAGACTCAAGCGTCTAAGCTTGGGGATGCTGTCGGGGGAAACTGTCCGCCACGAACACCTATGGGACCGGAGTCCCTTGTCTGTGCGGTACGAGGGCGGAGGGAGCACAAAGAGCAGATCGAAGCAGACGCGCGGGCAGTTTTACCCAGGTTCGGGCCGCACGGATGCGTAAAACCCTACTCCTGCTTGGTTGTGTATTGAGTTGAGCGCTCGGGAGCTTGAAGAAGCAGCTACACCGTGCGTGAGAGTAATCTAGGTTTCGAACCCCCCCCACGTTGTGCATGGGCCTCCTTTTATAGTGCAAAGGGGTCACCGACAGGTGTCAACGTAGGAGAAAGGGGTAAAAATGTAAAAGAGGTGGTAGTTGTAACAGTGCGGGAACAGTGGAGCTACAGTACAGAACAGTGGTCTATACCTACTTTAACAGTGGGGGACAAGGGCATTTAATGCCCGTCGCCGTCGACCCCAAAAGCTCCCGCCTTAGCGTCTCCGTCTGCCACGGCGACGGATTTATCGCCGCGGTGTGCCACCGTGTACCCCAGGCTGCACAGCCATCCGCCACGCGTCCCTGGTTAGGCCCCAGGGCGACGCGTGGGCCGATGAGCTGGAGCGCGGGCACACAGCGTAGCCTCCCCGGCAAGCGCCTTGCCGGGGCCTTGATCTTGCCGGGCCCGGGAACTTGCCGCTCCCCGGGCCCCTTGCCGGGGCGCGCATAGCGCCGAGGCAATATCTTCTAATCTTCCTGGCAAGCTCCTCTTGCCAGGGTCTTGTGCTAGTGGAACAGCCTTGAGCCTGGTACGGCCTTCCCGGCAAGCTCCTCTTGCCGGGGTCTCGATCTCCTGTCTTGTATACTTTGTTTTTGAATGGTTTAATAGGAGGCAGGAGGGTCTCCGGCGAGCACGCAGTAAACCTTGCCGCGGGAAGCTGCAACTGCCCGTGCACAAGTTGGGGTACTGGGGTACCTCCACCTTAGTACACCGACAGGAGCCCCCGGGCCTGGGCCACACACGGTGCCGAGCGCTGTTGGGCCAGGCCCAAAACAGTGCACGGGCACCCGCGGCCCGCGGCGCGCCGAATCCACTTCCATATCCGCCGCACCTCACGGTAACGGCACGCGTCGATTGCGGCGCCGTGGGATGGGACGTGCCCACGATCTCTTAATGGAAAGGGGGAAACGCCCCCCACTCCCCCATAAAAGCAGAGGCAGCGGGCGCGGTTCCCCTCCCTGTGCTCTCATTACGTCGTCTTCTTCCTGCAAAAAGATTCCTTCTTGCGCTCCGCCTCCACAGCTCCGCCGCCGCCTAGCTCTTCGTCCCCTTCCTTCCGCCGCGTCCGCCATGGCCCCAAAGGCCGACAAGGGGAAAGCGGAGAAGTCCAAGAAGGAGAAATCCGAGCAAGCAGCCAAGCTCATTGCTTACCGGAAGCGGAACGTCGTCTTCTCGCCGAGGCTCGGCGTGCAAGAACTCTGGAACAAGTACTACTTGTTCTGGTCCAAGGGCACCGATGCGCATCCCCGCACCCGAGCATACCCGGCCGCCGCCAAGGACAACTATCCCGGCGGGTATTACTTCTTTGCTGCCTTTTTCCACTGTGGTCTCTGTCCTCCTTTTTCGAACTTCTTCTGTGATATCATGAACACGTACGGCTTCCATCTGCTTGATTTCACCCCCAACGCCATCCTCACCATGGCCGTTTTCGCACATATGTGCGAAAACTTCATAGGAGTCCACCCCAACGTAGCCCTCTTTAGACACTTTTTCACCCCTAGAGCCGAGGCCGACGCCCCCCTCTCCGGATGTATTTCTTGGGTCTTCCGTCTCGGGAAGAAGGGGTCGTACTTGCCGGGGGAGCTCCGCGGCAAGTGGGAGGAATGGCGAGCGGAGTGGTGCTGGATTGTAGAGGACCAGCCGCAAGCCTTCACTGCGCCGCGCACAACGCCTATCGCGCGCGGCAGAGATTGGAGCGATCTAGACTCCGACGACGTCAAGCTCGACATCGCCCTCGTCCGGATCCTCCGTCTTCGGCTGGCCCGGCTGTCAGTTGCCGAGGTGGGCGCAGATTTCCTCCGCCGGCGCATCGCCCCTCTCCAGGACCGGAAGAGGCCGGCCTGGTTGTACGGCGGCCCGGCAGACATCATGAGGCTGCGCCCCGGGCTTAATTTTAACTTCACCACTCTGGAGCTGCGCGGGATGGTACGAGAGCTCTTCAAGTACGACCCGGCGCACCCCGAGTGGTTCAGGACTCCCCGGGAAGTGGTGCCGCTCTGCAACAACGCCGCGAGGGACCGAATCCTTGCCATGATGCCGATGTGCGACTCGCATGGCTTGGACCGCTCGTGGATCGCCTCGAAGCCAATCGACGTCCTCAACTTCTACGACAACCTCGTCGAGGTGGCGAGCAACAAGGAGGACCTCAAGCTGCATACGCGGGACACCACCGAGCAGGAAATCGCCTACATAGCTTCTCGGGCTGAGGAGGCCGCCGCAGCCGCGGCGGCAGGAGTCTTCGGGTTCTCGCCGGAGGAGGCGGAGGCCGAAGAGGCGTCCACCCAGGCGGAAGAGGCGGAGATCCGCCGATTGCTGAACCTCCCACCCGACGCGCTCACCGGGGTCCCCTCGTTGAGGCACTCCGGGATCCATGGGATCGCGACGGAGGCCGCGGCAAGGGAGGGAACCGCCGGAGGAAGCAGAGGCGCCGCGAGGGGCGGAGGCGCCAAGGGGAAGAGGGCCGCAGCGCTGGATGCTGGGCCCAGCGAGCCGGCCGAGGCAGAGGAGGAGGAGGAGGAAGAGGCTGAAGACTCCGGCGGATCTACGGAGTTATACGCCGACGACCTCTCCTCGTCGGAGAGCTCTCCGCCCCCGGCAAGCCCGAAGGAGTCCCCGGCAAAGCGTCTCCGCAAGGCGGCGACGGGGGAAAGGGCACAGGCGCCCCGGCAACAGCCACCTCGGCGGGCGGCTCCCCGGGGGAGTCAAGCCGCGCCAAGGCCGTCCGGCGCGCCAGCCGCAGCAGAGGCGGGTCGGGCGCGGACCACGACGGAGGCGCCCCGCAGGCCGGCAGCGAGCCGGCAGGGGTCTTCTCGGAGCGGAGCAGCGGCTCCGCCCGCCCCCCGGGCGTCGGCAGCCACAGGGGCTGGGTCTTCGCAGCCCCCAGCCCCGGTGAGTACCAAGCGCGCGAGGGAGTCTTCACCTCCCGCCCCTCGCGCCGACGCGCCCACGGTGGAGTACGACTTCTCCGCCCTGAGCGAGGACGACGAGGAAGACCAGGAGTAAGGATCCGTAATTCTTCATCTTCTTAATTTTTATCTTGATCTTCTGTTGATGCTAATTCTGTCTTCTGTTCTGGTTTCAGGACCCTGGCCCATCGCGCCGCGAAGAAGGCCAAGGCGCCCGAGGTCGAAGTCGCGGAGGACTCGGCAGTGGCGGCAACAGAGGGCGCGCCGGAGCCGAGCCTGCCGGACTCTGGCACTGCTCCGATGAGCAGCCCCCAGCGCAGCCCGCAGCGCAGCCCCCAGCGTAAGTCTGGGGTTCTTTCTTTTTGCTCGTCGGGGTACGTCCGAGGCTTTTGACTTTATCTTCATATTTTGACATTTCTTGTCTTGTTCCGTGCAGAGGAGGAGCCGCAGCGGGAAGAGCGCCCGGAGACCACCGCCGAGGAGCTGCAGGCACCGCCCTCCCCGCCAAGGCAGGACTCTCCGGTAAGGGAGAGTGCTCCGTCAAGGGCGGGTACTCCGCCAAGGCAGAGCACCCCACCAAGGACGAGCAGTCCGGCAAGGGCGGCCACCCCGCCAAGGCCAAGTTCCCCGGCGAGGGCGACTACCCCGACGAGGCCGAGCTCCCCGGCGAGGGAGCCCGCCGCTGAGGACGTCCGCCAAGGTAACCTTTGTAACTTGTCTTCTTGGCTTGTATCTTTTTTGGATATTTGCTTGGGTCTTGAATTTCTTTGTCTTCTTCTTCTTCCTAGATCTTCCTCCTCCTGTGCCTATGGAGACAGAGGTAATTATCCTCGAGGAGGAGGACGCGCAGGGCGGCGGCGGCGACGCTCCGGTCGTCGAGGAGGTGGGCGAGGCCGCCGAGCCGGCCGCGCAAGAGACTGCTCCAGCTGCGGATGCAGCGGCCGGGGAGGGGGACGGTGGCCGCACCGCCGACCCGGAGGTGGCGGGAGCATCGGATGCTGCGCCGGCCACCGGTCCCTCCGCCGGCGAGGAGCAAAGGTTCTATCTCGAGGCCCCCAATGGCGTCTTCATCCAGATGCCGTGGGGGTCTTCGTCGCGGGCTCCTGCGGAGGGCGAGGCGTTCGACGGAGAGGTCCTTGCCTCCGCAGGCCTGAAGATCGTCCAGGCGCCCGGTGGAGGTGAGGGGCCCGAGGAGGAGCGATTGCTTCATCAACTCCTGGCCCTTTACCGGGCCAGGCAAGCAAAGCTCGCTTCCCGGGAGGCTCTTGCCGCCAAGGCCGCGGCGGAGATGGAGAAGCGTGCGGCGGAGCTCAGCGCCGCCAACCAGGCTGCTCTCCGCCAGGTGGCGGAGGAGCGAGAGCGTCTCGCCGGCGAGTACCAAGAGTGGGTACTTGAGAGGGCCGAAGCCGATGAACAGCAGCGCCTCGCCGGGGTGGAGATGTCCCGGCGAGAGGGAGAGCTCGCGCAGCGGAAGGTGGATCTGGATTCTCATGAAGAAGACCTTGCCGCTCGCGAGGCTGCCCTTGGCGGGGAGCTGAAGGAGGCGAAGGCCGCCGCGGTTGCCGCGGAGGACGCCAAGAAAGAGCTCGCCGCCAAGGTTGAACAACTGGAGAAGGCGATGAAGGTGAGCGCCGAGAAGGTTGCCGCGCTCATCCTGGAGCGCGAGAAGGATGCTCACACAAACTCAGAGCTCCAGGTGAGTTTATCCCAGAGGGGTGACGAGCTGAAGGCCGCCAAGGATTCCATTGAAGACTTGGAGCTGAAGGTCACCACCCTGAAGGAATCGCTTGATGCTGCCCGGGCCCAGGAGACCAAGCTGAAGGATGAGCTCCGCAAGGAGCGAACCTTGATGGAGAGCGTCAACAAGGCCTCCGAGCTCTTCCGGCAGACTATTGAGGTGTGGACCGAAGAGCTGGTTTCTTCTGCGTCCAACATTGACCAGGAGTTGCTTGCTTTGAAGGTCGAACATCTTATCTACTCGCCGGATCCAGATCTCCCGCACAGCGCCAAGCTCAGCCTCTTCTTCAGAGGCGTCGCTCCAGCCCTTGCAGGTCTCCGGAACCGCATCCCCGCGCAGCTGGCCGAGGAGTCGCGCCGGCTCTGCGCGGGAACTCTGGAGCGGGTCTTGACGAAGATCGTGTACCGCAACCCGGGGATCAATCTCACGAACGTTCTTCGCACCCTACCGGCAGATGCGGACACGGAGGCCCTGAAGGAGCAGGTCGGCCATATCATCGCCAAGGTGGCAAAGCTTGGCAGGAAGGAAGGCGACCGCGTAGACTAGGGCCCCATTTATCTTTATCTTTTCGTTGCTGCACATTATGTTATGAACTCATTAGTCCATTGCGACAAGTTATCCTTGTAAGATATTTGCTTTACTTCAATCAATCGGTGCAATGTTATCTTCCTTGTTCCAATCTTTGACTTTGTATGTTTTTCACCCTACGCTCCCGGGGAGCTCGCCGGCAAGGGGCCCTTGTCGCGAGCGCTGAGTGCTGGACTCTGAGCAGCCTGCTGGCCAAGGTCTTCGCCGGCAAGCAACCTTGCCGCAACTGGTCGCAACGCACTTAGCTTGCTGAGCGTACTCGGAAACGAAGCAAGGGCGCGACACTTGTCGCAGCTCACTTAAATCGTTGAGTGGACTCGAAAACAAGATAAGGGTGCGGCAAGCTACGGGTAGGTTCCTCCGCGCACAGGTTTTCCATACAAAGTGTGATCGTTCAAGGAAGACAGCCAAAATTTAAAATTTGAACTGGTCAAATTCTAACAACTTATCTTTCATATGCCGCTTGCTGCTTGCTTATGTTGCTTGCTTTTCGGTAAGGCTCTTCTTACTTGAACTGCACTTAGTCCCTCCTCCACCTCCTTCCCCCCCCGGCAAACTTGTGCGCGAGGAACGTTCCTTCTGCTTAAGAGAAAAGGAAAAGGAGAGGGAAACAAGCATACTGCCTTTCGACGTAATGGTGCTTACCGTATGTCTGAGTGTTGCATCAAATGCCAAACAAAACATGCAAATAGCAAAGAGAAGCATGCAAAAGGCAATCGATGCGAAAACACGAAATCTTTACTGATGCACGGGGTCTGCGCCCGGCTTTGTACAAAGGGTTACATGCAACAGCGGCAAGGCTTGTACAAAAGGTGGTTGCCGGAGCGGATCACGGCAACCGCGCCTTAGGGGTGAAACTTGCGAAGATGCTCTATGTTCCAGGAGTTGCTCACCGGTAAGCCTTCTTCGGTCTCGAGGCGGACAGCGCCGGGCCTCGTAACTTGTCTCACCCGATAAGGGCCTTCCCACTTCGGCGTCAACTTGTTGGAATTCTTGGCGGACTGACCACGCCGAAGAACAAGGTCGCCTTCCTCGAGACTCCTGGCCTTGACTTTGCGGCTATGGTAGCGGCGCAAAGCTTGCTGGTATCGAGCAGCTCGTACAGCAGCCTGGAGACGTCCCTCCTCAAGGAGCAATGCGTCATCTTGCCGCAGTTGCTCTTGCTCGAGCTCATCATAAGCGAGCACTCGAGGAGATCCGTATACGAGTTCCGTGGGGAGCACTGCTTCTGCTCCATAGACTAGAGCAAAAGGTGTCTGCCCGGTGGCTCGACTCGGTGTCGTTCTGATTGACCAAAGAGCCGCCGGGAGCTCCTCTATCCAATTCCTTCCGCACTTGCGCAGCCTGTCAAAGGTCCTTGTCTTGAGTCCGCGCAGCACTTCAGCATTTGCCCTCTCCGCTTGACCGTTGCTCCTCGGGTGAGCAACAGAAGCGAAACAGACCTTGGCGCCAAGGTCTTGGACGTACTGCATGAAGGTGCGACTAGTGAATTGTGTACCGTTGTCGGTGATGATCCTGTTAGGGATCCCGAAACGGCAAACAATCGACCTGAAGAACCTGACTGCTGACTGTGCTGTCACCTTTCTCACTGGCTCCACTTCTGGCCACTTTGTGAACTTGTCGATTGCAACGTACAAGTACTCAAAGCCCCCGACAGCGCGAGGGAAAGGGCCGAGGATATCGAGCCCCCAGACCGAGAAGGGCCAGGACAAAGGGATTGTTTGGAGAGCTTGAGCTGGCTGATGAATTTGCTTTGCATGGAACTGGCACGCTTCACACTTGGTTACTAGTGCAGTTGCATCTTGGAGGGCTTCTTGCCAAAAGAACCCTTGCCGGAAAGCTTTTCCGGCAAGTGCCCTTGCGCCAATGTGGTGGCCGCATATGCCTCCGTGTATTTCTGCCAACAGCTTCTGTCCATCTTCTCTGGAGATGCATTTCAACCTGACACCATTGAGTCTTCTTCTGTACAGCTCGTTATCCACAAACTGATACATACTTGACTGCCTGGTTATCTTCTCTATCTCTTGAGGGTCGTCGGGAAGTTCTCCAGTTTGCAGAAAACGGACGATCTGCTGTGCCCATGCCGGAGCTCGAGGCTCGACGGCAAGGACTAAAGGCTCGAGGGCCGCTGCGGGAACCTCAGCTTCTACGGCAAAGACCCCTGGTCTTGTCGGAGCTGACGGTCCCCCGGCAAGCTCACCGGAGCGAGGCTTGTCGGGAACACTTGCTTCGACTGCACAAGCCCGAGGGCTTGCAGGAGCAAACTGTTCCTCAGCGTTGTTGTTGATCTTGGGAACTTTGGCGGCGGGCTCAGGAAGATCCGCCGGCAAGTAGTCGCCGGAGACCAACTTTCTCTTCTTGGACTGCCCAATTGATGGTGTAACTGATGGTTGAGTCAGCTTGAGCAAAAAGGTCCCTGGTTCCACAGGTAACTTCATTGCGGCGCACTTTGAAAGGCCATCTGCAATCTCATTTTGGGCTCTTGGGACGTGCTCCATCTGCAAACCTTCAAAGTGCTCTTCAAGCTTTCTCACTTCATCGACATATGCTTCCATCAAAGGACTCTGGTAGCTTTTGTTAACTTGTCGGACCACCAACTGAGAATCTCCCCGAACAATCAGCTTCCTGATCCCAAGTTCGGCCGCAATCCTGAGGCCGGCAAGCAAGCCTTCATATTCTGCAGTGTTGTTTGTCGCTTGCTCCCTGGGAAAGTGCATCTGGATAACATATTTGAGGTGCTCTCCGGTGGGCGCGATGAGTACCACGCCGGCACCGGCGCCTTGCAGCGAGAAGGCACCGTCAAAATACATTACCCATTCACTTGTCGCTTCTTGCACGGGTACGCTCGTTTCTTGAACTTCTTCTTCTGGCGTTGGGGTCCACTCAGCGATGAATTCTGCCAAGGCTCGGCTCTGTATGGTTGAAGTACTTTCAAACTTGAGTCCAAAGCTTGACAGCTCCAGTGCCCACTCGACAATCCTGCCTGTTGCCTCTGGATTGTGCAATATCCTTTTCAACGGAAAGCGAGTGACCACTGTTATCTCATGGGCTTGGAAGTAGTGGCGCAGCTTCCTCGAGGCCATGAGGAGGCCGAAAAGCAATTTTTGCACACCAGAGTACCTTGATCTTGCTCCCTGGAGAAGGGAACTTACAAAATACACTGGGCGCTGCACCATCTTCTTCCGCACCTCTCCTTGTTCCTGCGCAGAGTCTTCCTTGTCGGGGCCAGAGCTTGTCGGGACAGTCCCCTGCTTGTCGCTAGATTCGCTTGCCGGTGACGCTGACTCCTCGTCGAACTCCCTCTCCGCTACTAACGCAGCACTAACCACCTGGTTGGTTGCCGCTAAATATAGCAACAACTTTTCCTGTGGTTTAGGTGCGACAAGTATAGGAGTGGAGGACAGGTACCGTTTCAAATCCTGCAACGCCACCTCCGCTTCCGGAGTCCACTTCATGGGACCTGCCTTCTTCAAGATTTTGAAGAAAGGTAGGGCGCGTTCTGCGGATTTTGAAATGAACCTACTGAGGGCAGCAACGCAACCTGCAAGCCTTCTGACATCCTTGACGCGCTTCGGGGCTTCTATCTGCTCGATGGCCTTGATCTTGTCGGGGTTGGCTTCAATCCCCCTCTGTGATACAAAGAACCCGAGAAGCTTGCCGGAGGGAACTCCAAAGACGCACTTCTCGGGGTTCAGCTTGAGCTGTATCCTGCGCAGGTTCTGAAACGTTTCTTCCAAGTCTTGAATCAGTGTTTCTTTGCTCTTGCTCTTCACCACGATGTCATCCATGTAGGCTTCTACATTCCTGTGGATCTGTGGCTCAAAAGCAGTGTACACTATCCTTGCAAAAGTTGAGCCTGCATTCTTCAGTCCAAATGGCATGCGGATAAAGCAATAGGTGCCACATGGAGTGATAAATGCAGTCTTCTCTTCATCTTCCTTGGCCATGAAAATCTGGTGATAGCCTGAGTATGCATCAAGAAAACAGAGTAGCTCACATCCGGCGGTGGAGTCAACGATCTGGTCAATGCGCGGCAAAGGGAAGGGATCCTTGGGACATGCTTTATTGACATCAGTGAAGTCTATACACAGTCTCCACTTCCCGTTGGCCTTGCGCACGACGACTGGGTTTGCCAACCACGTCGGATGGATCACACCTCTAACTAGGCCTGCTGCCTCTAGTTTCTTGATCTCCTCATTGATGAACTCTTGGCGCTCCACGGCTTGCTTCCTCACTTTCTGCTTGATGGGCCGCGCATGAGGACAGACAGCAAGCTTGTGCTCAATCACCTTCCTGGGAACGCCGGGGATGTCAGATGGTTGCCAAGCAAACACATCGACATTCGCCCGCAGGAAGGCGACGAGCGCGCTTTCCTATTTGCTGTCAAGGGTGGCACTGATGGTGAAGGTACCACCAGTGCCATCCTCCTTTGCGGACACCTTCTTGGTTGCCGGAGGAGCAGCCATCCCTTTCTTGCTCTTGCCGGTGGAGCTCGATGGAACGTCCTCGACGGCAGCGCAGCACTCCGAAGAGGTGCGGTTGCCGGAGTGGGTCCCAGAGCATTTGCCGGACTTGGTCTTCGTCTTCTTCCCCTCGGGAGCTTCAGCGGCAAGAGTATCCTTCTCGGCCGCAGCTGCCGCATCCCGGTAAATCTTGTCGGTGCAAATGAGCGCATCTTTCTTGTCGCTATGGACAGTGATGACGCTTATCGGCCCCGGCATCTTCAGCACATTGTAGGCATAGTGGGAAGCTGCCATGAACTTGGCGAGGGCGGGACGGCCGAGTATTCCATTGTAGGGCAATGGAATATCAGCGACGTCAAAGGTGATGCGCTCAGTCCTGAAGTTGAGCTCCCCGCCAAAGGTCACCGGCAGAGTGATCTTCCCCTTAGGCTTGCTCCTTCCCGGGTTGATTCCTTGGAATGAACCGGTCTCTTCGAGCTCGCCGTCTTGAATCTGGAGCTTCTTGATCACAGCGGAGGAGATCAAGTTCAACCCGGCCCCGCCGTCAACCAACATTTTGGTGACCTTGAGGTTGCGGATGGTGGGGGAAACCAGCATCGGCAAGCACCCGACCGCCATGGTGCGGTCAGGGTGATCCTCAAGGTCAAAAATGATGGGCGTGCTGGACCATTTGAGGAGCCTGCGCGACTCCACGGGCGGCTCCGCTGCATTGACCTCACGCACCCACTGTTTCAGCTGGCGGTGGGAGGTGTGCAGGGAGGCGCCACCGTCGACGCACAGGACCTCCGTGGCCTTCTGGAACTCCTGCTCGCTGTTCTCGTCGTCCTCCATGTCTTCATCGTCGTCTTCGTCGTTGTCGCGGCCCCGGGGAGGTCGATCTCCTTGCCGCTGCTTGGCCTTGCCGCGGCGTCCTCCCCGACCATTGAATGGCCGCTTCTTGCTGGGCTCTACTCCGCCACCTTGGGCCTTCTCCTTGTCGCGCCTCTCGTACTCAGCTTTTTGCTGCTCGACGAGGTACTCGACGCGCTTGCAGTTGGAGAGATCGTGACCCTTGGTGCGGTGAATCTTACAGTATTGCTTGTCGGAGCTACCCGGCTTGTCGGCCGCCGCCGCAGGGGCGGGCTCCTTGCCGGAGCCGCCAGCCTGCGCTTGCTTGGCGGGGGCCTCCTTGCCGGACTTCTCGACGGCAAGCACTTCCTTCTTGCCCTTCTTCCTGTTGTTCCGCCGCCGGCTCTTCTTTGCCGGGGCGGCGTCGTCGCTGTCGCTTCCCCCTGCGCCAGCGTCCTCCCCGGGGAGTTTCCTCCCCTCTTCCGCACGGGCGCACTTGTCAGCAAGAGCGTAAAGCTCGCTGACGTCCCTGATCTTGGTCATCGCCATCTCCTCACGCATGCGGCGGTTACGCACGTTCTGATGGAACGCGCTGATAACCGCGGCAGGGTGAACGTCTGGGATGTTGTGTTGCACCCGGCTGAAGCGTTGGATATACTTGCGCAGGGGTTCGCCTTCCTTCTGGGCCAAAATGTGGAGATCGCTCTCCTGGCCATGGGGTTTGTGGCCGCCGGTGAAGGCGCCAACAAACTGATGGCAGAGGTCGGCCCATGAAGAGATAGAGCCTTCCGGCAAGTGCATGAGCCACGAACGGACGTTCGGTTTCAGCACGAGCGGGAAGTAGTTGGCTAGGATCTTCTCGTCGCGCCCCCCGGCAGCTTGCACTGCTATAGTGTAGACGCTGAGAAACTCCGAGGGATGCGTCTTGCCGTCGTACTTCTCCGGTACGTCGGGCTTAAAGTTCTTCATGCTGGGCCACTGGACGCGCCGCAGCTCGCGGGTGAACGCAGGGCAGCCTGCCGCGTACGGCAAGTCGCCTGGTTCACCGGGCGCGGGTGCGTCGACGGTGTTCCCAGCTCTCTTGTCGGATTGTCGCCGAGCTTCTCGGCGGCGCTCGATCGTGGTCCGAGCGTCTTCATCTCGCCGGTCGTCGAGGACCTGGCGCTGGTCCCGACGGGCCCGCGGGTCCGACGAGGCTGTGGAGCCGTCGTCGGGGTTGTTCCGGCGGGGCGGCGTCTTCTGCTTCTGCGGCGGGGAGTGCACGCTTGTCGCACCCCCGGCAGTCTTGTCGCCGATAGCCTTCGTCTTCTCAACCTGCCGCGGCCGTGAGGCCGACGGCTGCTGCGGGGAGTCGTTGTTGGCGAAGTCTATCAGGCTCCGGATAGTGGCCCTCCATTCTTCGGCCTTGTCGGCCGCCGGAGGAAAATCGAGAAGCAGCTGCGCCCTTGCGAGCGCTTCTGCCGGAGTAGTGGGGAACGCGGGCGAGCGGTGCGAGGAGCGGGATACGCTCGGACTTCTAACGACGTTAGAAGGAGCGGGGTCCCGCGCCGGCGCCTTCGCTTTGCTTGTGCCCGGACGAGGGTCCGGGGCGTCCCGCGAACCTCCAGTTTGGCCTTGTCCCAGCAAGCGGATACCACCTCCCGTGGTATGGCGCTGCGGGGTCGTCGTATGCTGTGATGGACGCGGCACGTCCACGGAGACCGAGGTCCGGTCGTCCGTCTTGTTCTTGGATCTGGTGGCACCGTGAGTGTCCTCGCCGGCGACCACCCTTCCGACGGCGTCTCCCCCGCCCACCGTCGGCTCTGGTGGCGGCGGGTGAGACGCAGACGGGCCTCCGACCTCCGAAGGCTTCTTCTTCGGGGCCATGGAGTTGTCGCTGATGAAGTTGCTGATGAAACTGGAGAGGTTGATGAAGAATGCGCCCGCGCGAACGCCGGATCAGGTTCGCACAACCTCGACGCCCCCTACCTGGCGCGCCAAAGATGTCGGGGGAAACTGTCCGCCACGAACACCTATGGGACCGGAGTCCCTTGTCTGTGCGGTACGAGGGCGGAGGGAGCACAAAGAGCAGATCGAAGCAGACGCGCGGGCAGTTTTACCCAGGTTCGGGCCGCACGGATGCGTAAAACCCTACTCCTGCTTGGTTGTGTATTGAGTTGAGCGCTCGGGAGCTTGAAGAAGCAGCTACACCGTGCGTGAGAGTAATCTAGGTTTCGAACCCCCCCCACATTGTGCATGGGCCTCCTTTTATAGTGCAAGGGGTCACCGACAGGTGTCAACGTAGGAGAAAGGGGTAAAAATGTAAAAGAGGTGGTAGTTGTAACAGTGCGGGAACAGTGGAGCTACAGTACAGAACAGTGGTCTATACCTACTTTAACAGTGGGGGACAAGGGCATTTAATGCCCGTCGCCGTCGACCCCAAAAGCTCCCGCCTTAGCGTCTCCGTCCACCACGGCGACGGATTTATCGCCGCGGTGTGCCACCGTGTACCCCAGGCTGCACAGCCATCCGCCACGCGTCCCTGGTTAGGCCCCAGGGCGACGCGTGGGCCGATGAGCTGGAGCGCGGGCACACAGCGTAGCCTCCCCGGCAAGCGCCTTGCCGGGGCCTTGATCTTGCCGGGCCCGGGAACTTGCCGCTCCCCGGGCCCCTTGCCGGGGCGCGCATAGCGCCGAGGCAATATCTTCTAATCTTCCTGGCAAGCTCCTCTTGCCAGGGTCTTGTGCTAGTGGAACAGCCTTGAGCCTGGTACGGCCTTCCCGGCAAGCTCCTCTTGCCGGGGTCTCGATCTCCTGTCTTGTATACTTTGTTTTTGAATGGTTTAATAGGAGGCAGGAGGGTCTCCGGCGAGCACGCAGTAAACCTTGCCGCGGGAAGCTGCAACTGCCCGTGCACAAGTTGGGGTACTGGGGTACCTCCACCTTAGTACACCGACAGATGCCCCCGTGCATCCCCTTCTCCATCAAGATTATCAGTTCGTCTTTCGTTCCGCTATATTTTTATCACTTCATGTGTTATGTGATATACTTGGAGCGTCTTGCTTTTAGTTTTCTTTTTAGTTTTTCATAACGAGTCGGAACCCAGCATTCCTTTATGTGGAAGAGAAACACGCTCCACCTCTACCTAGAACATTACATAGAATTTTCATGTCTATCTATGCTGTGTGTGTTCTTTGTCTTTTAATAGCTACTATCGTGCTCTGCTCTTAGTATTCATGCTTATCTTTTCAAGAGCTTTTATTTAGTTGGTTGCTTGAACTCTCTTTAATTACCATGCTCACCTTATTAAGAGAGTTTGCTTCCGTTGCATGGGTTAATGTGTCTATGATAAAGATGCTACTTTCATGATGATGCTTAGTAGTTCAGGTTTTCTTTTGGTTAATCTCAGATAGCTGGGGGGGTCCCAATGTGTTATTGGAGTACCAACTTGGTTTGTTTGCCTATGATGTGGTATGGTTTAGTAATATCTTCCTTCGAGAATTTATTTTGATTGACTTGGCGTATGCTCACGCATATTCAAGACTGTAAAGAAAGTCTGTCATGCCTTGATGATCTTTTGTTTCTGAGTAGTGATATAACTACCATGCCTGATTCAATATTGCTTTGTCGCTCTGCATGATTATGACCGTCATTGCTCTCTTAGTTGGTCGCTCCCAGTCTTTTGCTAACCTCCACCTGCACTAAGCAAACTAACCATGCAATACATAGCTCATGGGAAAGTAGCCTTAAAACTATTGTGGTAAAGAATATGTTGCCTATGTATCTTATTTATTATGAGTTGCTTGCTGAGCGGTAACCATGTTTCTGGGGACGCCATCAACTGTCACACTTTTGTTGAATATCATGTGAGTTGCTATGCATGTTCGTCTTGTCTGAAGTAAGGGTGATTTACCGTGGGTTGAATTAATATGCATATTGTTAGAGAAGAACATTGGGCCGCCAACCAAAGCCATGCATCATGGTGGAAGTTTTAGCTTGGACCTTAATCCTCAATCTCTCATGAGAATATGCCTATGCATTAAAGAGGAGTCCATCATCTATTTTCTATGTTGTCCCGGTATGGATGTCCTCAAGTTGAGATCTATCAAAAACGAGAAATCAAATGCGATCTATCTCCTTGGACCTTTGTACAGGTGGCATAGAGGTACCCCTTTGTGACACTTGGTTAAAACATATGCAATGCAATGATAACCCATGGGGATCCGAGCTAATTAGGACAAGGAGTGAGCACTATTGGTATTCGATGCATGAGGCTTGCAACTTATAGGATGTTTTATGCATGACACATATGAAGTACTACTACCGTTGACACAATTGCTTCCATGTTTTCAAAATAAAAAGCTCTAGCACTTCAAGCACCAACTACTGAGAGCATGATTGTCATTCTGAGTGTAATGTGCATTGTCCCAAAGTAGCATTGTCTTTTGCATGATTGTGATATCGTTTATTCTGAAATGATTGTATCTAGTCATCACTTAAACCTTGAAGGTGCCCTTGCATTTATGTCTTGCATCACTAAAGGGGGCAAGCTAGATATCACTTTATCATATTTGCACATCATGTTCATTGCAAATCTTTTTGATGTTTCAGTTTCATGTTGTAAAACTTTCAGTCATTTGTGATTTTCTCTTGAGGCAACTTAATTACTTTAGAATCATTGTCTCAGTAAGCTTTTGTCATATGACTATGAGAAAGTCCTATATGGTTAATAGCATGTCACCACAGAAATTATTCTTGTTATCATTTACCTACTCGAGGACGAGCAGGAATTAAGCTTGGGGATGTTGATACGTCCAAAACGTATCTATAATTTCTGCTTGCTCCATGCCACTTTTGGGTGATATTGCTATGATATTCATACACTTCCATACACTTTTGATCATATTTGGACTAACTTACTAATCCAGTGCACCCCAGTGCCAGTTTCTGTTTTCGGCTGTTTTTGTATTTCAGGTTTTCACGTTTCGAGAACTGCCCAGAAAAATCCAGAAAAATTATATAAAAAATCAGCGAACCGGAAACAACACTGCGTCCGAAGGGCAGCCTGGGGGGCCTGTGACGCCCGAGACCGACGTCCCAGAAGATTCCAGAAGATTCCCGAAGCTTCCAGATGTTCCGGGCTGCCCGTGTGGTTCTTTTGTGCTTGTGTTATTTATTTTTTGCATTGCATCATGTCATCATGCCATCATGTCATTTTAATTTTCTTGCAACTAAATAAATCGTGTGGACCTTCGGTCCATTTAAATCGAGGGAAGATGTCTTCTCTTTATAACATAGAAAAGCCTCCTAATAAATATGGAGCTATATTAATAAATATTCCATTGCTTTGGAATCACCCAAACACACTTGCATATACCCCATGTATTTTCTGCTTCATGTTTCGCCAAGTATCAATTTGCAGAGGCAGAGTTCTTTCCTACTTTATTTCTATTCCAAATTCAAGTTGCATTTTTTCTACTTCAGAGAAATGTACACTATATTTTCTAAATTCCCTAAGCCATGCCAAGACTCACTCCTCAATTTTTGACATATCTTTTGGATGTGATTTGGTTGGATTTTAAATTTATTCAAGTTTGACTTAATTTCAAACTTGTATAAATTTCCAGTCCCTAAAAATTGCCAAACCAATTTTGGTAAAATAGTCCATCTATCCAGAAGCTCAGGGATATTCTTGCTCCTTCTTTTTTTTATTTCAAGACTCCCTGACCTTTTCCTTTGCAAGGTTGGAGTTTCAAATTTCAGGTAAAGGAAAAGGGCTTCCCAGCCGGCCTTCCCTTCTGGCCCATCCAGGCCTCTCCTCCTCCCTCCATTAGGCCACCCTGGCCCAATTCCTCCCCGCGGCCCGGTTTTCCCTAACCAGCCGACCGCAGCCACTCCAGCCTGGAACCCTAGTTCCGTCGCACCTCCTCCCTCGACCTCCCTGTGCGCCGCCGCTACAGTCGATCCCTCGCCCCGCTTCGCTCCTCTCCTCTCGGTCTTCCCCGCATCCCTTCGCTCTCCCTTGCTTCCTTTTTCCCCTTCGATCGTTCCTCCCCTACCGCAGCGCCCGGCTACGACGCTCGCAGCCCCGAGCGGCGCCTCGAGCCCAGCCAGGCTCCTCCCCGTCGCCCTCCAGGCCCCACGCGCGCCTCTCCCACGCGCGTCCCGCCGCCGTCGGGCCAAGGCCCCGAGCAGGCCCGGGCCTCTTCTCGCCGCGACTGCAACGTCCTCCTCCAGCCCGGCCTCGTCCCTCGCCCCGGGCGTCCGCCTTCGTCCCGCGCCCCAGCTGGCTCCAAGCCGCGGCCAGGGCGCCCGTCCCCGACGCCGTGGCCGCAAGGATCTTCTTCCGGGGCGCCTTCCGCCCGTCCCCTGTCTCCCTTCGGCTTCCCCAGCGCCGACGAGGGCCGACCAGATGCAGCAGCAGCCCCGACTCCTTCCTCGTCTCCAGGAGCGCGCCTCCCTGTGCCTGCGCCGAGCTGCCCGGTCCCGATGCGCCCGAGGGCCCCTTTTGCTTCTCCGTCCAGCAGGTCGTCCGGCGCCCGTCTCCGTCCGCCGCTGTCCCTTGTGTTGCTGCCGTTGTTGTTTTCTTTTATTTGTTGCCTGGTACTGAGTTTTGACAGGAAGCCCGTGTACCCTTTTGGCGACGTGAACGACTACGGAATGTGAACGCCTACACGACGACCCGAACGACTACCGATGACCGTGAACAACTACCGCCGTCGTGGAACCGCCAAGACGAACGGAACAACTACTTCCCTCTATGATCGTGTACCACTACCGTCGCCCCGTGTACCACTACTTCCTCTACTACGGCTACTTCCACTACGATCTCGAACCGTCCCGAAACGAGTGTTTCGAAGGTATAACTCCGTCGATGACCCGTGGAATGCATGCTTGTTGTGTTGTATGAAATGCTTCTCGTGTGTGCTTCGTGCCCGTTCCACCTTTTGTCATGTTCCTCGGTTGCCTCGCCACCGACTCGTGGGAACCCGGCAACGGGATCACCCCATCATCTTGTTCAACTCGTTCACTCCACCTTTTTGTTTTGCACCGGTCCCTCACCGAGTTACCGATACCGATATGATGCCATTGCCTCATTTCGGATCGTTGCCGTGGCACCCTTTCTTTCCACCACGGTGACAATGCTTCATATCTTGTTAATTGTCAACCTTTTAATAAAACTTGCATAAACTTGATCATGTCATCCGCATCATTTTAACAACATTGATATGTGTGAATTGTTGTTGCTTATAATTATTAAACATGCTCATGGGGATTTTCCGGATATGTTGTTGTTATTCTCCGGCCCCATTTAAATTGCCTTAATAGTGTAGTTTCTTTATGTTTCACCTCTTGCCATGTTAAAAACAATTAATCTTGTCTTGTAATAATGAGAGTCAACTAAATAATTAAATGTGGTGTTTCGTCAATATGCAACCCGTTGCATATTGATCTCCACTTAACTTGTAGTATTTGTTTGTGCACTTTGCCATGCCATGCATATTTAAACCGGACATGCATCATACTTGCTTGTGCATTGTATGCCATGTTTATGATTGTGTGTTTACCGTGTTGTTTGTTTCTTTCCGGTTTGCTTCTCTTGATAGCTTCGGTTTCGTTCCGGAGTTGTGAGGATCCGCTCGACTGTTGCTCCGTCTGCTTCTTGGATCCGTTCTTCTCCCTTGTGGAATCCCAGGCAAGATGACCGAACCCGGATACCATTACTATTTTTGCCTCTTGCTAGAGTATCGCTCTATAGTTTTGCCTCGATGCCCATGTCTTTCTTGTCAGCCTCCTACTTGTAACCAATTGCCATGTTTAACCACCCTACCTATGCAAACCGTTGCTTGGCTAAGTACGCTTCGCTCAGCCCCTCTTATAGCATTGTTAGTTGCAGGTGAAGATTGAAGTTGATTGCTTCATGTTGAAGTTTGGCTGGGTTATATCACACTATATAAATGCTTAAATTAAATCACCTATATACTGGCAGGGTGGAAGGCTAAGCCTTTTGCTTGGTGTTTTGTTCCACTCTTGCCGTTAGGAACCGTATAAGCCGGTGTTATGTTCCTTGATTATGCGTTCCTAACACGGTTGGGGTGTATGGGACCCCCTTGATAAACCGCTAAGTGCTAAGTCTTTTCCAGCAAGTCCCAACTTTTTGTACTATTTGCCCATCATAACAACTTAATTAATTAATTAAATTTGCATAGAGGGTCGCTCCCTCGAGGATCCTTTATTTCTACATAGCAGGGGGGGCCAGTGCCGATGGTGTTGGTCCCAAACGGGGAGCCTGCGGGAACCGCCTTGGGGCAACCCGAGGTATTTGGGTCCTGTAGCTTCACCCATCCGGTCGTGTCCTGAGACCTAGATACGCGCGGCTACTATCAGGGTGTCGACACGCCGGGAGGATTTGCTGGATTAGCCTTACCTTAGTTCGGTTTAACTTGAGCACGGGATTCCGAGAATACTCGGGTCTTCCCAACTATGGAGTTGCGACTCCGCGGATCGTGGGCTTATAATGGGTCAAGTTGGAACACCCCTGCAGGGTTTGAACTTTCGAAAGCCGTGCCCGCGGTTATGTGGCAGATGGGAGCTTGTTAATTCCGGTTGTAGATAACTTGACACAATGTTACCAATACACTACCAGCGTGTGTACCGTGACTGTCAATTTCCGAATAGGGATTCGGGAGTTGAACACGGTGGGGTTATGTTTGACCGGCTTTAGTTAGGATCACTTCGTGATCATCTTTCGACCGATGCTCTTCTCTTCTCGCTCTCTATTACGTAAGATAGTGCTAGTTGCTGCTGCAGACTCTTGTTTTCCTTCACCTCATATTCTTTCTTCAGCCTTATCCTCTCCCAAGGCTTAAATAGTCTTGTTACCCGGGAACGGGATTGCTGAGTCCTCTGTGGCTCACAGTTACTTCACCACACCAGTTGCAGGTTCAGCCGTGTACGATGCAGGAGCTGGTTCAGTGCTTCACCAGGAGCTTGTTGAAGAGTTTGACCGTTTGCTTGTGACGTTTCGATGTTCAGTAGTGGTTTCTACTAGGATTCGATCCTGACCTGTGGCTTTTGTTGTTTTGGTATCTTTCTTTTGGTTCTTACCCGTAGTCGGGCTGTGATGTTTTGAATGATGATTTGTTTATGTAATGTATTGTGTGAAGTGGCGAGTGTAAGCCAACTATCTCCTTTTGCAATTTAATCCCTCTTTTACATGAGTCGTGCAAAGATACCAAACTTGAGATCATTCTAGGATGGACTTATGCCTTTAAGTCGTGCCTCGACACGTAGGAGGTATAACTCCATCCTGGGCATTACAAGTTGGTATTCAGAGCCTTCTCTGACCTAGAAGCCCCACTGTTTGATCGAATCGTTGACGGTTGAGTCTAGGCACACACTGAAAACTTTTTGAGTTCTATATTATATCGGAGAGTAGGATTTCTTTGCTTCTCATCCCTTTCTCTCTGGTGAGGACTCCTGGCGATTACTCTTATCTCTTCTACTTTCAAAATTTGCACCAAATTTTTTTTAGGATCCCGCGAGTATTCTGGGATTGTTTCGATGTTCTTGTGACAAGGATATTGTTCCCGATGCCTCCTGTTACCGAGGAGTTGAGCTTCGGGGTATCATTGACACAAGCATATCGCGGCAGTACTAAATACTTAAGACGGCCGACATCGAAAATCTCTCCTATACGGCCAGTGGCAAGATAACCCCGACATCACCCAGTACTGGGGAGGTAGTTCGAGAGTATTGCCATAGCTTGTTATAGTGGATGCTTTTCGAAGGTCCGAGGTACACAGTTTCCGAGAAAGACTGGTTATGTGTTGAAGGATGGATACACCTGGATGTAGGTTTAGAGTTGATTGCGCGGTGCTTCCCGTGTATCCCCAACACCTGATTGCATAATTGGAAACTTTCGGAAATCTATAGGTGGGTTCATCAAGTAGTTCTAGGCATTCTTCCAACGGATGCTCGATATGAAGTTCGGGGTTCTACATTGAGTGAACTGGTTTTATGGACTTGTTCTGATCGGGAGTTGCATCTTAAAGGGTCCTTGGCTATGCTGATCCGGGGATTGCAAAACCCTTTTGTAACACGTTCCATGAGCTTTCAGCACAAAGATGTCGAACGAAGCTTCTATCTTGTATTTGTTCTATCTGTTCCTTGTTCCTTTTTATTTACCTTTTGTTCTCCAAGTGGCTTCTCGACAAGTTGATGTACCTGCGGAATTCATTC
The DNA here is from genome assembly GCA_902687465.1 of Secale cereale. Taxonomy (NCBI): domain Eukaryota; kingdom Viridiplantae; phylum Streptophyta; class Magnoliopsida; order Poales; family Poaceae; genus Secale; species Secale cereale. The sequence goes on along the minus strand of LR738715.1, from coordinate 680,883,541 downwards.
GTTCAATCCTCTGTTCGAATGATGTTGTGAAGATCATGTTGCATATCTATCCTTTGTTCTTGTTTTGATTCTGGTATTCGAGTTGCTTCGATGTCAAATGTTGATTCAATACCTTTCTTAATCGGTATTCTCATATTTTTATGGGAGTGCAGTTCCTTCTTGATCATCAAGATGGTCATGTTAATTCTTCTCAACCGGTGTCCATTTCATTCATCTCAAGTTGTCTTTGTTTTCCCACCCTCCCACCCTTCTTCTTCTCGGAGCTAGAAATTCTCAGATGAAATATCCATTTTATTCATGTGATGTTTCTTCTTTCTTTTCCTTCAATGTTCTTATCCGGTGCTTTTCGTGAAAATGCTCAAGAGCTTCAAGTTCATCATTCTTTTGTTCTCTAATTCTTCCGGTGGATGTAATTCAAGATTTCGGTGTTGATCTTATCCTTTTCCTCATTTCACAATGCTTTCTTATTCCGGTGCACCAATTAATCATTCTCCTCTTGTTATTCATATCCGGAGTGCTGAAGATTCATAATTCCATTCTTAATCCGTTCAAATTATTTTGAGCATTGTTATCTTATTCAAGCCATTTAATTAACCGGTGCAATATCTCTTAAGCAATCTTTTTCAACGGTGATTTCTTTTGAGTGGGCCCTAACCCACAGGTCTTTTCCAGGATCTTACCTGACTCTTCTTTTCTAGAGTTATACTCAATTCTTTTCAAAGTGTGACGTAAGAATGAATCCCATCAGTCACATGCCTTCTCCAAGATCGCTTTCAAATTCTTCTCATCATTGGTTCAACCTTTTTAATTCTTCATTCCAGAGTGCTCAACAATTCTTCATGGCATTTCTCGTCTTCATTCTCAACATTTGAAGACCGGAGAAGTGTTTCTCTTAAATCTTGGCCCGTTCTCTTGAAGATTCGTGGTTCTAGCTTCATGCCATCCTCATTATTGTTCAGATTGTGAGGAATTCTTTTATACCATCCGAAGCATTTCATGAATTCTTTTCTTTGTGATCCTCCGAAGGCCATCATTTCAGAATATTTTTTCGTTCTCAGTTTTCAACTTGTCCTCCAAATATTCTTCATTGATGTCTCTTCGTTCGTCTCCATATTCTTACGGTGGTTCTTTCAAGTTTACTCTTCCCTGTTATCGTGTCAATTCATTTGTTCTTTTCATAATCCTACCGGTGCTTCGTGTATACTTATCCAAGGTTGTGCTAGATCTCTCTTTAATTCTTTGCAATGGGAATAAGTAGTATGCCAAATCCTTTGGTTGTCATCAATTTAAATTGGTGAAGGAGATGCATAACATAATTCTTATTCTTATTCCTTCAAGGTGTTTTAATCTCTGTTTTCCGGAGCTTGTTCATCAAATCATATCCTTGGTTCTAAGTGGTTCATCTTGTTTTCCGGAGCTTCAAGCTATTTCAATTATATCATTTCAAACCTCAATCTAATTCATCGCAGGCCTTGAATCTTATACTTTTCATCTTTCACTTCTCATGCTTTCATTACCGGAGTTCTTCATGGTGGTTCATCATCATTTAATTCATCCTCGAAGTCTTCATCAAGTTTTTTCTTGTTGGAGCTCAAAAATTCTTCATCATGCTTTTCCAATTGCAATTCTTGCTACCTTGTCTTTTCAGGTGGTGTTATGTCATTCTTGATAATTTTCCTTCATGTTTCATGATTCACAACTTGTCAGGAATGAGATATTTAAAACCATCATTTCTTTCTCTTTAGGAGATCCTTTCAACCCCTCTTTTATCTCTGGAGTAATCTTGGGTTCTATTTCACCTAAAGCTTTCCTTAAGAGTTGTTGCTATTTATGGTGCTTATAAATGACCCAAGTTCTTCATTTATCCTTCCGGTGAAATAAGTTTATCATCTCCTTGTTGATCTCAATCCAATCATTTGTTTTCCAATAGTGGTTGGTTGTCACCTCATAATTTTGAGATGTTTCCATAAGCCCGCATCAAGCTTATTCTTTTCGTTGTTGATTCTCCAACAACTCCGTTCAACCCTTCTTCGTAAGGATGCTCTTTCAAATTTCATTTGCAGGAGAAGTTGTCTTTTCTTCTCCATTCTTTTCTTTCGTTGATCTATATGCTATTCTGTCATTCCGGAGGCTTTGTGATGTTGCTCTCTCTCGACCATCATCTTGTTTTCTTTTCAAGATCATGTTCTTTTCTTTTCTAGTCCATTAACCGGAGTGTTGTATTCTTCATTCTAGTTCTCTCATCTTATCAAGTTTGCCTCTCTTTTCAACCGGAGTGCTGTCTGAATCTTTCTTACTCCTTGCGCCATTCTTTTAATTGTTTCGGAGGCAATATGTTGTTGTTTTCATCAAGTATCACTCCATCTCCTCTAGTTCTTGTTAATTCCTTCCATTTTCAGACGGAGTGCTGTCCAAATTCTGTCATTCTTATTCCTTGGCTATACCATTGCAGTTTCATATTCTTTTGGTTCGTAAGCTCTCCTTTCATGTCTTTCAACCTGCAAGGTTCTCGTGATGTTCCATGTTCCTCCTTTTACCGGAGTGCTTTCATCTTCATTCATCTCCGTTGTTTTCTTTCTTTCAACTTGTTCAACCTCTCAAGGTTCTTTGGTTTCACTCGTTCGTCAAAGAAGCAACTTTGTTTTACCTCCTCCTTTTCGTTTTTACCCGGTGATATCTCTAGGATCTCGGGTCGAGATCCTCTGTTAGTGTGGGAGAGTTGTGACGCCCGAGACCGACGTCCCAGAAGATTCCAGAAGATTCCCGAAGCTTCCAGATGTTCCGGGCTGCCCGTGTGGTTCTTTTGTGCTTGTGTTATTTATTTTTTGCATTGCATCATGTCATCATGCCATCATGTCATTTTAATTTTCTTGCAACTAAATAAATCGTGTGGACCTTCGGTCCATTTAAATCGAGGGAAGATGTCTTCTCTTTATAACATAGAAAAGCCTCCTAATAAATATGGAGCTATATTAATAAATATTCCATTGCTTTGGAATCACCCAAACACACTTGCATATACCCCATGTATTTTCTGCTTCATGTTTCGCCAAGTATCAATTTGCAGAGGCAGAGTTCTTTCCTACTTTATTTCTATTCCAAATTCAAGTTGCATTTTTTCTACTTCAGAGAAATGTACACTATATTTTCTAAATTCCCTAAGCCATGCCAAGACTCACTCCTCAATTTTTGACATATCTTTTGGATGTGATTTGGTTGGATTTTAAATTTATTCAAGTTTGACTTAATTTCAAACTTGTATAAATTTCCAGTCCCTAAAAATTGCCAAACCAATTTTGGTAAAATAGTCCATCTATCCAGAAGCTCAGGGATATTCTTGCTCCTTCTTTTTTTTATTTCAAGACTCCCTGACCTTTTCCTTTGCAAGGTTGGAGTTTCAAATTTCAGGTAAAGGAAAAGGGCTTCCCAGCCGGCCTTCCCTTCTGGCCCATCCAGGCCTCTCCTCCTCCCTCCATTAGGCCACCCTGGCCCAATTCCTCCCCGCGGCCCGGTTTTCCCTAACCAGCCGACCGCAGCCACTCCAGCCTGGAACCCTAGTTCCGTCGCACCTCCTCCCTCGACCTCCTTGTGCGCCGCCGCTACAGTCGATCCCTCGCCCCGCTTCGCTCCTCTCCTCTCGGTCTTCCCCGCATCCCTTCGCTCTCCCTTGCTTCCTTTTTCCCCTTCGATCGTTCCTCCCCTACCGCAGCGCCCGGCTACGACGCTCGCAGCCCCGAGCGGCGCCTCGAGCCCAGCCAGGCTCCTCCCCGTCGCCCTCCAGGCCCCACGCGCGCCTCTCCCACGCGCGTCCCGCCGCCGTCGGGCCAAGGCCCCGAGCAGGCCCGGGCCTCTTCTCGCCGCGACTGCAACGTCCTCCTCCAGCCCGGCCTCGTCCCTCGCCCCGGGCGTCCGCCTTCGTCCCGCGCCCCAGCTGGCTCTAAGCCGCGGCCAGGGCGCCCGTCCCCGACGCCGTGGCCGCAAGGATCTTCTTCCGGGGCGCCTTCCGCCCGTCCCCTGTCTCCCTTCGGCTTCCCCAGCGCCGACGAGGGCCGACCAGATGCAGCAGCAGCCCCGACTCCTTCCTCGTCTCCAGGAGCGCGCCTCCCTGTGCCTGCGCCGAGCTGCCCGGTCCCGATGCGCCCGAGGGCCCCTTTTGCTTCTCCGTCCAGCAGGTCGTCCGGCGCCCGTCTCCGTCCGCCGCTGTCCCTTGTGTTGCTGCCGTTGTTGTTTTCTTTTATTTGTTGCCTGGTACTGAGTTTTGACAGGAAGCCCGTGTACCCTTTTGGCGACGTGAACGACTACGGAATGTGAACGCCTACACGACGACCCGAACGACTACCGATGACCGTGAACAACTACCGCCGTCGTGGAACCGCCAAGACGAACGGAACAACTACTTCCCTCTATGATCGTGTACCACTACCGTCGCCCCGTGTACCACTACTTCCTCTACTACGGCTACTTCCACTACGATCTCGAACCGTCCCGAAACGAGTGTTTCGAAGGTATAACTCCGTCGATGACCCGTGGAATGCATGCTTGTTGTGTTGTATGAAATGCTTCTCGTGTGTGCTTCGTGCCCGTTCCACCTTTTGTCATGTTCCTCGGTTGCCTCGCCACCGACTCGTGGGAACCCGGCAACGGGATCACCCCATCATCTTGTTCAACTCGTTCACTCCACCTTTTTGTTTTGCACCGGTCCCTCACCGAGTTACCGATACCGATATGATGCCATTGCCTCATTTCGGATCGTTGCCGTGGCACCCTTTCTTTCCACCACGGTGACAATGCTTCATATCTTGTTAATTGTCAACCTTTTAATAAAACTTGCATAAACTTGATCATGTCATCCGCATCATTTTAACAACATTGATATGTGTGAATTGTTGTTGCTTATAATTATTAAACATGCTCATGGGGATTTTCCGGATATGTTGTTGTTATTCTCCGGCCCCATTTAAATTGCCTTAATAGTGTAGTTTCTTTATGTTTCACCTCTTGCCATGTTAAAAACAATTAATCTTGTCTTGTAATAATGAGAGTCAACTAAATAATTAAATGTGGTGTTTCGTCAATATGCAACCCGTTGCATATTGATCTCCACTTAACTTGTAGTATTTGTTTGTGCACTTTGCCATGCCATGCATATTTAAACCGGACATGCATCATACTTGCTTGTGCATTGTATGCCATGTTTATGATTGTGTGTTTACCGTGTTGTTTGTTTCTTTCCGGTTTGCTTCTCTTGATAGCTTCGGTTTCGTTCCGGAGTTGTGAGGATCCGCTCGACTGTTGCTCCGTCTGCTTCTTGGATCCGTTCTTCTCCCTTGTGGAATCCCAGGCAAGATGGCCGAACCCGGATACCATTACTATTTTTGCCTCTTGCTAGAGTATCGCTCTATAGTTTTGCCTCGATGCCCATGTCTTTCTTGTCAGCCTCCTACTTGTAACCAATTGCCATGTTTAACCACCCTACCTATGCAAACCGTTGCTTGGCTAAGTACGCTTCGCTCAGCCCCTCTTATAGCATTGTTAGTTGCAGGTGAAGATTGAAGTTGCTTGCTTCATGTTGAAGTTTGGCTGGGTTATATCACACTATATAAATGCTTAAATTAAATCACCTATATACTGGCAGGGTGGAAGGCTAAGCCTTTTGCTTGGTGTTTTGTTCCACTCTTGCCGTTAGGAACCGTATAAGCCGGTGTTATGTTCCTTGATTATGCGTTCCTAACACGGTTGGGGTGTATGGGACCCCCTTGATAAACCGCTAAGTGCTAAGTCTTTTCCAGCAAGTCCCAACTTTTGGTACTATTTGCCCATCATAACAACTTAATTAATTAATTAAATTTGCATAGAGGGTCGCTCCCTCGAGGATCCTTTATTTCTACATAGCAGGGGGGGCCAGTGCCGATGGTGTTGGTCCCAAACGGGGAGCCTGCGGGAACCGCCTTGGGGCAACCCGAGGTATTTGGGTCCTGTAGCTTCACCCATCCGGTCGTGTCCTGAGACCTAGATACGCGCGGCTACTATCAGGGTGTCGACACGCCGGGAGGATTTGCTGGATTAGCCTTACCTTAGTTCGGTTTAACTTGAGCACGGGATTCCGAGAATACTCGGGTCTTCCCAGCTATGGAGTTGCGACTCCGCGGATCGTGGGCTTGTAATGGGTCAAGTTGGAACACCCCTGCAGGGTTTGAACTTTCGAAAGCCGTGCCCGCGGTTATGTGGCAGATGGGAGCTTGTTAATTCCGGTTGTAGATAACTTGACACAATGTTACCAATACACTACCAGCGTGTGTACCGTGACTGTCAATTTCCGAATAGGGATTCGGGAGTTGAACACGGTGGGGTTATGTTTGACCGGCTTTAGTTAGGATCACTTCGTGATCATCTTTCGACCGATGCTCTTCTCTTCTCGCTCTCTATTACGTAAGATAGTGCTAGTTGCTGCTGCAGACTCTTGTTTTCCTTCACCTCATATTCTTTCTTCAGCCTTATCCTCTCCCAAGGCTTAAATAGTCTTGTTACCCGGGAACGGGATTGCTGAGTCCTCTGTGGCTCACAGTTACTTCACCACACCAGTTGCAGGTTCAGCCGTGTACGATGCAGGAGCTGGTTCAGTGCTTCACCAGGAGCTTGTTGAAGAGTTTGACCGTTTGCTTGTGACGTTTCGATGTTCAGTAGTGGTTTCTACTAGGATTCGATCCTGACCTGTGGCTTTTGTTGTTTTGGTATCTTTCTTTTGGTTCTTACCCGTAGTCGGGCTGTGATGTTTTGAATGATGATTTGTTTATGTAATGTATTGTGTGAAGTGGCGAGTGTAAGCCAACTATCTCCTTTTGCAATTTAATCCCTCTTTTACATGAGTCGTGCAAAGATACCAAACTTGAGATCATTCTAGGATGGACTTATGCCTTTAAGTCGTGCCTCGACACGTAGGAGGTATAACTCCATCCTGGGCATTACAAGTTGGTAT
>LR738715.1:680864284-680876555 GCA_902687465.1 Secale cereale | reverse complement strand
GATTATGTTCAGATTGATCTTGAGTAATATATTTGATTCACCTCTTTTATATTTTAGTTCATAAGTAATTCTTGCATGTTCTCCATTGTTATTTATTGCTTTGGCCGAGTAATAGGTAGTGACTCCAAGAGGGAACGTTATGCTCGATTGTGGGTTCATGCCCCTCGATGACTAGCTTGAGTGACAGAAACATGAGTCTAGGGGATGTGCTGTTGCCACAAGGGGGAAAACAACGGTGCTTATGCCCGCGGGTGCAAGGATTGTTTACTTTACGCAAAGTTCTTTTAATGCAGTTGTCTGTTGCATTGAGTTTACACTATGGGTGGGACTCGCAACTTAATACCAGCGAGATGTTCTGGATAGATATCTCAAGGTGGATGATTAGTAGTAGATATTGATGGATTTCGGTCTACTTACTTTGGCGTACCGCCCATGCTTTGAACCTCAACCTTTTTTGCAATGTAGTCAGCATTGGTTTGCGTCCGTGGTCCTGTCAATTGCCCAGCTGTAATTTGTTACCTCACATAGTTGTTTTATCGTCTTTTGGGAGAGAGACATCACTAGTGAACATCATGAGACTCCGGTCCATATTACCATCATTGATCACATCCACTATTTACTTTTCGCTATTTACTTACTATTGCAAAACACTATCTATCACTACTATCATATTGCTTTTAACCCTTTGTGAACTACAAGGCTGGAGAGATTGACAACCTCTTTATACTCGTTGGGAGCAAAGTTATTTGTATCTGTGTGCAGGTCCACGTTGATTGTTAATTGCGCCGTTAGCAGTTGACACCTACTTGTTGAACCTAGGAGTCTCTGGGGATTAGATCCTTGGCATCTTTGCTAGGGGAAAACACTTCTACTTACTGCATCTTACACCTTCCACTTGGGGTAACCAACGAGGGGTTCGAGGCCCATCAGGAAGCTAATGATGATGATCATGAAACTTCGGATCAAGTTTCTGCTGAACTTCGTAGATCAACCAGAGTACGTTCCGCACCAGAGTGGTACGGCAACCCAGTTCTGGAAGTCATGTTACTAGACCATGATGAACCTACGAACTATGAGGAAGTGATGATGAGCCCAGATTCCGCAAAATGGCTTGAGGCCATGAAATCTAAGATGGGATCCATGTATGAGAGCAAAGTGTGGACTTTGGTTGACTTGCCCGATGATCGGCAAGCCATCGAAAATAAATGGATCTTCAAGAGGAAGACCGACGCTGACGGTAATGTTACTGTTTACAAAGCTCGACTTGTTGTGAAAGTTTGTTTGACAAGTTCAAGGAGTTGACTACGATGAAACTTTCTCACCCATAGCGATGCTTAAGTCTGTCCGAATCATGTTAGCAATTGCCACATTTTATGAAATTTGGCAAATGGATAACAAAACTGCGTTCTTTAATAAGTATATGTGAATGAGTTGTATATGATGCAACCAGAAGGTTTTGTCAAAAGGTGCTAACAAAATGTGCAAGCTCCAGCAATCCATCTATGGACTGGTGCAAGCATCTCGGAGTTGGAATATACGCTATGATAAGTTGATCAAAGCATATAGTTTTATACAGACTTGCGGTGAAGCCTGTATTTACAAGAAAGTGAGTGGGAGCACTACAGCCTTTCTAATAAGTATATGTGAATGACATATTGTCGATCAGAAATGATGTAGAATTTTCTGGAAAGCATAAAGGAGTGTTTGAAAGGAGTTTTTTCAAAGAAAGACCTCGGCGAAGCTGCTTACATATTGAGCATGAAGATCTATAGAGATAGATCAAGACGCTTGATAAGTTTTTTTTCAATGAGTACATACCTTGACAAGTTTTTTGAAGTAGTTCAAAATGGAACAGTGAAATAAAGAGTTCTTGCCTGTGTTGCAAGGTATGAAGTTGAGTAAGACTCAAAAACCCAACCACGGCAGAAGATAAAGAAAGAATGAAAGTCATTCCCTATGCCTCAGCCATAAGCTCTTTAAAGTATGCCATGCTGTGTACCAAACATGTTGTGTACCTTACCATGAGTTTGGCAAGAAAGTACAAAAGCGATCCAGGAGTAGATCACTGGACAACGGTCAAAATTGTCCTCAGTTACTGGATGACTAAGGAAATGTTTCTCGATTATGGAGATGATAAAGAGTTCGTCGTAAAGAGTTACGCCGATGCAAGCTTTGACACTAATCCAGATGACTCTAAGTATCAATCTGGATGCGTATTAAAAGTGGGAGCAATTAGCTAGAGTAGCTCCATCCAGAGCATTGTAGACATAGAAATTTGCAAAATACATACGGATCTGAATGTAACAGACCCGCTGACTAAACTTCTCTCACGAAGCAAAACATGATCAGGCCTTATTACTCTTTGGGTGTTAATCACATGACGATGTGAACTAGATTGTGGACTCTAGTAAACCCCTGTGGGTAGCGGTCACATGGTGATGAGAACTATGGGTGTTAGTCACATGGTGATGTGAACTGTTGGTGTTAATCACATGGTGGTGTGATCTAGATTATTGACTCTAGTGCAAGTGGGAGACTGAAGGAAATATGCCCTAGAGGCAATAATAAAGTTATTATTTGTTTCCTTATATCATGATAAATGTTTATTATTCATGCTAGAATTGTATTAACCGGAAACTTAGTACATGTGTGAATACATAGACAAAACAGAGTGTCCCTAGTATGCCTCTACTAGACTAGCTCATTGATCAAAGATGGTTATGTTTCCTAGCCATAGACATGAGTTGTCATTTGATCAATGGGATCACATCATTAGGAGAATGATGTGATGGAAAAGACCCATCCGTTAGCTTAGCACTATGATCATTTAGTTTTACTGCTATTGCTTTCTCCATGACTTATACATGTTCCTATGACTATGAGATTATGCAACTCCCGAATACCAGAGGAACACCTTGTGTGCTATCAGCCGTCACAACGTAACTGGGTGATTATAAAGATGCTCTACAGGTGTCTCCGAAGGCGTTCGTGGTGTTGGCATATATCAAGAATAGGATTTGTCACTCCGAGTGTCGAGAGGTATCTCTGGGCCCTCTCGGTAATACACATCATAATAAGCCTTGCAAGCAAATGACTAATGAGTTAGTCAAGAGATGATGTATTACAGAACGAGTAAAGAGACTTGCCGGTAATGAGATTGAACTAGTTATTGAGATACCGATGATCGAATATCGGGCAAGTAACATACCGATGATAAAGGGAACAACATATGTTGTTATGCGGTTTGACCGATAAAGATCTTCGTAAAATATGTAGAAGCCAATATGAGCATCCAGGTTCCGTTATTGGTTATTGACTGGAGATGAGTCTCGGTCATGTCTACATAGTTCTCGAACCCGTAGGGTCCGCACGCTTAACGTTTGATGACGGTCGGTATTATGAGTTTATGTGTTTTGATGTACCGAAGGTAGTTCGGAGTCCCGGATGAGATCGGGGACACGACGACGAGTCTCGAAATGGTCGAGCCGTAAAGATCGACATATTGGACGACTACATTCGGACATTGGAAAGGTTCCGAGTAATCCGGGTATTTTTCGGAGTACCGGAGGAGTTACGGGAATACATGAGTACATATGGGCCTTAGCGGGCTTTAGGGGAAAAAGAGAAGAAGCCACGAGGGCTAGCCCGCGCCCCATGGGGATACTCCGAATTGGACTAGGGGAGGGGCTGCGCCCCCTCTTTCCTTCTCCTCCCCCTCTCCTTCCTTCCCCTCCTAGTAGGACTAGGAAAGGAGGAATCCTACTCGCCCTCCTCCCTTTGGCGCGCCTAGAGAGGCCGGCCGACCTCCCCTCCCTCCTTTATATATGTGGGGAGGGGGGCACCCTAAAGACACACAAGTTGATCAGTTGATCTCTCCCAACCGTGTGCGGTGCCCCCCTCCACAGAAACACACCTCAGTCATATTGTTGTAGCGCTTAGGCGAAGCCCTGCAACGGTAACTTCATCATCTCCGTTACCACGCCGTCGTGCTGACGAAACTCTCCCGCGAGGTTCTACTGGATCAAGAGCTCATGGGACGCCATCAAGTTGAACGTGTGTTGAACGCGGAGGCTCCGTACGCTCAGTGCTTGATCGGTTGGATCGCGAAGAAGTTCGACTACATCAACCGCGTCACTAGACGCTTCCGCTTTCGGTCTACGAGGGTACGTAGACACACTCTCCCCTCTCGTTTGCTATGCATCTGGTAGATAGATCTTGCGTGATCGTAGGAAAATTTTGAAGTACTACGTTCCCCAACACTCTTCTCACCCGCAAGTTTGAAATCATAATTGAGCTCTTTAATAGCCCAATATGCCTTATGTTCTAGCTCAAGAGGTAAGTGACATGCTTTCCCATAAACCATTTTATATGGAGACATACCCATAGGATTTTTGTATGCAATTATATAGACCCATAATGCATCATCAAGTTTCTTGGACCAATTCTTTCTAGATCTATTAGCAGTCTTTTGCAAAATTAATTTCAGCTCTTTGTTACTTAGTTCTACTTGACCACCAGACGGTGGATGGTAAGGGGACGCAATTCTATGATTAACATCATATTTAGCAAGCATCTTATGGAAAGCACCATGAATAAAGTGTGAACCACCATCAGTCATTAAGTATCTAGGGACTCCACACCTCGGAAAAATAACTTCTTTAAGCATCTTAATGGAGGTGTTGTGATCAGCACTACTAGTTGGAATAGCTTCTACCCACTTAGTAACGTAATCAACAACAACTAAAATATGTGTATAAATGGTCCCATGTAATCAAAACCCCAAACATAAAATGGTTCAATAACAAGTGAATAATTCATAGGCATTTCTTGACGTCTACTGATATTAGCAATTCTTTGACATTCATCACAAGACAAGACAAACTTACGGGCATCCTTGAAGAGAGTGGGCCAATAAAAACCAGATTGTAGTACCTTATGTGCAGTTATGTCTCCAGCATGGTGTCCTCCATAAGCTTTGGAGTGACACTTGCGTAGGATCTATTCCTGTTGATGCTCAGGTACACAACGTCTAATAATACCATCTACTCCTTCTTTATAAAGGTGTGGATCATCCCAGAAGTAATGTCTTAAATCATAGAAGAACTTTCTCTTTTGTTGGTATGTGAAACTAGGTGGTATAAATTTAGCAACAATGTAATTAGCATAATCAGCATACCATGGAGCAGTGCGAGAAGCATTTATGACAGCTAATTGTTCATCAGGCAAGCTATCATCAATAGGTAGTGGGTCATCAAGAATATTCTCTAACCTAGATAAGTTGTCTGCAACGGGGTTCTCAGCTCCCTTTCTATCAGTGATATGCAAATCAAATTCTTGTAGCAAAAGATCCCATCTAATGAGTTTAGGTTTAGCATCTTTCTTTTCCATAAGATATTTACTAGCAGCATGATCAGTGTGAACAGTTTCTTTAGAATCAACAATATAAGGCCCGAACTTATCACAAGCAAATACAACTGCTAAAAATTCTTTCTCAGTAGTAGCATAATTCCTCTGGGCACTGTCTAGAGTTTTACTAGCATATTGGATACCATTTAATTTCTTGTCAACTCTTTCTCCTAGAACAACACCTACAGCATAATCACTAGCATCACACATAATTTCAAAGGGTAAATTCCAGTCAGGAGGCTGGACAATAGGTGCAGAGATCAATGCTTTCTTAAGTATTCCAAATGTTTCTACACAATCATCATCAAAAACAAAAGGAATATCTTTTTGTAAAAGATTAGTCAGAGGCCTAGAGATTTTTGAGAAGTCCTTAATGAACCTCCTATAAAACCCGACATGACCAAGGAAACTTCTTATACCTTTGATGTCCTTGGGACACAACATCTTTTCAATAGCATCAACCTTAGCTTTATCAACTTCAATACCTCTTTCAGAAATTTTATGCCCCATGACAATGCCTTCATTAACCATAAAGTGGCACTTCTTCCAATTCAAGACCAGATTAGTTTCTTAGCATCTCTACAAAACTCGATCAAGGTTTCTTAAGCAATCATCAAAAGAAGTTACATAAAAGGAAAAGTCATCCATGAAAACCTCAACGATCTTTTCACAAAAATCAGAGAATATAGCCATCATGTATCTTTGAAAGGTAGCAGGTGCATTACATAAACCAAAAGGCATATGTCTATAAGCAAAGGTACATAAGGGACAAGTAAAAGTGGTCTTTTCTTGATCCTCTTTTGACACAGGTATTTGAGAGAAACCAGAATATCCATCTAGAAAGCAAAAATGAGTATGTTTGGATAACCTTTCTAGCATTTGATCAATAAAAGGCAAAGGGTAATGATCTTTCTTAGTAGCTTTATTTAATTTGCGGAAATCAATTATCATCCTATAACCCGTAACAATTCTTTGCGGGATCAATTCATCTTTATCATTAGGAACAACAGTAATACCTCCTTTCTTAGGGACACAATGGACATGACTTACCCACTGACTATCAACAACTGGATAAATTATACCTGCCTCTAGGAGCTTTAGTATTTCCTTCCTTACCACTTCTTTCATCCTAGGATTTAACCGTCGTTGATGATCGATAACCGGTTTAGCGTCCTTCTCCAATTTTATCTTGTGTTGGCATAAAGTGGGACTAATGCCCTTAAGATCATCAAGAGTATATCCAATAGCAGCATGGTGCTTCTTCAGAGTTTTCAATAATTTCTCTTCTTCCTGCTTTGAAAGGTTAGCACTAATAATAACAGGGTATATCTTATTTTCATCAAGGTAAGCATACTTAAGAGTATCAGGTAATGGTTTGAGTTCAAACATGGGATCACCCTTGGGTGGAGGAGGATCCCCTAAAATTTCAACAGGCAAGTTGTGTTTCAATAAGGGTCCATGTTTAAAGAATATTTCATCTATTTCACTTCTCTCATTCATATACATATCATTTTCATGGTCTAGCAGATATTGTTCTAAGGGATTGTTAGGAGGTACAACAATAGAAGAAAGACCAATAATTTCATCCTTACTAGGCAATTTTTTATCATGGGGTTGTCTACGAAATTTGGCAAAGTTAAAATCATGAGACATATCCCCTAATCCAACAGTAACAATATCTTTTTCACAGTCTATCTTAGCATTAACAGTATTCAAGAAGGGTCTACCAAATATAATAGGGCAAAAATCATCTTGTGGGGAACCAAGAATAAGAAAATCAGCAGGGTATTTAACTTTCCCACACAAGACTTCAACATCTCTAACAATCCCAATTGGTGAAATAGTGTCTCTATTAGCAAGCTTAATAGTGACATCAATACCTTCTAGCTCAGCAGGTGCAATATCATGCATAATTTCTTCCTATAAGGAAATGGGTATTACACTCGCACTAGCACCTACGTCACATAAACCATGATAGCCATGATCTCCTATTTTAACGGAAATAACGGGCATGCTTGCAACAGGTATATGTTTATTCCTAGTATCAGGTTTGGCGATTCTAGCAGCCTCTTCTTGGAGGTAAATAACATGCCCATCTAAATTATCGACCAAGAGATCCTTAACCATAGCAACACTAGGTTGAACTTTAATTTGCTCACACGGTGTAGGTGTTCTAGGATTACTCTTACGAACCACAGTTAAAGCTTTTGCATGATCCTTTATTCTAACGGGAAAGGGTGGTTTTTCAATATAAGTTGTAGGAACAATAGGATCAACATTATAAGTGAAGTGATGGTATTTTCTTCAACTTTAACAGGTTCAACTACTTTTACTTCAATGGGAGGATGCAATTTAAACCACTTCTCCATAGGGAGATCAACATGGGTAGCAAATGATTCATAGAAAGAAGCTACTATCTCAGAGTCAAGTCCATATTTAGTGCTAAATTCATGGAAAACATCGGTATCCATAAAAGATTTAACACAATCAAACTTAGGTGTTATACCTGACTCCTTACCTTCGTCGAGATCCCAATCTTCAGAGTTGAGTTTAATTCTTTCCAATAAATCCCATTTGAATTCAATAGCCTTCATCATAAAAGAACCAATACAAGAAGTATCGAGCATGGAGCGATTATTGAGAGAAAGCCGAGCATAATTTTTTTGAATAATCATTTCTCTTGAGAGATCATGATTGGGGCATGAATATAACACTGACTTAAGCCTCCCCCAAGCTTGAGCGATGTTTTCTCCTTCGCGAGGCCAAATATTATATATATACTTACGATCACGATGAACCTGGTGCATAGGATAGAACTTCTGATGAAATTCCAACTTCAATCGGTTGTAGTTCCATGATCCAATATCATCACATAGCCAAAACCATGTCAATGCCTCTCCCTTCAAAGATAAAGGGAAGACTTTGTTCTTGATAACATCCTTGGGCATACCTGCAAGCTTAAATAATCCACAAACTTCATCCACGTAGATTAGATGCAAATCGGGATGCAATGTCACGTCTCCTGTAAAGGGATTAGCTAGCAGTTTATCTATCATATCCGAAGGGATTTCAAATTAACATTTTCAGTAGGTTCAGTATGTTCAGGAGAAACTCTTTGCTCTACTGGTCGGGGTGAAGATACCCTGAACAAGCCCCTCAAAGGATTATGAGCCATAGTAACAAGTGATAGTAAATTTCAGCACACTATATAAATATTTCCTTACCAAATTCAACTTACCAAACGCGCTTCACTCCCCGGCAACGGCGCCAGAAAAGAGTCTTGATGATCAACGAGTGTAGGGGATCTATTGTAGTCCTTTCAATAAGTAAGAGTGTCGAACCCAACGAGGAGCAGAAGGAAATGATAGGCAGTTTTCAGTAAGGTGTTTTTTGCAAGCACTGAAATTATCGGTAACAGATAGTTTTGTGATAAGATAATTGGTAACAAATGACAAATAATAAAAGTAAATAAGGTGCAGCAAGATGGCCCAATCCTTTTTGTAGCAAAGGACAAGCCTGGACAAACTCTTATATAAAGAAAAGCGCTCCCGAGGACACATGGGAATTATCGTCAAGCTAGTTTTCATCACGCTCATATCATTCGCGTTTGTTACTTTGATAATTTGGTATGTGGGTGGACCGGTGCTTGGATGCTGCCCTTACTTGGACAAGTATCCCACTTATGATTAACCACTATTGCAAGCATCCGCAACTACAAAAGAAGTATTAAGGTAAACCAAATCATAGCATGAAACATGTGGATCCAAATCAGCCCCTTACGAAGCAACGCATAAACTAGGGTTTAAGCTTCTGTCACTCTAACAACCCATCATCTACTTATTACTTCCCAATGCCTTCCTCTAGGCCCAAAAAATGGTGAAGTTTCATGTAGTCGACGTTCACATGACACCACTAGAGGAAAAGACAACATACATCTTATCAAAATATCGAACGAATACCAAATTCACATGACTACTTATAGCAAGACTTCTCCCATGTCCTCAGGAACAAACGTAACTACTCACAAAGCATATTCATGTTCATGATAAGAGGGGTATTAATATGCATAATGGATCTGAACATATGATCTTCCACCAAGTAAACCAACTAGCATCAACTACAAGGAGTAATCAACACTACTAGCAACCTACAGGTACCAATCTGAGGTTTTGGTACAAAGATTGGATACAAGAGATGAACTAGGGTTTGAGAGTAGATGGTGCTGGTGAAGGTGTTAATGAAGATAACCCTCCCCAAGATGGGAGAGTTGTTGGTGATGACGATGGCGATGATTTCCACCTCCCGGAGGGGAGTATCCCCGGCAGAACAGCTCCGTCGGAGCCCTAGATTGGTTCCGCCTTGAGACGGTGGCACTTTGTCCCAAAAGCCTCCTTATGATATTTTCTAGGTCAAAACACCTCGTATAGAAGAAGATGGGCATTGGGGGGGTCACCAGGTGGCCCATGAGGCAGGGGCGCGCCCCCACCCTCATGGACGGTGGGTGGCCCCCCTCGTGTACTTCTTTCGCCAGATATTTTTTATATTTTCTGAAACTGAGTTTCGTGGAGTTTCAGGGATTTTGAGTTGTGCAGAATAGGTCTCCAATGTTTACTCCTTTTCCAGCCCAGAATTCTAGCTGCCGGCATTCTCCCTCTTCATGTAAACCTTGTAAAATAAGAGAGAAAATGCATAAGTATTGTGACATAATGTGTAATAACAGCCCGTAATGCAATAAACATCAATATAAAAGCATGATGCAAAATGGACGTATCAACGTCTAATACTCCCCAACGTAGACCCATCCATCTTCCTCCAATGGTGATTAAACCAAAGCAATGGATACCAAAGCTATGATTCCACTTGAAAGGATCGAGAAGAGGTGTCTAGAGGGGGGTGAATAGACTCCTAGCAAAGAAAAGTGTCAGCTTTTAAAAATCTTGATGCTGGAGTGGATTTTTAGCACATGTTTAAACATTCACAATACCCAGCGAGCATGTAAAACAAGAGTATATAGGTATTGGAAGGTAAAGCGTGCAACTTTGACTACTTAACCAAAAACAAAACCTAGCCTTTTCCCAATTTTAGTTCTAGGCAGATTTTAGCAACTTAGCACAAGTCAAGCAATCAACCTACACATGCAATTCTAAGAGTATAGCAGCGGAATGTAAAACAATTGCATATGAAGGTAAAGGGAGGAGTTTAGAGAATGCAAATGCAAGTGAAGACACGGATGTTTTTGTCTTGGTTCCGATAGGTGGTGCTATCGTACATCCAAGTTTATGGAGACTTCAACCCACAAAGGGTAATGGCTGGGCGAGTCCACGGAGGGCTCCACCCATGAAGGGTCCACAAATAAGCAACCTTGTCTATCCCACCATGGCCATCGCCCACGAAGGACTTGCCTCACTAGGGTAGATCTTCACGAAGTAGGCGATCTCCCTGCCCGTACAAACTCCTTGGTTCAACTTCACAATCTTGTCGGAGGCTCCCAAGTGACACCTAACCAATCTAGGAGACTGATGGGCCTCGAACCCCTCGTTGGTTACCCCAAGTGGAAGGTGTAAGATGCAGTAAGTAGAAGTGTTTTCCCCTAGCAAAGATGCCAAGGATCGAATCCCCAGAGACTCCTAGGTTCAACAAGTAGGTGTCAACTGCTAACGGCGCAATTAGCAATCAACGTGGACCTGCACACAGATACAAATAACTTTGCTCCCAACGAGTACAGAGAGGTTGTCAGTCCCTCCGGCCTTGTAGTTCACAAAGGGTTAAAAGCAATGATAGTAGTGATAGATAGTTTTTGCAATAGTAAGTAAAATAGCGAAAAGTAAATAGTGGATGTGATCAATGATGGTAATATGGACCGGAGCCTCATGATGTTCACTAGTGATGTCTCTCTCCCAAAAGACGATAAAACAGCTATGTGAGGTAAACAAATTACAGCTGGGCAATTGACAGGACCACGAACGCAAACCAATTCTGACTACATTGCAAGAAAGGTTGAGGTTCAAAGCATGGGCGGTACGCCAAAGTAAGTAGACAGAAATCCATCAATATCTACTACTAATCATCCACCTTGAGATATCTATCCAGAACATCTCGCTGGTATTAAGTTGCGAGTCCCACCCATAGTGTAAACTCAATGCAACAGACAACTGCATTAAAAGAACTTTGCGTAAAGTAAACAATCCTTGCACCCGCGGGCACAAGCACCGTTGTTTTCCCCCTTGTGGCAACAGCACATCCCCTAGACTCATGTTTCTGTCACTCAAGCTAGTCATCGAGGGGCATGAACCCACAATCGAGCATAACGTTCCCTCTTGGAGTCACTACCTACTACTCGGCCAAAGCAATAAGTAACAACGGAGAACATTTCAAGAATTACTTATGAACTAAAATATAAAAGAGGTGAATCAAATATATTACTCAAGATCAATCTGAACATAATCTCATAATCCATCGGATCCCAGCAAACTCAACATAGCAACAGCATAAGGATTACATAGGTGCCTCGATCATGTAGGGCAGCTCACGAGGACTAATTAGTGAAGCACAAGAACGGGAGGAGAACATCACATAGCTACTGGTCATGGACTCATGGTCCTAGGGAGACTACTCACGAGTCATCCGGGAGGCGTCCATGGTGGTGGAGAAGCTCCCGGTGGTGATCCTCCCCTCCGGCAGGGTGCCGGGAAGAGTTCTCCTGGTGCTCCCGATCTTGGAAGCGGCGGCGGCGGCGGAACAGAGATGGGATCGCGAAAAGAGTTCCTGTTCTGAGGGTTTCGGAGGGTCCTTTAAATATATGCCAAAGTAGGGCACCGGGGGAGTTTCGGGGGGCCCAGGCGCCCCCCGGCGCGGCCCAGGGGGG
>LR738715.1:680849246-680864198 GCA_902687465.1 Secale cereale | reverse complement strand
GGGCGCGCCCACAGGGCGCCTGGAGCCCCTGTGCCCCCCCCAGGCTGCCCTTCGGACGCAGTGTTGTTTCCGGATAGCTGATTTTTTATATAATTTTTCTGGATTTTTCTGGGCAGTTCTCGAAACGTGAAAACCTGAAATACAAAAACAGCCGAAAATAGAAACTGGCACTGGTGTGCACTGGATTAGTAAGTTAGTCCAAATATGATCAAAAGTGTATGGAAGTGTATGAATATCATAGCAATATCACCCAAAAGTGGCATGGAGCAAGCAGAAATTATAGATACGTTTTGGACGTATCAACATCCCCAAGCTTAATTCCTGCTCGTCCTCGAGTAGGTAAATGATAACAAGAATAATTTCTGTGGTGACATGCTATTAACCATATAGGACTTTCTCATAGTCATATGACAAAAGCTTACTGAGACAATGATTCTAAAGTAATTAAGTTGTCTCAAGAGAAAATCACAAATGACTGAAAGTTTTACAACATGAAACTGAAACATCAAAAAGATTTGCAATGAACATGATGTGCAAATATGATAAAGTGATATCTAGCTTGCCCCCTTTAGTGATGCAAAACATAAATGCAAGGGCACCTTCAAGGTTTAAGTGATGACTAGATACAATCATTTCAGAATAAACGATATCACAATCATGCAAAAGACAATGCTACTTTGGGACAATGCACATTACACTCAGAATGACAACCATGCTCTCAGTAGTTGGTGCTTCAACATAAAGGTAAAAGAAAGGTTAAGTGCTAAAACTTTTTATTTTATTTTGAAAACATGGAAGCAATTGTGTCAACGGTAGTAGTACTTCATATGTGTCATGCATAAAACATCCTATAAGTTGCAAGCCTCATGCATCGAATACCAATAGTGCTCGCTCCTTGTCCTAATTAGCTCGGATCCCCATGGGTTATCATTGCATTACATATGTTTTAACCAAGTGTCACAAAGGGGTACCTCTATGCCACCTGTACAAAGGTCCAAGGAGATAGATCGCATTTGATTTCTCATTTTTGATAGATCTCAACTTGAGGACATCCATACCGGGACAACATAGAAAATAGATGATGGACTCCTCTTTAATGCATAAGCATATTCTCATAAGAGATTGAGGATTAAGGTCCAAGCTAAAACTTCCACCATGATGCATGGCTTTGGTTGGCGGCCCAATGTTCTTCTCTAACAATATGCATATTAATTCAACCCACGGTAAATCACCCTTACTTCAGACAAGACGAACATGCATAGCAACTCACATGATATTCAACAAAAGTGTGACAGTTGATGGCATCCCCAGAAACATGGTTTCCGCTCAGCAAGCAACTTATAAGAAATAAGATACATAAGCAACATATTCTTTACCACAATAGTTTTTAGGCTACTTTCCCATGAGCTATGTATTGCATGGTTAGTTTGCTTAGTGCAGGTGGAGGTTAGCAAAAGACTGGGAGCGACCAACTAAGAGAGCAATGACGGTCATAATCATGCAGAGCGACAAAGAAATATTGAATCAGGCATGGTAGTTATATCGCTACTCAGAAATAAAAGATCATCAAGGCTTGACAGACTTTCTTTACAGTCTTGAATATGCGTGAGCATACGCCAAGTCAATCAAAATAAATTCTCGAAGGAAGATATTACTAAACCATACCATATCATAGGCAAACAAACCAAGTTGGTACTCCAATAACACATTGGGAACCCCCAGCTATTTGAGATTAACCAAAAGAAAACCTGAACTACTAAGCACCATCATGAAAGTAGCATCTTTATCATAGACACATTAACCCATGCAACGGAAGCAAACTCTCTTAATAAGGCGAGCATGGTAATTAAAGAGAGTTCAAGCAACCAACTAAATAAAAGCTCTTGAAAAGATAAGCATGAATACCAAGAGCAGAGCACGATAGTAGCTATTAAAAGACAAAGAACACACACAGCATAGATAGACATGAAAATTCTATGTAATGTTCTAGGTAGAGGTGGAGCGTGTTTCTCCCCCACATAAAGGAATGCTGGGTACCGACTCATTATGAAAAACTAAAAAGAAAACTAAAAGCAAGACGCTCCAAGCATAGCACATAACACATGAAGTGATAAAAATATAGCGAAACGAAAGACGAACTGATAGTGTTGATGGAGAAGGGGATGCACGGGGGCATCCCCAAGCTTAGACGCTTGAGTCTCCTTGAATATTTCTTGGGGGTGCACGGGGGCATCCCCAAGCTTGAGCGCTTGACACTCCTGAATCTTTTTATCATCTTCCCTCGCACACTTGAAAACTCCCTTCATACATAACTCATCATAATCTGATTAGCGAGGTTAGTACCCTTAATAAAATAATTATACCTTGCTGGAAATAAGGATATTCTTGAAGTTCTACTGTTTCTCAAGATTGCCAAAAGGTTTTTGCAAAGAAAAAGCAAGTTCTTAATTTGCAAAGTGAAGGTAAGGCAAAACAGGACAGAATCTGTGAAAAACAGAACAGCAGGCAGTAATAGATCTGTTCGGGATACTTCTGCAACTCAAATAAAAAAACTCAGAACTGACGCACGAAAGAAAATTATATAGAGAACGCTGTCGAAAAAATTCAGACCAAAAAGATGACCTGGTGATTTTATACGAATTTTTCTATCCAAGGACAGAATCTGTTTCCTGGACAGCACCTCACAACTTTTGAACTTTCTAGCAATCAGAGGCTATACTTGGCACAAATATGAAAAGCAAAGATACAATGATGATGCTACAACAGTAAACAACATCAAGACACAACAAAAGAAAAAAAATTATTCATGTGGGCTGCCTCCCAAAAGCGCTTTCTTTTATGCCTTTAAGCTAGGCATAATGCATAGATCAAGTTTTATCAAGAGTAAAAGAATAGCTAGCCCGTACAACGGACTCAAAAGGTAACTTGACCTTCTTACGAGGGAAGTGTTCCATCCCTTTCTTGAGAGGAAACTGAAATTTTATATTACCCTCTTTCATGTCAATGACAGCACCAACGGTGCGCAAAAAGGGACGTCCCAAAATAATTGGACATGAAGGATCACATTCAATATCCATAATAGTAAAATCAACGGGCACATAATTTTCATTGACAACAATAAGAACATCGTCGATCCTCCCCAAAGGTTTATTTATGGAAGAATCAACGAGAACATTACCAAAAGAACAAGAATCAAAAGATTTTAATTTAAGCATATCATATAGTCTTTTGGGCATAATAGAAGTACTAGCTACAATATCACATAAAGCAAAGCATGAGAAGTTATTTATCTTAATTTTAATCATAGAATCCCAACCATCTTCTAGCTTTCTAGGTATGGAGGCTTCTACTCTAAGTTTCTCCTCCCTAGCTTTGATAAGAGCATTAGTGACATGCTCTGTGAAGGCAAGATTAAGCGTGCTAGTGTTGGGATCTTTAGCCATTCCTTGTAGAAAGGTGACAACTTCTGAAATACTACAATTATCAAAATCAATTTTATCATTAGTGGGCAGAATTGTAGTGTCATCCTCTTTGTTTAATTCGCTCTCTATTATAAGAGTTTGAACATCTTCCCAAGTTTGGGGAAGCTTAGGAGCAATTTTAAACTGAGGCTCATACTTTTTTTCCTGGAAGACCATGCCATGGGCATAACTCTCCATCATAAATAGTATAGTCACAAGGTTTATTTTTTTTGTGAATCCCGTCAGTGATAAGTGGGGCAATGGAAGTAGGGGTGTACTCCTCCCATTTAGTGTTTTTGGCAGAACCCATAGTAGCAAGCAAGCAAGATAACTATTTTTGTGATTTTCGATAAAAGGAACTAAAGCAAAAATGAAAAGTAAACTAACAAGACTAAAAAGCAAAGGTAAAAGATAGCATGCAACTCCCCTATCCTGAAGAGTGGAGTCCCCGGCAACGGCGCCAGAAAATACTCCTTGATGGGCCTCGAACCCCTCGTTGGTTACCCCAAGTGGAAGGTGTAAGATGCAGTAAGTAGAAGTGTTTTCCCCTAGCAAAGATGCCAAGGATCGAATCCCCAGAGACTCCTAGGTTCAACAAGTAGGTGTCAACTGCTAACGGCGCAATTAGCAATCAACGTGGACCTGCACACAGATACAAATAACTTTGCTCCCAACGAGTACAGAGAGGTTGTCAATCCCTCCGGCCTTGTAGTTCACAAAGGGTTAAAAGCAATGATAGTAGTGATAGATAGTTTTTGCAATAGTAAGTAAAATAGCGAGAAGTAAATAGTGGATGTGATCAATGATGGTAATATGGACTAGAGCCTCATGATGTTCACTAGTGATGTCTCTCTCCCAAAAGACGATAAAACAGCTATGTGAGGTAAACAAATTACAGCTGGGCAATTGACAGGACCACGAACGCAAACCAATGCTGACTACATTGCAAGAAAGGTTGAGGTTCAAAGCATGGGCGGTACGCCAAAGTAAGTAGACCGAAATCCATCAATATCTACTACTAATCATCCACCTTGAGATATCTATCCAGAACATCTCGCTGGTATTAAGTTGCGAGTCCCACCCATAGTGTAAACTCAATGCAACCGACAACTGCATTAAAAGAACTTTGCGTAAAGTAAACAATCCTTGCACCCGCGGGCACAAGCACCGTTGTTTTCCCCCTTGTGGCAACAGCACATCCCCTAGACTCATGTTTCTGTCACTCAAGCTAGTCATCGAGGGGCATGAACCCACAATCAAGCATAACGTTCCCTCTTGGAGTCACTACCTACTACTCGGCCAAAGCAATAAGTAACAACGGAGAACATGCAAGAATTACTTATGAACTAAAATATAAAAGAGGTGAATCAAATATATTACTCAAGATCAATCTGAACATAATCTCATAATCCATCGGATCCCAGCAAACTCAACATAGCAACAGCATAAGGATTACATAGGTGCCTCGATCATGTAGGGCAGCTCATGAGGACTAATTAGTGAAGCACAAGAACGGGAGGAGAACATCACATAGCTACTGGTCGTGGACTCATGGTCCAAGGGAGACTACTCACGAGTCATCCGGGAGGCGTCCATGGTGGTGGAGAAGCTCCCGGTGGTGATCCTCCCCTCCGGTAGGGTGCCGGGAAGAGTTCTCCTGGTGCTCCCGATCTTGGAAGCGGCGGTGGTGGCGGAACAGAGATGGGATCGCGAAAAGAGTTCCTGTTCTGAGGGTTTCGGAGGGTCCTTTAAATATATGCCAAAGTAGGGCACCGGGGGAGTTTCGGGGGGCCCAGGCGCCCGCCCGGCGCGGCCCAGGGGGGGCGCCCACAAGGCGCCTGGAGCCCCTGTGCCCCCCCAGGCTGCCCTTCGGACGCAGTGTTGTTTCCGGATCGCTGATTTTTTATATAATTTTTCTGGATTTTTCTGGGCAGTTCTCGAAATGTGAAAACCTGAAATACAAAAACAGCCGAAAACAGAAACTGGCACTGGGGTGCACTGGATTAGTAAGTTAGTCCAAATATGATCAAAAGTGTATGGAAGTGTATGAATATCATAGCAATATCACCCAAAAGTGGCATGGAGCAAGCAGAAATTATAGATACGTTTTGGATGTATCAGAGACACCACTCTCCAAAAGGTAATAGACGGTGTGTTGATGATGAACTCCTTGCTCAAATGCTTCAAATGATTGTCTCCCCAACACTCAAATAGCTCCTCACATATTTGGATATGGTGGAAGAATGATTTGAGTGGAAAGCAACTTGGGAAGGCTAGAGAAAAAGATTCATATGGTAGGAATGGAATATCTTGATCTCAACACTTGAGTAGGTGGTTCTCTTTTCAGAACATATATGATGGAAGTGTAGGTATATTCTGACGGCTCTCTCCACGAATGAAGAGTGGGTGGAGGGTATATATAGCCTCCACACAAAATCTAACCGTTACACCCAATTTACCAAACTTGGTGGGACCGATTCAGAGAACTCAGTCAGACCGATTTAGTTCATAATGTGACCTATAGGCATTTCGGTGGGACCGATATGATCAACTCGGTAGGACCGATTTCATTAGGGTTAGGGCATAACATAATCTCGGTGGGACCGATTACACAGACTCGGTAAGAGCAATTTTGGTAACAAGCACATAGAGGGTTAGTCAGGCAAACTCGATGGGACCGATTCAAACATTTCGATGAGACCGAAATGTTACTAAGAGGCAGCACAGAGTTTGCATTGCGAACTCGGTGGGACCGATTGCTCATCTCGGTTAGACCGAACATATTGCAACATGCAACAGAGAGTTTGCAATCCCATCTCCGTGAGACCGAGATCCCTTTCGGTGAGACCGAATTGATTAGGGTTTAGTGGCAGTGGCTATGTCAAATGAACTCGGTGCCGCCGGATAGAACTTTTCGATGGGGCCGAGTTTCACTTTTAGGTTTGGGACATATGTGGATGTGAGAAAGTGGTTGAGGATTTTGGAGCATATCACTAAGCACTTTGAGCAAGCAAGCCATTAAGCAACACCTCATCCCCTTTTAATAGTATTGGCTTTCCTATGGACTCAATGTGATCTTGGATCACCGAAATAGAAAATGTAGAGTCCTGAGCTTTGAGATTGAGTCAATCCCTTGTCCTTATCATCTTGAAGGGGTTCCACATCCTCTAGTCCACCACTCCATTTGTTCAACTTGTCTGAAATATACTAGATAAAAACATTAGTCCAACAAGAGATATGTTGACATTAATTACCAAAATCACCCAGGGAGCACTTGTGCTTTCAGGCTACAATTGATCCCATATACTTGTAGGTTATCAAGACCTTTTAATGGCGCCATTGCCGGGGAGAAATAGCGTGGGTTGAGTATTCTCGTGTGTGTTTGTTTGCTTTATCACTAAGTAGATTTTATGTTTGTGCTCTTGTTTTCTATCTTTAGTTATGGGTAGGAAACATAAAATACCAAAAAATAGTTGTACCTACTACGCCAATGGTTGAAGAACCACTTAAAATCTATCACACTCCTGAAGCTTTTTACTTGGATCATCTTCAATCCATATGTGCTTGTGCTGAAAACCCAACTAGCTTAGGTTAGGGAAAATCATTAGAAGAGCATGCTTATTTTGTGCGACACCTCTTGTCTCAAGTAGGGAAACTTTTACTGGATCAAATTCATCGTTTGGAGTTCTATGCTTGGACTTTATGTGAAATATATGATTGTACTTGTTGTTCTGAAGACCTTAAGAAACACCTTCACTACCAATGTGAGTTTAGTGATAATGGAATCTTATCTTCTTATGCCAAGGGTGTTTATAATTACTTTGATAATAAACAAATTGAAGAATTTGTTGCTTTTAAGGGTGCTTATGAAATTGCTTCTTTGATTGAAAAGTATGATGCTACTCTATACAAATCTAATTGTTTTGCTATACTTAAATATTGCTGTGAGAATTATGCTTCTAATTCTTACGTTAAACAATATATTGAGGACTCCTCCGCTGTCTAAGAGGATACTAATATTTTGTAGTAAACTATGAAAGAAGGAATTGATGACACTGTGAGCCCATTGGATGAAAAAAAATGAGGAGGAGAGCAAGAACAAAAGGAGGAAGAGCGGATTGATCACTCGTGCCCACCTTCTAATGAGAGTAACTCTTTATCCCAAACATTGTTTAATTTCCCTTCGTGCTTCCGAAGGTTGATTGCTATGATAATTGCTATGATCCCTTTGATACGTTTGAAATATCCCTTTTTGATGAAATTAATGTTTGATATGCTTGTGGCCATGATGCCAATATGAATTATGCTTATGGAGATGAACTTGCTATAGTTCCTCATGTCAAACATGAAATTGTTGCTATTGCACCCACACATTATAGTCCTATTATCTTTTTGAATTCTCCCGACTACACTATATCGGAGAAGTTTTCCCTTATTAAGGATTATATTGATGGGATGCGTTTTACTACATCACATGATGATTTTGATAAATATAATATGCATGTGCTTGCTGCTCCCACGCATTATAGTCTATATGCGTTGTTGCATGATATATGTTACTTTGTGCTCACTACTAAATCACAAATCATTGTTAATTAAAATTTGCTTTGATATACCTTGGGATCCGAGTGGATCTATTACTGGAGCACGTTATGCCTAGCTTAATGGCTTTACAGAAAGCGCTGCCCGGGAGACAACCCAGAAGTTTTAGAGAGTCATTTTATTTCTGTTGAGTGCTTTTATATAGTTTTAAAAACAAAAAATTAAGAGGGGGACCTAAAAACTTTTTCAAAAAGAGAAGCGATTGGAAGGTTATGCATTGGAGAAGTGAGGGTCGACCTTGAACACTTGTGTTCATGCTCATGCAAACAATGTAGAATATTTCATGGAAGTTTATCACAAAACTAATTATCCCCTTGTACAAAACCATTGTATTATAAAAATAATGTGCCAAGACTTTGAAGGAAATATGCCCTAGAGGCAATAATAAAGATGTTATTTGTATTTCCTTATATCATGATAAATGTCTTTTATTCATGCTAGAATTGTATTAACCGGAAACTTAGTACATGTGTGAATACATAGACAAAACAGTATGTCCCTAGTATGCCTCTACTAGACTAGCTCATTGATCAAAGATGGTTATGTTTCCTAGCCATAGACATGAGTTGTCATTTGGTCAACGAGATCACATCATTAGGAGAATGTTGTGATGGACAAGACCCATCTGTTAGCTTAGCACTATGATCGTTTAGTTTTACTGCTATTGCTTTCTTCATGACTTATACATGTTCCTATGACTATGAGATTATGCAACTCCCGAATACAGGAGGAACACCTTGTGTGATATCAAACGTCACAACGTAACTGGGTGATTATAAAGATTCTCTACAGGTGTCTCCGAAGGCGTTCGTGGTGTTGGCATAGATCAAGAATATGATTTGTCACTCCGAGTGTCGGAGAGGTATCTCTGGGCCCTCTCGGTAATACACATCATAATAAGCCTTGCAAGCAAATGACTAATGAGTTAGTCACGAGATGATGTATTACAGAACGAGTAAAGAGACTTGCTGGTAACGAGATTGAACTAGGTATTGAGATACCGACGATCGAATCTTGGGCAAGTAACATACCCATGACAAAAGGAACAACGTATGTTGTTATGCGGTTTGACCGATAAAAGATCTTCGTTGAATATGTAGGAGCCAATATGAGCATCCAGGTTCCACTATTGGTTATTGACTGGAGATGAGTCTCAGTCATGTCTACATAGTTCTTGAGCCCGTAGGGTCCGCACGCTTAACGTTTGATGACGATCGGTATTATGAGTTTATGAGTTTTAATGTACCGAAGGTAGTTCAGAGTCCCGGATGAGATCATGGACATGGCGAGGAGTCTCAGAATGTCAGAGACATAAAGATTGATATATTGTACGACTATATTTGGACACCAGAAGTGTTCCGGATAAGTTTCGGATTAAACCGGAGTGCCGGAGGGGTATCGGTACCCCCCGGGGAACTAATGGGCCACTTGGGCCGTTAGTGGGGAGAGAGAGGGCCGGCCAGGGCTGGGCCGCGTGCCCCTCCCCCTTGGTCCGAATTGGACAAGGAGAGGTGGGGGCGGCACCCCCTTCCTTCTCCCTCTCCCTCTCCTTCCTTCCTCCTCTCCCTCTTGGTGGACTCCTACTAGGAATATGATTCTTATTCCTAGTAGGAGTGGCCCTCCTAGGGCACGCCATAGGGGCCGACCGGCCTCCTCCCCTTGCTCCTTTATACACGGGGGCAGGGGGCACCTCTAGACACACAAGTTGATCAAGTTGATCTCTCCCAACCGTGTGCGGTGCCCTCCTCCACAGAAACACACCTCGGTCATACCGTTGCAGTGCTTAGGCGAAGCCCTGCGCCGGTAGCTTCATCATCTCAGTCACCACGCCGTCGTGCTGACAAAACTCTCCCGTGAAGCTCTACTGGATCAAGAGCTCGTGGGACGTCATCAAGCTGAACGTGTGTTGAACGCGGAGGTGTCGTACGTTCGGTGCTTGATCGGTTGGATCGTGAAGAAGTTCGACTACATCAATCGTGTCACTAGACGCTTCCGCTTTCGGTCTACGAGGGTACGTAGACACACTCTCCCCTCTCGTTGCTATGCATCTAGTAGATAGATCTTGCGTGATCGTAGGAATTTTCTTGAAATACTACGTTCCCCAACATATTTGCCTTTAAGACGATTAGATTGCTTGTTTGGTTTGTGCGGTGCAAAAACAGAAACTTCAGCTGTAGTGTGTGATTTTACATTTTTTGCTGGAAAGTCAAATGCTTCTGAAACTTTTTGGACAGTACTTCTATCCAAATTTTTTATTTTTTCCTAATTGTTTCAGAATTTTTATAGGTACATAAGTATGGTTAATGTTCAAATTACTATAGATTGTCTTGTTTTCATGGATTGCTCTTATAGTTTCATTATTTGCTTATGTTTGAAATCTTGTTGAGCCTCCTTTGACTTGGGGCCATTGTATTGTGATAGAATACAGTGGATAATGTTTGATTATAATTCTAAAATACTGTTAGAGCAGTACATAATGGGATTTGATGTTATATGTACTAACCCCTCTAATAAAAAATTTGTTAAGTTTTGTGTGGATGAAGTGTTCGAAGATCGAGGAGGTATTGATACGAGAAGAATGAGGAGAGGTGAGAGCTCAAGCTTGGGATACCCGAGTCACCCCAAGTAAATATTCAAGGAGTCTCAAGCGTCTAAGATTGGGGATGCCCCGGAAGGCATCCCGTCTTTATTCGATAATTATCGATATGTTTCGGTTTTTGTTTTGTTCACATGATATGCGTAAATCTTGGAGCGTCGTGTGCTTTTTCTTTTTCTTTTAATAAATGCACCATGCTGGTATGAGATAGTCCTTGGTTTATTTATAAAATGGTCTTTGCACTTCACTTGTATATTTTGAGTATGGCTTTATAGAATCCTTCATGTGCTTCACTTATATCATTTGAAATTTGGATTACCTATTTCTCTACACATAAAATACCGCCATTTGAAGAATGCTCTTTTTCTTCACTTATATTTGTTAGAGCATGGGCATATCTTTTGTAGAAAGAATTAGAACTCTCTTGCTTCACTTATATCTATTTAGAGAGTTGACAGGAATTGGTCATTCACATGGTTAGTCATAAAATCCTAAATAAAACTTGTAGATAACTGAATATGATATGTTTGATTCATTGCAATAGTTTTGCGATATAGAGATGCTAATATGTGGGAGGTACTAGTGAATGATTATGGTTTAGTAAGAATATTGGTGTTAAGGTTTGGGATTCCCGAAGCATGCACGTATGGTCTCCTAACTATGTAACCAAATTGACGTGCATTGTATTTTGATTGTTTATCTTTGCGTGAAGGTCGGGGGCACGATGGTTAAGTCCTACCAATCTCCCCCCGAGGAGCATGCGTCGTAGTATTTTGCTTCGAGGGCTAATAGATTTTTCACAATAAGTATGTGAGTTCTTTATGACCAATGTTGAGTCCATGGATTATACACACTCTCACCCTTCCACCTTGCTAGCCACTCTAGTACCGCGCAACTTTCGCCGGTGCATCAAACCACCTTACACCCTTCCTCAAAACAGCCACCATACCTACCTATTATGGCATTTCCATAGCCATTCCGAGAGACATTTCCATGTAACTCCACCGTTCCGTTTGGTATGACACGCACCATCATTGTCATATTGCTTTGCATGATCGTAAGACACCTAGCATTATGTTTTCATGGCTTGTCCATTTTTTGATGTCATTGCTATGCTAGATCATTGCACATCCTGGTATACCGCCGGAGGCGTTCATATAGAGTCATATCTTTGTTCTAGTATCGAGTTGTAATATCGAGTAGTAAGTAAATAAAAGTGTGATGATCATCATTATTAGAACATTGTCCCATGTGAGGTTATCAAAAATAAAAGAGGCCAATGAAGCCCACCAAAAAAGAAAGGACAAAGAGCCCAAAATAAAGAAAGAAAAGAAAAAATGAGAGAAAAAGAGAGAAGGGGCAATATTACTATCTTTTTTTCACACTTGTGCTTCATCATAGCAACATGTTCTTCATGATAGAGAGTCTCTTATGTTGTCACTTTCATATACTAGTGGGAATTTTTGTTATAGAACTTGGCTTGTATATTCTAACGATGGGCTTCCTCAAATGTCCTAGGTGTTCATGAGCAAGCAAGTTAGATGCACACCCACTAGTTTTCTTTTGAGCTTTCATACACTTATAGCTCTAGTTCATCCGCTACATAGCAATCCTTACTCACTCACATTGATATCGATTGATGGACATCTCCATAGTCCATTGATTTTCCTAGTTGATGTGAGACTTTCTCCCTCCTTTTGTCTATCACCACCTTCTATTCCACCCATAGTGCTATGTCCATTGCTCACGCTCATGTATTGCGTGAAGAGTTGAAAACAATTGCTTGGCTGACATCGGGATGGGCATGAGGGGTACCTTGTGTTAAGAAAAGGGAGCATAAAAGACAATATGATTTTGTAGGGATAATGTTCTTTAGCACTGATATTTTGAAAGACTTGATTGTTTGTTGGGATGCCCGAGTATTAAATTCTTTTATGTCAAATGATAGACTATTGCTTTGAATCACTCGTGTCTTAATATTCACGTCATGATTATATAACATGATCAAGATTATGCTAGGTAGCATTCCACATCAAATATTATCTTTTTTATCATTTACCTACTCGAGGACGAGCAAGAATTAAGCTTGGGATGCTGATACATCTCGACCGTATCTATAATTTTTGATTGTTCCATGCCAATATTCTACAACTTTTACATACTTTTGGCAACTTTTTATACTATTTTTGGGACTAACATATTGATCCAGTGCCCAGTGCTAGTTCCTGTTTTTTGCATGTTTTTTGTTTCGCAAAACACCTATATCAAATGGAGTCCAAACGGGATAGAAACTTACGGAGATTTTTTTGGAATATATGTGATTTTTGGGAAGAAGAATTGACGCGAGACGATGCCCAAGGGGGACACAAGGTAGGGGGCGCGCTCTAGGGGGGGGGCGCCCCTGACCCTTGTGGCCACCCCGTATGGAGGTTGTTGCCCTTCTTTCGCCGCAAGAAAGCCAATATCCGGATACAAATCGTGTTAAAATTTCAGCCCAATCTGAGTTACAGATCTCCGGGAATATAAGAAATGGTTAAAGGACAGAATCTGGGAATACAAAAATGCAGAAACAGAGAGAGACAGAGAGACATATCCAATCTCGGAGGGGCTCTCGCCCCTCCCATGCCATGGAAGCCAAGGACCAGAGGGGAAACCCTTCTCCCATCTAGGGGGGAGGTCAAGGAAGAAGAAGAAGAAGGGGGGCTCTCTCCCCCTCTCCCGGTGGCGCCGGAAGGCCTCTGGGGCCATCATTGTGACCGAGATCTACACCAACAACTTCGCCACCATCATCACCAACTCTTCCCCCTCTATGCAGCGGTGTAACCTCTCTTTTACCCGTTCTAATATCTACTTAAACATGGTGCTCAACACTATATATTATTTCCCAATGATGTATGGCTATCCTATGATGTTTGAGTAGATCCGTTTTGTCCTATGGGTTGATCGATGATCGTGATTGGTTTGAGTTGCATGTTTTATTATTATTGGTACTGTCCTATGGTGCTCTCTGTGTCGCGCAAGCGTGATGGATCCCCGTTGTAGGGTTTGCAATATGTTTATGATTTGCTTATGGTGGGTTCCTAGAGTGACAGAAGCTTAAACCCGAGTAAGTAGGTTGTTTGCGTATGGGAATAAAGAGGACTTGATGCCTTATAATGCTACGGTTGGGTTTAACCTTATGATCTTTAGTAGTTGCGGATGCTTGCTAGAGTTCCAATCATAAGTGCATATGATCCAAGAAAAGAAAGTATGTTAGCTTATGCCTCTCCCTCATATAAAATTGCAATAATGATTACCGGTCTAGTTAGCGATTGCCTAGGGACAAATAACTTTCTTGTGAAAAAAATCTCCTTACTAAAACTAACTTAGTCGTGTCTTTATCTAAACATCCCCTAGTTTATATTTAGGTGCTCTTTAATATCTTGCAAACCTATCCTACAACACCTACAAAGTACTTCTAGTTTCATACTTGTTCTAGGTAAAGCGAACATTAAGCGTGCGTAGAGTTGTATCGGTGGTCGATGGAACTTGAGGGAATATTTGTTCTGCACTTAGCTCCTCGTTGGGTTCGACACTCTTACTTATCGAAAGTGGCTAAAATTGATCCCCTATACTTGTGGGTTATCAATGGTCGACTTGCAACTGGGCCCCTACAAACATACGCCTCCCTAGTTGTGAGTCGGTTGTTGACTTGCAACTGGGCCCCTCTACAAACATACACCCCCCGGTTGTGAGTCGATGGTTGACTTCCAACTGGGGCAAACAGAAAAATGTACGCTCACTTGCAACTGGGCCCCAACAAACATACGTCCTCCTAGTTGCAATTCAATGGTTGACATGCAACTAGGTCTAGTACTAAAAAGTATGATGTGTCTGAGTTGCGAGTTGATGGTTGACTTGCAACTGGGCCCCTACAAACATACATCCACCCCCTAGTTATGAGTCAATGGTTGACCTGCAACCCTACAAACATATGTATGCCCCCTAGTTGCGAGTCGATGGTTGACTTGCAACTGGGGCAAGTAAAAAAAGTATGACGCGTCCCAGTTGCGAGTCGATGGTTGACTTGCAACGGCCCCCTACAAACATACGCCCCCCTCAGTTGCGAGTGAGTTGATAGTTGAAATGCAACTGCCCCCTCCCCCCCTCGAACAACACACACGCCGCCCATAGTTGTGACTCGAAAGTTAACTTGCAACTCGGGTCCCTACAAAAAAAATAAACACCACCCCTAGTTGTGAGTCGATGGTTGACTTGCAGCTGGGTCCGTACAAACACACACACACCCCTCCC
>LR738715.1:680701443-680847389 GCA_902687465.1 Secale cereale | reverse complement strand
GACGAACACACTCCCCACCCCTAGTTGTGAGTCGATGGTAGACTTGCAGCTGAGGCTCGTACAAAAACACACAACCCCCTGGTTGCGGGTCGATGGTTGACATGCAACTGCCCCCCCCCCCTACAAAAAACAGACATTGCCACCCCTCCTAGTTGCGAGTAGATGGTTAACTTGCAGCTGGCCCCCCTACAAACACGCTCCCCACTTAGTTGCGAGTCGACTGTACACTTGCAACTGAGACAAAAATAGGTTGGGCCCAGTTATGCATCAAGGGCAAGTTAGAGACTGTCTCTTGACATCAAACTTAGAAATAGGCAGCGACAAGCGACATAGCATGTCTCTTCCACTTCAACAACGTGGGCCAGATAAAATGAGCCATAAGAGCGCAATGAATTTTTCTGACAAAAAAGCACAGACGCGCTACACGAACAGCCAACAAGTGGGCAAAAAAAAACAAGGCATCACGAAAATACATCGACACGAAATTATGAGTTTATGCAAAAATTAAAACAACAAGATCCAAATGACAACGACTTAGATAAGACATTGCAATATCTCGCCCTAGATGTGCAATGTGGCATATTTGGTGTATTCAGAAACAAGTTTCAAAACCACATAGTGTATGTGGTAAACAACCTCTAAACAACAAGGTTTGTCCGGTTCCAGCGAGGGAGGGGCGATGACAACGGTGTGACTTCGGCACGCTCCATTATTTGTAGCCGTCGCTAGGTGATCCATGAATCTGGTTGTAATTTTTATTATCTTTAGTATTTTCTTTACTGCCATGATTGACAAATAGATTGAAAA
This sequence comes from Secale cereale, assembly GCA_902687465.1. NCBI lineage: Eukaryota > Viridiplantae > Streptophyta > Magnoliopsida > Poales > Poaceae > Secale > Secale cereale. The sequence continues at coordinate 680,846,582 of LR738715.1, read as the reverse complement.
TTTCTCCGAGAAAAAAAACAACCTCGAACAACAATGTCAAGAAACAAGTTTCAAAGAAAAAACAAAGTTGACAGCGTACGCTTGAAAAAAGATGTGAACACAGTGTGCAGATGATAAAAAAGGCAAAAACGCACTAACGCAGCCTACGGACTAACAAACAGTGGCCCACAAATGTAGAAGCACTAGGAAGCCTTGACATGGACGTGGAAGAGCACTCGCGAGAGAAAACAGGCCGACACGTTCCACTCAGTAAAAAACAAAAACAAGCCGACACGTTCCCAGGATGGACAACAATTACGTTAATTGCACAAATCTCAGCAACTCATCCAATGGCTGTGAACTTAGATGTGACATTGCTAAAATTCATCTAGATGTGATTTAGCCAATTTGTTCCGAATATAGATGCAGTATCGATGAAAAGTTGGGGTTTGAAACCAATTTTGTGCTTGTCGTTGCAAATAAATGAAGCGAAACGTTCGTAGACGATGCGCCGGTCGAGCGTTTGGCCGGTCGCACGCGTCCCTTCGCTTCACCCCGTCTGCTCAGCTACGAAAGCTTCCCATCCTGCACGACGGCATCCTCGCAGCTCCAACCGCCCGTCCTGCACCACCGTTCGCCGCCGCACAACCGGTCCCAGCCGCAACCCCTTCCTTCCCCAGATCTCTCCTCTTCCCAGGCGCTCCTTCGTCGGCCGCCATGGCTGCTTGCTGCCATGGTCATGTCCATCCCCCTCCTCCCGGGCTGCGATGGGCCACCACAAGCTCCATCGTCGGAGGCCAGGAGCTCCCCTCGCTCCATCGCCGGAGGCCAGGAGCTCCCCTCGCCGGCCGCCATGGCTATCTGCCGCCATGCTCGAATCCACCCCGCGTATACAAGTGTTGCAACCGTCACCTAGAAAAGCTTCAACAGCTGTTGAAAAAAGATTTAACCATAGACACAGAAGCTTCAATGGCACTGCACAACAAGGGAAAATTGCAACCGTAGTTGGATTTTGCTACTACCAGCGAAGCTTTTTGCTACATCCATCAGGTGGAGCCGCGACCTCACGACGACGACAACGACGATTTTGCTGCAACCGTAGTAGGATTTTGCTACTATCGTTGGAGCTTTTTGCTACTTTTCTCTGGTTTGCAGTGTCTGATTGGAAGCTTTTTTTCCAACGGTTGAAGCTTTTCATACACGGTTGAAGCTTTTTTCGTCCACGGTCGAAGCTTTTTTCTGCAGCAAAATGCTACAACCATTGACATAAAATGCTACAACCATTGACATAACAGTCGGAATGCTACAACCATTGACATAAAATGCTACAACCTTTTATAAAAAAAGTTTCATTGCGGCACATCGGGTGGGTCTGGTGTGACCGGCCGAAATTTCGGCCGGCGCACCGGCGCCTAGCGTTGTCCATAAATAAAGAGTATTTAAGTTTCAGGACTTTATTAGACATCTTGATAAGTTTGGATTTCACTCTTTTTGACATCTAGACTTCACTACTTCGAGTCAAGTAACTTCTTCACGACAAAATAAAAATTAACACCCCCTTTCAATTCCGAGTGGTGCCATTGCCACCTGGCAATCGAAGAGGAGGAATGCCCTGCTCGTTCCTGAAGAAATCACCGGGATCCACCTTGGCCTTCACCGCCGCAAGCCTCTCAAAATTATCCTTGAAGTAAGCCTCGCCCCAAACCCTCGCCTTCTCGTAGCTGGTGCCGGCGCCATCACCACCATATTCGTTCACGCCGAGGTCCAGGTCCCTGTAGTTCACGTACGCGCCCCTCGGGCTCTTGGACACGTATGGCTCCATCTTCCGGTGCAGCCCGCTGACCCAGCCCATATGCTGCTCCGACGCCTTCGTCGTGTTGTCCCACCAGAACCCGTAGTACTGCAGGTTGTAGAGCGCGCGCCGGTGCGGGAACGGCGTCGCCGACGGCGCGACGCTGCCCATCCTGCCGCCGAAGGGGTCGAGGATGAGCAGCCCGGCCCCGTCCTCCAGGAACCAGCTCCACGTGCTCTCCCACACGTCCCTCGGGATGGGCTCCTGCACGAAGTCCGACTTGCCCTTGAAGTACCTGTCCGGCTTGGTGCCCCTGTCCAGGAGCAGCTCCTTCGGCTTCCCCGTGCCGTAGAACGCGAAGTAGAGCACGGACTCGATCCAGCTCATCTCGATGCAGTCTCGCCGCGTCACGCCCAGCTCCGGGAACATCTCGGTCATCATCGCGACGACGCCGGCGCACCTTCCGAGGTACAGGGACTCGAACTGCGCGTCTTGGTTCTGCACGACGACGCGGAGGATGATGTCGCGGGGCAGGGCCGGCGCCACGTGCTGCCACTTGGTGAGGAGATCGCTGGCGGATTGGTTTCTTGGTCGGTGGACGGTGAACACGGTGACCGTGGCGGGCACGCGCACGAGCCGGAGCTTCCAGGACAACACGATGCCGAAGGTCCCGCCCCCGCCGCCCCGGATGGCCCAGAAGTGGTCCTCCCCCATGGCGGCCCTGTCCAGGAGCCTCCCCTTGGCGTCCACCATGACGGCGTCGACGACGTGATCCGCCGCGAGGCCGTGCTTCCGTAGCATCAGGCCGAAGCCGCCGCCGCTGAGGTGCCCACCGACGCCCACTGTCGGGCCGACACCGGCGGGGAACCCGAGACGCGCGCTCTTGTTGGCGATGCCGTAGTAAAGCTCGCCGAGCGTGGCTCCGGACTCGACCCACGCCGATCTGCTCTGGACGTCGACGTGGATCGCGCGCAGCGCTGCCAGGTCGACGACAGCGAAAGGGCGAGCCGCGTCGAGGGAGCGGTAGGAGAGCCCCTCATAGTCATGGCCACCACTGCGCGGGCGCACGCCGACGCCGTGTGCCGCGCCGCAGCGCACGGCAACCTTGACGTGTGTGGCGTGGGTGGCCTTGACGATGACGAGGGGTGTCGGGGTGGCCGGCGTGACAAACCGGAGGTTCTTGATGGAGAACTGGAGGACGGACGGGTAGGATTCCGACGACTGCGTGTACACGATCCCCGGAGGAAGGTGGACGGCGAGACAGCCGGCGAAGCCGGTGGTGTTGACGCTTGTCGCCGCGGCGGCCGTGGAGATGGCAAAGCAAACGGCGGCGAGCAGTGCAACCAGGATGCTCCGAGCTACGGCCATCGTTTTTAGCTTGCGAGGACTGAGGAGTCAGCCGGAGACCGTCGCAACTTATAAACTTGTTGGAATCGGATCTTTGGAAGTGAAGCCAAAAATCTCTTGTTGCGACCAGTAGGAGTGTACTCTGTGCTTGGTTGCGGTTGGTTGCATCGATCTGCCACGTCTTTCCTTGGGAGGTTTTGTTAAGCTTCAGGAAATGGTCGCACAACAACGATATATGCCGTCAAACTAGTCAAATTTGAGCGATTGAATCGAATCATATGCCACCACACGGCAGAGCCGCCCGTAGACTAATAAAACTACATGATCCAAGTGTTGGCTAGTGAATTTGGTGGTATTGATATCGCAATCGAAAACTGAATTTGAGTAATTTATAAGATGTATAATAACTGTACAATACCTGAAATCTTCTGGTATTATCTATTTACAAAAATAAAGACTCAAAGGGGCATATCCAATTAAACCGGGCCATCAAACCATGTTAATCCACCGACCTAGATTACTCCAATAGTGAGCTCTCAACATGTTGAGCGTGCAATTGATAGCATACCAAATATAAACATATATATTAATCTCATAATTAACACGTAGCTGATATTCTTCCTAATATCAACATGCAATTAATTTTCTCCCTGATATCAACATGCATTGCATGTGCTCATTTACTAGTATGCAAAAGAATATCTTCGAGTACACAGTAAATGCATTCAAGTACGCACAAAGCCTGCCGCTCACAGTGACATATCCATACAAAGACCTAAATTACTTTTTAAAATAAAATACGACAATGTATGTCTGAACGAGCGGTGCGAATGGACCCATAACTAGGAGATGTTGCGGTATGGATTTGCTTGTGTCTTGGGGCTCTTTGGCTCGAGCCAGCTGAGACCAAGTCTAGCGGAGAACACGAGGGTTGGCTAGAGTGATGTTTTTCTTGATCGGAATATGAGTTAGTGTCGTTTCTTTTAACCATAAACTACAAATGGTCATCTTCTTTTCTTCTCTTAAATAGTTTGGATTGCTTATCATTTGTCATCTAAAATAAATTGAAGATATGGGAGGGCCAAGCCGTCTCTGATTAGAGCATTTCCAATAGATGATGTATAATTAGGCACCAAAAAACAATTTTAGGGGACCAAAACCTAGGTTTTAGGGCATCCGAAATTTTTATGCTGTTGCAGATGATGTCAAATAGGATACTATACATTTTTGGGCCGTAGCAGATGATGTAAAATAGGATACCATAAATTTTTTGACCGTAGCAGATGCTTTAAAATAGGGCACCTAAATATTTTCCCTCTTCTCCACAATTGCATACTTATTATTTTTGGTGGGGCACAATTGCATACATATTGAAACGAATAAATATCAAACTGAACCCAAATGAATCCAAAACAATATAACACAAATAATACTTAACTATTACATAGTTCATCAATTCACAACATCAAATTCAAACAAATTATGTGGTCATCTGCTATTGTACTGCATTAAAAAAATTAAACACAATTTGTTCATCATCACACATACACGAAACATAGACATCACACTAGTGGGCTTGTGCCATGCTCGCCACTCCTCAATGAGATGAAACCACCATGCTTCAGCATTCTGTTCTTGTGCATCATCAAGATCAAGCAATGTCCTCCTCTTCGTTCATGTCATATTACTCTTCGGACGAGGAAGAATCCCATAAAGAGGAATCAAACAAGCTCATCTAGAACGCAACAATTTTCATTACAAACTATTTCGTAATGGGACTACACATTTAAATGAGAGGATAGCCCTAAATGAAACTATGCATGATCTATACTCAAAGAAACTCAAAGAGGTTATCTTGGAAGGTTATTTTGAGAAGGCATGTGATAAAGTCAAATGAACTTTCTTGCAACAAACTCTCTGTATGAAATTTTTTGGGTTCACCCTAGCACCGGTGGGTGGAGAGCCTTGACAATGGCGACATATCGAGGTTTTTTTTTTGCGGTGTACCTAGCAACAATATGGAAGTCATGCGTAATTTCTATGACAGTGAGTTGAATGTCACCTTATCAAGTTGGAGGTGGATGATCTAGACGTGATGTCTAGTTCGAATCTTTTGATTATGCCAGTAAACATGAGTTCGGAAGATCTTGACAAAGTTTAAGATGACCCCCCATTCGTTGTAGAGTTGACGCCTATTCATAGTGGTCTTGATCGGTTGCTCTTTTGTCGAATGTCTTGGACTCCTACTTTAGTCTGTTCGAACTCCATGTAGCTAGGTCCGGTTTTACTTTTCAAAATGAAAACTATAATGAAGTAATGCCCGAATCTCCAACACTGACCTGCAAATTTGCCCTGACATCCGTGGACACTGATGCCCGAGTCGGCCATCCAACGGTGCACGGATACATTTCAAGCCGGGTTTCAACTAACCGGACAAAATTAGCACAAAGACCACGGATTTTTAGATAAAACTAACAAAATTCGTTATATTTCGAACACTTCCATTACATTTCGAACATTTAGAACAAAAAAGGGGCCGACCATAAACCTATCCTACGGCAGCGACCATCGTTCACTTTCTTTGTATCCCGCATCAGCGACCACGTCCTCCATCTCTCGTCTCCATGAATGGCGGTCGGGTTCAACACCCATGAAGTAGAGGTGCATATTCCGGCAAGGAAGATGAGTAGAACATGGGAGACGGACTGACCCACATGGAACACAATGCCCTGCCGCCTCCTATGCCCTACTCATCCTGGGAGGAGTTCGCGACCTGTCCATCGCCAGGGCTGGTGGACGTGAGTTCAATGATGGACGTGGACGATCCGCCACTATTAAACCGCCAAACACACCCCAAAATTTGGACCGCGAAGGGTAGGAGGAGTAGCTAGCAGCGTTCTCGTCATTGACCGCCATCACTTGTGGCGACCGCGTTCGCGTCTAGATGCATCTGCACTGCATTGAGAGAGGCGCGCTGAGCACACGCGGCCTTGTAGAGCGCTCGCTGCTCTGCAACAAAGTTTGGGTTCGCAACGACCATGGCGGCCACAGGCTCCTTGCTTGCGCGCTCCCCGTAGTTTTGACCTCCGCTAGCCGGTGCTGATTGAGGAGGAGCAGGTTGTACCTCTGCTCCTCCTTTACCCGTCGGAACTCCGACAATGAAGCCAGCGCAGGCTGCTCCTCATCCACCATGGCGGCATCGTGGTGCGCCTACGCCTGCTCCTTGGTGAAGCCACCACGCACCGGCGCTGGCTCCGGTGTTGTGTCATCATCGTACCACGACTCCATTGTGGGGTCATCGTCCGAGATCTCGGGGGAGCTAGCCGACATGCTGGCTTCGATCCGCCAGGCATGACAGCTCTGCCAGGAGGATGCAAGGGCGGCGACCTCATGCTTAATATACGTCCATAGACTCTGAAAGATCGTGGATGTCTCCTAGAGGGGGGGTGAATAGGCGCTTTAAAATAATTACGGTTTAGGCTTGAAAAAATGCGAAATAAACCTAGCGGTTAATTTCTTAAGCACAAAACCTACAATGACTAGGCTCACCTATGTGCACCAACAACTTATGCTAAGCAAGATAAACAACTATCTGATAGCAAGATATATGACAAGAAACACTATGGCTATCACAAAGTAAAGTGCATAAGTAAAGGGCTCGGGTAAGAGATAACCGAGGCACGCGGAGACGACGATGTATCCCGAAGTTCACACCCTTGCGGATGCTAATCTTCGATTGGTGCGGTGTGGAGGCACAATGCTCCCCAAAAAGCCACTAGGGCCACCGTAATCTCCTCACGCCCTCGCACAATGCAAGATGTCGTGATTTCACTAAGGGGCCCGTGAGCGCGGTCACCGAACCCGTACAAATGGAAACCCTTGGGGACGGTCACTAAACCCGTACACTTTGGCAACCCTTGGGGACGGTCACTGGAACCCGTCAAATTGCTCAGGGCGATCTCCCCAACCTAATTTGAGACCCCAATGCTGGCCCGGAGCTTTACACCACAATGATTGAGCTCTGAACACCAACAACCATCTAGGGCACCAACGCACGGTGGCACCCCGGATCAGAGCGACTGGTTTACCTTGCATTGCCAGGTCAGAGACCTTGTCTTCTGGCAACACACAACATCTTGGTACAGAAAACAACCGCTTTATTGATGCTAGCGGACCATAGTTTTACATTACAACGAGTAGCGAGGCCAAGCGGCACACACGGTGCGGCTGGACAATATGTACATTATTTAATGAACATAAAATGCCTCGGTCATGAAACTACGCAGCAGTGGAACGACTTTGTAGCAGAACTCCATCTCACAAGGACACCGATGTGGATACGGTCTAGACTCGGATGGCACTCCTTTCCAGTGAAACTTTCCTGAAATCTGGCATGACATGCCAGGTCAGTACATTGAATGTACTTGCAAGCTTACAACAAACAAAATTATAATGACAAACAATATCATGATAATTAATCAGTTGTTAAAAATGCAGCACCATATATGAATATACATATAACTAACATGATGTGTTCATGCTCGTGTGAAAACAGACCCTCGGTCTGACTTACCCATAGTGATTTTTCTTAAACTCTAAACTTGTTCATTGCAACAGGACATAAATCGTGATCTTTCCGGCGATCACAACCCTGGCCATACTTGGTCTCAACTCATCTCGGTGGCTTTTCCATCATTATTACAGTACAAAAATTCATAACTTAGCGAGCAAAATTTTATTTTATGTTGACCCATGGTGTGACTTACTTTCGAGCGTGTCCGTGACCGCGGACTCGGCAATCGAGAGATTAATTACACTCTGCAGAGGTAGTGCACTGTACCCACACCACGGAACCCATGGCCTCGCTTTCCCATTCGGGTGGACCAACGGCGTTCCGACAAAACTCTTCCATTGCCATGACACTCTCCCAGCCACTCCGACTCATTTCCCCACCGGAACAGTCCTGGATGGCCCTGTGCCTACCAAAGGCACACCGACCACCATCGTGGCCAAACAAAAATTGTCCCAAACGGGAACTCGGTACCATAAACTTAACAATGGGCACACAAGGTTATGTCTGCTTACCGGGTCAGGGTACTGCATGCCCATAACCTTCCCTATTTGGAGGTACCGACAAGAGGCATGACAACGGACCGAATAAAGACCTTCCCATAAAGGCAAATGTGGTTGCACTGGGAAAAACTCGATTCAGTGGCACCATGACCCGGTCAACAATTTATTCAAGTTGAATTATTAACAGTTTCAACTTAAGGAAAATAAATAACCGGTGAAATGCCATGGAATGCAACATACCAAATGCATTACAAAAATAACTGGGTCAACTTTACTTTACTGAATATAAGCATCACAACTTCAATATTATTCTGGTTATGATTTACTTTCAATTAAAAACAGAACATATTCTAGCAAAAAAATTATCATAATTCTTATGTAAAAGAAAATAACTTCACATAGCTATTTATATGCATATCCACAATAGTTCTCAATGATCCAAACTTTCTTCTAGCTATCTTAATAACTTAAACCAAATTCCAACTTTCTGTAAACTAAATGAAACAACTAAATACACCAACCAACAGAAAGTATTTCACAAAAATAATGCATATGTATAAATTAAATCATCGATTCAAGTTGGAACATCACAAATATTGAAATGGCACTATCAAAATGCCGATGTGGCTTGCCTTAGTGCAAATGAGGTTCACAAGCCTCCTGGTGATCCTCAAGACAAGCTTCACCTTCTGAAAATAATTAAAAGTACAAAAAGAAAATATCACGAATCATTCGGAAATTCATCAGAAAATCTACAAAGCACCAAATAGTCTCATTTTTTGTGTGCTGCAAGATTTCTTCACAAAGAACACCATTTGGACTTATGGTTAAAAAGTTATTGCAGTTTGAAGTTCTCTGGAATATATTTAAATTTAGAATTTAAATAAACAGACTAAGGGGGGGTGACGTCGAAGGCGCAAAAGCCCAGGGCGCCACCACTTGTACCGCTTCGCGCGGGTACAGAGACGCTGACTAGCGGGCCCCGCTAGTCAGGTGAGGGGGAGAGAGGGAGAAGAACAGGGGCGGCCGCGGCCTCGTCGGAGCGCACGCCGGCGACGCGAGCTCCTGGTCAAGACGGGAGGGATAGATCGATAGAGGAGTGATGGGCCTCGAACCCCTCGTTGGTTACCCCAAGTGGAAGGTGTAAGATGCAGTAAGTAGAAGTGTTTTCCCCTAGCAAAGATGCCAAGGATCGAATCCCCAGAGACTCCTAGGTTCAACAGGTAGGTGTCAACTGCTAACGGCGCAATTAGCAATCAACGTGGACCTGCACACAGATACAAATAACTTTGCTCCCAACGAGTACAGAGAGGTTGTCAATCTCTCCGGCCTTGTAGTTCACAAAGGGTTAAAAGCAATATGATAGTAATGATAGATAGTGTTTTGCAATAGTAAGTAAATAACGAAAAGTAAATAGTGGATGTGATCAATGATGGTAATATGGACCGGAGTCTCATGATGTTCACTAGTGATGTCTCTCTCCCAAAAGACGATAAAACAGCTATGTGAGGTAAACAAATTACAGCTGGGCAATTGACAGGACCACGAACGCAAGCCAATGCTGACTACATTGCAAGAAAGGTTGAGGTTCAAAGCATGGGCGGTACGCCAAAGTAAGTAGACCGAAATCCATCAATATCTACTACTAATCATCCACCTTGAGATATCTATCCAGAACATCTCGCTGGTATTAAGTTGCGAGTCCCACCCATAGTGTAAACTCAATGCAACAGTCAACTGCATTAAAAGAACTTTGCGTAAAGTAAACAATCCTTGCACCCGCGGGCACAAGCACCGTTGTTTTCCCCCTTGTGGCAACAGCACATCCCCTAGACTCATGTTTCTGTCACTCAAGCTAGTGATCGAGGGGCATGAACCCACAATCGAGCATAACGTTCCCTCTTGGAGTCACTACTTACTACTCGGCCAAAGCAATAAATAACAACGGAGAACATGCAAGAATTACTTATGAACTAAAATATAAAAGAGGTGAATCAAATATATTACTCAAGATCAATCTGAACATAATCTCATAATCCATCGGATCCCAGCAAACTCAACATAGCAACAGCATAAGGATTACATAGGTGCCTCGATCATGTAGGGCAGCTCACGAGGACTAATTAGTGAAGCACAAGAATGGGAGGAGAACATCACATAACTACTGGTCATGGACTCATGGTCCAAGGGAGACTACTCACGAGTCATCCGGGAGGCGTCCATGGTGGTGGAGAAGCTCCCGGTGGTGATCCTCCCCTCCGGCAGGGTGCCGGGAAGAGTTCTCCTGGTGCTCCCGATCTTGGAAGCGGCGGCGGCGACGGAACAGAGATGGGATTGCGAAAAGAAGTCCTTCTCTGAGGGTTACGGGGAACCCTTTAAATATATGCCAAAGTAAGGCACCGGGGGAGCCTCGGGGGGCCCAGGTGCCCCCCGGCGCGGCCCAGGGGGGGCGCGCCCACAGGGCGCCTGGAGCCCCTGTGGCCCCCCCCAGGCTGCCCTTCGGACGCAGTGTTGTTTCCGTATCGCTGATTTTTTATATAATTTTTCTGGATTTTTCTGGGCAGTTCTCGAAACGTGAAAACCTGAAATACAAAAACAGCCGAAAACAGAAACTGGCACTGGGGTGCACTGGATTAGTAAGTTAGTCCAAATATGATCAAAAGTGTATGGAAGTGTATGAATATCATAGCAATATCACCCAAAAGTGGCATGGAGCAAGCAGAAATTATAGATACGTTTTGGACGTATCAACATCCCCAAGCTTAATTCCTGCTCGTCCTCGAGTAGGTAAATGATAACAAGAATAATTTCTGTGGTGACATGCTATTAACCATATAGGACTTTCTCATAGTCATATGACAAAAGCTTACTGAGACAATGATTCTAAAGTAATTAAGTTGTCTCAAGAGAAAATCACAAATGACTGAAAGTTTTACAACATGAAACTGAAACATCAAAAAGATTTGCAATGAACATGATGTGTAAATATGATAAAGTGATATCTAGCTTGCCCCCTTTAGTGATGCAAAACATAAATGCAAGGGGCACCCTCAAGGTTTAAGTGATGACTAGATGGAATCATTTCAGAATAAACGATATCACAATCATGCAAAAGACAATGTTACTCTGGGACAATGCACATTACACTCAGAATGACAATCATGCTCTCAGTAGTTGGTGCTTGAAGTGCTAGAGCTTTTTATTTTGAAACATGGAAGCAATTGTGTCAACGGTAGTAGTACTTCCTATGTGTCATGTATTAAACATCTTATAAGTTGCAAGCCTCATGCATCGAATACCAATAGTGCTCGCTCCTTGTCCTAATTAGCTCGGATCCCCATGGGTTATCATTGCATTGCATATGTTTTAACCAAGTGTCACAAATGGGTACCTCTATGCCACCTGTACAAAGGTCCAAGGAGATAGATCGCATTTGATTTCTCGTTTTTGATAGAACTCAACTTGAGGACATCCATACCGGACAACATAGAAAATAGATGATGGACTCCTCTTTAATGCATAAGCATATTCTCATGAGAGATTGAGGATTAAGGTCCAAGCTAAAACTTCCACCATGATGCATGGCTTTGGTTGGCGGCCCAATGTTCTTCTCTAACAATATGCATATTAATTCAACCCACGGTAAATCACCCTTACTTCAGACAAGACGAACATGCATAGCAACTCACATGATATTCAACAAAAGTGTGACAGTTGATGGCGTCCCCAGAAACATGGTTACCGCTCAGCAAGCAACTCATAAGAAATAAGATACATAAGCAACATATTCTTTACCACAATAGTTTTTAGGCTACTTTCCCATGAGCTATGTATTGCATGGTTAATTTGCTTAGTACAGGTGGAGGTTAGCAAAATACTGGGAGCGACCAACTAAGAGAGCAATGACGGTCATAATACAGAGCGACAAAGCAATATTGAATCAGGCATGGTAGTTATATCGCTACTTAGAAATAAGTGATCATCAAGGCTTGACAGACTTTCTTTACAGTCTTGAATATGCGTGAGCATACGCCAAGTCAATCAAAATAAATTCTCGAAGGAAGATATTACTAAACCATACCACATCATAGGCAAACAAACCAAGTTGGTACTCCAATAACACATTGGGAACCCCCCAGTTATCTGAGATTAACCAAAAGAAAACCTGAACTACTAAGCACCATCATGAAAGTAACATCTTTATCATAGACACATTAACCCATGCAACGGAAGCAAACTCTCTTAATAAGGTGAGCATGGTAATTAAAGAGAGTTCAAGCAACCAACTAAACAAAAGCTCTTGAAAAGATAAGCATGAATACTAAGAGCAGAGCACGATAGTAGCTATTAAAAGACAAAGAACACACACAGCATAGATAGACATGAAAATTCTATGTAATGTTCTAGGTAGAGATGGAGCGTGTTTCTCTCCCACACAAAGGAATGCTGAGTTCCGACTCGTTATGAAAAACTAAAAAGAAAACTAAAAGCAAGACGCTCCAAGCATAGCACATAACACATGAAGTGATAAAAATATAGCAGAACGAAAGACGAACTGATAATGTTGATGGAGAAGGGGATGCACGGGGGCATCCCCAAGCTTAGACGCTTGAGTCTCCTTGAATATTTCTTGGGGGTGCACGGGGGCATCCCCAAGCTTGAGCGCTTGACACTCCTGAATCTTTTTATCATCTTCCCCCGCACACTTGAAAACTCCCTTCATACATAACTCATCATAATCTGATTAGCGAGGTTAGTACCCTTAATAAAATAATTATACCTTGCTGGAAATAAGGATATTCTTGAAGTTCTACTGTTTCAAAAGATTGCCAAAAGGTTTTTGCAAAGAAAAAGCAAGTTCTTAATTTGCAAAGTGAAGGTAAGGCAAAACAGGACAGAATCTGTGAAAAACAGAACAGCAGGCAGTAATTGACCTGTTCGGGATACTTCTGCAACTCAAATCAAAAAACTCAGAACTTACGCACGAAAGAAAATTATATAGAGAACGCTGTCGAAAACATTCAGACCAAAAAGATGATCTGGTGAATTTATACGAATTTTTCTATCCAAGCACAGAATCTGTTTCCTGGACAGCACCTCACAACTTTTGAACTTTCTAGCAATCAGAGGCTATACTTGGCACAAATATGAAAAGCAAAGATACAATGATGATGCTACAGCAGTAAACAACATCAAGACACAACAAAGCAAACATTTATTCATGTGGGCTGCCTCCCAAAAGCGCTTTCTTTTATGCCTTTAAGCTAGGCATAATGCATAGATCAAGTTTTATCAGACGTAAAAGAATAACTAGCCCGTACAACGGACTCAAAACGTAACTTGACCTTCTTACGAGGGAAGTGTTCCATCCCTTTCTTGAGAGGAAACTGAAATTTTATATTACCCTCTTTCATGTCAATGACAGCACCAACGGTGCGCAAAAAGGGACGTCCCAAACTAATTGGACATGAAGGATCACATTCAATATCCATAATAGTGAAATCAACGGGCACATAATTATCATTGACAACGATAAGAACATCGTCGATCCTCACCAAAGGTTTCTTTATGGAAGAATCAACGAGAGCATCACCAAAAGAACAAGAATCAAAAGATTTCAATTTAAGCATATCATATAGTCTTTTGGGCATAATAGAAGTACTAGCTACAATATCACATAAAGCAAAGCATGAGAAGTTATTTATCTTAATTTTAATCATAGAATCCCAACCATCTACTAGCTTTCTAGGTATGGAGGCTTCTACTCTGAGTTTCTCCTCCCTAGCTTTGATGAGAGCATTAGTGATATGCTCTGTGAAGGCAAGATTAAGCGTGCTAGTGTTGGGATCCTTAGCCATTCCTTGTAGAAAGGCGACAACTTCTGAAATACTACAATTATCAAAATCAATTTTATCATTAGTGGGCAGAATTGTAGTGTCATCCTCTTTGTTTTATTCGCTCTCCATTATAAGAGTTTGAACATCTTCCCAAGTTTCGGGAACCTTAGGAGCAATTTTAAACTGAGGCTCATACTTTTTTCCTGGAAGACCATGCCATGGGCATAACTCTCCGTCATAACTAGTGTAATCACAAGGTTTATCTTTTTTGTAAACCCCGTCAGAGATAAGTGGGGCAATGGAAGTAGGGGTGTACTCCTCCCATTTAGTGTTTTTGGTAGAACCCATAGTAGCAAGCAAGATAACTATTTTTGTGATTTTCGATAAAAGGAACTAAAGCAAAAATGAAAGGTAAACTAACAAGACTAAAAAGCAAAGGTAAAAGATAGCATGCAACTCCCCTATCCTGAAGAGTGGAGTCCCCGGCAACGGCGCCAGAAAATACTCCTTGATGGGCCTCGAACCCCTCGTTGGTTACCCCAAGTGGAAGGTGTAAGATGCAGTAAGTAGAAGTGTTTTCCCCTAGCAAAGATGCCAAGGATCGAATCCCCAGAGACTCCTAGGTTCAACAGGTAGGTGTCAACTGCTAACGGCGCAATTAGCAATCAACGTGGACCTGCACACAGATTCAAATAACTTTGCTCCCAACGAGTACAGAGAGGTTGTCAATCTCTCCGGCCTTGTAGTTCACAAAGGGTTAAAAGCAATATGATAGTAATGATAGATAGTGTTTTGCAATAGTAAGTAAATAACGAAAAGTAAATAGTGGATGTGATCAATGATGGTAATATGGACCGGAGTCTCATGATGTTTACTAGTGATGTCTCTCTCCCAAAAGACGATAAAACAGCTATGTGAGGTAAACCAATTACAGCTGGGCAATTGACAGGACCACGAACGCAAACCAATGCTGACTACATTGCAAGAAAGGTTGAGGTTCAAAGCATGGGCGGTACGCCAAAGTAAGTAGACCGAAATCCATCAATATCTACTACTAATCATCCACCTTGAGATATCTATCCAGAACATCTCGCTGGTATTAAGTTGCGAGTCCCACCCATAGTGTAAACTCAATGCAACAGACAACTGCATTAAAAGAACTTTGCGTAAAGTAAACAATCCTTGCACCCGCGGGCACAAGCACCATTGTTTTCCCCCTTGTGGCAACAACACATCCCCTAGACTCATGTTTCTGTCACTCAAGCTAGTCATCGAGGGGCATGAACCCACAATCGAGCATAACGTTCCCTCTTGGAGTCACTACTTACTACTCGGCCAAAGCAATAAATAACAATGGAGAACATGCAAGAATTACTTATGAACTAAAATATAAAAGAGGTGAATCAAATATATTACTCAAGATCAATCTGAACATAATCTCATAATCCATCGGATCCCAGCAAACTCAACATAGCAACAGCATAAGGATTACATAGGTGCCTCGATCATGTAGGGCAGCTCACGAGGACTAATTAGTGAAGCACAAGAACGGGAGGAGAACATCACATAGCTACTGGTCATGGACTCATGGTCCAAGGGAGACTACTCACGAGTCATCCGGGAGGCGTCCATGGTGGTGGAGAAGCTCCCGGTGGTGATCCTCCCCTCCGGCAGGGTGCCGGGAAGAGTTCTCCTGGTGCTCCCGATCTTTGAAGCGGCGGCGGCGGCGGAACAGAGATGGGATCGCGAAAAGAAGTCCTGTTCTGAGGGTTACGGGGAACCCTTTAAATATATGCCAAAGTAGGGCACCGGGGGAGCCTCGGGGGGCCCAGGCGCCCCCCCGGCGCGGCCCAGGGTGGCGCGCGCCCACAGGGCGCCTGGAGCCCCTATGGCCCCCGCCAGGCTGCCCTTTGGACGCAGTGTTGTTTCCGTATCGCTGATTTTTTGTATAATTTTTCTGGGTAGTTCTCGAAACGTGAAAACCTGAAATACAAAAACAGCCGAAAACAGAAACTGGCACTAGGGTGCACTGGATTAGTAAGTTAGTCCAAATATGATGAAAAGTGTATGGAAGTGTATGAATATCATAGCAATATCACCCAAAAGTGGCATGGAGCAAGCAGAAATTATAGATACGTTTTGGACGTATCAAGGAGGTCGAGGCGCACCTGCCCGTACCCGTAGAGTAGCTAGGGGTGATCGGACGGCGTCGGAAATGAACTCGCAGGCGGAGGCAGAACGGGGTGGTCGCCGGAGTTGAAGAAGACGGCGAGCAACGGCGACTCCAGCAGCTCCAACTAGGTGGAATGGCACCACCAGAGAGTGGCGGAGGCTCTGGTAAGGTCGCCCTGGCCTGAGAGGGTCTGGAGCTACCGTGATGACCCGAGGGGATCGCTGGTGAGCTCGAGCTCGGGGACGACGGCCTGTGGCCTGCCTGGACGTGCCACGGGGTTCTACACAGTCGTGGTAAGTGTGGGAATGGAGATGGTACTCAGGAGGGCTGGGAGGGGGACTATATATAGGCGAGCTGAGAAGGGGGGTCGGGGCTCCGCCGGCGACACCTGGACGTTGTGCCGCCCGGCGAGTGGTGTCAGTGAGAGGGGAAGAAGGCGACGGGGTTTACGCGGGAGCTGTGGACGGACGGAGACGAGAACAGGGGCGCTGGAGTGGCGACGAGCATAGTGCGCACCGCACTGTTGCCTTGGTCGGGCCGCGGCCGTGCTCGCTGTGGTGAGCTCCTGCGTCGGCGAGTGCCAGGGGGGCGCTGTAGAGATCAAGACGAAGATGGTGGCGCGGGTTGGCAAGCTCTCGCAGGCGCAGAAGCAAGCACACGCTCAATAGAGCACTCGGCGGCATCCAGAGCGCGCCAACAAGCCGCCATGACATGGTGCACACGCATGGTCACCGCGCGAACTTTGCCTACTGGCTTACTGATACGTCTCCAACGTATCTATAATTTTTTATTGTTCCATGCTATTATTTATGAAGTCTTGGATGTTTAATGGGCTTTATCATTCAATTTTATATCATTTTTGGGACTAACCTACTAACCCAAAGGCCCAGTCCAGATTGCTGTTTTTTGCCTATTTCAGGGTTTTTGCAGAAAAGGAATATCAAACGGAGTCCAAACGGAATGAAATCTTCGCGAGAGATATTTTTGGAGAAAATCACGCCAGAGGAACTTGAGAACCACGTCAGGGGAGCCTCGAGTGGCCCTCGAGGATGGGGGGCGCCCCCCTTCCCAGGGCGTGCCCCCTGCCTTGAGGTCCACTCGAGCGTCCCCCAGTGCCCTCGTTCTTCCTATATAAGTCCACGTACCCCAGAAACTCCGTACGCAGAGAGAAAACCCTAATCCCACCGCCGTAGCTTCTGTTCCCATGGAGATCCCATCTTGGAGCCTGTTCCGGAGCTCCACCGGAGGGGGATCCATCACGGAGGCCTTCATCATCATCATCATCGCCCTCACCATGGGTTATGAGTAGTTTACCACAGACCTTCGGGTCCATAGATAGTATCTAGATGGCTTCTTCTCTCTCTCTGGATCTCAATACAAATTTCTCCTCGGTCTTCGAGGAGATCTATTTTTGCGGTGAGTTTGTCGAGATCCGATGAATTGTGAGTTTATGATCAAGGTTATCTATGAAAGATATTTGGTTCTTCTCTGAACTTTTTATGTGTGCTCATAATATCCTGGCAAATCTCTTCAAATTATCGGTTTGGTTTGGCCTACTAGATCTATAGTTCTTGCAATGGGAGAAGTTCTTGGCTTTGGGTTCAATCTTGCGGTGTTCTTTCCCAGTGACAGTAGGGGCAGCAAGGCACGTATTGTATTGTTGCCATCGAGGATAAAAAGATGGGGTTTACATCATATTGCTTGAGTTTATCCCTCTACATCATGTCATCTTGCTTATGGCGTTACTCTGTTCTTATGAACTCAATACACTAGATGCATGTTGGATAGCGGTTGATGTGTGGAGTAATAGTAGTAGATGCAGGCAGGAGTCCGTCTACTTGTCTCGGACGTGATGCCTATATACAATGATCATGCCTAGATAGTCTCATAATTATTTGCTTTTCTATCAATTGCTCGACGGTAATTTATTTACCCGCCGTAGAATATCGCTATCATGAGAGAAGCCACTAGAGAAAACTATGGCCCCCGGGTCTATTCTCAACATATCAATCTACATCTACTTTACTTTTACCGCTTTTATTTTCTGTTTTATTAAACCAAAAATACCAAAAATATAAACTATCATCTCTATCAGATCTCACTCTCGTAAGTGACCATAAAGGGATTGACAACCCCTTATCGCGTTGGCTGCGAAGTTCTTATTTGTTTGTGCAGGTGCGAGGGACTGGCGCGTGGTCTCCTACTGGATTGATACCTTGGTTCTCAAAAACCGAGGGAAATACTTACGCTACTGTGCTGCATCTCCCTTTCCTCTTCGAGGGAATACAACGCAAGCTCAAGAGGTAGCAAGAAGAATTTCTGGCGCCGTTGGCGGGGAGGCTTACGCAAAAGTCATATACCAAGTACCTATCACAAACCCTCATCCTTCGCATTAAATTTTTTGCCTCTCGTTTTCCTCTCCCCCACTTCACCCTTGCCGTTTTATTCGCCCTTCTTCCGTCGCGTATTTATCGTTCGCTTGCTTCTTGTTTGCTTGTGTGTTGCTTGCTTGCTTGTCATCATGTTTAGCACACCTATCATTATCATCACTCCTGTGAGTGAGGTCCTCAACTTTAAACAAAGGGAGGAAGAAAACTTAAAAGATGCCTGGTATAGAATTTGCAATGCTCAAAATAGATCTAATAGGAAGCTTTCCACTTCCGTGCTTCTTCGCAATTTTTATGTTGGCGTAACTTCGTGGAATAGATTTATCTTAGATACCATTACCGGAGGGGATTTCTTGGGTAGCCACACCGTTGATTCTTATAAAGCTATGACTGAATTATTTGGCTCACCACCTCTTATGGTTAATGCGACCATTTTAACTTTGGAGCATGTTATGCAAAGGTTAGAAATCATTGAAAACAAATTTGCTACGGTAGAACTGGTAGAGAACTTGGATAGAAAATTCATAATGAAATCACCCAATATGGATCCAAGGTAGGAGTTGTTCTGAAAAATCTTAAGGAAAAAGAGCCCATAGTTAAAGAAAAGCTAGATCAGGATTCTACTAGAATCAATAAGCTTGAGGATGTTATCACTAATGTGGGTTTCGCTCTTTCCGCTATAAAACTACTCCAAATACCTCCACTAAATTATCTAAGTTCATGTATGTCCCTAAAGACAAGGGTGAAACATCTAGACTTGCGGATCTCAAATCCATAAGTGTTCACCCCAATTTTCTTACTTTTGCAAGAGACCCTTTTGACACTTTAGAATTTCTTCATTTCTTGCCCAAGAGTTTGATTATTCATAGGGACAAAGAAGTGCCCAAGAATCATAAGTGTTTAATCAAAGAATTGCCTTCCAAGGATGGCAATACCTAGATCTATCTTGTATCGTGCCTAGCTAGGGCCGTAAAATGATAGCACTTGTTGGGAGGCAACCCAATTTTTTATTTTTTTTTTTGATGCTGTTAGGGAATAAATGTTGCATCTAGCCTCTGATTAGATGTGGTTTCATGTTTTGTTTAGTGTTTGAGCCAAGTAGAACCTTTGGGAAGACTTGTGTGAAATTTATATGATCTTGCTGTGAAAAACAGAATCGTTACTGCTCGCTAAAGTAGTCGTGGGATTTTACTGGAGCGTGCTTTTTAGTTTATTATTTTTGCAGATGATTGGTAGACAAATTGCGCAAATTTACCAATTTAGTTTGAAGTTTTTGGAGTTCCAGAAGTAGGCGAACCCTGCAGATTACTACAGACTGTTCTGTCTTTGACAGATTCTGTTTTTCGTGTGTTGTTTGCTTATTCTGATGCATCTATGAGTAGTATTGAAGGATATGAACCATAGAGAAGTTGGAGTACAGAAGTTTTAATACCAATATAAACAGAGAATGAATTCATTGCTGTACCTTTGAGTAGTGGTTTGCTTTCTTATACTAACGGAGCTCACGAGAATTTTTGTCTAAGTTTTGTGTTGTGAAGTTTTCAAGTTTTGAGTATTGCTTTGATGGACTATGGAACAAGGAGTAGCAAAGGCCTAAGCTTGGGGATTCCCATGGTACCCCAAGTAAATTTAATATAATCAAAAGCCTAAGCTTGGGGATGCCTCGGGAAGGCATCCCCTCTTTCGTCTTCATCCATCGGTAACTATACTTGGAGCTATATTTTTTTTTTGAACGTTTGGAGCTATATTTTTATTCGCAACATGATATGTGTTTTGCTTGGAGTGTCTTGTATAATTTGAGTCTTTGCTTGTTAGTTTGCCACAATCATCCTTGCTGGACACACCTATTTGAGAGAGTTAAATATGGCCTGGAAATTGCTAGAACACTCTATGTGCTTCACTTATATCTTTTGAGTTGAATAGTTTTGCTTTAGTGCTTCACTTGTATCCTTTAGAGCACAGTGGTGGTAATATTTTGTAGAAATTGTTGAACTCTCATGCTTCACTTATATCTATTTGAGAGCCTATTAAAACAGCATGGTAATGTGTTTAGGCTAAATAAACTAGTCTTCACATGATAGACATCCAATGTCAATGTAGTAAAAAAATTCACACCAAGTGCATTGAATAGAATGAGATGTTGGATGCTTGATAATTGTTTTGAGACATGATGATAGTGATATTAGAGTCATGCTAGTGGAGTTATTATGAAATTGAGAAATACTTGTGTTAAGGTTAGTGATTCCCGTATCATGCATGTATGGTGAACCGCTATGTGACGAAGTTAGAGCATGAGGTATTTGTAGAGTGCCAACCTTTGTGTGGAGGTCGAGGGCGCGCGATGGTTAACTCCTACCAACCCCCCTAGGAGCATGCGTTGATTGCTTTATTTTGATAACTCGTAGATTTTTGCAATAACTATATGAGTTCTTATGACTAATCTTAAGTCCATGGATTATACGCACTCTCACCCTTCCACCATTGCTAGCCTCTCTTGTAGCGCGCAACTTTCGCGAGTGCCATAAACCCACTATATATCCTTCCTCAAAATAACCACCATATTTTTCCTCAAAACAACCACCATACCTACCTATCATGGCATTTCATAGCCATTCCGACATATATTGCCATGCAAGCCACCATGCATATTCTTTCATACATGTCACTCTTGTTTCATTCCACATACCGGTACACCGCCGGAGGCATTCATATAGAGTCATACTTTGTTGTTGTAGTATCGAGTTGTAATATCGTGTTGTAATGAAAGTGTGATGATCATCATTATTAGAGCATTGTCCCGTGGGAGGAAAGACTGAATCTATAAAGCCCCTCCGCAAAAAAAAAAGAAAAAAAAAGAAAGGCCAAAGAAAAAAATGGCCCAAAAAATGAAAAAAATGAAAAAGAACAGAAAAGAAAAAAGGGACAATTGCGACTATCTTTTTCCACACTTGTGCTTCAAAGTGGCACCATGTTCTTCATTGTAGAGAGTCTCATGTTTAGTCACTTTCATATACTAGTGGGAATTCTCATTATAGAACTTGGCTTGTATATTCCAACGATGGGCTTCCTCAAATGCCCTAGGTCTTCGTGAGCAAGAAAGTTGGATGCACACCCATATTTAGCTCTAGTGCATCTGTTGCATGGCAATCCCTACTCACTCACATTGATATCTATTGATGGGCATCTGCATAGCCCGTTGATACGCCAAGTCGATGTGAGACTATCTCCTCCTTTTTGTCTTCTCCACAACCACCTCTATTTCACCCATAGTGCTATATCCATGGCTCACGCTCATGTATTGCGTGAAAGTTGAAAGGTTTGAAAATATAGAGTATGAAAACAAATGCTTGGCTGAAATCGGGGTTGTGCATGATATGAATATTTTGTGTGATGAAGAGGGAGCATAGCCAGACTATATGATTTTGTAGGGATAACTTTCTTTAGCCATAGTATTTTGAGAAGACATGATTGCTTTGTTAGTATGCTTGAAGTATTATTGTTTCTTATGTCAATATAGACTTTTATCTTGAATCTTTCAGATCTGAACATTCATGCCACAATTAAGAGAATTATATTGAAACACTATATTGGTTAGCATTCCACATAAAAAATTCTTTCTTTATCATTTACCTACTCGAGGACGAGCAGGAATTAAGCTTGGGGATGCTTGATACGTCTCCAACATATCTATAATTTTTTTATTGTTCCATGCTATTATTTATGAAGTCTTGCATGTTTAATGGGCTTTATCATTCACTTTTATATCATTTTTGGGACTAACCTACTAACCCAAAGGCCCAGTCCAGATATCTATTTTTTTTGCCTATTTCAGGGTTTTGCACAAAAGGAATATCAAATGGTGTCCAAACGGAATTAAACCTTCGTGAGAGATATTTTTGGAGACAATCACGCCAGAGGAACTTGAGAACCACGTCAGGGGAGCCTCGAGTGGCCCTCGAGGGTGGGGGGTGCGCCCCCCCTTCCCAGGGCGCGCCCCCTGCCTCGAGGCCCACTCGAGTGTCCCCGGGTGCCCTTCGTCTTCCTATATAAGTCCACGTACCCCAGAAACTCCGTACGCAGAGAGAAAACCCTAATTCCATCGCCGTAGCTTCTCTTCCCGTGGAGATCCCATCTTGGAGCCTGTTCCGGAGCTCCACCGGAGGGGGATCCATCACAGAGGCCTTCATCATCATCATCATCGCCCTCACCATGAGTTGTGAGTAGTTTACCACACACCTTCGGGTCCATAGCTAGTATCTAGATGGCTTATTCTCTCTCTCTGGATCTCAATACAAAGTTCTCCTCGATCTTCGAGAAAATGTATTCGATGTAATCTATTTTTGCCATGTGTTTGTCGAGATCCGATGAATTGTGAGTTTATGATCAAGGTTATCTATGAAAGATATTTGGTTCTTCTCTGAACTTTTTATGTGTGCTCATAATATCCTGTCAAGTCTCTTCGAATTATCGGTTTGGTTTGGCCTACTAGATCTATAGTTCTTGCAATGGGAGAAGTGCTTGGCTTTGGGTTCAATCTTGCGGTGTCCTTTCCAAGTGACAGTAGGGGCAGCAAGGCACGTATTGTATTGTTGCCATCGAGGATAAAAAGATGGGGGTTTACATCATATCTCTTGAGTTTATCCCTCTACATCATGTCATCTTGCTTAAGGCGTTACTCTGTTCTTATGAACTCAGTACACTAGATGCATGCTCGATAGCGGTCGATGTGTGGAGTAATAGTAGTAGATGCAGGCCGGAGTCGGTCTACTTGTCTCAGACGTGATGCCTACATACAATGATCATGCCTAGATAGTCTCATAATTATTCACTTTTCTATCAATTGCCCGACAGTAATTTGTTTACCCGCCGTAGAATATCGCTATCACGAGAGAAGCCACTAGAGAAAACTATGGCCCCGGGTCTATTCTCAACATATCAATCTACATCTACTTTACTTTTACCACTTTTATTTGCTGTTTTATTAAACCAAAAATACTAAAAATATAAACTATCATCTCTATCAGATCTCACTCTTGTAAATGACCGTAAAGGGATTGACAACCCCTTATCGCGTTGGCTGCGAAGTTCTTATTTGTTTATGCAGGTGCGAGGGACTCGCGCGTGGTCTCCTACTAGATTGATACCTTGGTTCTCAAAAACTGAGGGAAATACTTATGCTACTGTGCTACATCTCCCTTTCCTCTTCGAGGGAATACAATGCAAGCTCAAGAGGTAGCACTTACTTGGTGCCAAAAATTATGTCTGGCGTGTTGTTCGTGGTAGATAGGAGAGTTACCCATGGTTGGTTTGTTTCCAGACGCAGTAGAAAGAAAATCAGACGTCTGGTAAGTTTCTGGATAGAAACTTTGAGAGTTTACTGAGGTAAATTGGCTGGGAGTTGGAGGATGTGCTTTGGAGGCTAGTCTTAAGTCACTAAGGTAAAGATGCACAAGGAGTTTCAGAAGCAATGGAGCAAGTAAAATGGTAGTTGTTGTAGAAACTACCATTTCTGTCCAGAATAGAAAAGAATTTCTGTAGCAAAAATATCCCAAAAATTGATGCAATATTTTTTCTCATGAATGTGTCCTAGGGTCCAAAGAATATTTATGAATTTCCTCAGATTTTTGTGGGCTAGAAAAATAGGGGTTGCTTTGGAGCACAAAGGGCTTAATTAGGGTTTTGGAGGGAAAAGTGAATATTTTTCAATAAAGAAAAAATATTCCAACAATTATATTACAGTGAACCAGAGGGAAAAGATGAGTTGAGATGGATATGAGGCACTTGGGTGAAAGCCAAGGGTACCCAAGTGTTTAAGTCCATATGAAAGATTCAAAAATCCCAAGGTTCAAAATAAATTCAAATGAAACTCAGGCAAATAAAAGAGGGCAAAAATCAGGCTGTCACAAACCTCCCCCACTTAGAATGAATCTCGTCCTCGAGATTTGGTTGCTCGGGAAAACTATTCTGGATAATATGTCTGTAGGAATTCTTCTTGTTCCCAGGTTGCTTCTGACTCGATGTGATGCTCCCACTGGACCTTATAAAACTTCCTTACCTTACTGCGAGTGACCCTTTCCATTTGATCCACAATTTTGAACGGTCTTTCTTCATACGTTAAATCCTTTGCCAACTCTATGTTGGTCATGGCAGTCTTTTTCTCAGGCGGTGATATGCACCACCTCAACTGTGAGACGTGAAACACGTTGTGCACATCGGACAATTCCGGGGGCAATTCCAACTGATAAGCAACGGTGCCCACTCGAGAAATAACTGGGAAGGGGCCAATAAATCTGGGTGCCAACATTCCGTGAGTTTGGAATGTTGGGGAACGTAGTATTTTAAAATTTTCCTACGATCACGCAAGATCTATCTACCAGATGCATAGGAACAAGAGGGGAGAGTGTGTCTACATACCCTCGTAGACCAAAAGTGGAAGCGTCAAGTGACGCGGGTGATGTAGTCGAACTTCTTCGCGATTCAACCGATCAAGCACTGAACGTACGACACCTCTGTGTTCAGCACACGTTCAGGTTTATGACATCCCACGAGCTCTTGATCTAGTTGAGCTTCACGGGAGAGTTTCGTCAGCACGACGGCGTGGTGACGGATATGATGAAGTTACCGGCACAGGGCTTCGCCTAAGCACTGCAACGGTATGACTGAGGTGTGTTTCTGTGGAGGGGGGAACCGCACATGGCTGGAGAGATCAACTTGTGTTTCTAGAGGTGCCCCCTGCCCCCGTATATAAAGGACCAAGGGGGAGGCCGGCCGGCCCAAGCTTGGCGCGCCAAGGGAGTAGGATTCCTACTCCTAGTAGGAA
The DNA here is from genome assembly GCA_902687465.1 of Secale cereale. Classification (NCBI taxonomy): domain Eukaryota; kingdom Viridiplantae; phylum Streptophyta; class Magnoliopsida; order Poales; family Poaceae; genus Secale; species Secale cereale. The sequence continues at coordinate 680,821,174 of LR738715.1, read as the reverse complement.
TAGGAAGGAGATTCCTATTCCTACTAGGAGTAGGGAAGGAAGAAGGAGAAGAGAAGGAAGGGGAGAGGTGGCGCCCCCCACTCCTAGTCCAACTAGGATTCTCTAGTGGGGGCGCTGGCCAGCCCCTATGGGCTGCCTCTCACTTTTCCCTCGAGGCCCACTATGGCCCATACTCCCCCGGGGGGTTCCGGTAACCCCCTCCGGCACTACGGTTAAATCCGAAACTTTCCGGAACACTTCCGGTGTCCGAATATAGTCGTCCAATATATCAATCTTTACGTCTCATACATTCCGAGACTCCTCGTCATGTCCGTGATCTCATCTAGGACTCCAAACTACTTTCGGTACATCAAAACTCATAAACTCATAATACCGATCGTCATCAAACGTTAAGCGTGCGGACCCTACGGGTTCGAGAACTATGCAGACATGACCGAGACTCATCTCCTGTCAATAACCAATAGCGGAACCTGGATGCTCTTATTGGCTCCTAGATATTCTACGAAGATCTTTATCGATCAAACGCATAACAACATACGTTGTTCCCTTTGTCATCGGTATTTTACTTGCCCGAGATTCGATCGTCGGTATCTCAATACCTAGTTCAATCTTATTACTGGCAAGTCTCTTTACTGGTTTCGTAATACATCATCTCATGACTAACTCATTAGTCATTTGCTTGCAAGGCTTATTATGATGTGTATTACCGAGAGGGCCCAGACATACCTATCCGACACTCGGAGCGACAAATCCTATTCTTGATCTATGCCAACACCACGAACACCTTCAGAGACACATGTAGAGCATCTTTATAATCACCCAGTTATGTTGTGACGTTTGATAGCACACAAGGTGTTCCTCCGGTATAAGGGATTTGCATAATCTCATAGTCATAGGAACATGTATAAGTCATGAAGAAAGCAATAGCAGTAAAACTAAACAATCATAGTGCTAAGCTAACGGATGGGTCTTGTCCATCCCATCATTCTCCTAATGATGTGATCCCGTTGATCAAATGACAACTCATGTCTATGCCTAGGAAACATAACCATCTTTGATCAATGAGCTAGTCTAGTAGAGGCATACTAGGGACATACTGTTTTGTCTATGTATTCACACATGTACTAAGTTTACGGTTAATACAATTCTAGCATGAATAAAAGACATTCACCATGATATAAGGAAATACAAATAACATCTTTATTATTGCGTCTAGGGCATATTTCCTTCATGGAATCTCTTGACTCCTTTCATAGGAGTGACTCGGAGGTATACGTGTTCTCCGGGTTCAAAACTGAGTTGTTGGTGTTTTGCATCGTAATAGCTCTTTTGTCGAGATTTGGCCAACTGTAATCTAACTCTGATTTCCTTGACTTGTTTCTCAGCTTCCGTCATGAGGTCCATTCCGAAGATACGGCTATCTCCAGTCTGAGATCAATTTAACGGGGTACGACACTTGCGGCCATATAAAGCTTCGTACTGTGACATCTTTAGACTGGTTTGGAAATTGTTGTTGTAGGAGAACTCGGCGTAAGGCAGACAATATTCCCATTTAGATCCTTGGGCCAAGACACAAGCTCACAGCATATCTTCAAGCATTTGGTTGACCCGCTCTGTTTGTCCATCAGTCTAAGGATCATAGGATGTGCTATATTTCAGGGCTGTCCCCAAGGCTTGATGGAGACGTGTCCAGAAAGCGGAGGTAAAAAGTGAACCTCGGTCGGAAGTGATGGTTCGAGGTACCCCATGTAGACTGGCTATTCTGGACACATACAGTTGTGCAAGTTGGTCTGCTCGATATGTGGTCTTGACCGGGATAAAGTGAGCTACCTTGTCTAGAGTGTCCACTATGACCCATATTGCATCGTTGCCTCGCTGGGTCTTGGGTAGTCCTGTGATGAAATCCATGCACACGTCATCCCATTTCCATTGTGAGACTGGAAGCCGTTGAAGAAGTCCGGCTAGCTTCTGATGTTCTGCCTTTACTTTGTTGCATATGTCGCAACAAGCCACAAAATAGGCAATGTCTTTCTTCATTCCATCCCACCAGAATATTTGACGAAGGTCTTCATACATTTTTGTACACCCAGGGTGAATAGAGTATGAGGATTCGTGTGCTTCTGACAAGATTTTCTTTTTCAAGTCCGACTGATTTGGTACACAAATCCTTCCACAAAATCGGAGAGTCCCAAAGTGACCCCTTGAGAAATCAGAGTTATGTCCTTCCAGCATATTTTTGGCATGCTTTTGTAGGACAGGATCATCTGCCTGGGCCTTGCGGATTTCTTCTTCAAGTGTGGGGGTAACTTCCAAAATAATAGCGAGACCAGCCTCAACGATGTTCAGATGGAGTTGAGTAATCTCCTCTTGAAGTTTAGTGGGCAAAGATTTTAATATGACGTTTAAGCTGACCGGCTTTCGACTGAGTGCATCACCCACCACGTTGGCTTTACCCGGGTGGTAATTTATTCCAAGATCAATTTAAATCTGGCTGAGTAAATATATACTTGAGACTTTTGTGATCGGTAAAAATTTGGCACTTTGTCCCGATGAGATAATGCCTCCATATTTTGAGAGCATGCACCACCGCGGCCAATTCCAGATCATGAGTAGGGTAATTTCCTTCATGCGGTCGCTGCTGTCGTGATGCATATGCCACTACCTTGCCGTCTTCTATGAGTACACAACCAAGTCCTTGTCAGGATGCGTCACATTATACATCAAAACTGCGATAGATGTTTGGAAGAGTTAATATGGGTGCGGTGGTCAGCCGTTTCTTTAGCTCACTAAAACTTTTCTCACAGTCGTTCGTCCATTCAAACTTCTTGTAGCTCTGTCATGGGTTTGGCAATCTTGGAGAATCCTTCAATGAAACGATGGTAATATCCAACCAGTCCAAGGAAACTCCTGATCTGAGACACAGTTGTGGGTGGCAACCAATTGAGCACATCTTTTACCTTGCTTGGGTCTACGACTATACCCTCGGCAGATAGCACGTGTCCAAGAAATCCAACTTGTTTTACCCAAAACTCACATTTGCTGAATTTAGCGTAAAGCTGATGGCCGTGGAGTCGTTGTAACACCGCTCAGAGATGTTCTTTGTGATCCCCTTCACTTTTTGAATATATAAGTATGTCATCGATAAAGACCACCACGAACTTATCAAGGAAGTCCATGAATACTTTATTTATCATGTGCATGAAGAATGCAGGGGCATTGGTGAGACCAAAGGACATAACTGTATATTCGTAAAGACCATATCGAGTGGAGAATGCGGTCTTAGGAATATCTTCCTTTTTAATCTTAAGCTGATGGTATCCAGTCCGTAAGTCAATCTTGGAGAATACCTTGGCCCCACTGAGCTGATCGAACAAGTCATCAATTCTTGGCAGCGGATATTTGTTTTCGATGGTGACATCATTCAGCTGACGATAATCCACACACATGCGGAGGCTGCCATCCTTCTTACTTACAAAGAGTGCAGGCGATCCCAGAGAGAGGAACTGGGACGGATATACCCTTTCTGGAGCATTTCATCGAGCTGCTTCTTTAATTCCACTAGTTCTGATGAGGGCATCCTGTAATACTTCTTGTATAATGGTGCGGTTCCGGGTACCAGATCTATTGCAAACTCAAGCTCTCGGTCTGGCGGCATGCCTGGCAGTTCTTCTGGAAATACATCAGGAAATTCACTGACCACTTGAATTAATTCCAATTCAGCCACAACGGTGAATATCATTCCCTTCTTTGGTATGCTTCCGCGGGAATATAATTTTATAACCTGCCCTTTTTGACTGGTCAGAATGACTTCTCGGGTTGCACAGTTTATGCATACTTGATATTGGGTCAGCCAATTCATGCCCAAAATAACATCCAACTGTACTGACTCGATCAGTCTCAAGGAAGTTGGAAAGCTTATCCCGTTGATATTGATTTCCAAGTCACGGCAGACCAGATTGCTCTTGATTAAAGATCCCGGGGTTTATACCAGCATATTTTTGCCCAAAAGAGAACAAGAAAGCTTGTTTTGGGCAACAAAACTCCGAGAAATAAAAGAGTGGGAAGCCCCTGAGTCAAATAAAATTATTGCACGTATGCTATTAACAGAAAACATACCAATGACTACTTCGGGGGTTTCTTGGGTTTCATCTGCGGAGAGGTGATGGACGTGTTCGGCGATTGTTTGCTGGTTCGGGTATGACCCAATGAAGTTGACTTGTGGCCGGAATAAGGCGTTCGCCTTGCTGTTCTTGGGGCACTGCCTGGCATAGTGTCCATTTTGCCCACAACTGAAACAAGAATTGTTGCGCTGACGCTCCTCATGTACTGGGTTGGTGACAACATTCTTGACTTGGGTAGTGGTCTTGTTAACATTCTGTTGCCAATTGGGCTTGTATTCCACCTGATTTTGCTGCCAAGTTCGAGCCTTCTGCACTGGTTGCCCTTCTTTCCTTGGTTCAAACTTGCGCTTGTGCTCGTTATTAGCAGGCCGGTTGTACAGTACGAGCTTGTGTTCTCTTTCCGCAATGAAATCTTTATTCACCAAAGTTTGGAAGTCTGGAAAATCGAGCATGCTGAGAGTGCACCTGAGTTGCGAGTTTAATCCTCCAAGAAATCTGTCAATCTTTCTTTCTTCAGTGGCCACGTCATAGAGGGAGTAACGAGCCAGATGGTTGAATTTTTGCAAATATTCTCGCACAGACAAATTTCCTTGGGTGAGTGCAAGAAATTCTCGCTGCTTGGTTTTCATAATTCCACTAGGGATGTGATATTTTTGGAACTGGTCCTTGAATTTTGTCCAGGTGAGTTCTTCATCAGCAGGCCACATGGCTTTTGCATTTTCCCAGCATATGGTAGCAGCGCCTTCAAGATAGTGAGTTGCATATGGAACTTTGTCCTCTTCTGCAGTACGGGCAATCTCAAGCTTCCTCTCAATGGTTTGCAATCAATTGTCGGCATCCAAAGGGTCAACAGCCTGATTGAAACTGGGAGGCTGAGTTCTCTGAAAATCTGATAGCTTGGAGTAATGACCGTTCTGATGTCCATTTCGACCAACCATAGCTTGAACACTTTTTAATATCTCAAGCAGATCATTAATTCTTCTTTCCTTAAACATACGCATCATTTTCTCAGTGGTAGGCGGATTTGGCGGTGGAGGCGGTGGTATGTACGGCTCGGGGGAGTGTCCTGCCTGTCGGGCGGAGCGACGAATAGGAACATCCTCGTGAGCGCTGCTACTGTTGCCTCCCCGTGTCATCCTATTATGGATTTTTCCAAGACAACGCAACCGAGATGAGAAACATTCAAAAGAAAATACGTGGGGAAAGCCATCAACAAAACTAGTGGGAAAACAAAATTGCGAAGAAAGACAACGAGTAAAAGAAACACAGCTTCAGCATAATTATACAGGGACCCATACATGAAAAGTAATTGACATGCCCTGTTCCACTACTCTCATACATGAAACGAAACATCATGACTCGTACAGCTACATTCGTACATCAGTCTGACAACTGCAAATACTCTGGAGCTCTATGATACGTCCCAAACGTATCTATAATTTCTGCTTGCTCCATGCATGTTTTGGGTGATATTGCTATGCTTTTGATACACTTTCATACACTTTTGATCATATTTGGACTAACCTATTAACTCAGTGCACCCCAGTGCCAGGTTCTGTTTTCTGCTGTTTTTGTATTTCAGGTTTTCCCATTACTTAAATTGCCAGAAAAATTCCGGGAAAAAAATATAAAAAATCAGCGCTCCAGAAGCTTCCATGCGCCAGAAGTGGGGCCAGAGGGGGGCCAAAGGGGCCCCAGGCGCCCTAATGGCGCGGCCCCACCCCTGGCCGCGCCGGGGGGGCGCCTGGGGGGCTCCCACCTCCTCTGGTGCCCTAGTTGGCCTCCTATTTATTCTCCCGTCGCGAAAACCCTGATTCCAGAACCCTTTTCTCCAGAAGCAATTCCGATCTCCGCCGCCATCGCCACCAAGTTTCAGGGGACCAGAATTCCTGTGCCGGCATCCTGCCGGGACGGGGAAGTGCCCCCGGATTCATCTCCATCGACGTTGCTTCCTCCCTCCATGATGCGGGAGTAGTTCCTCCTCGGGGCTGAGGTTTCTACCAGTAGCTATGTGGTCAATTCTCTCTCCCATGATGTGATCTTCGTTGTGATCATAGGCTATGTTAATCTAGGGTGATCCCATGATATTTCCCCTTCCTCTATGTATTGAATTGATGTACTCACTTGTCTTTATCTAGTATAATCCCTGAGACCAAGGTGACAGCGGTCTATTGGACATGGATTAGAAGAATATTTTCATTAGTGATTTCCTCTTTTGTGTGTTGATTAAAGATTGAGAGTCTCTTGGTGCTTGTCTTTGACTATCCTGGAGATATGTTGTGGTGATTGTGGTACTCTCTTTGGATGGCCGCGGTGACATTGGGAAATCCATAGATTGAGAACTACGAACTTTGAGGTGTGCTTTTGTAGCCCTACATAATTCTCGTCCTCTCTTGACCACAAAGAAATGACCTCCGAGTGCGTCTCCATTGCATGTTTTATGGGAAATATCATGTGATAGACTATGTTAATGATGTTGGGAGTTGCCACTAGTGAAAGTATGAAGCCTAGGCCTTGTTTCCACCATTGCAATATCATTTGTGCTCACGTTTACCACTTGTTTGCTTGCTGCACTTTTTATTACAGATTTATATTACTTTGCTTTGCCACTCCTATCATCCATATTTTACCATCTCTTCGCCGAACTAGTGCACCTATACAACTCCTAGTTGTATTAGGTGTGTTGGGGACACAAGAGACTTCTTGTATCTTAGTTGCAGGGTTGCTTGAGAGAGACCATCTTCAACCTCTACTTCCCTGAGTTCGATAAACCTTAGGTCATCCACTTGAGGGAAATTGCTGCTGTCCTACAAACCTCTGCGCTTGGAGGCCCAACATAGTCTACAAGAATAGAAGTGTGTGTAGACATCAAGCTATTTCTGGCGCCGTTGCCGGGGAAGTAAGTGTTTGAAGGTATATCTTTAGATCTTGCAATTAAATCTTTTCGTTTCTTGTTTTTAGTTTCACTAGTTATGTTTATGGAAAACCGCACTCTTAGTTCGTTGCTTGGGGAAGGCCGCTTTACCACACCCGTGGTAGAGAAGTTTCCTCCACCTACTGAATGTATCCCGTTCCAAATACCACTTGGGATAATTGAAATAATTAGGAATGATTGTTATGATGGGACAGTCAATCCTAGTATTCATTTGTTGAAACTTACAGAACTTTGTGAGTTGTTTAAGATTTCAGGTTTGACAAGAGATGGAGTCATGAGGAAATTATTTGCCTTTTCACTGAAAGGAAAAGCATTTGAATGGTATAGGATACTAGATGACTCTCACCTGCTGGATTGGGAATAGATCCAGTCTCTCTGTTACTCCAAGTTTTATCCTCTTCATGAAGTCCATGAGAATAGGAATTATGTTTATAATTTCTATCCTCATGACGGAGAGAGCATAGCTCAAGCTTGGGGGAGACTGAAAACATTAATGCTAAAATGTCCTAATCATGGGCTCCCCAAAGATATGATTATTACTAATTTCTATGCGAGGCTCTCTCGACAGGATAAAGATTTGCTCGATGCTTCCTCTATGGGTTCGTTCACAAACAAAAAGATTGATGCTAAATGGGAACTCCTTGAAAGAATTCAACGCAACACTGAAGATTGGGAGATCGACAAAGGTAAAGAGTCAGGTATAATTTATGAGTATGATTGCATTAAGTCCTTTGTTGAAACTACAAGTTTTAATAAGTATAGTGCTAAGTTTGGGCTTGATTCTCAACTCCTTGTTGATTTCCTCAAATCTTTTGCTTCACATCTTAATATGCCTAAGGAGGATTGGATCAAGCATCATGAACCTTTTAAAGAGATTTGCAAAGAAAATGAAATTGTTCATGATGATTGCAACATGCATGATCCAATTCCTAAAAATGAAGTTTTTTATAAGCATGTTAATTTTTGTGGAGTGGATAGACCTTGTGAAAGGCCTATGATTGAAGAAGAGAAGTATTGTAAGAAACATAAGCATGAAAGAACAATCACTTGGGTCAAAGATTTAAATGAAATTGCTAGAGAATTGTGTGACCTTTATCCTTTTACTTGTGAACTTTTCTGTATAGAGGGTCACTTTAATTTTCAATGCATGCACTTTCAAAACATAACTGTTAACCAGTTGTGTGATAACATGATCACCCCTGATCTTTATGATGAGCTTATGTTATTTTTGATGTGTGAAGAGTTATCAGAAAAGACTTCTTGGCTAGATGTTAAAGCCATAGGAATAAAAAACACTTTGCAAAATTGCCATCTCTATTGTGTTGTTAATTGCCATAAAAATGATTACATAAGTAAGATTAGAAAGGAGGGAACTTTACCAAAGTATAAAAATGTCTCTTATATTTCTGCTAATAAAAAGGAGAGTTTCTCCCAAGTTTCCCCTATTGTTTCTAATGATAAACCAGGATATGTAGAGAAGCTTCATCTCCAACCACTCCCTCCTAAGGTGAAGAAGAAGAAAAAGAAGAGGAGGAGGAAGAGGAGCAAGAAGGAAGAAGAATGGGTATCAACCTGGCCTGAGCATATTCCTCCCATCAACTTTTATCCTAACGGTTGTAAGTTTAAAGAAGAAGGTGAAATTTATTGCCTTAATTATCATCTTGATGATACGTGTGTAGGTACTATTGAAGATGATTTTGATTATGATATGCATGTTACTTATTGTGATTGGGAAAATGATGATAATGCTACTTATGATCTTGAAAATCTTTTTGGTACCAACTCTGAAAGTGATGATATGGAAAGCTCTAAGCTTGGGGATGATAGGATTGCAAATCCTTTACCCACTAGTGATGTGATAATTGATAATTCTTTTGCTAGTAAGAATAAAGACAACATGTTTACAAATATAGTTGCTAGCAATGATAATGCTCTTCTCTACTATGATGATGTTATAACTCCAATCTATAGTGATTATAAAGGTACCTATGACATAAGGAGAAATTATCCTTATGAAACTTGTCATAATCATGGAGGGAATTACTTCCTTGTTGAACACCATCTTCCTAATACACAATTAATCTATAGTGTTCAAGTTGTTTATGATAGTCCTACTCCCACTATTACCAATGAGAAAGATTATGCTTATGTGGAGAGTAAGAGTACCTTTTTGCATGTGGATCATGGTAACAATGCTTTATGTGATGCTTATATTGTTGAGTTTATTCGTGATCCCACTGAAAATTATTATGAGAAGGGAACATATGCTTATAGATATTTCAATAATATCAAGTTCCCTCTCTTTATGTTGAAGGTTTTGAAGCTGTACTTGTTTTGTCTTCCTATGCTTATTGCTTTGTGCTTCAATGAATTATTCTATTGCAATATTCCTATGCATAGGAAGCATGTTAGGCTTAAATGTGTTTGGTATTTGCTTCTTGATGCTCTCTTTTGTTCTTCAACTCTTACTCCTACGAGAGCATCATTAAAGTCTTAAGCTTATCTTTATGGCTATAAAGAAAGAGCTCTAGGGAGACAACCCTTGTTATCTTTGCTTTCAGTTTGTTCTTTCAGTTTTTAGTGGTCTTGATGTTTGTTACTACTGTAGCAACATCATTGTATCTTTATTTTTCAGCTTTGTGCCAATTTTAGCCTCTGATTGCAAGAAAGTTCAAAAGTTGTGACATGCTGTCCAGAAAACAGATTCTGTCCTTGGAAAGAAAAATTCGAATAAAACCACCAGATCATCTTTTTGATCTGAATTTTTTTGACAGCATGCTCTATACAATTGGCTTTCGAGTGTCCGTTCTGAGTTTTTTGATTTGAGTTGCAGAAGTACCCCAAAAAAATTATTTACTACCTACTGGTCTGTTTTTCACAGATTCTGCCCTGTTTTGCCTTTTCTTCGTTTTGCAGACCTTAAGCTTGCTTTTTTTTTGCAAAAACTTTTTGGCGATCTTGAGAAACAGTAGACCTTCAATAATATCTTTGTTTCCAGTAGAGAAAAATTATTTTATTGTGGGTACTAACCTCTCTAATCAGATTATGATGAGTTATGTATGAAGGGAGTTTTCAAGTGTGCGAGGGAAGATGATAAAAGAAGATTCAGGAGGGTCAAACGCTCAAGCTTGGGGATGCCCCCGTGCACCCCCAAGAAATATTCAAGAAGACTCAAGAGTCTATGCTTGGGGATGCCCCCATGCATCCCCTTCTCCATCAACAATTATCAGTTCGTCTTTCGTTCCACTATATTTTAATCACTTCATGCGTTATGTGTTATGCTTGGAGCGTCTTGCTCTTAGTTTCCTTTTTAGTTTTCTTTAGCTTTGCTTGCTGTTCATAACAAGTTAGAACCCAGCTTTCTTTGTGTGGTAGAGAAACACGCTCCAATTCAACCTAGAACACAACATAGGATTTTCATGCTTATCTTTGCTCTGTGTGTGTTCTTTGTCTTTCCATAGCTGCTGTCATGTTTAGCTCTTAGTTTTCATGCTTTTCTTTTTAAAGAACTTTTGTTTAGTTGGTTGCTGAACTCTCTTGAGTTTTCATGTTTATCTTGTTAAGAGAGTTTGCCTATTGCACTGAGTTGTGTGTCTTAACTTAAAGTAGGTAATTGAGGTTGCTATTTAATTTTAGTAGTAACTTGCAATAGTTTTGAGGTATTGCCATGAGTAATGTCTGAACTTTTGGTGTCAAGAGCTTTAGCCTATTAGTGATAGATGTCGTATTTTGGGCAATCCGTGTTTATTTTCGAAAACCTACAAAATAGTTGAGAACTTTAGCTACTAGATGGATCACTAATCTTTGGAGGGATCGAATATTAGAGTACACTCACGTACCATGAGTCGAGGATGCGCAAGGATAACCAAACCCCCATACACTCCTCCTCGGGGTACTTGTCTCTTTGTGAACCTCCTAATTAGATTGAGAGTTACCGATAATAAGTGCATGAGTTCTTCGGACTAATGCGAGTATTCGAAAGTTGACGCTTCCACCTAGCCATATTTTTCTAGCCTCTTCGGTACCGTGCATTGCCCTTTCTCACCTCGAGAGTTGGCGCATACTTCGCCGGTGCATCCAAATCCTTGGCACGATACGCTGTGTCATCACAAGCCTCATTATATCCTTCCTCAAAACAGCCACCATACCTACCTATCAAGGCATTTCCATAGCCTTTCCGAGATACATTGCCATGCAACATCCATCTTCTCATGACTTGATCCTCATGTCATACATGCTTTTTGCTTGATCGATGAGACGCATGCTAGTTGGGCCATGCCCTAATCATTGCTACATAACGCGCTAGTATCATTGCATATCCTGCTACACTGGCAGAGGCATACATTTGCATACATCATGATAGTTTCATTTTCTTTATGTTGAGTACTTTTGTAAAGTATGAAAGATCTTCTATACTTCTTGTAATATATAGAGTGTTGCCCCTAAAGTGAGGAAAAGATCCCGAAGAGGACAAATGAGAGTTAAATAGAAAGAGCCATTGAGGCCACACAAAAAATAAAAAAGATAAAAAAAGAGAAAAAGAAATAAAAAGAGAGAAGGGGGCACACTACTATTCCTTTTGAGAGATCCACACTCGTACTCCATCTTATACCTTGTACTCCATAGAGATTATCATTCATGCATATAGCTATGTGGGGACCTTCACACTATAGAACTTGGCTTGTATATTCCAATGATGAGCCTCCTCAAAAGAGCTCTAGGTCTTCTTGAGCAAGCAAGTTGGATGCACCCTCACTAGTTCCATTGGAGAGCTTACCTTAGCTCATATGTGCATCCGTTGCATGGCAATCCCTACTCCTCACATCATATCTATCATTTGGCTTTCTCTCGCTTATGATTGTCCTCATTGATGTGAGCCTTTCACACCTTTTTTGTCTTCCCCCTTCATCATTTTTCCCTCTTTTCCATCCTAAGTGTTAACTTTCTTGCTTACGCTCATCCATTGCATGAGTGCTCAAAATATCGAAAGGGAGTGGATCATTTTGACTTGTACCTGACTGGTGGTCTGGGGATGAGTCAAGATAAGATTCCAAAGAAGACCAAGTGTGAAACTTTAGTAGATTAAGTTCTCAACAATACAAAAACTATGTTTTACTCTCTCGTATATCCCTATCCCCTTTCTTGCACGCAAACACCATTTGGAGACATTCGAGTCACGGACAACGAGAGCTCTTGCACCTTTATGTTCTTATGTTGCTTGTTACAATGCTAATATAGACTCTTGCTTGTTATGACTTGAATTGAATTACATGCCTTGATTGCTTTACTTAAAAGTTCTTATATGGTTGATAGCATGTCACCACATAAATTATGCTTGTTATCATTTACCTACTCGAGGACGAGCAGGAATTAAGCTTGGGTATGTTGATACGTCCCAAACGTATCTATAATTTTTGCTTGCTCCATGCATGTTTTGGGTGATATTGCTATGCTTTTGATACACTTTCATACACTTTTGATCATATTTGGACTAACCTATTAACTCAGTGCACCCCAGTGCCAGTTTCTGTTTTCTGCTGTTTTTGTATTTCAGGTTTTCCCATTACTTAAATTGCCAGAAAAATTCTGGGAAAAATATATAAAAAATCAGCGCTCCAGAAGCTTCCATGCGCCAGAAGTGGGGCCAGAGGGGGGCCAGAGGGGCCCCAGGCGCCTTGATGGCGCGGCGCCACCCCTGGCCGCGCCGGGGGGCCGCCTGGGGGGCTCCCACCTCCTCTGGTGCCCTACTTGGCCTCCTATTTATTCTCCCGTCGCGAAAACCCTGATTCCAGAACCCTTTTCTCCAGAAGCAATTCCGATCTCCGCCGCCATCACCACCAAGTTTCGGGGGACCAGAATTCCTGTGCCGGCATCCTGCCGGGACGAGGAAGTGCCCCCGGATTCATCTCCATCGACATTGCTTCCTCCCTCCATGATGCGGGAGTAGTTCCTCCTCGGGGCTGAGGTTTCTACCAGTAGCTATGTGGTCAATTCTCTCTCCCATGATGTGATCTTCATTGTGATCATAGGCTATGTTAATCTAGGGTGATCCCATGATATTTCCCCTTCCTCTATGTATTGAATTGATGTACTCACTGGTCTTTATCTAGTATAATCCCCGAGACCAAGGTGACAACGGTCTATTGGACATGGATTAGAAGAATATTTTCATGAGTGATTTCCTCTTTTGTGTGTTGATTGAAGATTGAGAGTCTCTTGGTGCTTGTCTTTGACTATCCTGGAGATATGTTGTGGTGATTGTGGTACTCTCTTTGGATGGCCGCGGTGACATTGGGAAATCCATAGATTGAGAACTACGAACTTTGAGGTGTGCTTTTGTAGCCCTACATAATTCTCGTCCTCTCTTGACCACAAAGGAATGACCTCCGAGTGCGTCTCCATTGCATGTTTTATGGGAAATATCATGTGATAGACTATGTTAATGATGTTGGGAGTTGCCACTAGTGAAAGTATGAAGCCTAGGCCTTGTTTCCACCATTGCAATATCATTTATGCTCACGTTTACCACTTGTTTGCTTGCTGCACTTTTTATTACAGATTTATATTACTTTGCTTTGCCACTCCTATCATCCATATTTTACCATCTCTTCGCCGAACTAGTGCACCTATACAACTCCTAGTTGTATTAGGTGTGTTGGGGACACAAGAGACTTCTTGTATCTTAGTTGCAGGGTTGCTTGAGAGAGACCATCTTCAACCTCTACTTCCCTGAGTTCGATAAACCTTAGGTCATCCACTTGAGGGAAATTGCTGCTGTCCTACAAACCTCTGCGCTTGGAGGCCCAACATAGTCTACAAGAATAGAAGCGTGTGTAGACATCACTCTACTGCTTTGCGGGTGCTGTGGGGTCCTCTCCTGAAGTGGACTCGGATCCTGAATTGACGAGGTTAACTGAAATCTCGGGGTTAAAGGTAACACGGCGACGCTGCCTCGGAGGCTCTCCTTCCGGGGCGGGAGTAGGGTGGATCATAGGGGCTACAGGGGTAGTGAGAAGTGATATCCACTAAGCAGGGGCACTATGAGGAGTTATAGTCGAGGCGCCCGAGCTATTGGGAGGGGTTACTGGTGAAATATGGGAAATGGAGCTGGGGACGTAAGGGGTAAATCCCATGGAGGCGGGAATGGTGTCAGACCTAGTAGTGGCTAAGGGAATACGAGTGTTAGTCAACTCGCGAGCCAGCTCATGGATCATGAGGTAGCTAGCAGTAATATAATGGGAAAGATGGCTAGCAACACTATCATACTCCGGATCAATCTCAGGGAAATGAACACGACCGTTTTCGTGCAGAGAAGGATAGTATTGGAAACCTGAGTGGTTCTGCATGCGGACCTCGCTGTGATGAAGCTCAACAAGGATCTCGAATGCAGAAAATAGGACGGCCCACGAAGCGGTAGAAGCATAACCGCTCTGAGAGGTACGAGTGTCAGAGCTAGAGTCAGAACTGTCACGCAGAGTCACCACTGCCTGATACTCATAAACTGAGTCTGCTAGACGCTCCCGGTACACATGATAAACTGGGTCATCTCCATGAGGGTATAGTCGACGCCACACGTTGCGAAGGAGGTGCAGTGACGTGTACGACATCAGCTGCAACTGGCACGGATATGACACTGGAGCCATCTACACTCACAACCATCATTGGGTTAGCATAAAAATAAGACAAGTATATGTAAAGCAATAACTAGCTATACAGACTACCGACACTCATCCTAGATGCGTATCTGGCGTTTTAGTTCGCACGTCTTAGTCTAACGCATCCTACAGTCAGCGCGGCTCTGATACCAAGCGTTGTGGCACCCCGGATCAGAGCAACCGGTTTACCTTGCAGTGCCAGCCCAGAGACCTTGTCTTCTGGCAACACACAACATCTTGGTATAGAAAACAACCGCTTTACTGATGCTAGCGGACCATGGTTTTACATTACAACGAGTAGTGAGGCCAAACGGCACACACGGTGCGGTTGGACAATATGTACATTATTTAATGAACATAAAAGGCCTCGGTCATGAAACTACGCAGCCGCGGAATGACTTCATAGCGGAACTCCATCTCACAGGGACACCGATGTGGATACGGTCTAGACTCGAACAGCATTCCTTTCCAGCAAAGCTTTCCTGAAATCTGGCATGACACGCCAGGTCAGTACATTGAATGTACTTGCAAGCCTACAACAAACAAAATCATAATGACAAACAATATCATGATAATTAACCAGTTGTTAAAAATGCAGCACCATATATGAATATACATACAACTAACATGCCGTGTTCATGCTCGTGTGAAAACAAACCCTTGGTCTGAGTTACCCATAGTGATTTTTCTTAAACTCTAAACTTGTTCATTGCAACAGGACATAAATCATGATCTTTCCGGCAATCACAACCCTGCCATACTTGGTCTCAAATCATCTCGGTGGCTCTTCCATCATTATTATAGTACAAAAATGTTGGAAATATGCCCTAGAGGCAATAATAAATTGGTTATTATTATATTTCCTTGTTCATGATAATCGTTTATTATCCATGCTAGAATTGTATTGATAGGAAACTAAGATACATGTGTGGATACATAGACAACACCGTGTCCCTAGTGAGCCTCTACTAGACTAGCTCGTTGATCAAAGATGGCTACGGTTTCCTAGCCATAGACATGAGTTGTCATTTGATAACGGGATCACATCATTAGGAGAATGATGTGATGGACAAGACCCAAACGATAAACGTAGCATATGATCGTGTCAGTTTATTGCTATTGTTTTCTGCATGTCAAGTATATGTTCCTACGACCATGAGATCATGCAACTCACTGACACCGGAAGAGTACCTTGTGTGTACCCAACATCACAACGTAACTGGGTGACTATAAAGGTGCTCTACAGGTATCTCCGAGGGTGTCTGTTTAGTTGGCATGGATCAAGACTGGGATTTGTCACTCCGTATGACGGAGAGGTATCTCAGGGCCCACTCGGTAATACAACATCACAATGAGCTTGCAAGCAATGTGACCAATGAGTTGATCACGGGATCTTGTATTACGGAATGAGTAAAGAGACTTGCCGGTAACGAGATTGAACTAGGTATAGAGATACCGACGATCGAATCTCGGGCAAGTAACATACCGACAGACAAAGGGAACTATATACGGGATTGTCTGAATCCTTGACATCGAGGTTCAATCAATAAGATCTTCGTAGAATATGTGGGAACCAATATGGGCATCCAGGTCCCGCTATTGGTTATTGACCGTAGAGGTGTCTCGGTCATGTCTGCATAGTTCTCGAACCCGCAGGGTCTACACACTTAACGTTTGGTGATGATATAAGTATAGTCGAGTCGTTATGTTGGTAACCGAAGGTTGTTCGGAGTCCCGGATGAGATCCCGGACGTGACGAGGAACTCCGGAATGGTCCGGGGATGAAGATTGATATATTGGATGATGGGAATCGGAGTCCGGAAGTGTTCCGGGGAGCACCGGGGAGTCGTCGGATGACCGAAAGGAGTTTCGGGGGGGTCCCGGCAAGTGTTGCGGGCCTCATGGGCCAAAAGGGGGGAGGCACATCAGCCCACACAGGGGCTGTGCGCCCCCCCACAGGCCTCCCACGCAGCTAGGAGGGTGGGGGCGCCCCTAGGGCAGCCGGCCCCCTCTGGCTTGGGGGGCAAGGCGCCTAAGGGGGGCCACCCAAACCCTAGCCGCCCCCCCTCTCCCTTGTGGCCGCCACCCCCTAGGGGAAACCCTAGGGGCGCCTCCACTTCTCCCCTCCCCCTATATATAGAGAGGGAGAGAGAGGGCAGCCACACCCCTACGTGCCTTGGCGCTGCCTCTCCTCTCCCTCGTAGCATATCTTCTTCTCCGCAGTGCTTGGCGAAGCCCTGCTGAGTTTTCTCCACCACCACCTCCACCACGCCGTCGTGCTGCCGGAGGACTCAAGTTGCTACTTCACCATCGCTTGCTGGATCGAGGAGGTGAAGGCGTCATCAAGCTGTACGTGTGTTGAACGCGGAGGCGCCGTCCGTTCGGCGCTAGATCGGATCTTCCGTGATTTGAATCGCCGCGAGTACGACTCCATCAACCGCGTTCTAGCAACGCTTCCGCTTAGCGATCTACAAGGGTATGTGGATCCGACTCTTCCCTCGTAGATGCATCTCCTAGATTGATCTTGGTGAGCGTAGGAAATTTTTTGTTTCCCATGCAACGTTCCCCAACAGTGGCATCATGAGCTAGGTCTTTGCGTAGATGCAATCACGAGTAGAACACAAAGGAGTTTGTGGGCGTTGATGTTTAGATTGCTTCCCTCCTTGGTCTTTTCTTGATTCAGCGGTATTGTGGGATGAAGCGGCTCGGACCAACCTTACATGTCCTCGTACATGAGACCGGTTCCATCGACAGACATGTGACTTTTGTTGCATAAGATGGCTAGCGGGTGTCTGTCTCTCCCACCTTAGTTGAATCGGATTCGACAAAGGCGGTCCTTGTAGAAGGTTAAATAGCAACTTAAATATCACCGCTGTGGCTTTGCGTAGGTAAGAAGCGTTCTTGCTAGATACCCATAGCAGCCACGTAAAACATGCAACAACAAATTAGAGGACGTCTAACTTGTTTTTGCAGGGTATGTTTGTGATATGATATGGCCAATGACATGATGAGATATATTTGATGTATGAGATGATCATGTTGTAATAGTTAATATCGACTTGCATGTCGACGAACACGGCAACCGGCAGGAGCCATAAGGTTGCATTTAATTTTTGTATGACCTGCGTGTCAATCATTAAGCGCTTTGTAATGCTTTACTTTATCGCTAAACGGTAGCAATAGTAGTAGAAGCATGGTGGGCGCGACAACCCCGATGGCGACACGATGATGGAGATCATGATGATGGGGATCATGGTGTTATGCCGGTGACGATGGAGATCATGCCGATGCTTTGAAGATGGAGATCAAAAGCACGAGTTGATGGCCATATCATGTCACTTATGATTTGCATGTGATGTTAATCCTTTTATGCATCTTATTTTGCTTAGGACGGCGGTAGCATTATAAGATGATCCCTCACTAAATTTCAAGATGAAATTGTGTTCCCCCCGAGTGTGCGCCGTTGCGAAGGTTCGTCGTTTCGAAGCACCACGTGATGATCGGGTGTGATAGACTCTACGTTCGCATACAACGGGTGCAAGCCAGTTTTGCACATGCAGAACACTCGGGTTAGACTTGACGAGCCTAGCATGTACAGACATGGCCTCGGAACACGGAAGACCGAAAGGTCGAGCATGAGTCATATAGTAGATATGATCAACATGAAGATGTTCACCATTGACACCACCTCATCTCACGTGATGATCGGACTTGGGTTGGTGGATTTGGATCATGTCACGCTCGGATGACCAGAGGGATGTCAATTTGAGTGGGAGTTATAAGTAATTTGATTAGTTAAACTCACTTATCATGAACAATAGTCTAAGTTGCCTTTGCAAATTATGTTGTAGACCAATAACTGCGTTGTAGCTCCCTGTTTAATACGATCCTAGAGAAAGACTAAGTTGAAAGATATTGTAAGCAATGATGCGGACTGGGTCCGTAGTCCGAGGAGTGTCCTCACCGCTGCACAGAAAGCTTACGTCTTTGATGCACCGCTCGATGTGCAAACCCCTACAACGTTGTCTGTGGATGTTGTGAACACCTGACAGAGACGTCCTGATGACTACTTGATAGTTTAGTGCACCATACTTTACGGCTTAGAATCGGGATTCCAATGACGTTTTGAACGCCATAGAACATATGAGATGTTCTAAGAGCTGAAATTGGGATTTCAGGCTCATGCCCGTGTTGAGAGGTATGAGACCTCTGACAAGTTCTTTTGCCAAAAAGGATGGAGGAGAATAGCTCAACTAGTGAGCATGTGCTCAGAATGTCTGGGTGCTAAAATCACTTGAACCAAGTGGGAGTTAATCTTCCAGATGAGATAGTGGTTGACGGAATTCTCTAGACACTATCACCAAGCTACTAGAACTTCGTGATGAACTATGACATGCAAAGGATGGTGATAATCCCGGTGCTGTCAGCGGTTCTTAGTACCGCGAAAGTAGAGATCAAGAAGGAGCATCAAGTGTTGATGGTTTAACAAGACCACTGGTTTCAAAAGGGTAAGGGCTAGAAGGGAAACTTCATGAATGGCAAACGTGTTGTCGCTCTGATGAAGGAACCCATGGTTGAACCCAAACCTCGAGACTAAGTGCTTCTATTGTAAGGGGAACGGTCACATGGTAGCGGAACCACCCCAAATACATGGTAGATATGATAGCTGGCAACTTCAACAAAGTATATTTGATATACGTGTTATTGATGTGTACCTTAGTAGTACTCCTTGTAGCACCTGGGTATTGGATACCGGTTCAGTTGCTATTATTAGTGACTTGAAGCAAAAGCTACGGACTGAACGGAGACTAGCTAAGGGCGAGGTGACGATGTGTGTTGGAAGTGTTTCCAAGGTTGATAAGATCACCATCGCACACTTCCTCTATTTTCGAGATTAGTGTTGAACCTAGATAAATGTTATCGGGTGTCTACGTTGAGCATGAATATGATTAGATCATGTTCATTACAATACGGTTATTCATTTAAGTCAGAGAATAATGGTTATTCTGTTTACATGAATAATACCTTTATGGTCATGCACCCAATGGTCTGTTGAATCTCGATCATAGTAATACACATGATGATAATATTAATGCCAAAAGATTAAGAGTTAATAATGATAGTACCACTTTCTTGTGGCACTGCCGCTTAGGTCATTTTGGCATAATATGCATGAAGAAACTCCATGCTGATGGACGTTTGGAGTCACTTGATTTTGAATCGCTTGACACATGCGAGCCATGCCTCTTGGGCAGGATGACTAAGATCCCGTGTTCAGGTACAATGAAACGGGAAAGTGACTTGTTGGAAATCATACATGCTGATGTGTGTGATCTAATGAGAATTAAGGCGTGTAGTGGATATCGTTATTTTCTCATCTTCACTGACGATTTGAGTAGATATGGGTATATTCACTTAATGAAGCAAAAGTCTGAAATGTTTGAAAAGTTCAAGCAATTTCAGAGTGAAGATTAAGAATCATCATAACAAGAAGATCATGTTCCTACGATCTGATCAAGGGGAGATCTTCTGAATTTGTAGTTTGGCAATCACTTAAGACATTGTGGAAATGTTTCACAGTTGAAGCCACCTGGAACACCACAGCGTAATGGTGTGTCCGGACATTGTAATCGAACCTTATGAGATATGGTGCGATCTATGGTGTATCTTACCGATCTACCGCTATCATTTTGAGGTTATGCATTAGAGACAGCTGCATTCGCTTTAGATAGGGCACCATCTAAAGTCCGTTGAGACGACATCGAATGGACATTGGTTTGGCAAGAAACCAAAGTTGTCGTTTCTTAAATGTTTGGGGCTGCGATGCTTGTGGCTTCAGCCGGAAAAGCTCGAGCCCAAAGCGGACAAATGCGTCTTCATAGGATACCCAAAGGTTACAGTTGGGTATACCTTCTATCTCAGATCCGAGGGCAAAGTGTTTGTCGCTAAGAACGGGTCCTTTCTTGAGAAGGAGTTTCTCTCGAAAGAATTGAGTGGGAGGAAGATAGAACTTGATGAGGTTGTTGAACCTCTACTTCGAACGGAGAGTGGTGCAACACAGAAAGATGTTTCTGTGGAACCCACATCTGTTGAAGAGGAAGCTAATGATAGTTATCATGAAACTTCGGATCAAGTTACTGTCGAACATCGTAGGTCGACAAGGATATGTACTACTCCTGACTGGTACGGTAATCCTGTCTTAGATGTCATGTTGTTAGACAACGATGAAACCTACGAGCAATGGAGAAGCGATGGTGGGCCGATGTTCCGACAAATGGTTAGATGCCATGAAATCCGAGATAGGATCCATGTATCATAACAAAGTATGGACTTTGGTGGACTTGCCCGATGATCGGCAAGCCATTGAAAATAAATGGATCTTTGAGAAGAAGACGGACGTGGACGGTAATGTCACCGTCTATGAAGCTCGACTTGT
Source organism: Secale cereale (assembly GCA_902687465.1). Taxonomy (NCBI): domain Eukaryota; kingdom Viridiplantae; phylum Streptophyta; class Magnoliopsida; order Poales; family Poaceae; genus Secale; species Secale cereale. Next base: position 680,800,027 of record LR738715.1, on the reverse strand, counting down.
GGCAAAGAGTTTTTCACAAGTTCAAGGAGTTGACTACGATGAGATTTTCTCACCCATAGCGATGCTTAAGTCCGTCGGAATCATGGTAGCATTGGCTGCATTTTTCGATAAGGAAATCTGGCAGATGGATGTCAAAACAAGTTTCCTTACCGGTTTTCGTAAGGAAAGGTTGTATGTGATGCAATCAGAAGGTTTTGCCGATCCTAAGGATGCTAAAAGGTATGCTAGCTCCAGCGATCCTTCTATGGACTAGAGCAAGCATCTCGGAGTCAGAACATACACTTTGATGGAGTGATCAAAGTTTTTGGGTTTATACAAAGTTTACAAGAAACTTGTATTTACAAGAAAGTGAGTGGGAGCGCTACAACATTTCTGATAAGTATATGTGGATGACATATTGTTGATCCGAAATGATGTAGAATTTCTGGAAAGCATAAAGGGTTGTTTGAAAGGAGTTTTTCAAAGGAAGACCTGGGTAAAGCCGCTTACGTATTAGACATCAAGATCTATAGAGATAGATCAAGACGCCTGATTAGACTTTCAAAGAGCACACACCTTGTCATATATTTGAAGAAGTTCAAAATGGATCGGTCAAAGAAGAAGTCCTTGCCTGAATTGTAAGGTGTGAAGTTGAGTAAGACTCAAAGCTCGACCACGGCAGAAGAAAGAGAAAGGACGAAAGTCGTCCCCTATGCTTTAGCCATAGGCTCTATACGGTATGCCATGCTGTGTGCCGCACCTGATGTGTGCCTTGCCACGAGTCTGGCAAGGGGGTACAAGTGTGATCCAGGAGTGGATCACTGGACAGCGGTCAAAATTATCCTTAGAGGAATAAGGAAATGTTTCTCGGTTGTGGAGGTTATAAAGAGTTCAACGTAAAGAGTTACGTCGATGCAAGCTTTAACACCTATCCGGATAACTCTGAGTAGAAAAACCGGATACGTATAGTGGAGCAACCATTTGGAATAGCACCAAGTGGAGCGAAGTAGCAGCATCTACAATATGACATAGATTTTTGCGAAGTACGTATGGATCTGCATGTTGCAGACCCATTGACTACAACCTCTCTCACAAGCATAACATGATAAAACCCCAGAACTCATTGAGTGTTGATCACATGGTGATGTGGACTAGATTATTGACTCTAGTAAACTCTTTGGGTATTAGTCACATGGCGATGTGAACTATGAGTGTTAATCACATAGCGATGTGAACTAGATTATTGACTCTAGTGCAAGTGGGAGACTGTTGGAAATATGCCCTAGAGGCAATAATAAATTGGTTATTATTATATTTCCTTGTTCATGATAATCGTTTATTATCCATGCTAGAATTGTATTGATAGGAAACTAAGATACATGTGTGGATACATAGACAACACCGTGTCCCTAGTGAGCCTCTACTAGACTAGCTCGTTGATCAAAGATGGCTACGGTTTCCTAGCCATAGACATGAGTTGTCATTTGATAACAGGATCACATCATTAGGAGAATGATGTGATGGACAAGACCCAAACGATAAACGTAGCATATGATCGTGTCAGTTTATTGCTATTGTTTTCTGCATGTCAAGTATATGTTCCTACGACCATGAGATCATGCAACTCACTGACACCGGAAGAGTACCTTGTGTGTACCCAACATCACAACGTAACTGGGTGACTATAAAGGTGCTCTACAGGTATCTCCGAGGGTGTCTGTTTAGTTGGCATGGATCAAGACTGGGATTTGTCACTCCGTATGACGGAGAGGTATCTCAGGGCCCACTCGGTAATACAACATCACAATGAGCTTGCAAGCAATGTGACCAATGAGTTGATCACGGGATCTTGTATTACGGAACGAGTAAAGAGACTTGCCAGTAATGAGATTGAACTAGGTATAGAGATACCGACGATCGAATCTCGGGCAAGTAACATACCGACAGACAAAGGGAACTATATACGGGATTGTCTGAATCCTTGACATCGAGGTTCAATCGATAAGATCTTCGTAGAATATGTGGGAACCAATATGGGCATCCAGGTCCCGCTATTGGTTATTGACCGTAGAGGTGTCTCGGTCATGTCTGCATAGTTCTCGAACCCGCAGGGTCTACACACTTAACGTTTGGTGATGATATAAGTATAGTCGAGTCGTTATGTTGGTAACCGAAGGTTGTTCGGAGTCCCGGATGAGATCCCGGACGTGACGAGGAACTCCGGAATGGTCCGGGGATGAAGATTGATATATTGGATGATGGGAATCGGAGTCCGGAAGTGTTCCGGGGAGCACCGGGGAGTCGTCGGATGACCGAAAGGAGTTTCGGGGGGGGAGGGGGGTCCCGGCAAGTGTTGCGGGCCTCATGGGCCAAAAGGGGGGAGGCACATCAGCCCACACAGGGGTTGTGCGCCCGCCCACAGGCCTCCCACGCAGCTAGGAGGGTGGGGGCGCCCCTAGGGCAGCCGGCCCCCTCTGGCTTGGGGGGCAAGGCGCCTAAGGGGGGCCACCCAAACCCTAGCCGCCCCCCCTCTCCCTTGTGGCCGCCACCCCCTAGGGGAAACCCTAGGGGCGCCTCCACTTCTCCCCTCCCCCTATATATAGAGAGGGAGAGAGAGGGCAGCCACACCCCTACGTGCCTTGGCGCTGCCTCTCCTCTCCCTCGTAGCATATCTTCTTCTCCGCAGTGCTTGGCGAAGCCCTGCTGAGTTTTCTCCACCACCACCTCCACCACGCCGTCGTGCTGCCGGAGGACTCAAGTTGCTACTTCACCATCGCTCGCTGGATCGAGGAGGTGAAGGCGTCATCAAGCCGTACGTGTGTTGAACGCGGAGGCGCCGTCCGTTCGGCGCTAGATCGGATCTTCCGCGATTTGAATCGCCGCGAGTACGACTCCATCAACCGCGTTCTAGCAACGCTTCCGCTTAGCGATCTACAAGGGTATGTGGATCCGACTCTTCCCTCGTAGATGCATCTCCTAGATTGATCTTGGTGAGCGTAGGAAATTTTTTGTTTCCCATGCAACGTTCCCCAACAAAAAATTCATAACTTAGCGAGCAAAATTTTATTTTATGTTGACCCATGGCGTGACTTACTTTCTAGCGTGTCTATGACCGTGGACTCGGCTATCGATAGATTAATTACACGCTGCAGAGGTAGTCCACTGTACCAACACCACGGAACCCATGGCCTCGCTTTCCCATTCGGGTGGACCAAGGGCGTTCCGACAAAACTCTTCCATTGCCATGACACTCTCCCGGCCACTCCGACTCATTTCCCAACTGGAACAGTCCTGGGTGGCCCTGTGCCTACCAAAGGCACACCGACCACCGTCGTGGCCAAACAGCAATTGTCCCAAATGGGGACTCGGTACCATAAACTTAACAACGGGCGCACAAGGTTATGTCTGCTTACCGGGCCAGGGTACTGCATGCCCATAACCTTACCTATTTGGAGGTACCGACAAGAGGCATGAAAACAGATCAAATATAGACCTTGCCTTAAAGGCAAATGTGGGTGCACTCGGAAAAACTCGATTCAGTGGCACCATGACCCGTTCAACAATTTATTCAAGTTGAATTATTAACACTTTCAACTTAAAGAAAATAAATAACCCGTGTCATAAAATGCCATGGAATGCAACATACCAAATGCATTACAAAAATAAATGGGTCAACTTTACTTTACTGAATATAAGCATCACAACTTCAATATTATTCTGGTTATGATTTACTTTCAATTAAAAACAGAACATATTCTAGCAAAAAAATTATCATAATTCTTATGTAAAAGAAAATAACTTCACATAGCTATTTATATGCATATCCATAATAGTCCTCAATGAACCACACTTTCTTCTAGCTATCTTAATAACTTAAACCAAATTCCAACTTTCAGTAAACTAAATGAAACAACTAAATACAGCAACCAACAGAAAATATTTAACAAAAATAATTCATATGTATAAATTAAATCATTGATTCAAGTTGGAAAATCACAAATATTGAAATGGCACTATGAAAATGTTGTTGTGGCTTGCCTTAGTGCAAATGAGGTTCACAAACCTCCTAGTGATCCTCAAGACAAGCTTCACCTTGTGAAAATAATTAAAAGTACAAAAAGAAAATATCAAGAATCATTCAAAAACTCACTAGAAAATCTACACAACACCAAATAGTCTCATTTTTGGTGTGCTGCAAGATTTCTTCACAAAGAACACAATGCAAAAAGAATCAATTCATTTGGACTTATGGTTAAAAAGTTATTGCAGTTTGAATTTCTCTGGAATATATTTAAATTTAGAATTTAAATAAACAGACTGAAAGGGGGGGTGACGTCGAAGGCGTAAAAGCCTAGGGCGCCACCACTTGTACCGCTTCGCGCGGGTACAAAGAGGCTGACTAGCGGGCCCCGCTGGTCAGGTGAGGGGGAGAGAGGGAGAAGAACAGGGGCGGCCGCGGCCTCGCCTGAGCGCACGCCGGTGACGCGAGCTCCTGGCCAAGACGGGAGGGATAGATCGATAGGGGAGGTCGAGGTGCACCTGCCCGTACCCGTAGAGTAGCTAGGGGTGGTCAGACGACATCGGAAATAAGCTCGAAGGCGGAGGCAGAACGGGGTGGTCGCCGGAGTTGAAGAAGACGACGAGCAACGGCGACTCCAGCAGCTCCAACTAGGTGGAATGGCACCACCAGAGAGTGGCGGAGGCTCTAGTAAGGTCGCCCTGGCCTGAGAGGGTCTGGAGCTACCGCGACGACCCGAGGGGATCGCCGATGAGCTCGAGCTCGGGGACGGCGGCCTGTGGCCTGCCCGGCCGGGCCACGGGGTTCTACGCAGTCATGGTAAGTGTGGGAATGGAGCTGGTGCTCGGGAAGGCTGGGAGGAGGCCTATATATAGGCGAGCCAAGAGGCGGGGTCGGGGCTCCGCCGGCGACACCTGGACGCTGCGCCCGATGATGAGTAGCGTCAGTGAGAGGGGAAGAAGGCGACGAGGTTCACACGGGAGCTGTGGACGGACGGAGATGAGCACAGGGGCGCTGGAGTGGCGACGAGCACAGTGCGCACCGCACTGTTGCCTTGGCCGGACCGCGCCCGTGCTCGCTGCGGCGAGATCCGGCGTCGGCGAGTGCCAGGGGGCGCTGTAGAGATCAAGACAAAGATGGTGGCGCGGGTTGGCAAGCTCTAGCAGGCGTGGAAGCAAGCACACGCTCAACAGAGCGCTCGGCGGCATCGAGAGCGCGCCGACAAGCAGCCATGGCATGGTGCACACGCGTGGTCACCGCGCGAACTTTGCGTACTAGCTTACTTGGTGCCAAAAATTATGTCTGGCGTGTTGTTCGTGGTAGATAGGAGAGTTACCCACGGTTGGTTTGTTTCCAGACGCAGTAGAAAGAAAATCGCACGTCTGGTAAGCTTCTGGACAGAAACTTTGAGAGTTTACTGAGGTAAATTGGCTAGGATTTGGAGGTTGTGCTTTGGAGGCTCGTCCAAAGTTACTAAGGTAAAGATGCACAAGGAGTTTCAAAAGCAATGGAGCAAGTAAAATGGTAGTTGTTGTAGAAACAACCATTTCTGTCCAGAATAGAAAAGAATTTATGTAGCAAAAATATCCCAAAAAGTGGTGCAATATTTTTGCTCAGGATTGTGTCCTAGGGTCCAAAGAATATTTATGAATTTCCTCAGATTTTTGTGGGCTAGAAAAATAGGGGTTGCTTTGGAGCACAAAGGGCTTAACTAGGGTTTTGGAGGGAAAAGTGAATATTTTTCAATAAAGATAGATATTCCAATAATTATATTAGAGTTAACCAGAGGGAAAAGATGATTTGAGATGGATATGAGGCACTTGGGTGAAAGCCAAGGGTACCCAAGTGTTTAAGTCCATATGAAAGATTCAAAAATCCCAAGGTTCAAAATAAATTCAAATAAAACTCAGGCAAATAAAAGAGGGAAAAAATCAGGCTCTCACACGCACCCAAGAGAACAAGCTCAATGGTACCAAGAATCCAAGAGTAATAAGCTTCTCAACTAGAAACTTCCACGTATCACCGTGGATAACTCAAACCGATGCGCGAAATGCAATGTCAAGGGGACACGGAGTGCCAAAGTACTTCACTCCCAAATCCCACCCAAGCAACTAATGCTAGGGAGGAAAATGAGAGGAAGAACGAAGAAGAGAACACGAAGAAATCCAAGATCTAGATCGAAAGGGTTCCCCTCACATAGAGGAGAAATTGATTGGTGGAGATGTGGATCTAGATCTCCTCTCTCTCTCTTTTCCCCCAAAACTATCAAGAATTTATGGAGGGATTGAGAGATAGCAAGCTCAAAGAAGGTCAACAATGGGGGAAGAACACAAGCTCAAAAGGGTAAGGCTGAATGTGGAAGAAGACCCCATTTTAGAGGAGGGGAAAATCCAACCGTTATCCCCATTCAGCTCGTGGCGAGCGGTACTAATGCTCTAGGGAGCGGTACTGTCGCTCGGCCCAGCGGTACTACTGTTGGGACCTCGCACAACACCTAAGGGAGAAGGAACAAAGAGGAGGGTAGTTGAGAGGCACTAGTAGCGGTAGTAGGGGCGGTACTACCTCTTACAAGCGGTACTACCGCTCCTACTGCCGCTGAACCCGACACGAGATACGCAGGTCTCGAGTCGATGTGGTACTAGCACAGAACCGGAGCCGTACTACCACCTGTGGCCGTGGGCGATACTACCGCTGTGAAACAACGGTACTCCTGCTTGTGGATTTCAGCGGTACTGCTGCTCCGGGGCCGCGGTACTACCGCTAGCGCCTCCCATTGTCACTACCAAGCAAAACTGATGCTTCAGGAAAACCAGAACTGCCACAACTTCTACAAATGAGCTCCTAATTGAGCAAACTCAAGCTTGTTGGATAGATGACGACGAGTAGCATCCAACAACGGCAACGACGAGTAGCAAACAACAACGACATCCATGAGTAGCATCCAATAGCGACAGCGACAGCTAGTTATAGTAAGAAGAGGCAGGGGAGGTATGCCTAAGATATAGATGAGAGAAACCTCCAAAATAAAAGAACCGGCATAACCTCCAACATCAAAAACATCATAGAAGATGCATGTGAACTTCGTTTTCAATGAACTCGAGCTTGTCATCAAGATGACCATAAGCTCTAAGACTCGCCAAGAGAACCGGCAAAAACCCCAACATCGAAAACATAGAAGATGCGTGTGAACTCTATTTTCGATGAACTCGAGCTTGTCATGAGAATGACCATAAGCTCCAAATCTCACAAGGGTAAAAACCAAACAAGAACCAATAAATATGATGCAAGGATGCAATGGTTTGAGCTCTCTACGAATGATACAATCAAGCTACTCATCAAGAGCTCCCCTTGATAGTACGACAATCGATCAACCCGGTCTCCCAACTACCACAATGAGACCGGTAAAATAGAAAATCTATCAAGGGAAAACCTTTTCCTTGCACATAGTCCACTTGAGATAGATGATGACGATCTTGACTCCCTCAAGTTGGATCACCTTTCTTGATTGCGTTGGCCCGATGAAGACTAGTTGATTGCTCCACCATACTCCACTATGGGTGAGCTACTCTTTGGCACATCTTCACATCTTCACAAGTCCATTGACACCACAATGGACGGCAAGCTTCAAGGATGATATCTTCGTGATGCTCCACTTGAACTTGCACACCGCAATCTTGATGACGATCACCACTAGATGTCATCCTCTATGGGTTGTATGAGATCTTCATCTTGACGCGAACCGATGGTAACATACCTAACCCCACATAGAACTCTCATGTAAACCATGGGATAGTACACAAAGCTCAATTGACAATGCTTACCATACCATGGGATCACTTGATCCCTCTCAGTACATCTTGTACACTTTGTGTGTTGATCAACTTGATTCACTCTTTGACTTAGTCTTGATCAACCGCTCACATGACCAATCTTTAGATAGTTTCTTGTCTAGCACCTTGTTCAACACATAAACTCCTTGAAGCCAACACATGGACTTCAAGAAACTCCTATGGACAAACCTTCAAATATAACTCAAGGCAACCATTAGTCCATAGAGATTGTCATCAATTACCAAAACCAAACATGGGGGGTACCGCATGTTCTTTCACTCTCCCACTCGCGGTCATGGTGGATGTGGTGCAAGGGAGGAGAATGGAGCAATGTGTTGTGGTGTAGAGTTTAGTTAGGTCTCGCCGTCTTTAAATAGAGGATTCCGGGGAGGCCGAGCACCCGGGTACGTCAATGCGCGATGCCGAAGTTGGTTCCTCGGCCGGCCAGCCTGCTTAATGGCGGCATACAGACGAGGGCATTGAACAGGTGTGGTAGGTACCCATCCCTCCCCGTACGACATGTGTCTCACATGCATTGAATAGTCCCTGACACCAGGGACATGGCGCAGGTGGCGTTCTTGGCCGGTGCACCGCTTTAGTGCCGGTGCAGTGATACGTCTCCAACATATCTATAATTTTTTTATTGTTTCATGCTATTATATTATCAACTTTGGATGTTTTATATGCATTACTATGCTATTTTATATTATTTTTGGGACTAACTTATTAACTCGGTGCCCAATGCCAGTTTCTCTTTTTTCTTCTTTTTTGGCTTTTGCAAAAAAGGAATATCAAAAATGAGTCCAAACGCAATAAAACTTTACGATGATTTTTCTTGGACCATAAGACACCTACGAGACTTGGAGTGGGGCCCAAGGGACCCACGAGGCAACGACAAGCCGTAGGGGCGTGCCCCTGGGCTTGTGGACCCCTCGGGAGTCCCCTGCTCGGCCTCTTTGGCCTATAAATACCCAAATATTCCAGAAACCCTAGAGGAGTCGCCAAAAATACTTTTGCACCCCCGCAGGTCTCTGTTCCCGTGAGATCCCATCTTGGGGCCTTTTTCGGTACTCCGCCGAAGGGGGATTCGATCACAGAGGGCATCTACATCAAACTTGCTGCCCCTCCGATGATGTGTGAGTAGTTTACCACATGCCTACAGGTCCATGACTGGTAGTTAGATGACTTCTTCTCTCTCTTTGATCTTCAATACAACGTTCTCCTCGATGTTCTTGGAGATCTATTCGATGTAATCTTCTTTTGCGGTGTGTTTGTTGCGATCCGATGAATTGTTTATTTATGATCAGATCATCTATGAATATTATTTGAGTCTTCTCTGAACTCTTTTATGTATGATTAATATAGCTTTGTATTTCTCTTCGATTTATCGATTTGTTTGGGCCAACTAGATTGGTTTTTCCTGCAATGGGAGAGGTGCTTTGTGATGGCTTCAATTTTGCCTTTTACTTTTATTTTAAATCTATCTATATCAGCTCTCACTCTTTGCAAGTGACCGTGTAGGGATTGACAACCCCTTTTCCGCATTGTGGGCAAGTGTTTGTTAGTATGTGCAGGTGCATAGATTGGAGACTTGCTTGTGCCTCCTACTTGATTGATACCTTGGTTCTCAACTGAGGGGAAATACTTATCTCTACTTTGTTGCATCACCCTTTCCTCATAAAGGGAAAAATCAACGCAATCTCAAGAAGTAACCGGAAGAATTTTTGGCGCCGTTGCCGGGGAGATTCTACATGAAGCCTACCAAGTACTTGTCATAAACTCTCATCTCTTGCATTTACATTATTTGTCATTTGCCTCTCATTTTCATCTCCCCCACTTCCAAAACGTTTTCAGAAAAGCACAAAAATGTTTGCCTTTTTATTTATCGTTTTTTCGTTTGTCTTTTTGTTTGCTTGTTAGAGTGTTTGATCATGAGATTTGCTACTATGGGTAGCCCTTCTATCATAATTAGCACCCCAGAAAGTGAGGTTCTTAATTTTAAACAAAAGGAGGGGGAGAATTTAAAAGATGCTTGGTATAGAATTTGCAATGCTCAAAATAGATCTACCCGTAAGCAATCTACTACCTTCTCCTCTGAATTTTTTATGTGGGTGTTACCACTTGGTATAGATTTGTGCTAGATACCATTACTAGGGGAAACTTCTTGGGTAGCCATACTTTGGATGCTTACAATGCTATGATAATCTAGTAGGTTCACCAGCACTCATGGTTAATGAAACCGTTTTAACCTTCGAACATGTGATGCAAAGACTTGATATTATTGAGAATACAATTTCTACCGTAGAGCTTATTCAAAATCTGGATAAAAAGATCCATAATCACATTACTCAAATTTAGATCAAAGGTAGGAATCACCTTAAAATATTTAAAGAAAAAAAGAACCTATAGTTAATGAGATAATAAATCAAGATTCTATTACAATTGACAAGCTAGAAGGTGCTATTACCAACTTGGGTTCCACTTTTGCCGCTGTTAAAACCACGCCTAAAATTCCTCCCACCAAATATACCAATTTTTTTTATGTTCCTAAAAATAAAGATGAATCATCTAGTAAAGGGAACAAAGATCTAAAGATGATAAGTATTTACCCTAACTTGATCAATATCATCAAGGAACCTATTGCTACAAGTGAATTCCTTAATTTATTAAGTGGAAGTGATCATCAATGAACCCAATGAATCTCCTAGGATTTCTAATTGTGCAATTTAAGAATTGAATACTAAAGATGACAATACCTAGATCGTTGCTTTATGGCTAGCTAGGGGCGTTAAACAACAGCGCTTGTTGGGAGGCAACCCAATTTTATTTTTGTTTTAATATGTTTTCCTCTGTTTTTGAATAAATATACCTTATAGCCTCTGGTTCGATGTCTTTTCATGCTTTAATTTAGTGTTTATGTCGAGTAAGACCTTTGGGATGGTTTGGAAGATTGTTGATCTGATTTTGCTGAAAAATAAAAACTTTTGCGTCCAGTGAAGAAAATTGTAAAATTCAATGGAGTGAGATAAATTTATGAAATTTTTACACAATATTGATATGCAAATTTCCCACGTTTTCATATTTTTTTTAAAAAGAGTTACAGAAGTATATAAAGTTTTCAGATTGCCACAGACTGTTCTGTTTTTGACAGATTCTGTTTTCGTCGTGTTGTTTGCTTATTTCGATGAATCTATGGGTAGTATCGGGGAGTATGAACCATGGAGAAGTTGGAATACAGTAGATATAACACCAATATAATATTAGAATGAGTTCACAACAGTACCTAAAGTGGTTATTTGATTTATTATACCAACGGATCTCACAAGTTTTCTGTTTAGTTTTGTGTTGTGAAGTTTTCAAGTTTTGGGTAAAGATTTGATGGACTACGGAATAAGGAGTGGCAAGAGCCTAAGCTTGGGTATGCCAAAGGCACCCCAAGGTAATATTCAAGGACAACCAAGCATCTAAGCTTGGGGATGCCCCGGATGGCATCCCCTCTTTTGTGTTCAATCCATTGGTAAATTTACTTGAGGCTTTATTTTTATTCACCATATGATATGTGTTTTGCTTGGTGCGTCTTGTATGATTTGAGTCTTTGCTTTTTAGTTTGCCACAATAATTCTTGATGTACACACCTTTTGAGAGGGACACACATTAATTGTGGATTTATAAGAATACTCTATGTGCTTCACTTATATCTTTTGAGCTAGGTAGTTGCTCTAGTGCTTCACTTATATCTGTTTGAGCACGGCGGTGATGTTATTTGGAAGAAATTGATGAACCCTCGGGCTTCACTTATATTATTTTGAGAGTCTCTAAAAAACATGGTAAATTTCTTGGGTTATGAATTTAGTCCTATGATAGGCATTCAAGGGGGTTATAATAAAAACTTTCATAAAGAGCATTGAATATATGAGAAGTTTGATTCCTTGCAATTGTTTTGAGATATGAAGATGGTAATGTTAGAGTCATGCTAGTAGTGAATTGTGGAATAAAAGAATACTTGTGTTAAGGTTTGTGATTCCCGTAGCATGCATGTATGGTCTTCTAGTTATGTGATGAAGTTGGAGCGCAATTTATTTTTGATTGTCTTCCTTTGTGTGAAAGTCGGGACTGCGCAATGGTTAACTCCTACCAACCTCTCCCCTAGGAGCATGCGTGGTAGTACTTTACTTTGAGGGCTAAAATAACCTTTTGCAATAATTATGTGAGTTCTTTATGACTAATGTTGAGTCCATGGATTATACGCACTCTCACCCTTCCACCTTGGCTAGCCACTCTAGTACCGCGCAACTTTCACCGGTGCATTAAACCCACCTTATACCTTTTCTCAAAACGGCCACCATACCTACCTATTATGGCATTTCCATAGCCATTCCAAGATATATTGCCATGTAACTCCACCGTTATGTCATTATGAGTTTTTACCTTGAGTTGTAATTTTGACTTGTAAGTAAATAAAAGTGTGATGATCATCATTATTAGAGCATTTCCCCATGTGAGATTACAAAAATAAAAGAGGCCAAAGAAGCCCAAATAAAAAAGGAGGCCAAAGATGCCCAAATAAAATAATGAAAAAAGAGAGGCCAAAGGGCCCAAAATAAAAATTGAGAGAAAAAGAAAGAAGGGACAATGTTACTATCCTTTTCCACACTTGTGCTTCAAAGTAGCACCATGTTCTTCATGATAGAGAATCTCCTTTTTTAACACTTTCATATATTACTAGTGGGAATTTTTCATTATAAAACTTGGCTTGTATATTCCAATGATGGGCTTCCTCAAATTGCCTGAGGTCTTCATGGGCAAGCAAGTTGGGTGAACACCTACTTAGTTTTATTTTGAGCTTTCATACACTTATAGCTCTAGTGCATTCGTTACGTGGCAATCCCTACTCACTAACATTGATATCAATTGATGGACATCTCCATTGTCCATTAATTTGCCTGGTTGATGTGAGACTTTCTCCCTTCTTTTGTCTACTACCACCTTCTATTCCACCTATAGTGCTATGTCCATGGCTCACGCTCATGGATTGCATGAAGAGTTGAAAAAGCTAAAGCGCGTTAAAAAGTATGAACCAATTGCTTGGCTGACACCGGGGTAATACATGATTTATACTTTCTGTTGAGAAGAGGGAGCATAACAAGACTATATGATTTTGTAGAGATAACTTTCTTTAGCCATGTTATTGTTGAAGTTTCATGATTTTGCTTTCTAGTATGCTTGAAGCATTATTGTTTTTATGTCAATATAAACTTTTGTTTTGAATCATATGGACCTGAACATTAATGCCAAGATAAGAATAAATACATTGCTAAATATATCAGGTAGCATTCCACATCAAAAATTCTATTTTTATCATTTACCTACTCGAGGACGAGCAACAATTAAGCTTGCGGATGCTTGATACGTCTCCAATGTATCTATAATTTTTGATTCTTCAATGCTATTATATTATAACTTTGGATGTTTTATATGCATTAATATGCTATTTTATATTATTTTTGGGACTAACTTATTAACCCAGTGCCCAGTGCCAGTTTTTGGTTTTCCTTGTTTTGGGTTTTCGTAGAAAAGGAATATCAAAAGGAGTCCAAATGGAATAAAACTTTACGATGAATTTTCTTGGACCAGAAGACACCTACGAGACTTGGAGTGAGAGCCAAGGGACCCACGAGGTGACGACAAGACGTAGGGGCGCAACCTAGGGGGGCGCCCCTGGGCTTGTGCCCCCCTCGGGAGTCCCCTGCACCATCTTTGGCCTATAAATCACCAAAAATACTTTTCCACTGGCGCATGTCTCTGTGTTCCCGTGAGATCCCATCTTGGGGCCTTTTTCGGTACTCCACTGGAGGGGGATTCGATCACGGAGGGCATCTACATCAACTTTGCTGCCCCTCCAATGATGTATGAGTATTTTACCACAGACCTACAGGTCCATAGTGATGTCTACTATGCAACCTTCTTCTTGTAGACGTTGTTGGGCCTCCAAGTGCAGAGGTTTGTAGGATAGTAGAAAATTTCCCTCAAGTGGATGACCTAAGGTTTATCAATCCATGGGAGACGTAGGATGAAGATGGTCTCTCTCAAGGAACCCTGCAACCAAATAACAAAGAGTCTCTTGTGTCCCCAACACACCCAATACAATGATAAATTGTATAGGTGCACTACTTCGGTGAAGAGATGGTGATACAAGTGCGATATGGATGGTAGATATAGGTTTTTGTAACCTGAAAATATAAAAACAGCAAGGTAGCAAGTGGTAAAAGTGAGCGTAAATGGTATTTCAATGCTTTGAAACAAGGCCTAGGGTTCATACTTTCACTAGTGCAAATTCTCTCAACAAGGATAACATAATTAGATCATATAACAATCCCTCAACATGCAACAAAGAGTCACTCCAAAGTCACTAATAGCGGGGAGCAATCGAAGAGATTATTGTAGGGTACGAAACCACCTCAAATTTATTCTTTCTGATCGATCTATTCAAGAGTCCATAGTAAAATAGCATGAAGCTATTCTTTCCGTTCCATCTATCTTAGAGTTCGTACTAGAATAACACCTTAATACACACATCAACCAAAACCCTAATGCCACCTAGATGCTCCATTGTCACCTCAAGTATCCATGGGCATCATTATACGATATGCATCACACAATCTCAGATTCATCTATTCAACCAGCACAAAGAACTTCAAAGATTGCCCCAAAGTTTCTACCGGATAGTCAAGACGAAAACGTGTGCCAACCCCTATGCATAGATTCCCAAGGTCACAGAACCCGCAAGTTGATCACCATAACATACATCAAGTAGATCACGTGATATCCCATTATCACCACAGATAAGAACATGCAAAACATACATCAAGTGTTCTCAAATCCTTAAAGACTCAATCCAATAAGATAACTTCAAAGGGAAAACTCAATTCATCACAAGAGAGTAGAGGGGGAGAAACATCATAAGATCCAACTATAATAGCAAAGCTCGTGATACATCAAGATCATGCCATCTAAAGAACATGAGTGATACGTCCATTTTGCATCATGGTTATATGTTGATATTTATTGCATCATGGGCTGTTATTACATGTTTTGTCACAATACTTATGCCTTTTCTCTCTTATTTTACAAGGTTTACATGAAGAGGGAGAATGCCAGCAGTTGGAATTCTGGGCTGGAAAAGGAGCAAACTCTCGAAACCTATTCTGCACAACTCCAAAAGCCCCGAAACTCAACAGAACTCCGTTTCAGAATATATAAAAAATATCTGTCGAAAGAAACCCACGAGGGATGCCACCGGCTGTCCACGAGGGTGGGGGCGCGCCCCCCAGCCTCGTGGGCCAGCCGGCAGGCCCCCGATGCCCATCTTCTTCTATATGAGGTGTTTTGACGTGAAAAAAAATCATAAGGAGGCTTTCGGGACCAGACGCCGCCGTCTCGAGGCGGAACCGAGGCGGAAACCAATCTAGGGCTCCGGCAGGGCTGTTCTGCCGGGGATACTTCCCTCCGGGAGGGGGAAATCGTCACCGCTGTCATCACCAACAACTCTCCCATCTTGGGTAGGGCTATCTTCATCAACATCTTCACCAACACCATCTCCTCTCAAACCCTAGTTCATCTCTTGTATCCAATCTTTGTACCCAAATCTCATATTGGTACCTGTGGGTTGCTAGTAGTGTTGATTACTCCTTGTAGTTGATGCTAGTTGGTTTATTTGGTGGAAGATCATATGTTCAGATCCATTATGCATATTAATACCCCTCTGATCATGAACAATATTGTGTCTTGTGAGTAGTTACTTTTGTTCCAGAGGACATGGGACAAGTCTTGCCGTTAGTAGTCATGTGAATTTGGTCTTCGTTCGATATTTTGATGAGATGTATGTTGTCTCTCCTCTAGTGGTGTCATGTGAACGTCGACTACATGACACTTCACCATTATTTGGGCCTAGAGGAAGGCATTGGGAAGTAATAAGTAGATGATGGGTTGCTAGAGTGACAGAAGCTTAAACCCTAGTCTATGTGTTGCTTCGTAAGGGGCTGATTTGGATCCATACGTTTCAGGCTATGGTTAGGTTTACCTTAATACTTCGTTTGTAGTTGCCGATGCTTGCATTAGAGGTTAATCATAAGTGGGAGGCTTGTCCAAGTAAGGACAACACCCAAGCACCGGTCCACCCACATACCAAATTATCAAAGTATCGAACGCGAATCAGATGATCGTGATGAAAACTAGCTTGACGATAATTCCCATGTGTCCTCGGGAGTGTTTTCCTTTATATAAGAGTTTGTTTAGGCTTGTCCTTTGCTACAAAAAGGATTGGGCCACCTTGCTACACCTTATTTACTTTTGCCTTTTGTCACTTTCTACCAATTACCTTATCACAAAACTATCTGTTACCTATAATTTCAGTGCTTGCAGAAAATACCTTACTGAAAACTGCCTATCATTTCCTTCTGCTCCTCGTTGGGTTCGACACTCTTACTTATCGAAAGGACTACGATAGATCCCCACTTGTGAGTCATCAATGAGAGAGAGAGAGAGAGATCAAACACATAGCTACTGGTACATACCCTCAACCCCGAGGGTGAACTACTCCCCCCTTGTCATGGAGAGCGCCGGGATGATGAAGATGGCCACCAGAGAGGAATTACCCCTCCGACAGGGTGCCAGAACGGGTCTAGATTGGTTTTTGATGTCAACAGAGGCTTTCGGCGGTGGAACTCCCGATCTAGGTTATTTTCTGGAGGTTTCTGTATATATAGGGGGTGTTGGAGTCGGGAACAAGTAAAGGAGGTCTTCGGGCTATCCACAAGGTAGGGGGGCACGCCCCTACCCTCGTGGGCAGCCCGGGGATCTTCTGGTCCTCCTCCGGTACTCCCTGGGCTTCTTCTGGTCCAAAAATAGCCTCCGCTGAGTTTCAGGTCAATTGAGCTCCGTTTGGTATTCCTTTTCTGCGAAACTCAAAAACAAGAGAAAAACAGAAACTGGCACTGGGCTCTGGGTTAATAGGTTAGTCCCAAAAATCATATAAAATTGTAAACAAAAGCCCATAAAACATCCTAGAAGGATAATATAATAGGATGGAACAATGAAAAACTATAGATACGTTGGAGACGTATCACATAGCTAGTAGCTAGATGGCTTCTTCTATCCCTCTTTGATTTTCAATACAATATTCTCCTCAATGTTCTTGGAAAACTATTCGATGTAATCTTCTTTTGCGGTGTGTTTGTTGAGATCCGATGGATTGTGGATTTATGATCAGATCATCTATGAATATTATTTGAGTCTTCTCTGAACTCTTTTATGCGTGATTAAGATAGCTATATGTATTTCTCTTTGATCTATCGATTTGGTTTGGCCAACTAGATTAATTTTTCTTGCAATGGGAGAGGTGCTCTGTGATGGGTTCAATCTTGCGGTGTCCTCACCCAGTGATAGAAGGGGTAGAGAGACACGTATTATATTGTTGCCATTGAGGATAAAAAATGGAGTTTATATCATATTGCATGAGTTTATCCCTCCACATCGTGTCATCTTGCTTAAGGCGTTACTCTGCTTTTATAACTTAATACTCTAGATGCATGCTAGATAGCGGTCGATGAGTGGAGTAATAGTAGTAGATGCACGCAGGAGTCGGTCTACTTGTCACGAACGTGATGACTATATTCATGACCATTGCCTTGGATGTCGTCATAACTTTGCGCTTTTCTATCAGTAGTTCAACAATAATTTATTTACCCACCGTATGCTTTCTTCGAGACAGAATCCTCTAGTGAAACCTATGGCCCCCGGATCTATTTTCCATCATATATTTTTAGATCTATAAAACCCAAAACCCAAAAATACCTTACTGCAATTATTTTGTGTTTACTTTATTTTGCCTTTTACTTTTATTTTAAATATATCTCTATCAGATCTCACTCTTGCAAGTGACCATCAAGGGATTGACAATCCCTTTTTCGCGTTGTGTGCAAGTGTTTTTTTAGTTTGTGCACGTGCATAGATTGGAGACTTGCTTGTGCCTCATACTGGATTGATACCTTGGTTCTCAAGTGAGGGAAATACTTATCTCTACTTTGCTACATCACCCTTTCCTCTTCAAGAAAATAATCAACGTAAGCTCAAGAAGTAGCACACAGTAAGAAATCACATCTGTTCTAGACAGGCATCAATGCGGAGCGTCCGCTCTGCAGTGTCATGAATGCGGGCATCTGGCACCGGGCTGGAAGCACGCGCGGGAAAGGGAGGTCTTTTTTGAAGGGCTAGGTTAGTCAGACGCGGGTGTGACTGCTGTTCGGACACCCGTAAAGCCCTCCATAATTTGTCTTTGGTTTGCGTGGAAAATGCATTCGAACCGCCGAGTGGACCAATGCATGATTGTGTTGGATGGTAAAAACATGTCTGGATCACGTGGTCTGACCTTAGAGCATCTCCACCCGCCCCACCCAACAACCCCCAAGGCATCTTTTTATCATCGGCGCAAAAAAAGCGCCTAGTCGCGCCCCGAGGAGCCCCAATTTTGTCGGTTTCTGCCGAATTTGGCGCCAACGGACCCATGCCGAACCCAGCGCACTGTGGGCGACTGAGGCCACAGGAGGAAAGAAAACTGGCCCAAAAAGAATCCGTGCGAGATTCACACCCTGTGGGCACGCCGAGTGAGCGACTAGGCCTCATTCTCCTCATCACCTGGCCTTGGCTTCCGCGTGAATCAATGATGCCGCCGGTCAGCCTTCCATTGATGAAGGACTCCACAGTGAGGGTGAGCCACCACCGCGCCTCCCTGCCATTTCCCGCCGCATGACCCGTCCTTTCCCGCCACGCGTCCACACCGCTCCTGCCTCTTGTCGCTATAAAAGCCGACCTTCCCACCGCTCGCCGCACACTCGCCAAGCCCATCTCTCTCTCGCCTGCACCGCTCCAGCGCCGAACATCTTTCTCGCTCAAAAAACCGGCCTTCATCGTCGCCACACTCGCCATGGCGGAGAGGCTCCCCGGCGGTGGGGCGGCAGCCAACGGCTTCGGCCGCCGCTGGCTGCACGAGTGGGAGGCTCGCCTGCTGCAGGAGGCGAACTACCCGACGCTGCCCGACATGCGCGTGCTGGGTGGATGGCGGCTGAGTGCAGGCGGCGTCCCCGTGCCTCCACCGCCCTATGACGCGGAACGCCCCGCCGAGATCATGGTGATCCGGGCCAACCTGCCCGAGCAAGCGTGCCAATAGCCACGATACGTGGCGGACAACCAAGCTCTTTGGACCGCGTACTTCCAGCGCCGCTATGCCGAGTAGCTGGCGTCCACCAACGACGGCCCGACGCCGAGAGGGCACCACAACTCGGAGGGCCGTCGTCAATGGTGGGGCACGCCTGGGCGGACTCTGTCCACCGTGCTCGCGCACATAAAGGGCGGCAACGAGCCGTGGCTGGAGTACCCGGCGCCTTTTTCGCCGCCGCGAAAGCTCCTGAATGCCGAGGCGCATGGACCCGCCATCCGCGTCGTCCTCTGGTATTGCTCCTTTGGGTCGGCGCCGGCGGTTCTCGTCCCCGTCAAGCCCGAGCCGCAGGCGACGCCGCTCTCTCGACGCAGCCACTGCGGCAACCTCATCATCAACGAGGGCGGTCGCGTCCCTTCCCCATCCTGCGGCCACCTCCGCATGGTCAAGCCGAAGGAGCCGGCAGTGACCGTGGTGGAGCAGGAGCACAAGCACATGGCCACCGACCTCGAGAGCGGCAAGCCTGGTCGCGTGCAGCCTACGTGGCGCAGGAGATGGAGCACCAACGCCGTGCTCAGGAAGAAATCGCCGAGCTGCGTTGCGGCCGCGACGAGGCTGGCGTCATCGTGCTTTCCGACAACGATGACGAGGTCAGTGCGCCGAGCCAGCCAGTCCGCAACGGCGATCCAGGGCTGCAGCAGCCAAGCCGCCTCGAAGGACGGGCCGCCGGGCAACGGCGACGATGACTACACCATCTTTTATAACCTCCTCGACATGAACTAGGAGTAGTTTTAGATTTTAGTCTATGTAAATTGACCTAAATATCGATGAAATCGCCTATATTTTGTCCAAATTAACTGAATTTGTCAGCTTTGGGCTTTTTACTTTTTTCCCTAATGCCGTTGCAGTCGCAGCTTGGAATCAGTTCCCCGGCGCCGAAATTATTGCCGGCAAGCCCCCAAGAGACGTTATTTTTCGCCTAAAAGCATTCTTAGGGGCCAAACAGCTGAAGATGCTGTTATGTGGATGGTTTGAGGATCATCGTTGGAGACGTCCTTAGCCCACCAAAACCTATAATAAAGTAAGTAATTCACACATACACTAATTCACGCATAGATGACACGAGATGACAATGTACGCACATCTCATGTGCAGAGGTTGACTGTCTGTCTGACTGAGACATAGCCGGTGTCGAGTTGGTGGGAGCGTCACCAGTGTCTAGATCGTCAATGTATACGCGTGTACAAAGAACTAATTAACATATACCTTGTAGACCGGGGGTTTAACTCCCTTCGGAAGCAAATTTTTACGATTTCATTCAGGTAGAATTCTTCTATAAGAATATATTATGTGTTCTTGTGTCTATAGATCTTAATTTTTTATTAATAAATCTGGCTATCTAACTATCTTCATTAAGTAGTTATGTTATAGTCGCAAGCATTTCCATATCAACTTCATCATCCATATCAATATTGCTATAAACTCACACACACGCAAGCGCGCACACATATCAAAATCTGTCTATGTCTATAAATGATCAAAATTTATCATATATAATCATAATCCATCCATACTATCACAATCTACCATATGATCTATCTATATCATCAAAAAACAATTATCATAATCTATATACGCAATGAACCATATTATCATATAATCCATATGAAATTTCCATCTATATACTACTATATTGATCATCGTTCCAATTGCATCGACAAGCATATATCATATCAATATAAAAAATATCATAATTTATATATCCAATTTTCATACATGCATATTATTTTATAACAATCTATATATTAGCATTGGTCCAAACCCTAATTATTGTTAACATATCTGATATATAGATCCATGAATATCATCCACATATAATAATTTTAACATATATAGCTAGCTATTTGGATCCACATGCATATTATTCATAAAAAAATAGAAAACTCATCTCACTGGGATATGTGGGAGGTCGGCCAGGGTCGGGGTGGGGATCATGACCATGGACGTCGCTCTTAGTAGCCGCGCCGCTTCAATGCCGGCACGCTGAGAGGTCGCATCCGCTTTGGGCCGGTTTCAATATTTGTGTGGATCTATTTAGGGTATTGGTGCTTGGCTTACACTTGTATGAACCAAATACCTGTGCAATATTTGTGCCATGCTCTTTAGGCTTTAGTTCTCAGTTTACAATTGTATAAACCGAATACCCATGAAATGACACTCGGTTTATATCCGGACACTAGGCAACTTTATGATTTTACTGTGGTGTGGTCCCAGTAAACATTCAATATAAATTTTAATGATCACAAGAATAAACTCAAAGTGGGCACAAGCTTCATCATTTATTCACTACGAAGCAAATGCAGTGAGCAGGGTACATAGAGAAGTAACAAAAAAACACCTACGCGCGATCCTTATTCTACTAGTTGGGCATGTGAAACGCCAACCACGCACTAAATTTCCATGCAAGGTCCTCGATCAGTACTTCTCGACCAGTGGCGGGATGCTCTGCTCGTTCCTGAAGTAGTCCTGAGGATCCACCTTGCCCTTGGTAATGGCGAGCCTTTGGAAGTTGCCCTTGAAGTACTTCTCACCCCACACTTTGCCGCTGCTGTAGGTGGAGATGTCGTTCACCACCTCATTCCTGCCAAGGTCGATGTCCCTGTAGTTGGCATACGCCTGCCTGGGATTTTTGCTCACGTACGGCTCCATGAACTTGTATATGTCCTTGCTCCACTGCAGCGGCGCCGCGCCGGCTGACTCAGCGAACCAGTAGTTGACGTACTGGATGTTGAAGAGGACGCCCTGGCGGTGAGGGAACGGCGTCGCCGCTTCGGGGGTAGCGCTGATGGTGGCGCCATAGGGGTCCATGATCATGATCCCCGCGCCGGGCTTCACAAGCCAGCCGAAGATCTGCTCCCACACGGGCTTGGGGAAGGGCTGGTACACGTAGTCCGACTTGTATTCGGCGAATGGTTTGAAGGTGTTGTTCCGGTTGAGGAGGTCGTCGAGGTTCTGCTTGCCGAGGTGGATGAAGGGGATGGACTTGATCCAGGACATCTCGTTGCAGTGCGAGGGGTTCATGCCAAGCTCGGGGAATTTGCTGCTCATCAGCGGCGTCAGGGTACTGCAGGTGCCCAGGTACATGGCCTCGAACGTCGCGCTGTTCCCGGCAAGGATGATGCGGATCATGAGGTCGCCGGGAAGTGCCGGCCCGACCAGCTGCCACTTGTTGACGAGGTCTATGGCGCCTTCTTGCACCGTCTTGGGGATCTTGAGCACGGTCACGGTGGGAGGCACCGGCAGGAGCTTCACCTGCCACGAGACGACGATGCCAAAGCTCTCTCCGCCGCCGCCCCTAACGGCCCAGAAGTGGTCCGCGCTCATGGAGCTCTTGTCGAGCAGCTTGCCGTTGGGGTCGACCACCTTGACGTCGATGACGTTCTCAGCGGCGATGCCGTACTTGCGCAGCAGCATGCCAAAGCCGCCGCCTGCGAAGTTGCCGCCGACGCCGATGGACGGGCAGACGCCAGCCGGGAACGCGAGCACGGGGCTGTTCTTGGCGATCGCGTAGTAGAGCTCGCCGAGCTGCGCGCCGGATTCGACCCACGCCGTGCGGGCGTAGCCGTCGACCGACACTGCCCGCATCTTGTTGAGGTCGACGACGGCGAACGTCTCGGGTTTCTCAGACCGGTACGACAGGCCCTCGTAGTCGTGGCCGCCGCTCCGCACGCGGAGGCGGATGCCGTGCCGGCGGCCGCACACCACCGCGGACTGGATGTGCGAGGCGTTGGTGGGGGTGATGATGTAGATCGGCTTCACGTTCTGCGGCGACGACCACCGCGAGTTCCTGATGGTCTGCGCCAGCACGGTGGGGTAGTCAGGCGAGCTCTTGGCGTAGAGGAGGCGGGCCGGTATCTCCTTCATGAGGCATCCGAGGAAGTCCGCCTTGGCAGGCACGGGCGCGTAGGCGGCCGCGGCGGCTTGGCAGGACAAGGCGCAGAAGAGGAGCGCCAGCGCGAAGGCCCTATAGTTCGCCATTGTAGGCGATAGAGCTTGGAATGCCTGTGGTGTGTTGAGTGTGTGGACGTCATCGCAAGGACAGGCCGTGAACTTATATAGGAGGCCAGGGACGCGCACCTCTCGTCCACCCTAACCCTACAAGCGCGGATCCATCGGTGAGCTAAACAAGCTCACCTAAATGTGGAATGGTTTAGCTGAGTCAATGTCTCCGTTTCTACAGGCCAGTGCGCGAGGCGGTGATCGCGCGTCGCAAATTGGAGGGAGCACTGCCGTGCGTTTGGTCCAGGGCCGAACCCCCAAAAGAGGGAGGGGCCCAGGAGGAGAGCCAAACACTATAAAAGAGAAAGAAACAATAGCTTTGCTAAGAGCATCGGACCTCTCAAACCCGCCTCGTACGCCTAGGCGGGCCACCTTGTCATTGCCCGGTCATGTTTTTCCGATCTAGATGGCCCCCTCAAACGGTATTCAAACGCTCGGGCTAACCGACACCTCTTATATCCAGCCCAAATATGAGGCGGATATGGAAGCGCCCGGGCACGCCCGCCAACCCCGCTGCATGTCGTAGCGGTTACACCTACAGCGATCGAAGCTCCTCCCTCTCTCATCGGTGCAACCAAAATTTAGTCCCACATGGCCGGCAAGGCGGACGCCGCCCGGCTTAAATAGCTGCGTTAGCGGATGACGACAAGCTTGGTTGTTATTGTGTAGCTCTATCAATTCTCGCATGTGTGATCGAGATAAATTTAACACTAGATTGCATTTCATGGACTAATGATTGTGCATCACATGTCAAGTTTGTCTCGATCATATACGTATATGATTGTAGATTTTTATTTTATTTCGATGCTGATGGTGGCACCGTAGGGGTCCATGATCATGCACTAGATTGCATTTCATGGGCTGATGATACCCCTACTACAATGACAATAGATTTTTATTTTATTTTGATGCATATACACATAGTGATTAAAAAAATATTTGATGCATAGACACATAGAGATTCAAGAAAAGCCGACACTAATGTTCCATATGTGAAGGAGATAAACCCTGGCTATGAATTTTCTATGTGATAAAGATAGAAGATTCATAGTAAGAGTCCACATCCTTAACAAATGATGCAATGATGCCAAAACATTATCGCTTCAGGACGACCTGGATATTTAAATTGGTCGACTAGCTCGTCACTCGGCGATGTGGGACCAATACGGGTGTGAAAATGTTCGGTATGATCAATTTTTGGTGCCTAGCCGGCCCAAGATGGACAAGATGATCGACGGGCATGGCCCTGCATGTAACAGATGTTTTGAAAATAGGATGTGTGGTTGTAAAATGTAAAGTTTGAGGCACGCCCGGTCACTGTCCGAGGGCGCGTTTGGGCGCGTCCGCGGGTGTTTGAGGACCCAAATTTGCAACCTCTTGTTGTAGATGCTCTAACAGGATTGCTAAATCTTAGTCGACCGAGACTTAACCAAATCATAGCTGATTATATATCCGTGAGATCTTACATGAAGATCCGTGCAAAATTTTCTTAAGTTTTTCTTTCTTCCTTCTATATGGTTAAGTCTCAATCGACTAAGATCTAACCACACCATTTTGCTAAAGCACGTCTCTAAGCATTGCATATCTAAGTACTATGTCATTAATTTTATGCTAAGATTCGCGCAAATATTTCTTTCTTTCTTTTTATTTCTATTTTGATTGAATCATTTAGATGTTCAATAATTAAAACACACTAACCCCTCCATATGCATGATTGTTCACCGCATTGCAGACGAGGGGCGTGCTTAGAGCAAAGCTGGGATCCTCAAGGGAGAAGTGGAGCCTCTGTTCGGAGCGCTTAGGAGGTGGGCGAGCGAGAGTAGTTAGACTAGTTATTCTATTTTAGCGGTGAAGTTGGTCGGCATGTAATGTCTTACATGTAAAACCAACATGAAGGGGTTCTTTCCGTCCCTTCTTTAATATACAGTGCACACACTCGTGCACATTCGAGAAAAAAGACACACTAACCGACCCCTTGAGAGCAAGCTCCGCTGAGCAGCTTGTTCCATCACCGCAGGATTTTGGTTACCGAGTATTTTGATGCCTCCAGGTAAATGGGTGTTCCGAACAAACAAATCATTTTTTGAATATTTAACACTGCATCTGTAGTTAACTAAGGTGGAAACTATCATATCACAAGGAAGCAACGATGGTCAGCTGGCATGCGCAGTCGTCCTAAGCGATCGGGATTTGGTAACCAAAGGCACCAACAAAGAGCCACAAGAAGGCCCAGGGAGAAAAAAAAACAGGCACAAAAATAACAACTCATAGGGGAATATCACATACAGGAATGAAGGGCATCAGATCGCGAGTGCTTGCAATGACACCGACGTGCCATCGGCGAAGCCAGAAGCCAACATGCTACCAAGACCGAAGGGTGTGGCACTGGTGTACCCCTGCCGAGGTCGAAGGGTAGGGTGCAACTGAAGCCATCCAAGTCTTCCATGCAGGCGTCATCCGGGCTATCATAGAACACAACCATGTCAAGGAGACACAAAAGGAGAAGCATGCCTTGGAGCGTCAATGGCGCGAAAGAGGGGCATCAAATATCGAGTTGATGCAGTGGCATGGGCTTGTTGCTAGCAAATCCGAAAGGCAACTCACCCCCGAGACAGAATGGCATAGTACCCAGTGTACTGCCGCTGAGGTCGCAGGGCCGCATGCCCTAAGCTCCACCTGAGTCGCCTAGGACAAATGACTGCCGGGGTCAAAGCCTAGTTGAAGATGGAGCACCAAGAGGCGATTCTGCCCGAATTATAACAATCCAAGACGAAGCCCCAAGGAGGAAACTGCGAAGAGACGTCGACACCTTCCATCTCCTGCTACACCGCTCTCTACCACGATCATGTTACTTCTATGCACTCGAGACTCACCTGGAGAACATGCCCCCACCTATGTATGAAGATTTTTGTCTATCTCACGATCCAAGACCGATGTTGGACCGCAGAGCACCTTGCTCGCCATGGCTAGCTACACAAAACTACTTGCGCCCTGTGCGATCAGACACCTAAGACCATGCAACATCTCCTTGTTGGCCGCTCCTTCTTACGAACTGTCCAGCATGACATGCTCGCAACCTGCATGCTCACCATGACCATTCCCTCACGCGATGATAGCTTCTTTGGCTGGTGGGCCTTCTCTACGGCTGCGTATCCAGCGTCCCCACGTTAGAGCGTTGCATCACTCAGCATCCTCGTCACTTGGAATCTTTGGAAGCACCAAAACTCTTGCGTGTTTGACAACACCCACCCCGCAATTGAACTCATCATCCAGAATACTCTAGAGGAGGCCAAGGCATGGGCTCTGGCTGGAGCAAAGGGATGCGGCTATAAAATCCAAATGATCCACCATAGGTGCCTACGCTTGTGTTGGGGTTGAGCTCCCCCTCTCCTCTCTGATAATTGTAGATTCATGCTCGCCTTTTTGTGTACGAGGCATGTATCTAAACGCTTGTAGCTGTTGCACTTCTCGTAACACCCCAGATTTTATTCTTTTTATTTTTCTTGGAACTTATTGAATATTTGAATTTGCATTTGGATTTTTCAGTCAATTCTTCTAGAATTACCACTTGGAAATCATTTTGATTTTCCAAGTCGGTTCTATCATCATTAAACCCTCTTTAGACCTCATATCTCTCACCATAGTGCCATGGGAAATTTTTCTTTAATGGCATAATATTAATTTTCCTCCGGAAAATGAATGTTTTTCCTCTTAGCTATGAAGCAACCCTCATTTTTCTTACTCATTTAATCTAATAAAATTCCCAAATATTCTTTCGGTCACGCCTCACCTTCCCATGCATAATTTTGCCTCTGTCCTTTCTAAAATTTCAGCTAAGGAAAATGATTTTTCTTCTGTCCAGAAATGGCACTTTGTGAAGCAAGTGTAAATTTCCTTGATCAGTTGGAGTTGAAATTTTCACCACATCATTACCTTCCTAAGAGAAGCTTAACTACCAAAATTCAGACATCTTCTCCAAGTCATTTGACCATAGCTTGTGGAACAAGTTTTTGTCTAGAAACTTTGTGACAGTCTCAAGTCTTGTCCTTGGAGCTAGGTGGCAGTCTAAGGGCACTCCTCTAACCAGCTCCGAAAGGACAACAAGCAATACATAGTTTGCACTTTGCAAACACATCGCATATGCCAGTGGACGTGGTGACCACATGGGAGTGAGGTGCTTGACATGCAAATGTCGCGCTCTTGGCATCGGGGTCCTCTGTCGCCGCCCATTTCTCCTCCTCGCACCACCACGGCTTGCCCCCGCCACTCAGCAGCCTCCCACACTTCCACCTGGCCTCGCCTTGCTCCTCCCTGACGTCGGCAGGCAGCATGCCAAAAGCAACCGAAGCGCAACCGGGTGGAATAATGCGCGCGAGTGCGTTGCCTGCCCCTCTTAGTGCGCTTCACTTTGCTCGTGTGCACGCATAGCTTCTCCGCATTGAGCTACTTCTCCAAGACTCACCCGAGCTCATCTCCCTCTCAGTTCGCCGGCAGCTCTTCTCCGGCGGAGCTTGACGTGTTGTCACCACTCCATCTATAAATAGAACCATCCTCGAGCCATTCCAACAATCGCAATCAACTTCTCCGGCCACAAATCGAGTCCCCAACTAGTGAGGCAAGGCCAGGAGGGCCTCTTGCCGCCTGATGCGTCTCCAACGTATCTACTTTTCCAAACACTTTTGTCCTTATTTTGGACTCTAACTTGCATGATTTGAATGGAACTAACCCGGACTGACGTTGTTTTCAGCAGAACTACCATGGTGTTATTTTTATGCAGAATAAAAGTACTCGGAATGACCTGAAAATAAACGGAGATTTATTTTGGAATATATAAAAAATACCTACGGAAAAAACCAGACCAGGGGGGCCACACCCTGTCCACGAGGGTGGGGGCGCCCCCCTGCCTCGTGGGCCCCCTGAGGCTCCATCGACATCAGCTCCGACTCCATATATTCACTTTCGGGAAGAAAAAAATCAGAGAGAAGGATTCATCGCGTTTTACGATACGGAGCCGCCGCCAAGCCCTAATCTCTCTCGGGAGGGCTGATCTGGAGTCCGTTCGGGGCTCCGAAGAGAGGAGATCATCATCGTCGTCATCATCAACCTTCCTCCATCAGCAATTCCATGATGCTCACCGCCGTGCGTGAGTAATCCCATTGTAGGCTTGCTGGACAGTGATGGGTTGGATGAGATTTATCATTTAATCGAGTTAGTTTTGTTAGGGTTTGATCCCTAGTATCCACCGTGTTCTAAGATTGATGTTGCTATGACTTTGCTATGCTTAATGCTTGTCACTAGGGCCCGAGTTCCATGATTTCAGATCTGAACCTATTATGTTTTCATGAATATATGTGTGGTATTGATCCTATCTTGCAAGTCAATAGTCACCTACTATGTGTTATGATCCAGCAACCCCGAAGTGACAATAATCAGGACCACTCCCGATGATGACCGTAGTTTGAGGAGTTCATGTATTCACTAAGTGTTAATGCTTTGGTCCGGTACTCTATTAAAAGGAGGCCTTAATATCCCTTAGTTTCCAATAGGACCCCGCTACCACGGGAGGGTTGGACAAAAGATGTCATGCAAGTTCTTTTCAAATAAGCACGCATGACTGTACTCGGAATACATTCCTACATTACATTGATGAACTAGAGCTAGTCCTGTGTCACCCTATGTTATAACTATTACATGAGGAATCGCATCCGACATAATTATCCATCCCTAATCCAATGCCTACGAGCTTTTCACATATTGCTTCTTGCTTATTTACTTTTCCGCTGCTGCTATTACAATCGCTACAAAACTACTATCGCTACTTTTGCCACTGTTATCGTTACTTCCATATTACTTTGCTACTAAATTACCTTGCTGCAGATACTAAGTCTTCCAGGTGTGGTTGAATTGACAACTCAACTGCTAATACTTGAGAGTATTCTTTGGCTCCCCTTGTGTCGAATCAATAAATTTGGGTTGAATACTCTACCCTCAAAAACTGTTGCGATCCCCTACACTTGTGGGTTATCAAGACTATTTTCTGGCGCCGTCGCCAGGGAGCATAGCTATATTCTTTAAGTCACTTGGGATTTATATCTGTTGATCACTATGAAGAACTTTAAAGACTCAAAAACCAAGATTTATCCCTCAACTACGAGGGGAGGTAAGGAACTGCCATCTAGCTCTGCACTTGAATCACCCTCTGTTATGAGTAAACTTGCGACACCTACTCCTGCTATTGAATCTCATATGTCGCATGTTCTTAATGATGGCACTTCCGCTTTGTATGATGAAACTACTTCTATGCTTGATACTAGTGTGCCATTAGGTGAATTTCTTGATGAAAAAAATTGCTAGGGTTAGAGAGAATGCAAATATTGAAACTGATAATATTGATGAAAGTGATGATGAAGATTCTCCTCCTAGAATATGAATTGCCTATTGTTCCTGAGGGTTATGTTATGGATGAAGAAACTGCTAGAGACTTTCTTTCTTGCAATGATGGATATGATCTTAAGAAATTATTAGCTAAGCTGAAAGAAAAGTCTTTGAATGTTAGAATGAAATATGACCCTGCTTTTGCTACTTCACCTATCTGTGTTCCTGATAAGGATTATGATTTCTCTGTCGATCCTGAGTTAATTACTTTGGTTGAATCTGATCCTTTCCATGGCTATGAATCTGAAACTCTTGTGGCACATCTTACTAAGTTGAATGATATAGCCACCCTATTCACCAATGAGAATAAAATTCGTTACTACTATATCCTTAAGTTATTTCCGTTCTCGTTGAAGGGTGATGCTAAGACATGGTTTAATTCTCTTGATCCTGGTTGTGTGCGTAGTCTCTAAGATATGATTTATTACTTCTCTGCTAAATATTTTCCCGCTCATAAGAAACAAGCTGCCTTACGGGAAATATATAACTTTGTGCACATTGAAGAAGAGAGTCTCCCACAAGCTTGGGGGAGGCTTCTCCGATTACTTAATGCTTTGCCTGATCATCCTCTTAAGAAAAATAAAATACTTGATATCTTTTATAAAGGACTAACCGATGTTTCCAGAGACCACCTGGATAGTTGTGATGGTTGTGTTTTCAGGTAAAGAACTGTCGATCAAGCTGAATTATGATTAAATAATATGTTGACCAATGAAAACAATTAGACACTTCCTAGACCAACTCCTAAGCCAACGCCGAAGAAAAGGGGTGTTTTGTTTCTCAGTCCTGAAGATCTGCAAGAAGCAAAGAAATCTATGAAAGAAAAAGGTATTAAAGCTGAAGGTGTCAAGAATTTACCACCTATTGAAGAAATACATGGTCTTGATAAACCGACACAGGTAGTAAAGGTAAATTTTATTTATAGATTTGATGAAGGTGATATTCCTCGTTATAAGTTTGCTAGCCAATGCTTAGATGAGTTTGACAACTTTATTGTGAAACAAGAAAACTTCAATGCTTATGTTGGTAGACAATTGCAACGCAATGCTTATATCATTGAACGTTTGAGTGATTATATGTCTAGAGTTAAAGGTGGACTGAAACTCATTAGTAAACATGCTTCTATGGTTACCACTCAAGTAGAACAAGTACTTAAAGCACAAAATGATTTGCTCAATGAATTAAATAGTACAAAAATGATAATGCTATTAGAGTTGTGACTAGAGGTGGTAAAATAACTCAGGAACCTCTGTATCCTGAATGCCACCCTAAGAGAATTGAGCAAGATTCTCAGAGAGATAATATAGATGCACTTAGTTCTTCTAAGAAGAAGAAAAAGAAAAATGATAGGACTTTGCATGCTTCTAGTGAACCTGTAGCTGACACACCTGAGAATCCCAATGATATCTCTATCTTTGATGCTGAAACACAATCTGGTAATGAACATGAACCTCTAACGTTAATAATGATGTTCATGATGATGCTCAACCTAGCAATGACAATGATGTAGAGATTGAACCTGCTGTTGATCTTGATAAACCACAATCAAAGAATCAACGTTATGATATGAGAGACTTTGTTGCTAGAAAGCATGGTAAGGAAAGAGAACCATGGGTTCAGAAACCCATGCCTTTCCCTCCTAAATCATCCAAGAAAAAAGGATGCTGAGGATTTTGAGCGCTTTGCTGAAATGATTAGACCTATCTTTTTGCATATGCGTTTCACTGATATGCTCAAAACAAATCCGTATGATAAGTACATGAAAGACATTATCACAAATAAAAGAAAAATACCTGAAGTTGAAATTTCCACCATGCTTGCCAATTATACTTTTAAAGGTGGAATACCAAAGAGACTAGGAGATCCAGGAGTACCCACTATACCTTGCTTCATTAAAAGGAACTATGTTAAAACTGCTTTATGTGATCTTGGAGCTAGTGTTAGTGTTATGCCTCTCTCTTTATATCGTAGAATTGATTTGAATAAGTTGACACCTACTGAAATATCTTTACAAATGGTCGATAAATCAACCGCTATACCTGTCGGTATTTGTGAGGATGTGCCTGTTGTGGTTGCAAATGTTACTATTCTAACGGACTTTGTTATTCTTGATATTCCCGAGGACGATAGTATGTCTATTATCCTTGGTAGACCCCTTTTGAATACTGCAGGGGCTATTATTGATTGCAACAAAGGAAATGCCACTTTTCATGTCAATGGTAATGAGCATACAGTACACTTTCCGAGGAAACAACCTCAAGTCCACAATATAAAATTCTATTGAAAAAAATCAACTATTATTATTGGAGGTTTTGAATTTCCTCTCCCTACTATCAAGAAGAAATATGATATCCTTATTGTTGGGGACATGCATATCCCCGTTGAGGTAACCTAGTGAAATTAAAAAATTCTCTGGTTTCATGTTATTCGGAAAGAGTTTATTAACAAGACACGATCAATCTTGTTAATGGATTCCTTTTGATGAGCATGAGATGGTTGAATTTAGATAGCACAACTTTCCGTACCCTCCTTTTACTTTCTGTTAATTAGATTAAATAAAGAAAAATAGTATTTTCTGTCTGTTTTCTGAGTTATCCGTGCAATAAAAAATACCCTGAAAATAAAAGTTCTCCAAATGTCCCGAAAATGAAATATGACTTTTTCTAGAATATTTAAGAATGTTTGGCACTAAGAACACAGCAGGGGGAGCCAGCACCTGGACACGAGGGTATAGGGCGCGCCCACCCCCTGGGCGCGCCCCTGCCTCATGGGCCCCACGTGGCCCCCTCCATTTACTCTAGCACCCACACACTCCTTCTTCCTCCCAAAAAAAATCAACATCCAGCTCAAGCACGAGTTCTAGCTCATGTTGCTGCCATTTTCGATCTCCTTGCTTGAAGCTCCATTCACAAAACTGTTTGGGGAGATTGTTCTTCGGTATGTGACTCCTGCAATGGTCCAATTAGTTTTTGTTCTAGTGCTTTATTTATTGTAAATTTTTGCTGCTTAGGTGACACTGTTCTTGAGCTTGCATGTCAAATTTATGTGGTCCCAAGTAGTTCTAATGCATGATAGAGTCTCTAGGCACTTGTGGGAGTAGTTGCTATCAATCTTGTTGAGTTTGGTTCAACTTTATTTTGAGTCACTAAAAATTTCAGAATTTTTTCAAAAAAATGCATAGGAAAATCTACCAAGGTGGTTCCTCAAGGAAGCAAGGACCAAGGCTCGCGATATATGAGCCGGACGATGAACTACCAAGGGAAGCTCAAGTGCGGCCCTGTGAATGGCCGTCAGAGGAGTTTATGATCCGGGCAGGTATTAAGGAAGAACTTTACACATATGTGCGTAATGCGGATATTGAGGACTTTGTGTCAGATAAGTGCCCTCAATACCAGTACCTAACTTATTCCTTTGTGAGAAGGTTTGAATTTACATCTTCATGTAATTCTCCCACTGTCTTGTTTGATCTCTATGATAAATCTTATACTATGGACTTAGAAGATTTTAACGATGCTTGTAAACTCCCACAGTGGGGTAATGTTGGTGAACCTCGCAAATCTGAGTATAAGGACTTTCTAGCTAGTATCAATGTGGGGGAATCTAGAGAAGTCACCCAAGCTACCATAGGGAGCATTCATTTCCCGGCTATACATTATTTAGCTCTCTTCATTGGTATATGCATTAACGGTAAAAATGAGGCTTGCCACATGTGCGTACTAGATCTTAGTGTCCTCAAAAGTGCGGTATTAGGTGATAGACAATATAGTTTGGGGGCCATTATTGCACGTAGGTTACATCTTAACGATTTAAATGACGATTTGTTTGGTGGAATTTATGCAACTCGCTTGGCCAATTATCTTCATGTGCCCATACATGAGAATGATGCGAAGTTGCCCCTGCTTTTCTAGATTATAATGCCATGATTCGCCATTAGTTCATTGAGAGGGATGAACAATCCCTCCAGTATCGACTAATCTTCGACAGGCATCGCACTGTCCATATTGCTCTCCCTGCTCCTACTTTCTTTGACTTTCAGGCAAAAGGGAGATATATTATAACCAGGGAGGAGGCGAATGATTATGAGGAGATGACGAAGGCGGCTTGTCTTCAAGATGCAGCTCGTCAGGTAGTAGCCGCTGCATCTCAGTACAACCCCAACTGCGACTTTGGATATCCGTGAGGCCAATACTGGCCATAGACCAACTTAGGCTAAAAGCCTAAGCTTGGGGGAGTAGGTATTTCTCACTGACATTACATTCATGTTCACACATGTATTCCAGTAGTCGGTGCTCATACTTTTTCATGGTACTATCCATGCTAGATTCATTTCTTTTCTTAGTCTTTTTCTTGTGTGTTAGAAAAACCTTAAAGAAAAACAAACAAATTAGTTGTAGCTTTTAGCTAGTCTACTTTCCATGCCTGTGGTAGTAGTAATTAAAAGAAACCCCAAAAAGTTTCTCGTTCTTCTTTTGCTTGTTGAGAGCTTTCCCGTGTAAATAGTTTCTTTTCTTTTCTTTGGGGGTCAAGAGGAGAAGACCATGATAAAAATGTTTAGTGGCTCTCATATGCTTTATTGTTGATTTAACCTTGAGCCATATTAGTTTGGCTTCTCCATTGTATTAAATGCTTGCAGATTCCAGCTTAGTCCAATGCATGTGCACTATTATTATTATCCACACCGTTCGGTCATGCGAGTGAAAGGCAATAATGACGACATATGATGAATTGATTGAGATGAGAAAAGCTGGTATGAACTCGACCTCTCTTGTTTTTGTAAATATGATAGTTCATCATTCCTGATTCAGCCTATTATGAATGAAACATGCTTGCAATGACAATTAGAGATCATAGCTGCTCATGCCATGCTTAATGAGCTAGGAGTTTATAATGGTCTTCCTTGCGTGCCAACATGAAATTAAAATGGTTGTGATGTGGTATGATAGGGTGGTATCCTCCTTTGAACGATTCAAGTGGTTTGACTTGGCACATAGCCTCCACGATATTTATGTTCATGGTGATTTATATCCTACTCATGCTTGCATTCATTGTTGATTAATTTAAATGCATGTTCATGACTGTTGTCGCTCTCTAGCTGGTCGCTTCCCGGCCTCTTTCTAGCCTTCACTTGTACTAAACGGGAATACTGCTTGTGCATCCACTTCCATAAACCCAAAGTTATTCCATATGAGTCCACCATACCTTCCTAGATGCGGTATCCGATACATCTCCAACGTATCTATAATTTTTTATTGTTTCATGCTATTATTTATGATGTTTTGGATGTTTAATGGGCTTTGTTATACACTTTTATATTATTTTTGGGACTAACCTACCAACCCAAAGACCTAGTTCAAATTGATGTTTTTTGCCTGTTTTAGGGTTTTATAGAAAAGGAATATCAAACGGAGTCCAAACGGAATGAAACCTTCGGGAGATATATTTTTGGAGCAAAATACGCACGGGAGACTTGAGAACCACGGAGTAGGCTGACGTGGCATCCACGAGGATGGGGGCACGCCCCCTGCCTCGTGGGCACTCCGTCTGGCCCCTGGTGCCCTCCTTCCTCCTATATAAACCTACGTACCTCGAAACTATCAGTACAATAGAGAAAACCCTAGTTCCACCACCGCAACATTCTGTTCCCGTGAGATCCCATCTTGGGGCCTGTTCCGGAGCTCCACCGGAGGGGGGATTTAGCATGGAGTGCTTCTACATCATCATCATCGCCTCACCATGAGTTGTGAGTAGTTTACCACAGACCTTCGGGTCCATAGCTAGTATCTAGATGGCTTCTTCTCTCTCTTTGGATCTCAATGCCAAGTTCTCCTCGGTCTTCGAGGAGATCTATTCGATGTAATCTCTTTTTGCGGTATGTTTGTCGAAATCCGATGAATTGTGGGTTTATGATTAAGATTATCTATGAGAAATATTTGGTTCTTCTCAGAACTCTTTATGTGTGATTAATAATATCCTTGCAAGTCTCTTCGAATTATTGGTTTGGTTTGGCCTACTAGATCTATAGTTCTTGCAATGGGAGAAGTGCTTGGCTTTGGGTTCAATCTTGCGGTGTCCTTTCCTAGTGACAGTAGGGGCAGCAAGGCACGTATTGTATTGTTGCCATCGAGGACAAAAAGATGGGGTTTATATCACTATGTTTGAGTTTATCCCTCTACTTCATGTCATCTTGCTTAAGGCGTTACTCCGTTCTTATGAACTTAATACTCTAGATGCATGCTGGATAGCGGTCGATGTGTGGAGTAATAGTAGTAGATGCAGAATCGTTTCGGTCTACTTGTCTCGGACGTGATGCCTATATATAATGATCATGCCTAGATAGTCTCATAATTATTCGCTTTTCTATCAATTGATCGACAGTAATTTGTTTACCCGCCGTAGAATATCGCTATCATGAGAGTAGCCACTAGAGAACACTATGCCCCCGGGTCTATTCTCAACATATCAATCTACCATCTACTTTACTTTTCCGCTTTTACTTTCTGTTCTTATATCCAAAAATACCAAAAATATCAAACTATCATCTCTATCAGATCTCACTTTCGTAAGTGACCGTAAAGGGATTGACAATCCCTTATCGCGTTGGCTGCGAAGTTCTTATTTGTTTGTGCAGGTGCGAGGGACTCGCGCGTGGTCTCCTACTGGATTGATACCTTGGTTCTCAAAAACTGAGGGAAATACTTACGCTACTGTGCTGCATCACCCTTTCCTCTTCGAGGGAATACAACGCAAGCTCGAGAAGTAGCAAGAAGAATTTCTGGCGCCGTTCCCGGGGAGGTTTACGCAAAAGTCATATACCAAGTACCTATCACAAACCCTTATCCTTTCCATTACATTTTTTACCTCTCGTTTTCCTCTCCCCCACTTCACCCTTGCCGTTTTATTTGCCCTTCTTCTGCCGTGTGTTTATCGTTCGCTTGCTTCTTGTTTGTTTGTGTATTGGATTGCTTGCGTGTCACTATGGCTCAGAACAATACCAAATTGTGTGACTTCTCCAATACCAACAATAATAATTTTATCAGCACTCCGATTTCTCCTATTACCGATGCTGAATCTTGTGAGATCAATGCTGCTCTGTTGAATGTTGTTATGAAAGATCAATTTTCCGGCCTTCCTAGTGAAGATGCCGCTACCCATCTAAATAACTTTGTTGATTTGTGTGATATGCAAAAGAAAAGGGATACGGATAACGATATTGTTAAATTGAAGTTATTTCCATTTTCACTTGGAGATCATGCTAAAACTTGGTTTTCCTCTTTGCCTAGAAATAGTATTGATTCGTGGAATAAGTGCAAAGATGCTTTTATCTCTAAGTATTTCCCTCGTGCTAAGATCATCTCTCTTAGAAATGATATTACGAATTTTAAGCAACTAGATCATGAGCATATTGCACAAGCTTGGGAGAGAATGAAATTAATGATACGTAATTGCCCTACACATGGTTTGAAATTATGGATGATTTATTCAAAACTTTTATTCTGGCTTGAATTTTGCTTCTAGAAATCTTTTAGATTCGGCCGCAGGAGTCACTTTCATGGAAACTACCTTAGGAGAAGCTACCAAACTTCTAGATAATATTATGGTTAATTATTCTCAATGGCACACCGAAAGATCTACTACTACAAAAGTGCATGCTATTGAAGAGATTAGTGTTTTGAGTGGAAAGATGGATGAACTTATGAAATTATTTGCTGCTAAAAGTGCTTCTTCTGATCCTAATGATATACCTCTGTCCACTTTGATTGAAAATAATAATGAATCTTTGGATGTGAATTTTGTTGGTAGGAACAATTTTGGTAACAATGCTTATAGAGGGAACTTTAATCCTAGGCCTTTTGCTAGTAATTCCTCTAATAATTATGGTAATTCCTACAACAACTCCTATGGAAAGATGCCTTTTGAATTTGAAACTAGTGTTAAGGAGTTTATGATTTTGCAAAAGAATTTCAATGCTATTCTTGAATAAAAATTGCTTAAGATTGATGAATTGGCTAGAAGTGTGGATAGAATTAGTCTTGATGTTGATTCTTTGAAACTTAGATCTATCCCACCTAAGCATGATATCAATGAGTCTCTCAAAGCCATGACAATTTCCATTGATGAATGCAAAAGAAGAACCGCTAGGATGCGTGCTAAAAGAGAAAATTATATAAAAGCGTGTTCTTCTAGTTATCATGAAATAAAGATGAAGATCTGAAAGTTATTGATGTGTCTCCTATTAGCTCCTTATTTTCTAGTATAAATCTTGATGAAGATAGGATTGTAGATGATTCTACTTTAAGGTGTCCCAATGATTCGGAGTTTTTAGATCTTGATGCTAAAATTGTTAAAAGTGGGAGTGAAGAGATTAAAACTTTACATAGTGATGAACCCACTACTTTGGATCTCAAGGGACTCAATTATGATAATTGCTGTTTGATTGATTGTATTTCCTTGTTGCAATCCATACTAAACTCTCCGCATGCTTATAGTTAAAATAAAGCTTTTACCAAACACATAGTTGATGCTTTGATGGAATCTTATGAAGAAAAACTTGAGTTAGAAGTTTGTATCCGTAGAAAGCTTTATGATGAGTGGGAACCTACTATTAAAATAAAAATTAAAGATCATGAATGCTTTTCCTTGTGTGATTTGGGTTTAAGTGGCTCCACTATCCCAAAAACTTTGTGTGATTTGCTAGGGTTCCATGAGCTTGATGATTGTTATTTAAATTTGCATCTTGCGGATTCCACTATTAAGAAACCTATGGGAAGAATTAATGATGTTCTTATTGTTGCCAATAGGAATTATGGGCCCGTAGATTTCATTGTTCTTGATATAGATTGCAATCCTTCATGTCCTATTATTCTTGGTAGACCTTTCCTTAGAACGATTGGTGCAATTATTGATATGAAGGAAGGAAATATTAGATTCCAATTTCCGCTAAGGAAAGGCATGGAACAGTATCCTAGAAAGAAAATCAAATTACCATATGAATCTATTATGAGAGCCACTTATGGATTGCCTTCCAAAGATGGCAATACCAAGATCTATCCATGTATCGTGCCTAGCTAGGGGCGTAAAATGATAGCGCTTGTTGGGAGGCAACCCAATTTTATATTTTTTGTTTTTGCTTCTGTTTAGGAATGAATATTGCATCTAGCTTATGTTTCGATGTGGTTTTGTGTTTTAATTAGTGTTTGTGCCAAGTAGAACCTTTGGGAAGACTTGTGTGAAGTTTATATGATCGTGCTGTGAAAAACAGAATCGTTAGCGCTCGCTAGAATGGTCACCAGATTTTACTGGAGCGTGCTATTTAGTTGATTCTTTTTGCAGATGATTAATAGACAAATTCCTCACGTTTACCAATTTATTTAATTTTTTTGGAGTTACAGAAGTATGCGAAAACTGCAGATTACTACAGACTATTCTGCTTTTGACAGATTCTGTTTTTCGTGTGTTGTTTGCTTATTTCAATGCATCTATGAGTAGTATTGGGAAGTATGAATCATAGAGAAGTTGGAACACAGTAGGTTTAACACCAATATAAACAAAGAATGAATTCATTGCAGTACCTTTGAGTAGTGGTTTGTTTTCTTATACTAACGGAGCTCATGAGATTTTTGTCTAAGTTTTGTGTTGTGAAGTTTTCAAGTTTTGAGTATTGATTTGATGGACTATGGAACAAAGAGTGGAAAGATCCTAAGCTTTGGGATGCCCAAGGCACCCCAAGGTAAAATTCGAGGACAACCAAAAGCCTAAGCTTGGGGATGCCCCGGGAAGGCATCCCCTCTTTCGTCTTCATCCATCAGTAACTATACCCGAAGCTATATTTTTGTTCACCACATGATGTGTGCTTTACTTGGAGCGTCATGTATCATTTGAGTCTTTGCTTGTTATCTGGCCACAATTATCCTTGCTGGAAACGCCTATTTGAGAGAGTTAAATATGGCCTAGGAATTGATAGAACACTCTATGTGCTTCACTTATATCTTTTGAGTTAAAAAGTTTTTGCTCTAGTGCTTCACTTATGTCTTTTAGAGCACGGTGGTAATTATATTTTGTAGAAATTGTTGATCTCTCATGCTTAACTTATATCCTTTTGAGGGTCTATTAAAACAGCATGGTAATGTGCTTTGGCTGTAAAACTAGCCTTCACATGATAGACATCCAAGATCAATGTAGTAAAAACTTTCACACTAAGTGCATTGAATATGATGAGAAGTTGGATGCTTGATAATTGTTTTGAGATATGAGGATAGTGATATTAGAGTCATGCTAGTGGAGTTATTATGAAATTGAGAAATGCTTGTGTTAAGGTTAGTGATTCTCGTAGCATGCACGTATGGTGAACCGCTATGTGACGAAGTTAGAGCATGAGGTATTTGTAAAGTGTCAACCTTTGTGTGGAGGTCGGGGGCGCGCGATGGTTAACTCCTACCAACGTCCCCCCCTAGGAGCATGCGTTGATTGCTTTGTTTTGATGACTCGTAAATTTTTGCAATAAGTATATGAGTTCTTATGACTAATGTTGAGACCATGGATTATACGTACTCTCACCCTTCCACCATTGCTAGCCTCTCTTGTACCGCGCAACTTTTGCCGGTATCATACACCCACTATATATCATTCCTCAAAACAGCCACCATATATTTTCCTCAAAATTGCCACCATATCTACCTATCGTGGCATTTCCATAGCCATTCCGAGATATATTGCCATGCAACTTTCCACCGTTCCGTTCATATGACACGCTTCATATTGTCATATTGCCATGCATGATCATGTAGTTGACATCGTATTTGTGGCAAAGCCACCATGCATAATTTTTCATACATGTCACTCTTGATTCATTGCATATCCCGGTACACCGTCGGAGGCATTCATATAGAGTCATACTTTATTCTAGTATCAAGTTTAATTCAATGAAAGTATGATGATCATTATTATTAGAGCATTGTCCCACGTGAGGAAAGGCTAAAACAAGAAAGCCCCTCCAAAAAAATAAAATAAAAAGAAAAAAAGAAAAAAAAAGTCCAAAGAAAGAAAAACAAGGAAAGGCCCAAAAAAAGAGAAAAAAGAAAAAGGGACAATTGCTACTATCTTTTTCCACACTTGTGCTTCAAAATAGCACCATGTTCTTCATGATAGAGAGTCTCATGTTTAGTCACTTCATATACTAGTGGGAATTTTCATTCTAGAACTTGGCTTGTATATTCCAACGATGGGCTTCCTCAAATGCCCTAGGTCTTCGTGAGCAAGCAAGTTGGATGCACGCCCAGTTAGTTTCTTTTGTTGATCTTTCATACATTTTTAGCTCTAGTGCATCCGTTGC
Source organism: Secale cereale (assembly GCA_902687465.1). Classification (NCBI taxonomy): domain Eukaryota; kingdom Viridiplantae; phylum Streptophyta; class Magnoliopsida; order Poales; family Poaceae; genus Secale; species Secale cereale. The sequence goes on along the minus strand of LR738715.1, from coordinate 680,759,165 downwards.
ATGGCAATCCCTACTCACTCACATTGATATCTATTGATGGGCATCTCCATAGCCCGTTGATACGCCTAGTTGATGTGAGACTATCTCCCTCCTTTTTTTCTTCTCCACAACCACCTCTCTATTCCATATAGTGCTATGTCCATGGCTCACACTCATGTATTGTGTGAAAGTTGAAAGGTTTGAAAGAATAGAGTATGAAAACAAGTGCTTGGCTGAAACCGGGGTTGTGCATGATATGAATATTTTGTGTAATGAAGAGGGAGCATAGCCAGACTATATGATTTTGTAGGGATAACTTTCTTTAGCCATAGTATTTTGAGAAGACATTATTGCTTTGTTAGTATGCTCGAAGTATTATTATTTCTTATGTCAATATAGACTTTTGTCTTAATCTTTCAGATCTGAACATTCATGCCGCAATTAAGAGAATTACATTGAAAACTATGTTGGTTAGCATTCCACATCAAAAATTCTGTTTCTATCATTTACCTACTCGAGGACGAGAAAGAATTAAGCTTGGGGATGCTTGATACATCTCCAACGTATCTATAATTTTTTATTGTTCCATGCTATTATTTATGATGTTTTGGATGTTTAATGGGGTTTGTTATACACTTTTATATTATTTTTGGGACTAACCTACTAACCCAAAGGGCGAGTCTAGATTGCTGTTTGTTTGCCTGTTTTAGGGTTTTACAGAAAAGGAATATCAAACGGAGTCCAAACGGAATGAAACCTTCGGGAGAGATATTTTTGAAGCTAAATACGCACGGGAGACTTGAGAACCACGAAGTAGGGCTGACGTGGCGTCCACGAGGGTGGGGCACGCGCCCCCTGCCTTGTGGGCACCTGGTGTGGCCCCCGGTGCCCTCATTCCTCCTATATATACCTACGTACCCTGAAACTATCAGAACAACAGAGAAAACCCTAGTTCCACCGCCGCAACCTTCTGTTCCCTTGAGATCCCATCTTGGGGCCTGTTCTGGAGCTCCGCCGGAGGGGGGATCTACCACGGAGTGCTTCTACATCATCATCATCACCTCACCATGTGTTGTGAGTAGTCTACCACAGACCTTCAGGTCCATAGCTAGTATCTAGATGGCTTCTTCTCTCTCTTTCAATCTCAATACCAACTTCTCCTCGGTCTTCGAGATCTACTCGATGTAATCTCTTTTGTAGTGTGTTTGTCGAGATCCGATGAATTGTGGGTTTATGATCAAGATTATCTATGAGAAATATTTGGTTCTTTTCTGTACTCTTTATGTGTGATTATAATATCCTTTCAAGTCTCTTGGTATATGAATTTTGCGTAAGCCTCCCCGGCAATGGCGCCAGAAATTCTTCTTGCTACCTCTTGAGCTTGCGTTGTATTCCCTCGAAGAGGAAAGGGAGATGTAGCACAGTAGCGTAAGTATTCCCCTCAGTTTTTGAGAACCAAGGTATCAATCCAGTAGGAGACCACGCGCGAGTCTCTCGCACCTGCACAAACAAATAAGAACTTCGCAGCCAACGCGATAAGGGGTTGTCAATCCCTTTACGGTCACTTACGAGAGTGAGATCTGATAGAGATGATAGTTTATATTTTTGGTAATTTTAAGTTTAATAAAACAGCAAATAAAATTGGTAAAAGTAAAGTAGATGTAGATTGATATGTCGAGAATAGACCCGGGGGCCATAGTTTTCTCTAGTGGCTTCTCTCATGATAGCGATATTCTACGGCGGGTAAACAAAATTGATAGAAAAGGGAATAATTTTGAGACTATCTAGGCATGATCATTGTATATAGGCAGCACGTCCGAGACAAGTAGGCCGACTACTGCCTGCATCTACTACTATTAATCCACACATCGACCGCTATCCAGCATGCATCTAGTGTATTGAGTTCATATGAACAGAGTAATGCCTTAAGCAAGATGACATGATGTAGAGGGATAAACTCAAGCAATATGATGTAAACCCCATCTTTTTATACTCGATGGCAACAATTCAATACGTGCCTTGCTGCCCCTACTGTCACTGGGAAAGGACACCGCAAGATTGAACCCAAAGCCAAGCACTTCTCCCATTGCAAGAACTATAGATCTAGTAGGCCAAACCAAACCAATAATTCAAAGAGACTTGGAAGGATATTATGAGCACACATAAAAAGTTCAGAGAAGAACCAAATATACTTCATGGATAACCTTGATCATAAACTCACAATTCATCAGATCTCGACAAACACACCGCAACAAGAGATTACATCAAATAGATCTCCTCGAAGACCGAGGAGAACTTTGTATTGAGATCTAGAGAGAGAAGAAGCCATCTAGATACTAGCTATGGACCCGAAGGTCTGTGGTAAACTACTCACAACTCATGGTGAGGGCGATGATGATGATGATGAAGGCCTCTGTTATGGATCCCCCTCCGGTGGAGCTCCGGAACGGGCTCCAAGATGGGATCTCCACGGGAACAGAAGGTACGGCGGTGGAATTAGGGTTTTCTCTCTGTATATGGAGTTTCTGGGGTACGTGGACTTATATAGGAAGAAGGAGGGCACTAGGGGCCACTTGAGGGGGCCTCGAGGCAGGGGGCGCGCCCTGGGAAGGGGGCGCGCCCTGGGATGGGGGCGCGCCCCCCACCCTCGAGGGCCACCTCTCTGCCCCCTGACTTGGTCCTCAAGCTCCACGTGCGTGATTTTCTCCAAAAATATCTCTTGCGAAGGTTTCATTCTGTTAGGACTCCATTTGACATTCCTTTTCTGCAAAACCCTGAAATAGGCAAAAAACAACAATCTGGACTGGGCCTTTGGCTTAGTAGGTTAGTCCCAAAAATGATATAAAAGTGAATGATAAAGCCCATTAAATATCCAAGACTTAATAAATAATAGCATGGAACAATCAAAAATTATAGATACGTTGGAGACGTATCAAATACCTGTGTCAAAAGAGGATCAAGAAAAGACCAATTTTATTTGTCCCTTCAGTACCTTTGCTTATAGACGTATGCCTTTTGGTTTATGTAATGCACCTAATGCCTTTCAAAGATTCATGATGGCTATATTCTCTGATTTTTGTGAAAAGATTGTTGAGGTTTTCATGGATGACTTTTCCGTTTACGGAACTTCTTTTGATGAATGCTTGAGTAACCTTGATCGAGTTTTGCAGAGATGTGAAGAAACTAATTTTGTCTTGAATTTGGAAAAGTGCCACTTTATGGTTAATGAAGGCATTGTCTTGGGGCATATAATTTCTGAAAGAGGTATTGAAGTTGATAAAGCTAAAGTTGATGCTATTGAAAAGATGCCATGTCCCATAGACATCAAAGGTATAAGAAGTTTCCTTGGTCATGCCGGGTTTTATAGGAGGTTCATTAAGGACTTCCCCAAGATTTCTAGGCCTCTGAATAATCTTTTACAAAAAGATATTCCTTTTGTTTTTGATGATGATTGTGTAGAAGCATTTGAAACACTTAAGAAAGCATTGATCTCTGCACCCGTTATCCAGCCTCCTGTCAGGACCGATTTTCCAATAAAACATTTATTGAGAAACCGACCTTTTTATAAGACCAGTATAGAAGAATCCTCCTTACTGGTAGACAAATCCTTGATACAGAAATCCATAAGTACTAAATATTATACAAGGTTGAGCTGAGGCTGCTCAACAATTTATTACAAGCACGCCGATATTATACATAAAGGCGGATATGACAAAAAGGGTCTGGTGGCATAGCTACTGACTCGTAATAAAGGTGGTGGTGGATATGTCATAGTGAAGTGGGTGACATGACTCCAAAATCTTACAGCTCGTCGAGCGCCGGAGTGAGGCTCGATGAATTTATTTGAGTAGCGGAAGCGTATATAATACAAGTGACCAATTCCAGGATTGCACGGGACTGACTGGGACTCCTCTAGGCGTCGGACTCGCTATCGAACTCTTCATCCATAAGATCGCCTTCGTCAACATCTGGCCAAATCAACAAGCCAGGTGAGTACTTTGAATGTACTCGCAAGACAGTTTGGACATCAGATATAACAAATGCAAACATGATGCACATGAGCAGACTAGTAATGCGCACTCAGATAATAAATTTGCACTGCATGTTAAATAAAAAGGAAGTCAGGCGGTAGTCCTTCCGAAATCCCAATAAAATAGCTGAACACCGATCGGGTGTCTGAAGCTACGCCTCGAAAGGTAAAAATAAATTAGCATGCCGCAGTCGGGTGTCAGGGCAACACCACATAAAGGGCTTATATTAAAACGTAAATGACAGTACGTGCCACAGTCGGACGTCTAAGCGACATCTCGAAGAGGGCTTATAATGAAAGTAAATAACAAGGATGCCACAGTCGGACGTCTGAGCGACATCACATAAAGGGATTATATCAAAAGTAAATAACAAGAATGCCACAGTCGGACGTCTGAGCGACATCACATAAAGGGCTTATATCAAAAGTAAATAACAAGAATGCCACAGTCGGACGTCTGAGCGACATCACATAAAGGGCTTATATCAAAAGTAAATAACAAGAATGCCACAGTCGGACGTCTGAGCGACATCACATAAAGGGCATGTATATCATCATTCGAATTCAAGTAACTCATGAGGGTAAATCATCCCAAGGAAATACTCCGTACATAATAATAAATTGGTTAGTCCATCCACGGGCATAACATCCAGCCGGGTTAATCACTCTTAGTTCCATGTTTATTCACTAGAGACTGTCACTGAGACTGACACTGAGACTGACATTGAGACGGGCGCTGAGACTGACGGTGATACTGACATTGAATGACGATCAAAGTCCTTGACCATGGACATGGTTACTCGAATGGTTATGACTCTGCAGAGTTTGTACTCTTTAACCACAACCAACTGATTTCAGTAGTCACAACGGACTAGTTCCGTTTACGATATTTTAGAATAAACACATCTAACCAGTACACACCCATTCCACATTCCACTGCGAGGAATCACCCTAGGCAACGTTCAAGAAAAACTCTAAGACAGGGAGGCCACAACCTCGAATAGCATGGGATCAAATTTATATCGCGCGCTCTAAGGGGTGCCCCCCTCTCGGTCCCAACCGGAAACACCCATGCCCCCTGACCAGATGACGGGCTTTAATCCAGGGCCATGGAACCCTCATCACGGCCCCTCTATTTGGTGTGTACAAGGAAAGAGGTTTGAAACTGACTAGACCGCATTCTTTGCAAAAGACATGTGGTAGCACGAAAAGGGGGACGAACGGGAACATGACTTGATCCACGTTAATACTGGATTTAAACGGTTGACATAAGACTGGCATGCTTCAACAATACCAGCTTACAACCTATCATGCCACCACATGATCAAGTAATCTCACCATCATAAGAACATATCAATATCGAGGTTCACTCGTAGCTTACTTTGCGTGAAATATAACCTTCACAAATGCTCATATAAACATGCCATGTGAAACCACTCAAGCAAACATGAAAAACACTCATCATATCAAAGGTTCAAACATGCTTGCCTGGTTAGGAGTAGTCGGAGTCTAGCTCGGCGAAGTTTGCGGCTCCGTCACCTCCTTCGGTATCTACGTTATAAAATAAATCGGATACTAATGTAAATACCGTGCGTGCATAAAAATTGTTCCAAATATTTTTCAAATAAATAAGATAAAAAACTAGACAGAAAAATAAAGATGACAGAAAAAGAATCAGCTAAAAATCATCTTTTGTTTAAAAGTTATAAAGGTTTTAGTCCAGGGACTAATCTGTGATGAAACAGAAACTTTCTAGGGGCTAGTTTAGAAAAACAGAAAACGCTTCGGTTGGAACTACGCCAACCCAAAGGGAACACTTACTTTGCCCGAAGGTGCTTTCAGAAAACGGTTCGAATAAGAGAGGAGAGGCTGACGAGGGGGTCCCACCCGTCAGGTTTGAAATCTCATCGTCGACCAAAGCAACGACGATCCCCGGCAATGATCGACGGCGATCCAGAGAAGGGCAAAGGTATGGTTGCACTCACGTGACAATTCTGCGTCGGTGGGTGGTGGACTCGGTCGTCGGCGAGCACCACGTCAACGGCGGCTTCCACACCGGCGGACGGCGGTTCGGTCGAGGATGGCTCCCTCCGAAGAGAGCTGCAAACGCCAAATTGAAGCGCGGGTTAGGGGAGTGGGTGCAGTAGGAGGCTACTGGCATAGTTTGGGAGGCGGGGGTGCTCTCACCAGAGAGAATCTTGCCGGAGCCCGAAGCGGATCGGGGCGGCCGGAGCTGGGGAAGAAGGCCTCCTCGTGGTCCTCCTAGCGACTGGGCGCGGCTCTGGTGAGGTGGAGGAGTGGTGCTGGGTCGAAGGCGATCTTGGGGCCTCCATTTATAGCCAGCCCTAGGCGGTTGCCGCGAACGGGATCACTCCAGCGAGTGATTACGGCGAGGCAGAGGTTGGACGGGAGGTTAAGGTGACTGGGCAGCTTCGTATTGGTTCACTGGTTCCATTCAATGGCTAACCTGGTCGGATTTGGCCTCCTCCCGCGGTTTCGATGAAACGGAGCTCATGGGCTCGTCGGCGGCAGGGAGCGCGCTCTGCGCCTCTCAGGCCACGGCGACGGTTCTGCAGCGTGCACAGAGAAGGGGACGGCCACGCGGAGGCTCCTGTTGGTGTGGGCGGTGCTGGACGGCGTCGTATGGCAGGTCTGGCCCCTGCTGGCCGCAACGGGCGGTTCTGCCACCGCGGAAGACGCCGGAGCTGACGCGACACGTCGCCACCGATGTTCGCGACTGGCCAAACAACCGTGCGGTGCACTGGATAAGAAGGAGAAGCAGTGAGCACCGAGCCAACGAGAGCACTGGCGAGATTGACGCTGCCGACTGACGAAAACAACACTGTCTCTGAACTGAAACACTGAATTTCTGAAACTTGACAGGAACAGTGCATACCAGCTGTTCGACGAAATGCTTTAGGCACATGGAAAATATTTCTGGAGTTGGGAATTGGTGAGGTGACCTCTTGATGCAACTGGAGATTGCCTGAATTATCTCAAATTTTTAGGAAAAGAAAAAGAATGAATTTCACCAATAATGGCAAATCTGGTCCAAACTTGCAGTGAGCAAATTTTGAAAATTTTGAACTGTGGACCAGCAGATCTTGATGGATCTAGGTTGAGGGTACTAAGGAGTAGCTAGGGTAATTTGCTTGGGCTCGGAAACTTAAAGGATCTGGTACTTCCTTTGTAAATCCCAAGAGTCCAAACTAAATTACAGAAAAATGGTTGAGGATAAATTAAATAGAAATAAAATCTAAAAGAGGTTGAAACTTGCTGGAATTGGATGCTTGGCTTGAACCAAAGTAGGGAGGTAGTTTTGGAAGAAGGATTTCAACATAGGTCATGGCAAGAGAGAAATTTTTGAATGGGGAAGAATAAATCCATAATTTATAGGAATATTTTTTTTAATAAAAGGAATTGTAAAAAACCTTCCAAAATTATTTTTGTTGAGTCAACACAAGATGAAAAACCCTCAAGACAAAAAATCAAGATTGGGAAGAACCCATAAAAAAATACTTGTCACAAATGAATTTTTTGAGAAGGAGAGTCTTTTAGATTTTTATTTTAAATAACCTCCTTCCAAATAAATAAAGAATTTGATAAAACCAAATCAAATTTTTTGGAGTGTTACACCTCCTGAGTGGAATTCACCTTTTGAAATTATGCGTGATGCTAGTGATTATGCTATAGGTGTTGTTCTAGGACAAAGAGTTGATAAGAAATTAAATGTTATCCAACATGCTATTAAAACTCTAGACCGTGCCTAGAGAAATTATGCTACTACTGAGAAAGAATTTTTAGCAGATGTATTTGCTTGTGATAAGTTCAGACCTTATATTGTCGATTCTAAAGTAACTATTCACACTGATCATGCTGCTATTAAATATCTTATGGAAAAGAAAGATGCTAAATCTAGACTTATTAGATGGGTTCTCCTGCTACAAGAATTTGATTTGCATATCACTGATAGAAAGGGAGCTGAGAACCCCGTTGCAGACAACTTGTCTAGGTTAGAGAATATTCTTCATGACCCACTACCTATTGATGATAGCTTTCCCGATGAACAATTAGCTGTCATAAATGCTTCTCGTACTGCTCCATGGTATGCTGATTATGCTAATTACATTGTTGCTAAGTTTATACCACTTAGTTTCACATAACAACAAAAGAAAAAGTTCTTCTGTGATTTAAGACATTACTTTTGGGATGATCCACACCTTTATAAAGGAGTAGATGGTATTATTAGACGTTGTGTACCTGAGCATGAACAGGAACAGATCCTACACAAGTGTCACTCCGAGGCTTATGGAGGACACCATGCTGGAGATAGAACTACACACAAGGTACTGCAATCTGGTTTTTATTGGCCTACTCATACTTCTCCAACGTATCTATAATTTTTTATTGTTCCATGCTATTATTAATGAAGTCTGGGATGTCTAATGGGCTTTATCATTCACTTTTATATCATTTTTGGGACTAACCTACTAACCCAAAGGCCTTGTCCAGATTGCTGTTTTTTGCATGTTTCAGGGTTTTGCAGAAAAAGAATATCAAATGGAGTCCAAACGGAATGAAACCTTCGCGAGAAATATTTTTAGAGGAAATCACGCACGATAAACTTGAGAACCACGTCAGAAGAGCCACAAGGGGCCCATGAGGGTGGGGGGCGCGCCCCCCTTCCCAGGGCGCGCCCCCTGCCTCGTGGAGCCCCTGTGACTCCCCCGGTGCCCTCTTTCTTCCTATATATGTCTACGTACCCCAGAAACTCCGTGGACAGAGAGAAAGCCCTAATTCCACCGCCATACCTTCTGTTCCCGTGGAGATCCCATCTTGGAGCCTGTTCTGGAGCTCCACCGAAGGGGGATCCATCACGGAGGCCTTCATCATCATCATCATCGCCCTCACCATGAGTTGTGAGTAGTTTACCACACACCTTTGGGTCCATAGCTAGTATCTATATAGCTTCTTCTCTCTCTGGATCTCAATAAAAGTTCTCCACGGTCTTCAAGGAGATCTATTCGATGTAATCTCTTTTTACAGTGTGTTTGTCGAGATCCGATGAATTGTGAGTTTATGATCAAGGTTATCTATGAAAGATATTTGGTTCTTCTCTGAAATTTTTATGTGTGCTCATAATATCCTTGCAAGTCTCTTTGAATTATTGGTTAGGTTTGGCCTACTAGATCTATAGTTCTTGCAATGGGAGAAGTGCTTGGCTTTGGGTTCAATCTTGCGGTGTCCTTTCCCAGTGACAGTAGGGGCAGCAAGGCACGTATTGTATTGTTGCCATCGAGGATAAAAAGATGGGGTTTATATCATATTGCTTGATTTTATCCCTCTACATAATGTCATCTTTCTTAAGGCGTTACTCTGTTCATATGAACTCAATACACTAGATGCATGCCGGATAGCGGTCGATGTGTGGACTAATAGTAGTAGATGCAGAATTGTTTCGGTCTACTTGTCTCGGACGTGATGCCTATATACAATGATCATGCCTAGATAGTCTCATAATTATTCGCTTTTCTATCAATTGCTCGACAATAATTTGTTTACCCGTCGAAGAATATCGCTATCATGAGAGAAGCCACTAGAGAAAACTATGGCCCCCAGGTCTATTCTCAACATATCAATCTTCGTCTACTTTACTTTTATCGCTTTTATTTGTTGTTCATATAAACTAATAATACCAAAAATATAAACTATCATCTCTATGAGATCTCACTTTCGTAAATGACCGTAAAGGGATTGACAAACCCTTATCGCATTGGCTGCGAAGTTCTTATTTGTTTTTGCAGGTGCGAGGGACTCGCAAGTGGTCTCCTACTGGATTGATACCTTGGTTCTCAAAAACTAAGGGAAATACTTATGCTACTGTGCTGCATCTCCCTTTCCTCTTCGAGGGAATACAACACAAGCTCAAGAGGTAGCAAGAAGAATTTCTGGCGCCATTGCCAGGGAGGGTTACGCAAAAGTCATATACCAAGTACCTATCACAAACCCTTATCCTTCGCATTACATTTATTTGCCTCTCATTTTCCTCTCCCCCACTTCACCCTTGTCATTTTATTTGCCCTTCTTCCGCCGTGTGTTTATCGTTCGCTTGCTTCTTGTCTGCTTGTGTGTGTTGCTTGCTTGCTCGCCCTCATGTCTGAGATGGGGGACGATTTTATCGAGAAGGATAGCAATGTCGAGGGCAACATTCATGTTGACCCCCCGGATGAAGCTACCACTTTACATATTAAGAAGTTCCGGGTTGGTAGTGGTAATATTATTGGAAAAGGAGTTCTTCAAGACTTCTTTACTTGTGCCAGTGCTTTGCCCACTATGGGTGGCTCTATTCTTCATAGAACTAGTAGCCTTGCAGATGTTGTACCTATGCTTATAGTAGAAATTGAAAGGCAATTTATCCATATGCATCCCTGTATTCAGAGAATCTTTTTGGAGTTTTCCTGTATTGAGCATTCTTCTGTTAATCGTGCAGCTACTATCTTTTTGGCTCATGAATTTAGATATATCATGAAAGAGGCTAGAGAAATCTTTGCTCATTACGGAGTAGATGCCGGTCGACCTCCTATAGAGGCTATCTTGTTCAATCAAGAAGACCTAATGCGGTTGCGATCTCCTGATCATGTTGCTTTTAATGAAAAACTTAGAAAAAAGGTTCCTATTAAGATCTTGATTGATATAATTTCTGAGATAAACGATGATTTTTATGTTCAAAATAATGGGCTAGGCTTATCCCTTGAGCGAAGACTTATGACCTTCTGCCAAAAGAATGGCTATTATGATGAATTGGTCATTCACTACAAAGGGCCAAAGGAGCAACCTGTTCCTCCCGAGATTGATGTAGGGGACTTTTGTCCCATTAAATTTAGCCCTTTTGATTAATTTTTCTTGCCACAAAGGAAGCTTGCTGCTGAACGTAGGGAATATGAGATGAGCTTTCGCGACATATCGTACCACTATGGCTATCGCTAGATTTATCTTGTATCGTGCCTAGCTAGGGGCGTAAAACGATGGCGCTTGTTGGGAGGCAACCCAATTTTATGTTTTTTGTTTTTGTTGCTGTTACGGAATAAATATTGCATCTAGCCTCAGATTAGATGTGGTTTCATGTTTTTTTAGTGTTTGTGCCAAGTAGAACCTTTGGGAAGACTTGTGTGAAGTTTATGTGATCTTGCTGTGAAAAACAGAATCGTTAGCGCTTGCTAAAGTAGACTTCAGATTTTACTGGAGAGTGATTTTTAGTTTATTCTTTTTGCAGATGATTGGTAGACAAATTCCGAAAATTTACCAATTTAGTTTGAATTTTTTGGAGTTCCAGAAGTAGGCGAAACCTGCAGATTACTACAGACTGTTCTGTCTTTGACAGATTCTGTTTTTCGTGTGTTGTTTGCTTATTCCGATGCATCTATGAGTAGTATTGGAGGATATGAACCATAGAGAAGTTGGAATAAATTAGGTTTAACACCAATATAAACAAATAATGAATTCATTGCTGCAACTTTGAGTAGTGGTTTGCTTTCTTATACTAACGGAGCTCACGAGAAATTGTTTCTAAGTTTTGTGTTGTGAAGTTTTCAAGTTTTGAGTATTGCTTTGATGGACTATGGAACAAGGAGTAGCAAAGTCCCAATCTTGGGGATTCCCATGGCACCCCAAGTAAATTCAATATAATCAAAAGCCTAATCTTGGGGATGCCCCGGGAAGGCATCCCCTCTTTCGTCTTCATCCATCGGTAACTATACTTGGAGCTATATTTTTATTCGCAACATGTTATGTGTTTCGCTTGGAGCGTTTTGTATAATTTGAGTCTTTTCTTGTTAGTTTTCCACAATCATCCTTGCCGGACACACCTATTTGAGAGAGTTAAATATGGCCTAGAAATTATTAGAACACTCTATGTGCTTCACTTATATCTTTTGAGTTGAATAGTTTTGCTCTAGTGCTTCACTTATATCTTTTAGAGCACGGTGGTGATAATATTTTGTAGAAATTGTTGAACCCTCATGCTTCACTTATATCCTTTTGAGAGTCTATTAAAACAGCATGGTAATGTGTTTAGGCTAAAGAAACTAGTCTTCACATGATAGACATCCAATGTCAATGTAGTACAAAAAATCACACCAAGTGCATTGAATAGAATGAGATGTTGGATGCTTGACAATTGTTTTGAGACATGAGGATAGTGATATTAGAGTCATGCTAGTGGACTTATTATGAAATTGAGTAATATTTGTGTTAAGGTTAGTGATTCCCATATCATGCACGTATGGTGAACCGCTATGTGATGAAGTTAGAGCATGAGGTATTTGTAGATTGCCAACCTTTGTGTGGAGGTCGGGGGCGCTCGATGGTTAACTCCTACCAACCTCCCCCCTAGGAGCATGCGTTGATTGCTTTGTTTTGATGACTCATAGATTTTTGCAATAAGTATATGAGTTCTTATGACTAATGTTGAGTCCATGGATTATACGCACTCTCACCCTTCCACCATTGCTAGCCTCTCTTGTACCGCGCAACTTTCGCCGGTGCCATAAACCCACTATATATCCTTCCTCAAAACAGCCACCATATTGTTCCTCAAAACAGCCACCATACCTACCTATCATGGCATTTCCATAAACATTCCGAGATATATTGCCATGCAACTTTCCACCGTTCCATTCATATGACACGCATCATATTGTCATACTGCCATTGCATGATCATGTAGTTGACATGGTATTTGTGGAAAAGTCACCATGCATAATTTTTTATACATGTCACTCTTGTTTCATTGCACATATTGGTACACCGCCGGAGGCATTCATATAGATTCATACTTTGTTGTTGTAGTATCGAGTTGTAATATCGAGTTGTAATGAAAGTGTGATGATCATCATTATTAGAGCATTGTCCCATGGGAAGAAAGGCTAAATCTATAAAGCCCCTCCGCGAAAAAAAGAAAAGAAAAGAAAAAGGGACAATTGCTACTATCTTTTTTCCACACTTGTGCTTCAAAGTAGCATCATGTTTTCCATTGTAGAGAGTCTCATGTTTAGTCACTTTCATATACTAGTGGGAAATTTCGTTCTAGAACTTGGCTTGTATATTCCAACGATGGGCTTCCTCAAATGCCCTAGGTCTTCGTGAGCAAGCAAGTTGGATGCACACCCACTAGTTTCTTTTGTTGAGCTTTCATTCATATTTAGCTCTAGTGCATCCGTTGCATTGTAATCCCTACTCACTCACATTAATATCTATTGATGGGCATCTCCATAGCCTGTTGATACGCCTAGTTGATGTGAGACTATCTCCCTCCTTTTTGTCTTCTCCACAACCACCTCTATTCCACCCATAGTGCTATGTCCATGGCTCACACTAATGTATTGCGTGAAAGTTGAAAGGTTTGAAAAGATAGAGTATGAAAACAAATGCTTGGCTGAAATCGGGGTTGTGCATGATATGAATATCTTGTGTGATGAAGAGGGAGCATAGCCAGACTATATGATTTTGTACGGATAACTTTATTTAGCCATAGTATTTTGAGAAGACATGATTGCTTTGTTATTATGCTTGAAGTATTGTTATTTCTTATGTCAATATAGACTTTTATCTTGAATCTTTCAGATCTGAAAATCCATGCCACAATTAAGAGAATTACATTGAAAAACTATACTGGTTAGCATTCCACAACAAAAATTCTTTTTTTATCATTCACCTACTCGAGGACGAGCAGGAATTAAGGTTGGGGATGCTTGATACATCTCCAACGTATCTATAATTTTTTATTGTTCCATGCTATTATTTGTGAAGTCTTGGATGTTTAATGGGCTTTATCATTCATATTTATATCATTTTTGGGACTAACCTACTAACCCAAAGGCCCAGTCCAGATTGCTGTTTTTTGCCTGTTTCAGGCTTTTGCAGAAAAAGAATATCAAATGGAGTCCAAACGGAATGAAACCTTCGTGAGAGATATTTTTGGAGGAAATCACGCACGATGAACTTGAGAACCACGTCAGAAGAGCCACGAGGGTGGGGGCGCGCCCCCCTTCCCAAGGCGCGCCCGTTGCCTCATGGAACCCCCGTGACTCCCCCGGTGCCCTCTTTCTTCCTATATAAGTCTACATACCCCAGAAACTCCGTGGACAGAGAGAAAACCCTAATTCCACCGCTGTACCTTCTGTTCCCGTGGAGATTCCATCTTGGAGCCTGTTCCGGAGCTCCACCGGTGGGGGATCCATCATGGAGGCCTTCATCATCATCATCGTCGCTCTCACCATGAGTTGTGAGTAGTTTACCACAGACCTTCGGGTCCATAGCTAGTATCTAGATGGCTTCTTCTCTCTCTCTGGATCTCGATACAAAGTTCTCCTCGGTCTTCGAGGAGATCTATTTGATGTAATCTCTTTTTGCGGTGTGTTTGTCGAGATCCGATGAATTGTGAGTTTATGATCAAGGTTATCTATGAAAGATATTTGGTTCTTCTCTCAACTTTTTATGTGTGCTCATAATATCCTTGCAAGTCTCTTCGAATTATTGGTTTGGTTTGGCCTACTAGATCTATAGTTCTTGCAATGGGAGAAGTGCTTGGCTTTGAGTTCAATCTTGCGGTGTCCTTTCCCAATGATAGTAGGGGCAGCAAGGCACGTATTGTATTGTTGCCATCGAGGATAAAAAGATGGGGTTTATATCATATTGCTTGAGTTTATCCCTCTACATCATGTCATCTTGCTTAAGGCGTTACTCTATTCTTATGAACTCAATACACTAGATGCATGTTGGATAGCAGTCGATGTGTGGAGTAATAGTAGTAGATGCAGAATCGTTTCGGTCAACTTGTCTCGGACGTGATGCCTATATACAATGATCATGCCTAGATAGTCTCATAATTATTCGCTTTTCTATCAATTGCTCGACAGTAATTTGTTTACCCGTTGTAGAATATCGCTATCATGAGAGAAGCCACTATAGAAAACTATGGCCCCCGGGTCTATTCTCAACATATCAATCTTCATCTACTTTACTTTTATCGCTTTTATTTGCTGTTTTTATAAACTAAAAATACCAAAAATATAAACTATCATCTCTATCAGATCTCACTTTCGTAAGTGACCATAAGGGATTGACAACCCCTTATCGCGTTGGCCGCGAAGTTCTTATTTGTTTGTGCAGGTGCGAGGGACTCGCGCGTGGTCTCCTACTGGATTGATACCTTGGTTCTCAAAAACTGAGGGAAATACTTACGCTATTGTGCTGCATCTCCCTTTCCTCTTCGAGGGAATACAACGCAAGCTCAAGAGGTAGCACCTACCCTCTTCAAGGATGCCCATAAGTTTGTCTTATCTTGTGATGAATGTCAAAGAATTGGTAATATTAGTAGACCTCAATAAATGCCTATGAATTATTCTCTCGTTATTGAACCATTTGATGTCTGGGGCTTTGATTATATGGGAT
This sequence comes from Secale cereale, assembly GCA_902687465.1. NCBI lineage: Eukaryota > Viridiplantae > Streptophyta > Magnoliopsida > Poales > Poaceae > Secale > Secale cereale. The sequence continues at coordinate 680,743,705 of LR738715.1, read as the reverse complement.
CATTTCCTTCCTCTAATGGGTATACACATATTTTGGTTGCTGTTGATTACGTTACTAAGTGGGTAGAAGCTATTCAACTAGTAGTGCTGATCATAACACCTCTATTAGTATGCTTAAAGAAGTTATTTTTCCGAGGTTTGGAGTCCCTAGATACTTGATGACTGATGGTGGTTCACACTTTATTCATGGTGCTTTCCGTAAGATGCTTGCCAAATATGATGTTAATCATATAACTGCATCCCCTTACCACCCATAGTCTAGTGGTCAGGTAGAACTAAGTAAGAGAGAGCTGAAATTAATTTTGCAAAAGACCGTTAATAGGTCTAGAAAGAATTGGTCCAAGAAACTTGATGATGCATTATGGGCCTATAGAACTGCATATAAAAATCCCATGGGTATGTCTCCGTATAGAATGGTTTATGGAAAAGCATGTCACTTACCTCTTGAGCTAGAACATAAGGCATATTGGGCTATTAAAGAGCTCAGTTATGATTTCAAACTTGCTGGTGAGAAGAGGTTATTTGAAATTAGCTCACTAGATGAATGGAGAACCCAAGCCTACGAAAATGCCAAACTATTTAAAGAAAAAGTTAAAACATGGCATGACAAAAGGATACAAAAGCAGGAGTTTAACGTAGGTGATTATGTCTTGCTATACAACTCTCGTTTAAGATTTTTTGCAGGAAAAATTCTCTCTAAATGGGAAGGTCCTTACGTTATCGAGGAGGTCTATCGTTCCGGTTCCATAAAAATCAACAACTTCGAAGGCACAAACCCGAAGGTGGTGAACGGTCAAAGAATAAAACATTATATCTCACGTAATCCTATAAATGTTGAAACCAATGTTATTGAAACCCTAACCCCGGAGGAGTACATAAGGGATACTTTCCAGAATGATTCAGGCTCCGAAAAGGAAGAGGTATGTGGTACGGTAAGTAAACTGACTCCAAAACAGTTCTAATGGCAATTTTTCTCCGTTTTGGAATATTTAGAAAAATAGAAAAATAAGAGGCAGTTTGGAAAGGACACGAGGCGTCCACGTGGGTGGAGGGTGCGCCCTACCCCCCCTGGGCGCCCCCCTACCTCATGGGCACCTCGTGTGCCCTCCGGACTCCGATTTCTTGCACGTTACTTCTTTCGGTCGGTAAAAAAATCATTATATAATCTCCCGAAGGTTTGGACCACCGCACCGCGCGAAAATCCTCTGTTCTTGTTTTGAGTTGTTTCTCTCACAAATTTGAGCAATATGTCATCCCAGGATTCACGGGGAGAAAGCTATGTGGCAGATTACCTTGCATACCCTAAGGTCTACGGGGACTTGGATCATTGTGGGTGGACCACGGAGGAAGAAGAAGACTATGATCCTAGGAGAAAGGAGGAGACTAGCTCAGATGAAGACGAAGTCCCATTACCTCAACCTAGGGACATTCATGTGGAGTTTAAGAAGTCAAGCCTCCCCGGGCAAAGAAACCTAAGATCGAGTTTATTCTTTTTCGCCTATTGTAGGAAAACAAGCAGGAACTATGCAAAAAGATATTAAGCCTTGAGCAGGAGATCGATGACCTAAGGGAGCAAAATTCTATCCTCAAGCGCAAATTGAGGAAGAAGCCTACATCATCAACAACTCCATCATCACCACCTTCGAAGACGGAGAAATAATCATATGGGTATGGGCACTCCCCTTGGCAACTGCCAAGCTTGGGGGAGGTGCCCCGGTATCGTATCACCATCACTTCTATCTTTACCATTTTGCTTAGTTCGATCCTTTTGGTAATATTTTGATCTAGTAGAATAAAGTTTAGTATGATCTAGTTGTAAGCTTTTGCTTTTTGATCTTTACCTTTGTAATCGAGTTCATGAGCTATATAATAAAGATTAGTTTTGAGTCAAAGGCTTGATTATCTCGCTATGATCACGAGAGGATAAAAGAAAATATAGAAAGTGTCAAAGAGATCATATTGATCTTATGGGAAGTAATGATTTCACATATAAAAGAGTATGATGAATAAAAGTTGTTGAAAGTTGACAAACATAGTCTTGGTCATCGTTGCAATTAATAGGAACTGATTAAGAAAGAGAGGTTTTCACATACTAACTAGAACATAAAGGCGCGTGTTGCCGCGCCCGACCATACTGAGAATTAAGTAAAGATGTTTGAGAAAGTTCAAACTACTCTGAGTGAAGACTGACCCACCAATGTATATGACATTCATGAGAAGGGAGTATGCGAATATTAACATAATATAGTATCTTGTTGTGCAAATTACATTCAATTTGATATTTCAATTGCATTAATATCAGCGCGCATCGCCACGCTTGCCCATTCTGAAGATGTGACGGAAATAATACAGAAAAATGACACAAATGTATGTGTGAGATTCTAATTATATTACCTCAATACAGAACATAACCATGGTCCTCGGACAAAAGCCTTGTGTAAATTTTATCTTGTCCATGGAGCATACAGAAAATATGACACTCCCGCAAGATACCGGAAGCACAACATGCAAATACGACAAGAACAAAAACATACAAGCTGGATGGTTTGAGAACGAAGCAGATGCACCTATGCGTTTTCTTAATGTAAGCTAGAAAATATGCCAAGTTGTGTTAATATGATAAAGGAGAAAACATCACATGTGTACATTTTACTGCCTTGGCGCCTTCGGCAATTTTTGGGCAGAAGGGAGGTGGTGATAAAAACCGAGCACCAGGAAGCACATCATGCACGGGGAGGGGATAGCCAAAGCAGTAGAGAAGCTAATGAACAAACTACTCTCACTCTTTTGGCCGGCACATGTTCAGCTATGTTAGTCTGATTAACGACATCTATGGATATAATAAAAGTATTTACATATGCAAAATGATGTGAAATGCATTTTCAAAGACAAAATACGATGTAACTCACCAGATCAGAGGCAAGGGAATTGTTCTAGTTTGAGGAGAGTCGGTACACGGACCATCAACTACTTTCGCATTAAGATAACAAGAAATATATATGCACCATGGGACAAAATTAGGAGTTTAACAACATATAAATAATACATACACTAAGATACAACGTATACTGTTCAATCAGGCGATCAAGATTTGGTTCAACATCAGTTCAACACTACAGCATTTATTTTGAATCGGAGGGAGTAACATATATGAATGATGTATTATCGAAAAACATATATGAATACTGAAGCGTGCCATCAATGATGAAAACATAGAAGATACATTCGAGTACAGACATTACTGGCGAGCTATAAGATCTCACGTGAAGAACAAGATTACCGATTGGGAACATGCACTCTTAAACTTAGGTGGTGTATTGAGAACAAAACTTACTTGATTTCCACTAATCAGCAACTAAAAAATGCAGCAATAAAATTACTATAACTGAAGAAACTACTGATCAGATAGATAGGTAGTGTTTTGCATCAGATTGGTATGCTAATTAATGGGCATTTCCGTACGGGGTCTTGCAACGCAAGCTCTCTGAATCAAGAGGGTTTAGACAACAAATTGAACAAGCGCCCGTAGCAAGGGAGATAGCGACTGCGGCATCACTATAGCTACCCACCAGCTTCACTGCATCTCCTTTGCCGCAAGTGCTCCACTACACCGCCGGAGCTCGTCGGCCGCGCACCCTCGTCATCAAGAAGGGAGGAGCATCACGATCAGCAACAAAAACGTCCTTTCATGGGTCCAGTAGCGTCACCAGGATGGTGGGATTGAGGATTCACCATGTAGGCTCGCGAAGGAGCAGCTACCGTCCCCAACGCATCGGTAGACTGCGAAGGAGAGACAGGGCTCCGACGCTGGGTGGTAGCACCGAAAAAGTCCAGCGAACAAGGAAAGACTACCGAGGTCTACACGCACATCGAGGAAAATGGCCGAGCCATGCGAAGGCCGCCGCCGCCGCCGTAGGGAGGTAAAGTTGAGGAGACGCTCTATTTCTTGCCACGGGCTAGGGAGAAAGAGAAGGGAAACAAGCTGCAACGGCTCGGGTATCCCATACGCTGTTTCTCAGCCCATTTGGCCCGATAAATAACATAACGCCCAGGTAAGTCTCCGGAGCAGCTGCCCATGAGACAAATGACTACGGCCGAACGATATGTGACAGATTAAATTGGATGGTCAGGGACGTCAAAGTGTTGCGGAGGCTCCTAGGTCACCTTGTTTTACTGTTTCACAATATACTATCTTGGACATCTTTTATGATTGTGAGCACTCATTAAAATATGACATGCTAAAGAGTTGATGTTGGACAAGGAAGACAACGTAATGGGTTATGTCTTCTTATATGCGAAATAATGTATGTTGTCATGGATAATCCAACATGTTGAGCTTGCCTTTCCCCCTCATGCTAGCCAAAACTCCTTGCACCAAATAGAGATACTACTCGTGCTTCCATACATCCTTAAACCCAGTTTTTCCATGAGAGTCCACCATACCTGCCTATGGATTGAGTAAGATCCTTCAAGTAAGTTGTCATCGTTGCAACTCTCTAAAATATGTATGATCTATTAGTGTGGAGAAAATAAACTTTATACGATCTTGTGATATGGAAGCAATAACAGCGACGAACTGCATAATAAAGGTCCATATCACAAGTGGCAATATAAAGTGATGTTCTTTTGCGTTAAGATTTTGTACATCCAACCATAAAAGCACATGACAACCTCTGCTTCCCTCTGCGAAGGGCCTATCTATTGGTCTTACCTTATAAGACTCATGGTGATCTTCACCTTTCCTTTTTACATTTTATCCTTTGGGAAGCACATTGTGTTGGAAAGATCTTGACATATATACCCACTTGGATGTATGCTATCATGATCTATTACTGTTGACATTACCCTTGAGGTAAAAGGTTGGGAGGCAACACTATAAGCCCCTATCTTTCTCTGTGTCCGATTAAAACTCCATACCCATAAGTATTGCGTGAGTGTAAGCAATTCTGAAAGACTAAATGATAGTTGCGAATGTGGACTTGCTGAAAAGCTCTTATATTGCCTCTTTCTGATGTTACGATAAATTGCAATTGCTTCAATGACCTAGGTCATAGTTTGTTAGTTTTGAAGGAAGTTTATGATTCATACTTGACATTGTGAATGGATTGTTACTTTATCATAATAAATCATATGACAATTCATGTATGTTGATGTTATAAGAATGACCATGATGCCCTCATGTTCGTATTTTATTTTATCGACACCTCTATCTCTAAACATGTGGACATATTTTTCGATATCGGCTTTCGCTTGAGGACAAGTGTGATAGCCTGACTTATTAGGGATGATAGACTACTCATATCAATAAGGAATTCCTTCTTTTCCGGGAGCCCATTCGGACAGAACTCCCAAGTTAAGCGTGCTCAGCTTCGAGTAATTTTGGGATGGTGATGGGCCTCTAACCCCTCGTTGGTTACCCCATGTGGAAGGTGTGAGATGCAGTGTTGTGGAAGTTTTTCCCTTAGCAAAGATGCCAAGGATCGAATCCCCAGAGACTTCTAGGTTCAACAAGTAGGTGTCAACTGCTAACGGCGCCAGATATTAGCAATCAACGTGGACCTGCACACAGATACAAATAACTTTGCTCCCAACGAGTACAGAGAGGTTGTCAATCCCTCCGGCCTTGTAGTTCACAAAGGATTAAACGCAAATGATAGTAGTGATAGATAATGTTTGCAATAGTAAGTAAAAGCGAAAAGTAAATAGCGGATGTGATCAATGATGGTAATATGGACCAGAGTCTCATGATGTTCACTAGTGATGTCTCTCTCCCAAAAGACGATAAAACAGCTATGTGAGGTAAACGAATTACAGCTGGGCAATTGACAGGACCACGAACGCGAACCAATGCTGACTACATTGCAAGAAAGGTTGAGGTTCAAAGCATGGGCGGTACGCCAAAGTAAGTAGACCGAAATCCATCAATATCTACTACTAATCATCCACCTTGAGATATCTATCCAGAACATCTCGCTGGTATTAAGTTGCGAGCCCCACCCATAGTGTAAACTCAATGCAACAGACAACTGCATTAAAAGAACTTTGCGTAAAGTAAACAATCCTTGCACCCGCGGGCACAAGCACCGCTGTTTTCCCCCTTGTGACAACAGCACATCCCCTAGACTCATGTTTCTGTCACTCAAGCTAGTCATCGAGGGGCATGAACCCACAATCGAGCATAACGTTCCCTCTTGGAGTCACTACGTATTACTTGGCCAAAGCAATAAATAACAACGGAGAACATGCAAGAATTACTTATGAACATAAATATAAAAGAGGTAGATCAAATATATTACTCAATCACAATCTGAACATAATCTCATAATCCATCGGATCCCAGCAAACTCATCATAGCAACAGCATAAGGATTACATATGTGCCTCGATCATGTAGGGCAGCTCACGAGGACTAATTAGTGAAGCACAAGAACGGGAGGAGAACATCACATAGCTACTGGTCAAGGACTCATGGTCCAAGGGAGACTACTCACAACTCATCTGGGAGGCGTCCACGGTGGTGGAGAGGCTCCCGATGGTGATCCTCCCCTCCGGCAGGGTGCCGGGAAGAGTTCTCCTGGTGCTCCCGATCTTGGAAGCGGCGGCGGCGGCGGAACAGAGATGAGATCGCGAAAAAGAGTTCCCGTCCCAAGGGTTTCGAAGGACGCTCTAAATATATGCCAAAGGGGGGCACCAGACGGGGCTTGGGGGCCCAGGCGCCCCCCCGGCGCGGCCCAGGGGGGGGCGCCGCCATGGCGCCTGGGGCCCTGGTGCCCCCCCCCCCCCCGGTTGTCCTTCGGGCGCAAGGTAGGTTCTGGAACACTGATTTTTTATATAATTTTTCTGGATTTTTCCTGGCAGTTCTCGTAATGTGAAAACCTGAAATACAAAAACAGCCAAAAACAGAAACTGGCACTGGGGTGCACTGGATTAGTAGGTTAGTCCAAATATGATCAAAAGTGTATGGAAGTGTATAAATATCATAGCAATATCACCCAAAAGTGGCATGGAGCAAGCAGAAATTATAGATACGTTTTGGACGTATCAACATCCCCAAGCTTAATTCCTGCTCGTCCTCGAGTAGGTAAATGATAACAAGAATAATTTCTGTGGTGACATGCTATTAACCATATAGGACTTTTCATAGTCATATGACAAAAGCTTACTGAGACAATGAATCTGTAGTAATTAAGTTGCCTCATGAGAAAATCACAAATGACTGAAAGTTTTACAACATGAAACTGAAACATCAAAAAGATTTGCAATGAACATGATGTGCAAATATGATAAAGTGATATCTAGCTTGCCCCCTTTAGTGAAGCAAAACATAAATGCAGGGGCACCTTCAAGGTTTAAGTGATGACTAGATATAATGATTTCAAAATAAACGATATCACAATCATGCAAAAGACAATGCTACTTTGGGACAATGCACATTACACTCAGAATGACAATCATGCTCTCAGTAGTTGGTGCTTGAAGAAAGAAGGTGGAGACTCATAAAAGTAAAAGAATGGTTATGTGCTAGAGCTTTTTTTTTTGAAAACATAGAAGCAATTTTGTCAACGGTAGTAGTACTTTATATGTGTCATGCATAAGACATCCTATAAGTTGCAAGCCTCATGCATCGAATACCAATAGTGCTCGCACCTTGTCCTAATTAGCTCGGATTTGCATGGGTTATCATTGCATTACATATGTTTCAACCAAGTGTCACAAAGGGGTACCTCTATGCCACCTTTACAAAGGTCCAAGGAGATAAATCGCATTTGATTTCTCGTTTTTGATAGATCTCAACTTGAGGACATCCATACCGGGACAACATAGAAAATAGATGATGGACTCCTCTTTAATGCATAAGCATATTCTCATAAGAGATTGAGGATTAATGTCCAAGCTAAAACTTCCACCATGATACATGGCTTTGGTTGGCGGCCCAATGTTCTTCTCTAACAATATGCATGCTCAACCATTCAACCCATGGCAAATCACCCTTACTTCAGACAAGATGAACATGCATAGCAACTCACATGATATTCAACAAAAGTGTGACAGTTGATGGCGTCCCCAGAAACATGGTTACCGCTCAACAAGCAACTTATAAGAAATAAGATACATAAGTGACATATTATTTACCACAATAGTTTTTAAGCTATTTTCCCATGAGCTATGTATTGCAAAGTTAGTCTGCTTAGTACAGGTGGAGGTTAGCAAAAGACTAGGAGCGACCAACTAAGAGAGCAATGACGGTCATAATCATGCAGAGCGACAAAGCAACATTGAATCAGGCATGGTAGTTTTATCGTTATTCGGAAATAAAAGATCATCAAGGCTTGACAGACTTTCTTTACAGTCTTAAATATGCGTGAGCATACGCCAAGTCAATCAAAATAAATTCTTGAAGGAAGATATTACTAAACCATACCACATCATAGGCAAACAAATCATGTTGGTACTCCAATAACACATTGGGAATCCCCCAGCTATTTGAGACTAACCATAAGAAAACCTGAACTACTAAGCGCCATTATGCACGTAGCATCTTTATCATAGACATATTAACCAATGCAACGGAAGCAAACTCTCTTAATACGATAAGCATGATAATTAAAGAGAGTTCAAGCAACCAACTAAACAAAAGCTCTTTGAAAAGATAAGCATGAATACTAAGAGCAGAGCATGATAGTAGCTATTAAAAGACAAAGAACACACACAGCAAAGATAGACATGAAAATTCTATGTTATGTTCTAGGTAGAAGTGGAGCGTGTTTCTCTCCCACATAAAGAACGCTGAGTTCTGACTCGTTATGAAAAACCTAAAAGAAAACTAAAAGCAAGACGCTCCAAGCATAGCACATAACACATGACGTGATAAAAATATAGCGGAACGAAAGACGAACTGATAATGTTGATGGAGAAGGGGATGCACGGGGGCATCCCCAAGCTTAGACGCTTGAGTCTCCTTGAATATTTCTTGGGGGTGCACGGGGGCATCCCCAAGCTTGAGCGCTTAACACTCCTGAATCTTTTTATCATCTTCCCTCGCACACTTGAAAACTCCCTTCATACATAACTCATTATAATCTGATTAGCGAGGTTAGTACCCTTAATAAAATAATTGTTCCTTGCTGGAAATAAAGATATTCTTGAAGGTCTACAGTTTCTCAAGATTGCCAAAAGGTTTTTGCAAAGAAAAAGCAAGCTCTTGGTTTGCAAAATGAAGGAAAGGTAAAACAGGACAGAATCTGTGAAAAACAGAACAGCAGGTAGTAAATGATTTGTTCGGGGTACTTCTGCAACTCAAATCAAAAAACTCAGAACAGAAGCATGAAAGACAATTATATAGAGAACGCTGTCGAAAACATTCAGACCAAAAAGATGATCTGGTGATTTTATACGAATTTTTCTATCCAAGGACAGAATCTGTTTCCTGGGCAGCACCTCACAACTTTTGAACTTTCTAGCAATCAGAGGCTATACTTGGCACAAATATGAAAAGCAAAGATACAATGATGATGCTACTGTAGTAAACAACATCAAGACACAACAAAAGCAAAATAAATGTATTCATTGGGTTGCCTCCCAAAAGCGCTTTCTTTTATGCCTTTAAGCTAGGCATAAGACTTTAATGATGCTCATGTAGGAATAAGAATTGAAGAACAAAAGAGAGCATCAAGAAGCAAATACCAAACACATTTAAGCCTAACATGCTTCCTATGCATAGGAATATTGCAATAGAATAATTCATTGAAGCACAAAGCAATAAGCATAGGAAGACAAAACAAGTGCAGCTTCAAAACCTTCAACATAAAGAGAGGGAACTTTATATTATTGAAATATCTATAAGCATATGTTCCCTTCTCATAATAATTTTCAGTGGGATCACGAATAAACTCAACAATATAAGAATCACATAAAGCATTGTTACCATGATCCACATGCAAAAAGCTACTCTTACTCTCCACATAAGCATAATGAAGAGGATAAAACTTAGTATAAAAGAGAGACATAAGCTCTTGCCAATCAAGCAAGTGCGAGTTATCGAGAAGCTTATACCAATCTGAAGCCTTATCTATAAGTGATACGGCGAACAATTTCCTCATGACAAACTCCCTTGATACACCTGCAAGCTTAAATAATGAACATAGTTGTGACAGATATAGCAAGTGTTCACCGGGATGTCTGTCTCCTGCATAGCGATTAGCAAAAACATAATCAATAATACCAGCTGGTATTTTATAGGGCACAATTTCAGTAGGGGGAGCAGCAACCACCACAGGTGTGGGGCGTCTTCCCGCAAGCAACGATCCAATAGCAAGGTTGTTCATAAGCATAACTAGTGAAATACATAAAGAAAACTGAAAGGTAAACTAACAAGACTAAAAGCAAAGGTAAAAGATAGCGTGCAACTCCCCTATCCTGAAGAGTGGAGTCCCCGGCAACGGCGCCAGAAAAACTCCTTGATGGGCCTCTAACCCCTCGTTGGTTACCCCAAGTGGAAGGTGTGAGATGCAGTGTTGTGGAAGTTTTTCCCTTAGCAAAGATGCCAAGGATCGAATCCCCAGAGACTCCTAGGTTCAACAAGTAGGTGTCAACTGCTAACGGCGCCAGATATTAGCAATCAACGTGGACCAGCACACATATACAAATAACTTTGCTCCCAACGAGTACAGAGAGGTTGTCAATCCCTCCGGCCTTGTAGTTCACAAAGGATTAAACGCAAATGATAGTAGTGATAGATAATGTTTGCAATAGTAAGTAAAAGCGAAAAGTAAATAGCGGATGTGATCAATGATGGTAATATGGACCGGAGTCTCATGATGTTCACTAGTGATGTCTCTCTCCCAAAAGACGATAAAACAGCTATGTGAGGTAAACGAATTACAACTGGGCAATTGACAGGACCACGAACGCAAACCAATGCTGACTACATTGCAAGAAAGGTTGAGGTTCAAAGCATGGGCGGTACGCCAAAGTAAGTAGACCAAAATCCATCAATATCTACTACTAATCATCCACCTTGAGATATATATCCAGAACATCTCGCTGGTATTAAGTTGCGAGCCCCACCCATAGTGTAAACTCAATGCAACAGACAACTGCATTAAAAGAACTTTGCGTAAAGTAAACAATCCTTGCACCCGCGGGCACAAGCACCGTTGTTTTCCCCCTTGTGGCAACAGCACATCCCCTAGACTCATGTTTCTGTCACTCAAGCTAGTCATCGAGGGGCATGAACCCACAATCGAGCATAATGTTCCCTCTTGGAGTCATTACGTATTACTTGGCCAAAGCAATAAATAACAACGGAGAACATGCAAGAATTACTTATGAACATAAATATAAAAGAGGTAGATCAAATATATTACTCAATCACAATCTGAACATAATCTCATAATCCATCGGATCCCAGCAAACTCATCATAGCAACAACATAAGGATTACATATGTGCCTCGATCATGTAGGGCAGCTCATGAGGACTAATTAGTGAAGCACAAGAACGGGAGGAGAACATCACATAGCTACTGGTCATGGACTCATGGTCCAAGGGAGACTACTCACAACTCATCCGGGAGGCGTCCACGGTGGTGGAGAGGCTCCCGATGGTGATCCTCCCCTCCGGCAGGGTGCCGAGAAGAGTTCTCCTGGTGCTCCCGATCTTGGTAGCGGCGGCGGCGGCAGAACAGAGATGAGATCGCGAAAAAGAGTTCCCGTCCCGAGGGTTTCGAAGGACGCTCTAAATATATGCCAAAGGGGGGCACCAGACGGGGCTTGGGGGGACCAGGCGTTTTTCTGGATTTTTCCTGGCAGTTCTCGTAATGTGAAAACCTGAAATACAAAAACAGCCGAAAACAGAAACTGGCACTGGGGTGCACTGGATTAGTAGGTTAGTCCAAATATGATCAAAAGTGTATGGAAGTGTATAAATATCATAGCAATATCACCCAAAAGTGGCAGGGAGCAAGCAGAAATTATAGATACGTTTTGGACATATCAGATGGGTGACCGACCGGGAAGTTTCTCCCGGGTGCGCATGAGTGAGGACAAAGTGCGCAGAAAAGACTAGTATTGATATGTGGGGCCAGTCTAGATCCCGCCAGGAGTAACGACCACCGGCGGTTGTGTCCGGGGCATTACAAGTTGATATCAGAGCCGACCCTCGCGGTTACACGGATTTTTGCGGACAGGTGCGCGGTCATGTTGTGCATGACGTTTGTGACCCGTCGTGGCACACGACATGTCACATGTGCCGGACTAGAAGCACAGACGTATGTGCCCAGAGGGAACATTCCTGTGGCCCGACGAGGACGTCGGTTCCTCTGAGTGGGGGTGTATGTGATAGCCTGACTTATTAGGGATGATATACTACTCATATCAATAAGGAATTCCTTCTTTTCTGGGAGCCCATTCGGATAGAACTCCCAAGTTAAGCGTGCTCAGCTTGGAGTAATTTCGGGATGGGTGACCGACCGGGAAGTTGCTCCTGGGTGCGCATGAGTGAGGACAAAGTGCGCATAAAAGACTAGTATTGATATGTGGGGCCAGTCTAGATCCCGCCAGGAGTAACGACCATCGGCGGGTGTGCCCGGGGCATTACTACAAGCGAGGTCTAAGCTTGGTGGATTAGATACGTCCATTTTGCATCACGCTTTTATGTTGATATTTATTGCACTATGGGTTGTTATTACATATTATGTCACAATACTTATGCCTTTTCTCTCTTATTTTACAAGGTTTACATGAAGAGGGAGAATGCCGGCAGCTGGAATTATGGGCTGGAAAAGGAGCAAACATTCGAGACCTATTCCGCACAACTCAAAAATCCCTGAATCTCCACGAAACTTCGTTTCAGAAAATATAAAAAAATCTGGCGAAAGAAGTACAGAAGGGGGGCCACACACCGTCCACGAGGGTGGGGGGCGCCCCCCTGTGCGCGCCACCCTGCCTTGTGGGCCACCTAGTGACCCCCCGATGCCCATCTTCTGCTATATGAGGTGTTTTGACTTGGAAAAAATCATAACGAGGCTTCCGGGACGAAGCGCCGCCGTCTCGAGGCGAAACCAATCTAGGGCTCCGGCGGAGCTGTTCTGTCGGGGACACTTCCCTCTGGGAGGGGGAAATCATCGCCACTGTCATCACCAACAACTCTCCCATCTTGCGGGGGCGGGGGGGGGGGGGGGGGGAGGTTATCTTCATCAACATCTTCACCAACACCCTCTCCTCCCAAACCCTGGTTCATCTCTTGTATCCAATCTTTGTATCAAAACCTCATATTGGTACCTGTAGGTTGCTAGTAGTGTTGATTACTCCTTGTAGTTGATGCTAGTTGGTTTACTTGGTGGATGATCATATGTTCAGATCCATTATTCATATTAATACCCCTCTGATTATGAACATGAATATGCTTTGTGAGTAGTTACGTTTGTTCCTGAGGACATGGGAGAAGTCTTGCTATAAGTAGTCATGTGAATTTGGTATTCATTTGATATTTTGATAAGATGTATGTTGTCTTTCCTCTAGTGGTGTCATGTGAACGTCGACTACATGACACTTCACCATTGTTTGGGCCTAGAGGAAGACATTGGAAGTAATAAGTAGATGATGGGTTGCTAGAGTGACAAAAGCTTAAACCCTAGTTTAAACGTTGCTTCGTAAGGGGCTGATTTGGATCCACATGTTTCATGCTATGGTTAGGTTTACCTTAATACTTCTTTTGTAGTTGTGGATGCTTACAATAGGGGTTAATCATAAGTGGGATGCTTGTCCAAGAAAGGGCAGCACCCAAGCACCGGTCCACCCACATAACAAATTATCAAAGTAACAAACGTGAATCATATGAGCGTGATGAAAACTAGCTTGATGATAATTCCCATCTGTCCTCGGGAGCGTTTTCCTTTATATAAGAGTTTGTTCAGGCTTGTCCTTTGCTACAAAAAGGATTGGGCCATCTTGCTGCACCTTATTTACTTTTACTATTTGTCACTTGCTACAAATTATCTTATCACAAAACTATCTGTTACCGATAATTTCCTTACTGAAAACCGCCTATCATTTCCTTCTGCTCCTCGCTGGGTTCGACACTCTTACTTATAAAAAGGAGTACGATAGATCCCCTACACTTGTGGGTCATCATTTGCCTCGAATCCCCTCGGCTATCCACCTACTCCGGTCATCTCCGTCTACATTCTCTTCCTCCGTCAAGCTCGTGGTGACCTCCTGACTACGCTAATGTTGCTGGTTCGTCATATCGTCACCGGAATCGCCATCTCCGATGAGCTCCACCATTTGCCGTCTCTGTAGAAGAAACCCAAGTCGTTGTATGTCCACCTGAGCTATCTCTATGGGTGCATGATACGTCTCCAACGTATCTATTTTTCCAAACACTTTTACCCTTGTTTTGGACTCTAACTTGCATGATTTGAATGGAACTAACCCGGACTGACGATGTTTTTAGCAGAATTGCCATGGTGTTGTTTTTGTGCAGAAATAAAAAGTTCTCGGAATAACCTGAAAATCCACGGAGAATTATTTTGGAAAATATAAAAAATATCTGCGGAAAGATCTACGCCAGGGGGCCCACACCCTATCCACGACGGTGGGGGGTGCGCCCCCTCCCACTGGGCACGCCCTCCTGCCTCCTGGGCCGCTTGATGCTCCACCGACGTACCCCCGGACTCCATATATTCACTTTCGGGAGAAAAAAACCAGGGAGGAAGAATTATAGCGTTTTACGATACAGAGCCGCCGCCAAGCCCTAATCTCTCTCGGGAGGGCTGATCTGGAGTCCGTTCGGGGCTCCGGAGAGTGGAGATCGTCGCCATCGTCATCATCAACCTTCCTCCATCACCAATTCCATGATGCTCACCGCCGTGCTTGAGTAATTCCATCGTAGGCTTGCTGGACGGTGATGGGTTGGATGAGATTTACCATGTAATTGAGTTAGTTTTATTAGGGTTTGATCCCTAGTATCCACTATGTTCTAAGATTGATGTTGCTATGACTTTGCTATGCTTAATGCTTGTCACTAGGGCCCGAGTGCCATGATTTCAGATCTGAATCTATTATGTTTTCATGAATATATGTGTGTTCTTGATCCTATCTTGCAAGTCTATAGTCACCTACTATGTGTTATAATCCGGCAACCCCGAAGTGACAATAATCGGGACCACTCCTAGTGATGACCTTAGTTTGAGGAGTTCATGTATTCACTATGTGTTAATGCTTTGGTCCGGTACTCTATTAAAAGGAGGCCTTAATATCCCTTAGTTTCCGATAGGACCCTACTGCCACGGGAGGGTAGGACAAAAGATGTCATGCAAGTTCTTTTCCATAAGCACGTATGAATATATTCGGAATACATGCCTACATTACATTGATGAACTGGAGCTAGTTCTGTGTCACCCTAGGTTATAACTTTTACATGTTGAATTGCATCCGACATAATTTCCCATCACCGATCCAATGCCTACGAGCTTTTCCCATATTGCTTGTTGCTTATTTACTTTCCCGCTGCTACTGTTACAAAAACTACAAAAACACTACTGTTACTTTAATTGCCGCTACCGCTATCTCCATATTACTTTGCTACTAAATTACCTTGCTGCAGATACTAAGTTTCCAGGTGTGGTTGAATTGACAACTCAGCTGCTAATACTTAAGAGTATTCTTTGGCTCCCCTTGTGTCGAATCAATAAATTTGGGTTGAATACTTTACCCTCGAAAACTGTTGCAATCCCCTACACTTGTTGGTTATCAAGACTATTTTCTGTCGCCGTTGCCTGGGAGCATAGCTCTATTCTTTAAGTCACTTGGGATTTATATCTGTTGATCACTATGAATAATTTGAAGGACTCCAAAACCAAGATCTATCCCTCAACTACGAGGGGAGGTAAGGAACTGCCATCTAGCTCTGCACTAGATTCTCCTTCTGTTATGAGTAAACTTGCGACACCTACTCCTGTTATTGAATCTGATATGTCGTATGTTCTTGATGACGCCACTTTTGCTATGTATGATGAAACTACTTCTATGCCTGATAATACTTTGCCACTAGGTGAATTTCTAGATGAACAAATTGCTAAGGTTAGGGAGAATGCAAATATTGAAACTGATAATATTTATGAAAGTGATGATGAAGCTTCTCCCCCTAGATATGAATTGCCTGTTGTTCCTGAGGGTTATGTTATGGATGAAGAAACTGCTAGAGACTTTCTTTCTTGCAACGATAGATATGATCTTAAGAAATTATTAGCTAAGATGAAAGAAAAGTCCTTGAATGCTAGAATGAAACATGACCCTGCTTTTGCTACTTCACCTATCTTTGTTACGGATAAGGATTATGATTTCTATGTTGATCCTAAGTTAATTACTTTGGTTGAATCTGATCCTTTCCATGGCTATGAGTCTGAAACGGTTGTGGCACATCTTACCAAGTTGAATGATATAGCCACGCTGTTTACCAACGATGAAAAGATTCGTTATTACTATATCCTTAAGTTCTTTCCTTTCTCATTAAAGGGTGATGCTAAGACTTGGTTTAATTCTCTTGATCATGGTTGTGTGCGTAGTCCCCAGGATATGATGTATTACTTCTCTGCTAAATATTTTCCCGCTCATAAGAAGCAAGCTGCCTTACGGGAAATTTATAACTTTGTGCAAATTGAAGAAGAGAGTCCCCCACAAGCTTGGGGGAGGCTTCTCCGGTTACTTAATGCTTTGCCTGATCATCCTCTTCAGAGGAACGATATACTTGATGTCTTTTATAATGGACTAACCGATGCTTCCAGAGACCACCTAAATAGTTGTGTTGGTTGTGTTTTCAGGGAAAGAACAGTTGATCAAGCTGAATTACTATTGAATAATATGCTAGCCAATGAAAATAATTGGACACTTCCTAAACCAGCCCCTAAGCCAACTCCGAAGAAAAGAGGTGTTCTATTTCTCAGTCCTAAAGATATGCAAGAGGCAAATAAATCTATGAAAGAAAAAGGTATTAAAGCTGAAGATGTTAAGAATTTACCACCTATTGAAGAAATACATGGTCTTGATAACCCGACACAGGTAGTAAAGGTAAATTCTCTTTATAAATTTGATGAAGGTGATATTCCTCGTTATAAGTCTGCTAGCCAATGCTTAGATGAGTTTGACAATTTCATTGTGAAACAAGAAAACTTCAATGCTTATGTTGGTAGACAATTGCAATGTAATGCTTATATGATTGAACGCTTGAGTGATTATATTTCTAGAGTTAAAGGTGAACTGAAACTCATTAGTAAAGATGCTTCTGTGGTTACCACTCAAGTAGAACAAGTATTTAAGGCTCAGAATGATTTGCTAAATGAATTAAATAGTAAGAATGATGATAATGCCATTAGAGTTGTGACTAGACGTGGCAGAATGACTCAGGAACCTCTGTATCCTGAAGGCCACCCTAAGAGAATTGAGGAAGATTCTCACAGAACTAATTTAGATGCACCTAGTTCTTCTAAGAAGAAGAAAAAGAAATATGATAGAACTTTGCATGCTTCTAGTGAACCTGTAGCTGAAACACCTAAGAATCCCAATGATATATCTATTTATGATGCTGAGACACAATCTGGTAATGAACATGAACCTAGTGATAATGTTTATGATGATGTTCATGATGATGCTCAGCCTAGCAATGATAATGATGTAGAAATTGAACCTGATGTTGATCTTGATAACCCATAATCAAAGAATCAACGTTATGATAAGAGACTTTGTTGCTAGGAGGCACGGTAGGGAAAGAGAACCATGGGTTCAGAAACCCATGCCTTTTCCTCCGAAACCATCCAAGAAAAAGGATGATGAAGATTTTGAGCGCTTTTCTGAAATGATTAGACCTATGTTTTTGCCTATGCGTTTGACTGATGTGCTTAAAACAAATCCTTATGCTAAGTATATGAAAGATATTATTACCAACAAAAGAAAGATACCTGAAGTAGAAATTTCCACCATGCTTGCCAATTACACTTTTAAAGGTGGAATACCTAAAAAACTAGGAGATCCATGAGTACCTACTATACCTTGCTCCATTAAAAGAAACTATGTTAAAACTGCTTTATGTGATCTTGGAGCCGGTGTTAGTGTTATGCCTCTCTCTTTATATAGTAAACTTGACTTGAGTAAGTTGACACCTTGTTAGTGCATCTAGTGCCCCTCAGTGATTTTGGTGTATTGAAGACTTATAGGTTAAGGGACTAATGTGTTTATGAGTGTACACAGGTCTATAAGTCTATGAGGAGTTTGATTATTACAGGGAAAGTCGACACCTAAAAATGAAGTTCTTCGACCGAAGACTTTGGATTTCTGAAGACTTTCTAAAGACTTTGAAAGTGAAGAAATTGGTGTGACCCTGAAGACTTGGTATTCATTTGAGGATCCTGAAGCATGACGACTTTTGTTTTTATAGTCTCATTTTCTCTTTTTTGAGTCATAGGAAACACCGTACTATTAAAGGGGGTTGAGGAAATACTAAGGAAAAATTTCCATGTGATGCTCAACTCAAAATCCTACACCTACCAATCCCTTCGAGTGAAGCCATTGGAAATCTCATATAGTTCAGTCATATTCTTCAGTGACAGAGACGAAGTTCTTCTGGTCTCTAAGGAATTTGTTCTGACTGAGGAGTTAGGAATTCGTCAGTGCGAGTTGCCTACACAGTGAGGAACATGATAGCCCTGAGGAATTTGATACTCAAATTTCTGACCGTTGCTGTGCTAAGCGCCAGCTGTCCCAAAATATCTACCTACCTAACGGTCATATCATTAAAGGGCATTTATGTCTTATCATGTCGGGATGCTCCAATAGCCGCCCCCTACAACCACTAGCTGGTTGGCTGCTCCGCGAGAAACTGACACTTGTCATAAGAGCAACCCATCCTCCGAGGACTTTGAGCGAAAATCATCAAGTGAGGAAAAACCCAAAACCAAACCCAAAAGTGATTGAGCATCACTGAAGAGATTGATCCTGCGTGGATCCGACGCTTGTTACCTTTGAAGACTGTGCTTCTTCCAGATGGTTAGGCGTCATGGTCTAGAGCATCCAAGAGGAATTGTGGATCGCCGAGTGACCAAGTCTGTGAAGGTTCGGAAGTCACCTGAAGACTTACCAGGAGTGATTGGGTGAGGTCTGTGTGACCTTAGCTCAAGGGGAATACGGTGAGGACTTGGTGTCTTGGACTGTGTGTCCTTGACTGGGTGTCCGGGACTGTGTGTCCTCATGTTTAAATACCTAGCCGCCCTAACCAGATGTACAACTTAGACAGCAGTTGGAACTGGTCTAACAAATCATTGTCTTCACCAGGCTTACTGGTTCTATTTCTTCAACTCTTTGAATTCCTTGTATCTGTGTTTTGTGCTTGTTCATATCCGTTTGAAGACTTTGACTCAAGACTTTCTCAATTTCCTCAGTTCATTTTCTTCAGTATGTTTGTTTTCATTATGTGTTATCCTGTGATTACGCTTTCTGTACGCTGTGTTCATCTTCATTTCATGATGACCTTGCTTATATTCTACTATGTTTACTTCTGAGTACTTATTCCGCTGCAAGTAGTTCTTCGCTAAGGATTTTCCTCAACAGCAAATTCCTCAATGAAGAATTCATAAAAATCGCCTATTCACCCCCCTCTAGTCGATATAACGCACTTTCAATTGGTATCAGAGCAAGGTACTCCCTTGTTTTGTGTGATTTTGGTTTAACCGCCTGGAGTTTTAGTTATGTCGACCGCAGGTATGATCAAGGTCTCAGCTGGGTGTCCTACCTTCGATGGGACGGACTATCCCTATTGGAAGAACAAGATGCGAATGCATCTTGAGGCAATTGATAACGATCTCTGGTATGTTGTGGAAAATGGTGTTCCCTCGGTATCACCTTCTCTGAATGCTGCTGATGTGAAGAGATTCAAGCAACTCGATTCTCAAGCGAAGAATATCATTTGTGGCCATCTGAGCAAAGGACAGTATGGAAGAGTGAGTGCTTTGGAAACTACGAAGCTTATCCAGGATAGGCTGTCCAAAGTCAACGTAGGAGTCTCAACACAGCGTGACTCTCAAGTTGATGTTCTTCGCAATCTCTTCAACCGTTTCAAAACACTTGACAATGAAAATGTTCAGCAAACCTTTGATCGTCTCACTGACATCTCAAATGAACTTCAAGCACTTGGTGCCACTGACATCACCGACCATGAAGTGGTGAAGAAATTGCTGAGATCGCTTGATTCCTCATTTGACACTCTGGCATTGATGATTCAAAAGCGTGGTGATTACAAGTCACTTGATCCCGCTGATATCCACGAAAGGCTAAACACTCATGAGTTCCAGCTTGCTGAAAAGAGAGATCTCTATGGTCCAAGCTATGGTAGATCATGTGCCCTGAAGGCCAAGGTCGTCTCTGAATCTGAAGGTGAAGATTCTGGTAGTAGCCTTGGTGATCCTGAAGAATTGAGCCAGGAGCTAGCATTGCTTGTGAAGAAATTCCAAATGTTCTCAAGACGTGGTCTCTTTGGAAAGTTCCCTAAGAGAAATGATTCCCATCCAGTGACTACAACAAACGGCTATGTCACAAATGCAAGAAGCCTGGTCACTACATTCAAGATTGTCCTCAGTGGGAAAAGGAATCCAAAAAGAAGAAATACAAGGATTACAGTTCTGATGATACAAAGAAGAAGAAGAAGAAATCGTCAAAATCTTCATCATCAAAATCCTCAAAGTCTTCATTTCACAAGAAGAACAACTCCAAAAAGGCTTGGGCATTCATTGGCAAGGAAATGGACTCTGAAGCTGAATCTGAGGATCATGAGGAAGAGGAGGAATCTGAGGAATCCGAATCTGGTGTGGCAAGTCTAGCTCTCGCTACTGCATTCGTCAGCAAGTCTATCTTCAACACCAAAGAAAACGATTTCACCAACAAGACTGATGATAACAATGATGACTATGCTCCCACCTATTGCTTCATGGCAAAGGGTGCCAAGGTACTCAAATATCCCTCATCTGAATCCAGTGAGAATGAATCTGATGAAATCCTTAAGCCCAGCTATTCTAAACTTGCTAAAATTGTTGTGCAACAACAAAAGGCTCTTGATAAGGTTCAAAACATGTTAGATAAAAGTGATGATATGTTGGGTGAAGAAATGGATCGAACAAAAATCTTGACTGAAAATCTTCAGAGACTTCAGTCCAAGTGCGATAACCTTCAAAGTCATCATAACACTCTCTTGTCTGATCATGAGAAGCTTTCTTATGAATTTCTTCAAAGAAAGCAAGATCTTGAAAAGCTAAGAGTGAGTTATGAAGATCTTCAGAAGGAGCGCGATTCATTACTTGCTCAACAAATCAGCGCTTCCCAGGAAGAATTCATTCCTCCATGCTTGAAATGCATTGAACGTGAAACTGCAAATTCTTCACCTGAATGTTCAAATGCTTCAAATGCTAAAAATTCTTCAACTGTCTCTGTTATCACTAATTCCTCATCTGAGGACACTACTAGTATCACTGACAATGCAGGGCTGAAGGAATTGTACATGACAGGCATGTACAAAAGCCTCAAAGGGCATTAGACTCTTTGTGATGTGCTTAAAAAGCAGATCCTCAACAGGAACCCTAGGAAAGAGGGAATTGCCTTTGAGAGGAAACTTAATGCTGATGGTTTATATTGGAAGCCTAAGTAGTATCCCAAAACCTCATGGGTTGCTGCAAAGGGACCTCCAATTGATCCATCCAATTTATCTGGCTTTACATGTGAATCTCCTCATTCTTCTGATGAGTCATTTGACTCTAACTATAAACTGTTCAAAAATCAGATTGGTGAAGTGTTTGCTAGATATGTTGGAACTAACTGCAGGAATGGTCCCTCTATGAAGAAAATCTGGGTTCCTAAGAGGCACCTTGAAAATCTTGAAGTGAATGTCCTCATGACACCTCGTGTGAGGAATAGGAACCCCAGATCCAATTCTTCATATCGATCAAAATCTTCAGATGGAGTAAAATCCTCATACGGATTCAATTCCTCATATGGATCAAATTCCTCAAAAGGATCAAAGTCCTCATATGAATATCATCGCGCTAACAACTCTGTCTCGCAGGGAAAAGCTAAGGGCTATGAATATGAGCACTATTCTTCTAACCATTATGTTCATAAGTCCTCGGAGAATTACTCTGCTTATTCATATGCTTATCCTAACTCCTCTTATGTGAAACGAAATGGGCTGGCGTCTATGCCACCTTTTTCATATGGAGCTCGCAGAGTGATGAACTCTTTGCTACCCCTTCAGATGTGGGTAGTGAAGAAAAAGAACTAATCTCTTCTGCAGCGTCAGGTCTCCAGACGTACTCAAACGTCTCAAGAATTTGCTAGAGACCTGAAAAATGCCTGAAAGGACGCAGTCTAATCACGAAGAAATGAACTCTCATTTCTCACATCCTCATACTATTTTATCTGTTGCATTGCTTGATGAAATTGATCTGGTGATTTGATGTCATATTCCTCACTGATGAAGTATATGAGTGTAAGTTGTACTAATTCATCTGCAGGATGATCAACCCAAAGCCACTGAGTGGGTCCTCGATAGTGGATGTACAAATCACATGACTGGTGACAAGAATCTCTTAATGGATGCTCCCTTATCACCATCTCATCTAAAGCACATCATCTTCGCTGACAAAGGCAAAAGTCAAGTATTGGGTCTGGGTAAAGTCATGCTTGTCGAGTCCTTAGGATACAACCTCATGTATGTCTCAATGCTTTCGATTTGGATATGGTTGTTGCTTTTGGCAAACATCGTTGTGCTGTGATCTTGGAATCTGACAACTCCATAGTCTTCGAAGGCTTTATAAGAGGAGACTTGTATATTGTTGACTTCTCTACAGGACCTCAACCAGCTGTGTGTGTCTACTTGCAAAAGCTTCAGAAGGCTGGCTATGGCATCGACGACTTGGTCATGCAGGCATGAGGAATTTGCACACGATTGCGAAGAAGAAGCATGTCATTGGCATTGAGAATGTCAAATTCCTCAAGGATCACTTATGTGGTGTCTGTGAAGCTGGAAAGATGACCAAGGCCAAGCATCCAGCAAAGACTATCATGACTACTACTCGGCCATTTGAATTGCTTCACATGGATCTCTTTGGTCCTAATCATTATTCTGCAGTTTCAAATGATGCTTCTCAATATGGATTTGTTATTGTTGATGATTACTCTCGATATACATGGGTACACATTGTTACTTACAAACATGAAGTGCAGGAAGTCTTCAAACGATTTTCCTCGAGGGCTTCAGCCAACTTTGGTGTGAAGATCAAGCACATCAGAAGTGACAATGGAACTGAGTTCAAGAACTCTGGTCTCGATGACTATCTTGATAAACTTGGTATTACTCATGAGCTATCTTCTCCTTATACTCCTCAGCAAAATGGCGTCGTGGAGCGCAAGAACAGGACTCTTGTTGAGATGGCTCGCACTATGCTTGATGAATACAAAACGCCTCGTTGTTTCTGGATTGATGCAATTGATACTGTGTGCCACATCATCAACAGAGTATATCTTCACAAATTCTTCAAGAAGACTGCCTATGAACTCCTCACTGACAAGAAACCCAATGTGAGTTATTTCAAAGTCTTCGGTGCTAAGTGTTGGATTAGAGATCCTCATCACAACTCAAAATTTGCACCGAAAGCACATGAAGGGTTTATGCTTGGTTACAGAAAGGACTCGCACACCTACAGAGTCTTCAACAACGTTCTTCACAAGGTTGTCGAAACTGTAGATGTGCGGTTCGATGAAACTAACGGCTCGCAAAGAGAGCACCTGCCCACTGTGATAGATGAACCAGCACCTAAGGAGACTATCAAATTCATGGCTACTGAGGATGTCATTCCTACCGAAGAATCTGCTAAAGAATTCATTCCAGAACGTGAAGAACATCGAGCTGATGCACCTGAAGAAAATGCTGAAGAAAATGGTGCTGAGGAAAATGGTGATCAAATTCCTCGACGACAACCAGCTCATCCTAGCGTTGCGAAAGAAGTGCAGATTGAGAAAATCATCAGCGACATCAATATACCAGGTCCTCTCACACGCTCAAAAGCTTCACATTTATCTAACTTTTGTGGTCACTTTTCTTTTGTCTCTATCACAGTGCCCACTAAGGTAGATGAAGCATTTCTGGAGCCTGGATGGATTCAAGCTATGCAAGAAGAATTACATCAGTTTGAACTCAACTACGCCTGGGAACTGGTCAATCGTCCAGATCCTCACAAGCATAATATCATTGGCAGAAAGTGGATCTACCGCAACAAGCAAGATGAAAATGGCCTTGTGGTAAGGAATAAGGCACGGCTTGTAGCTCGAGGCTACACAGAGGTTGAAGGAATTTATTTCGATGAAACTTTTGCACCTGTTGCTAGACTTGAGGCTATTCGCATATTACTTGCTTATGCTAACCATCATGATATCATTCTCTATCAAGTGGATGTGAAAAGTGCATTCCTCAATGGTAAGCTTGAGGAAGAAGTATATGTTGCTCAACCCCAAGGTTTTGAAGATCCAAAGAATCCTGACGAAGTCTTCAAACTCAATAAGGCTCTCTATGGCCTCAAGCAGGCCCCTTGGGCTTGGTATGATACTTTGAAGGAATTCCTCATGAAGAAAGGCTTCAAACCCGGTTCACTCGATCCAACTCTTTTCACTAAATCTTATGATGGTGAATTATTTGTGTGCCAAATATATGTTGATGATATTATCTTTGGCTGTACTGACCAACGCTATAGTGATGAATTTGCCTATATGATGAGTGAAGAGTATCAAATGTCTATGATGGGAGAGTTGAAATTCTTCTTAGGTCTTCAAATTCGTCAACAACGCGATGGCATATTCATATCTCAGGAGAAATACCTCAAGGATGTACTGAGGAAATTCGGTATGCACGATTGCAAAGGCGTCAAAATTCCTATGCCCACAAATGGCCATCTGTGCACTGATGAAACTGGTATTGACTTCGATCATAAGGTATACCGCTCCATGATTGGTTCTTTATTGTACTTATGTGCATCTAGGCCAGATATAATGCTTAGTGTTTGCATGTGTGCCCGATTTCAAGCTGCACCGAAGGAATCACACCATAAGGTTGTGAAACATATTCTTCGATATCTAGCTCACACACCAACACTTGGATTATGGTACCCCAAGGGCTCGGCTTTTGATCTCATTGGATATTCGGACTCTGACTATGCTGGTGATCGTGTGGACCGCAAATAAACGTCTGGTACATGTCATTTCCTCGGAAGATCTTTGGTCTATTGGTCCTCGAAGAAACAGAACTATGTATCACTATCTACCACTGAAGCTGAGTATATTGTTGCTGGCTCTTGTTGTGCTCAATTGTTAAGGATGAAGCAAACTCTCAAGGACTATGGTGTCAACGTGAAGAATGTGCATCTACTCTGTGACAATGAGAGTGCCATCAAGATTGCTCACAACCCAGTTCAACACTCGAAGACAAAGCACATTCAGATTCGTCATCATTTTCTTCGTGATCATGTGTTGAAGGGCGACATCTCTATTGAACATGTGAAGATTGAAGAACAGCTAGCCGATATCTTCACAAAGCCCTTGAATGAGAAGAGATTTAGCAAGTTGCGGTGTGAGCTAAATATCTTAGAATCTTCTAATGTTCTTTGAATTGGACACTCATCCTAAGACTTATGCAAAATTGATGACTTAGATGTGCAACACATGAAGAATTTGTTTTTCTTCAATCAATGAAGAATAACGCTCTAAGTGTGAAGAAATTAATGAAGAAATTGACTCTCAGAACCCTACGACAATTGGACGCGGTGTCTGAAATCATCATTCTTATACGGTGGGTCACGCCACCACAAAAGTTGAAAATATTCAATTTGAGTTTTTGAAATTCCTCAGTTGTTCATATTCTTCAACTTTGCATTGTCTTCACTATTTCCGTCTCTGTTCTTCATTGGCTATATATATATATATGAGTTTATGTCCTCTACATCATTCACTTATTGCTATTTCTTCAAGTTGCTTTTTCTGCTAATTGAATGTGATCGGACCCTTCCCCCTCTATGCTACACTCAACCCATTCCATTCGCAAATTCTTCATATGCGTTCGATTTGAAACTTGTTCAAAATCTTCACTGTGTCCTTGTCAGCTGAAGAAATTGCGAATGCAACGTTAAAACTTATCCTTTCCAAAATTTTCGGTTTTGCCGCTCAAATCATTCCGCATCCCATGACAATACTTATCTATTCACCCACGATCTCACACGATCTCCACTACACAGTACGTGGGTGACACATGTCGTGCGAATGAGAAGGGTCAGGGGCACGTTCGTCCTATTTCTTCGGTCGAACGGTTTTTCACCTCAGCTATATATACCCCTCCCCTTCCCTCACTTCACTTTTACTCCGCTCATTCTCACTCTCCCGCTCGAGCTTCTCCAACCCTAGCGCCGCCGCTACTCCATCGTCACCGGTGAGGAAGAGCTTCGTTGCCTCGACCTCATCGTCGTCGTACTCGCGCCGACCGCGGATTTATTCACTCCGTCGCCGCCGTAGCTGTCTTCCTCCACCAAGTTAGGGCGTGGAAGATCTGCACAGACGAACTTCTCTTCTCCATCCCACAGTTCG
Source organism: Secale cereale (assembly GCA_902687465.1). Lineage (NCBI taxonomy): Eukaryota > Viridiplantae > Streptophyta > Magnoliopsida > Poales > Poaceae > Secale > Secale cereale. The sequence goes on along the minus strand of LR738715.1, from coordinate 680,717,045 downwards.
TCGTGTTCTTCATCCAGGGTAATTAAAAGTTATTTTTATTGCTCTCCTTGATTCATACATGTTCTTCAAAATTCTCAAAAGGTGTTTTCTTCATCAAATCTTCACACACTAAACACCTCACATATCCTCTGTTCTTGATTAAAATTCTCTAAGCTATGATTTTCTTCAAGATTCATCAATTGTGTGGATTTTTCAATCTATACAACTCTGGAACCTAAGACAAGAACGCTTTGTGAAATTCTTCAAGACTCATCTGGTCAAATTCCTCAAACTTGTTCTTTTTACAAAACCTTCTGAGAACGCATCTGACCTCTCCAAATTCCTCGCAACTATACTCTATTCACAAATACTCGTGTCTGCTGCTGAATCATTAAGTTCTCATCAACTTAACTCATTTGCAGCATTCCTTGAAGAAAAATTGCATACTTCTGTAGAGAATTCGATTGTTCAAATTCCTCATCTGAAGAAAATGGCTCACAGAAAGAAGCCGCAGAAAGGAGGAAAGAAGCTAGAGGTCAATACTGCTTTTGAACTGCCTGAAGACATTTATGCTGATTATTGCACCCCTGATGAGGCAAAATTCGACAAAGAGGACAAGAATCAGCGCAAAGTGTGCATACAAAGAATACAGAGGAGATGGGCACGTGGGTGGAGGGAGTACAGATATGCCACTCGAAAATACATGAAGAAATTCGCACTAAATCCTCCCTGCCCAAGACCTCCGCTGGCACATGGCCAAGTTGCTGATCCCACTAGCATTAAACGTGGTGAGGACTTTCCTGAAGAATGGGATAAGCGCCAGGCCAAGTTGGCCAGACAAGCAAAAGATGCAGTGAGGAAATTCAATGAAGACACTGATGCTGCCTCTGCTGAGGCTTCTGCTTCAAGCCTAAGAAGGCCATGGCTAAGAAGCCTGCTCACAAGCCAAGTGCTTCTTCCTCAGCAATGACCTCACGGTCAGTCTCTTCAAAGCCCTCACGGCAAATTCCTCAGACTACTCCTGCTCCTCCAAAGTCCCCAGCTCCTCCGCAAAAGTCTTCAGATGCTGCAACAAAGTCATCTGCTCCAGTGCATCTTGCCGCATGTCAGAGGACTGCAGGCATATCCATTGCCTCAGGAGCCTCTGCAAGCTCCTCAGCTGCCCCAAGTTCCTCAGTGATACCAAGTTCCTCAGCTGGTCCCTCGTTGCTAAAGAAAAAGACAACTGCTGGACGAGGATCTCGCCCAAGTCCTCATAAGAAGCAAGTTGCTTTCCAAGTGCCGTCTGATGACGAAACTGATGATGAAGAAACTAGTTCAAATCATCAGAGACAGACAAGAAAACGCCATTAGAGCCAAAGGAAGCAAAGTACCACTGTTGTTTGATCCCAAGGTGATCCTTGATTTCATTGATCTCTGGCATAAGGACCCAAACACTCCTATGCCTGACTTCAACCTGACTCCTAGCCAAAGTCATATGATGACCGCCTTCATAGGTGAAAAAAAAATGGAAGTTTGAACAGGCCAGGCAGTACAAGAAGGAGAGCTTTCTGTAGAAAAATGTTGTCAACATGACAACTGAAGAACTAGTCAAGATTCAGGGTGAAATCAAAACCCTCAGTGATGAATTTGAAGCATATAGTGCTGACTGGTTGGGCGCCAAAGTTAGATTTGTAAATTTGACCAAAGGTTTTTCTTCAAGTACTGCTCGCAAGACGCATATTGAAATTCCTCAGGCTGAAGAATCTGCTCAGTTTGCTGAAGGACATACCAGCCCCGCTGAGGAACATCAGGCTGCTGAAGAACATCCCAGGGCTCATGACTCCATTCCAGCCGCTGAAGAAATTGCCAGGGCAACCTCTAGTGTTGTGCCTGAAGGAAATGTCAGGCCAGCTAAAGCTCCAAAGGCTGTGCCTGAAGACCGTGAAGAAATCAGGACAACTGCATCAGTTGTGCCTGAAGAAAATGAACCAAATTCCTCTGCTGCTCCTGCGCCTACTCCAACTCCAATCCTTCCATCTGCATTAGATGTGAAGAAGACAAAGGCTGCAGAGCGTGCAATTGTAAAGAAAAGGAAGGCATCAGCTTCTTCAGATTCTTCAGTTCCGAAGAAAATGAAGCCATTGACAAGCTCGACTGAGAATCCGAATTATGTCATTCCAATTTCATCTGTGCCATCAAAGGACCTTGTTCCTTTTGATGAAGAATATGTGATTCCAAGTAAATCGGATGAAGACATTCCCTCTGCTCCTTCCTCAGAGCAGACGGATGAAGAAATTGAAGTGGATGCTATCCCTTCAACCCATGTCATCTCCTCGCCTATGCCTCTGTTTACTGCTGAAGAGGCCGGCGTTGAAGGAATGGAAGAACAAGACTCTGATGTGGACATTGGGAATGCCACTCCACTGATGATTGATGAATTCTGGGATAGTCAGCATCCAAATCCCCTTTGTTCACCCCACTCCAACAAATTCCTCATTCACCAGCACCAACTGTTCCATTGGGCTCTGAGGAAACTCATCCCACACAGTCTGTTCATGAAGACATTCCAGCCAGTTGTGCTGAAGAAACTGCTACTGCTGCTGAATCGATGAAGACTGCTGCTGAAGAGGAACCAGAAATTCCTCAGACTGAAGAATCTGAGATTGCAAATCCAGAGGTGGCGATGCAATTGACAGATACTCCTCAACCGAAGCCAAAGGATCTTTTCTCAAGGAAGCAATCTTTCAAGAAGGTTGATTTCTTCGGCGAGCATGTGTTCTTTACTGATTTCAATCCATATGACTCTGCTCGCATAAGGAAGAGGCGTTTCTGGACTGCCAGTCAGGCGAATTTCTATTCCTCAGTGGTTTACAACAAAGATAAAGTCTTCGATCATCGGCATATTCCTCACGTGGATATGGAGTCTCTTTGCCGTGTTTTGTGCCGGTCCTTAGTGTTCTTCATGACGCTGGACTGTTGGGTTTTTGCACAGATATATGCGATTGGAATGAAGAATTGATTCTTCAATTTTATGCAACCATGCACATCACCGGAAACTCTGAAGACATAAATTCATGGGTGCTGGACTGGATGTCTGAAGACACTCATTACAAAGCTCCAGCCTCTGAATTGCTTCAGGCTCTGCCCCTCAGTCCTCCAAATGAAGCAGCACGTTGCATTTATGAAGAAACTGAACTCACTGATCACTACATGCAAGTGCTCATGAAGCCTTTGAAGCCAGGTCAAGCCCCACGGACCAAATTCCTCGTGAAGGAATTGTTGTTTCTGCCACGGACTGTCTATCATATTCTGACGAAGACATTGAGTCCGATCAAGGGCCACGACTCGAATGATGAAGAAGTCGTTGGCATCATCAAGAATCTGCTATTCAACATCATCCATAACTATTCCCACGTAGCTGGTTAGTGCGTATAGGCCAATGGCCAGACTCAGATCAAATATCCAAACTCGTTAAGCGTGTTATTATGAAATAATCACGGACAACGACCAGGGCCAGGCCACCTCTCGACTGGGTGTCTCAACCTGCCCTGTCGCTCCGCCACAAAGATCGACACAGAGGGCCATCAGGAAAGTATGTCCTTTCAGCCCCCAATCCGTGAATCAACCGCGGGTACTCAACGAGCCGACCCGACTTTAGTCACCACATGTATCATGTATAAGTGTATGTAGTATATACCCGTGATCACACCCAAGTGATCACGTCCCGATAGAATAGCAGGGCAAACGGACAAGGGTGTAGGGCCACTGCTGGAATACTAGCATCCTATAATAAGCATTTAGGATTGCAGGTAAAGTATCAACAGTTGTAGCAACAATGACAGGCTATGCAGCAGAATAAGATTATCGAAAGCATTAACATGCTACACTACTCTAATCCAAGCAGTAGAAAGAAGAATAGGTGATATAAGGTTGACCAAGGGGGGGGGGCTTGCCTGGAAGCTCGGCAGCCAAGGTGGGGTCGTCAACACCGTAGTCGATCGGGGCAGCAGCAGCGTCGGTCTCGTAGTCTACCGGAGAGAAGAGGGGGAAGAAACAATGAATACAATGCAAACATATGCATGACGATGCATGACATGACATGTAACGGTGCTAGGTGTGCCCTAACGCAGTATCGGGTGATACTGGCGAAGGGGGAAACATCCGGGAAAGTATTCCCGGTGTTTCGTGTTTTCGGGCGAATGAAACGGAGGGGGAAAGTTGCAGGTTCGGTATGCTAGGGACGTGTGGTTGACGAACGATCTGCGTATTCGGATGTGTCTCAAAATTCTGAGCAACTTTCATATATAAAGTATTTTCATCCGAGTTACAGATTATTTTATATTAATTTTTAAAGTTTTAAATCAATTTCTAATTTATTAATTATTAAATAAACCAACATTATCCAGAATAGTGTATGCTGACGTCATCATGACGTCAGCAGTCAACAGGGGTGTTGACTAGGTCAAACTGAGGTGTGGGTCCCGCCTGTCATAGACTAACTAATTAACTAACAGATTAATTAGGTTGATTAGCTATTTAGGTTAATTAATCTTAATAAGTTTAATTAAGCAGAATTAATTAACTGTTTAATTAATTAATTAATTAATATTGTTATTATTATTACTTTTTTGCATTTTTTTAACGTTCTGGGCGGCGGGCCTCAGCTGTCATAGGCACGGGGCCTTAACGGGGTGGGCGAAACAGGTGCGGGGCTCGGCGCTGCGGGCGTGCGCCCATGGCCAAAGCGGACTCCGATCAGGGGAAAGGTGCGGCCACGAGCGGGAACGACGGCCACGCCGTGGCGTGCGGTGGCCGTGCCAGTGGCAGTGGCGTGTGTGGGCTAAGGTGAGGGCCGGCGGCGGACGACGGAATAGCAGCAGGGTGCGGCGGTCACGGAGGGGCACTGGGCCGATGGCCAGGGACGGGACGGAGCAGCGGACAGCAGCAAGGGAGGCGGCGAGTGGGGCACGTGGGCAGCTGCGAGCCACAGCGGCAGAGAGCAGCGGCGGCGTGGCCAGGTGCTCTTGGGGGGGCCTGGGCGCGGCGAATGGCGCGGTGGAGACTTTCGACGTGCGGACGGAAGCGGGCACAGTCGCGGGCGGCAGCGAGCATCGTCGGGCAGCACGGGGAGGATGCCAGTGCATGCGGGCCACGGACGGAGCGCAGCCATGGACACGGTGACTGTGGGGCAGGGGAAAGGAGGGTGGGCGCTTACAGAGGGGGCAGGTTAGGGGTGCCGGCGGGGCAGAGACCGGAGAGGCGGCCCGCGAGGAGGATCGATGCAGGCTGGCGTTGGGGCGGCGATGTTGTGCTGGCGTCCGGGACGCGTCGGGGCGGCGGCGGGCTTGATGCCCCCCGATCCAGATCGGGGGGGAGAGGGAGAGCGATGGGGTGGGGTAGTGGGGGCGTGGGGTATGTGGGTCTAGGGTTCGGTTGCGGGGAGGTGGAGGTTAGTAGCGGGGCAGTGGGGGGCCGGCTGGGCCAGGTGGGCTGGTTGGCCACTTGGGCCAGTTGGTTCAGTGGGGACGACTTCTCCCTTTTCGATTTTTTTGTTTGTCTTTGTTTTTATTTATTTATTTTTTGTTCTGTTTTTCTACTATAGTTTCATTTATTTTAGTTTTATAAAAACACAAAAGTTGCATCTAATCTAGTATTAGTAACTGTGCTGCCACCTAGCTAATTTTGGGCAACTAAATACTGAGATTATATTTTTATAAAATACAGAAAGGCATTTAATCAATTGTTTTGATGTTGTTTTATCTACTTTAAAACATTTAAGCATTTTATAATTATGTGGTTTCATCACCACATTTTCTTATGAATTATTTGGCACATCCAGAACATTATAGTTTCAATCTTTGAAAATTTTATTGTTTGCTTGATTTTGAATTTGAATCCGAACCGGTTTCAAACTAATGCGAGATTGGCAACATTTATCGAGGTGACGTCGCATCATTAGCAGAGGGTTACTGTAGTTTAATTATCCGGGTGTCACACTAAGCTTGGGGATGCCCAAGGCACCCCAAGGTAAAATTTGAGGACAACCAAAAGCCTAAGCTTGGGGATGCCCCGGGAAGGTATCCCCTCTTTCGTCTTCATCCATCAGTAACTATACTCGGATCTATATTTTTATTCACCACATGATATGTGCTTTACTAGGAGCATCATGTATCATTTGAGTCTTTTCTTGTTAGTTTTCCACAATTATCCTTGTTGGACACGCCTATTTGAGAGAGTTAAATATGGCCTAGGAATTGATATAACACTCTATATGCTTCACTTATATCTTTTGAGTTGAATAGTTTTTGCTCTAGTGCTTCACTTATATCTTTTAGAGCACGGTGGTAGTTATATTTTGTAGAAATTATTGATCTCTCATGCTTCACTTATATCCTTTTGAGGGTCTATTAAAGAAGCATGGTAATGTGCTTTGGCTATAAAACTAGCCTTCACATGATAGACATCCAAGATCAATGTAGTAAAAACTTTCACACTAAGTGCATTGAATATGATGAGAAGTTGGATGCTTAATAATTGTTTTGAGATATGAAGATAGTGATATTAGAGTCATGCTAGTGGAGTTATTATGAAATTGAGAAATGCTTGTGTTAAGGTTAGTTATTCCCGTAGCATGCACGTATGGTGAACCGCTATGTGACGAAGTTAGAGCATGAGGTATTTGTAAAGTGTCAACCTGTGTGTGGAGGTCGGGGGCGCGCGATGGTTAACTCCTACCAACCTCCCCCCTAGGAGCATGCGTTGATTGCTTTGTTTTGATGACTCGTAAATTTTTGCAATAAGTATATGAGTTCTTTATGACTAATGTTGAGTCCACGGATTATACGCACTCTCACCCTTCCACCATTGCTAGCCTCTCTTGTATCACGCAAATTTCGATGGAACCATACACCCACTATATATCCTTCCTGAAAACAGCCACCATACCTACCTATCATGGCATTTCCATAGCCATTCCAAGATATATTGCCATGCAACTTTCCACCGTTCCGTTCATATGACATGCATCATATTGTCATATTGCCATGCATGATCATGTAGTTGACATCGTATTTGTGGCAAGGCCACCATGCATAATTTTTCATACATGTCACTCTTGATTCATTGCACATCCCGGTACACCGCTGGAGGCATTCATATAGAGTCATACTTTGTTCTAGTATCGAGTTGTAATATTGAGTTTCAATGAAAGTGTGATGATCATCATTATTAGAGCATTGTCCCATGTGAGGAAAGGCTAAATCAATAAAGCCCCTCCACACAAAAAAGAAAAAAAAAAGAAAGGCCAAAGAATAAAAGAAAGGCCCAAAAAAAGGGACAATTGCTACTATCTTTTTCCACACTTGTGCTTCAAAGTAGCACCATGTTCTTCATGATAGAGAGTCTCGTGTTTAGTCACTTTCATATACTAGTGGGAATTTTCATTATAGAACTTGGCTAGTATATTCCAATGATGGGCTTCCTCAAATGCCCTAGGTCTTCATGAGCAAGCAAGTTGGATGCAGACCCACTTAGTTTCTTTTGTTTAACTTTCATACATTTTTAGCTCTAGTGCATCCGTTGCATGGTAATCCCTACTCACTCACATTGATATCTATTGATGGGCATCTCCATAGCCCGTTGATACGCCTAGTTGATGTGAGACTATCTCCCTCCTTTTTTTCTTCTCCACAACCACCTCTCTATTCCACCCATAGTGCTATGTCCATGGCTCACGCTCATGTATTGCGTGAAAGTTGACAGGTTTGAAAGAATAGAGTATGAAAACAAGTGCTTGGCTGAAATCGAGGTTGTGCATTATATGAATATTTTGTGTGATGAAGAGGGAGCATAGCCAGACTATATGATTTTGTAGGGATAACTTTCTTTAGCCATAGTATTTTGAGAAGACATGATTGCTTTACTAGTATGCTTGAAGTATTATTATTTCTTATGTCAATATAGACTTCTGTCTTGAATCTTTTAGATCTGAACATTCATGCCACAATTAAGAGAATTACACTAAAAAACTATGTTGGTTAGCATTCCACATCAAAAATTCTGTTTTTATCATTTTCCAACTTGAGGACGAGCAGGAATTAAGCTTGGGGATGCTTGATACGTCTCCAACGTATCTATAATTTTTGATTGTTCCATGCTATTATTTATGATGTTTTGGATGTTTAATGGGCTTTGTTATACACTTTTATATTATTTTTGGGACTAACCTACTAACCCAAAGGCCGAGTCCAGATTGCTGTTTTTTTGCCTGTTTCAAGGTTTTACAGAAAAGGGATATCAAACGGAGTCCAAACGGAATGAAACCTTCGGGAGAGATATTTTTGGAGAAAATCACGCACGGGAGACTTTAGAACCACGGCGTAGGGTCCACGTGGTTCCCACGAGGGTGGGGGCGCCCCACTAGGGCGCACCCCCTGCCTCATGGGTCCCACGTAAGGCCCTCGGTGCCCTCCTTCCTCCTATATAAGCCTACGTACCCCGAAACCATCAGAGGAGAAGAGAAAACCCTAGTTCCACCGTCGTAACCTTCTGTTCCCGTGAGATCCCATCTTGGGGCCTATTCTGGAGCTCCGCCGGAGAGGGGGATCTACATCATCATCATTGCCTCACCAGGAGTGCTTCTACATCATCATCATTGCCTCACCAGGAGTAGTGAGTAGTTTACCACAGACCTTCAGGTCCATAGCTAGTATCTAGATGGCTTCTTCTCTCTCTCTGGATCTCAATACAAAGTTCTCCTCGGTCTTCGAGGAGATCTATTCGATGTAATCTCTTTTTGTGGTGTGTTTGTCGAGATCCGATGAATTGTGGGTTTATAATCAAGATTATCTATGAGAAATATTTGTTTCTTTTCTGAACTCTTTATGTATGATTATAATATCCTTGCAAGTCTCTTCGAATTATGGGCTTGGATTGGCCTACTAGATCTATAGTTCTTGCCATGGGAGAAGTCCTTGGCTTTGGGTTCAATCTTGCGGTGTCCTTTCCCAGTGACAGTAGGGGCAGCAAGGCACATATTGTATTGTTGCCACCGAGGATAAAAATATGGGGTTTATGCCATATTGCTTGAGTTTATCCCTCTACATCATGTCATCTTGCTTAAGGCGTTACTCTGTTCTTATGAACTCAATACACTAGATGCATGATGGATAGCGGTCGATGTGTGGAGTAATAGTAGTAGATGCAGAGTCGGTTCGGTCTACTTGTCTCGGACGTGATGCCTATATATAATGATCATGCCTAGATAGTCTCATAATCATTCGCTTTTCTATCAATTGCTTGACAGTATTTTGTTTACACGTCGTAGAATATCGCTATCATAAGAGAAGCCACTAGAGAAAACTATGGCCCCCGGGTCTATTCGCAACATATCAATTTACACCTACTTTACTTTTTCCGCTTTTACTTTCTATTCTTATAAACAAAAAATACCAAAAATATAAACTATCATCTCTATCAAATCTCACTTTCGTAAGTGACCGTAAAGGGATTGACAACCCCTTATCGCATTGGCTGCGAAGTTCTTATTTGTTTGTGCAGGTGCGAGGGACTCGCGCGTTGTCTCCTACTGGATTGATACCTTGGTTCTCAAAAACTAAGGGAAATGCTTACGCTATTGTGCTGCATCTCCCTTTCCTCTTCGAGGGAATACAATGCAAGCTCAAGAAGTAGCAGTGCTTCACTTATATCTTTTGAGCTAGATAGTTTTACTCTAGTGCTTCACTTATATCTTTTACAGCACGGTGGTGGTTTTATTTTGTAGAAATTTTTGATCTCTCGAGCTTCACTTATATCCTTTTGACAGTCTTTTAGAACATCATGGTAATGTGCTTTGGTTATAAAACTAGTCCTAATATGATAGGCATCCAAGATGGGCATAGTAAAAACTTTCATATAAAGTGCATTGAATATGATGAGAAGTTTGATACTTGATGATTGTTAGTAGATATGAGGATGGTGATATTGGAGTCATGCTAGTGGAGTAATTATGAATTCAAGAAATACTTGTGTTAAAGTTTGTGATTCCCATAGCATGCACGTATGGTGAACCGCTATGTGACGAAGTTGGAGCATGATTTATTTATTGAGTGTGATCCTTTGTGTGGAGGTCGGGATCACGCGATGGTTAACTCCTACCAACCCTTCCCCTAGGATCATGCGTTGAATACTTTGTTTTGATGACTCGTAGATTTTTGCAATAAGTATATGAGTTCTTTATGACTAATGTTGAGTCCATGGATTATACGCACTCTCACCCTTCCACCATTGCTAGCGTCTCTTGTACCGCGCAACTTTCGCCGGTACCATACACCCACCATATACCTTCCTCAAAACAGCCACCATACCTACCTATCATGGCATTTCCATAGCTATTCCGAGATATATTGCCATGCAACTTTCCACCGTTCCGTTCATATGACATGCTTCATTATCATTCGCATAGAGTCATATTTTGTTCTAGCTTGAAGTTGTAATCTTTGAGTTGTAAGTCAATAAAAGTGTGACGATCTTCATTATTAGAGCATTGTCCCATGTGAGGAAATGCCAAATAAAAAAAGGGATGGCCCAAAAAAATATAAAGAGGGGCTAATAAAAAAAGAAAAAGCCCCTCCAGAAAAATGAGAGAAAAGAGAGAAGGGACAATGCTACTATCCTTTTCCACACTTGTGCTTCAAAGTAGCACCATTATCTTCATGATAGAGAGTCTCTTGTTTTGTCACTTTCATATACTAGTGGTAATTTTCATTACATAACTTGGCTTGTATATTCCAACGATGGGCTTCCTCAAATGCCCTAGGTCTTCATGAGCAAGCAAGTTGGATGCACGCCCACTTAGTTTCTTTCCATGAGCTTTCATACACTTATAGCTCATGTGCATCCGTTGCATGGCAATCCCTACTCACTCACATTGATATCTATTGATGGGCATCTCCATAGCCCATTAATACGCCTAGTTGATGTGAGACTATCTTCCTCTTTTGTCTTCTCCACAACCACCACTCTATTCCACCTATAGTGCTATATACATGGCTCATGCTCATGTATTGCGTGAAAGTTGAAAGGTTTGAAAAAAATTGAGTATGAAACAATTGCTTGGCTGAAACCGGGGTTGTGCATGATTTAAATATTTTGTGTGATGAAGAGGGAGCATAGCCAGACTATATGATTTTGTAGGGATAACTTTCTTTGGCCATGTTATTTTGAGAAGACATGATTGGTTTGTAAGTATGCTTGAAGTATTATTATTCTTATGTCAATATAGACTTTTGTCTTGAATATTTCGGATCCGAACATTCATGCCACAATAAATAAATTACATTGAGAATTATGTTGGTTAGCATTCCACGTCAAAAATTCTGTTTTTATCATTTACCTACTCGAGGACGAGCAGGAATTAAGCTTGGGGATGCTTGATACGTCTCCAACGTATCTATAATTTTTGATTGATCCATGCTATTATATATTCTGTTTTGGATGTTTAATGGGCTTTATTATACACTTCTATATTATTTTTGGGACTAACCGACTAACCCAAGGCCCAGTGCAAATTATTGTTTCTTTGCCTATTTCAGTGTTTCTCAGAAAAGGGATATCAAACGGAGTCCAAATGGAATAAAACCTTTGGGAGAGTTATTTTTTGGAACCGTATCTACCCAGAAGACTTGGAGTACACGCGAGGGAACGAGAGAGGCGGCCACGAGGGTCCAGGACACGCCCAGGGGGGGCAGGCGCACCCCCCCCGCCCTCGTGGGCCCTCTCTGGCTCCCCCGATGCCCTGTTTCCTCATATATATATATATATATATATATATATATATATATATATATATATATATATATATATATATATATATATATATATATATATATATATCCATGTACCCTGAAAACATCGAGGCAGCAGAGAAAACCCTAATTCGACCACCGCAACCTTCTGTTCCTGTGAGATCCCATCTTGGGGCCTGTTCCGGAGCTCCGTCGGAGGGGGGATCCATCACAGAGTGCTTCTACATCAACACCATAGCCTCACCAATGAGTTGTGAGTAGTTTACCACAGACCTTCGGGTCCATAATTATTAGCTAGATGGCTTCTTCTCTCTTTTTGGATCTCAATACAAAGTTCTCGTCAATCGTCGAGGAGATCTATTCGATGTAATCTTTTTCCGGTGTGTTTGCCGAGATCCGATGAATTGTGGGTTTATGATCAAGATTATCTATGAACAATATTTGATTCATTTCTGAAATCTTTTATATATGATTATAATATCCTTGCAAGTCTCTTCGAATTATTGGTTTGGTTTGGCCTACTAGATCTATAGTTCTTGCAATGGGAGAAGTGTTTGGCTTTGGGTTCAATCTCGCGGTGTCCTTTCCCAATGACAGTAGGGGCAGCAAGGCACGTATTGTATTATTGCCATCGAGGATAAAAAGATGGGTTTATATCATATTGCTTGAGTTTATCCCTCTACATCTTGTCATCTTGCTTAAAGCTTTACTCTGTTCTTATGAACTCAATACTCTAGATGCATGTTGGATAGCGCTCGATGTGTGGAGTGATAGTAGCAGATGCAGTATCATTTCGGTCTACTTGTCACGGACGTGATGCCTATATATAATTATCCTGCCTAGATATTCTCATTACTATGCGCTTCAAAATAGCACCATGTGTACGATCAATTGCTCGACAGTAATTTGTTCACCAACCGTAGAATTCTGCTATCATGAGAGAAGCCACTAGTGAAACCTATGGCCCCTGGTCTATTCTCAACATATTATTCTTCCATCTACTTTACTTTGCTTTATTAACTTCCTGTTCTTGTACCAAAAATACCAAAAATATTATACTATCTTATCTATCAGATCTCACTTTCGTAAGTGACCATGAAGGGATTGACAACCCCTTATCGCGTTGGCTCCGAAGTTCTTATTTGTTTGTGCAGGTGCGAGGGACTCATGCATGGTCTCCTACTGGATTGATACCTTGGTTCTCAAAAACTAAGGGAAATACTTACGCTACTGTGCTGCATCACCCTTTCCTCTTCGAGGGAATACAATGCAAGCTCGAGAAGTAGCAATACCTACAATAATCTCTTCATTTGTTCTCCACTATTAGTGACTTTGGAGTGACTCTTTGTTGCATGTTGAGGGGTAGTTATATGATCCAGTTATGTTATTATTGTTGAGAGAACTTGCACTAGTGAAAGTATGAACCCTAGGCCTGGTTTCCTACCATTGCAACACCGTTTATGCTCACTTTTACCACTTGCTACCTTGTTGTTTTTATATTTTCAGATTACAAAAACCTATATCTACCATCCATATTGAACTTGTATCACCATCTCTTCGCCAAACTAGTGCACCTATACAATTTACCATTGTATTGGGTGTGTTTGGAACACAAGAGACTCCTTGTTATTTGGTTGCAGGACTCTTTGAGAGAGACCATCTTCATCCTATGCCTCCCACGGATTGATAAACCTTAGGTCATCCACTTGAGGAAAATTTGTTACTGTCCTACAAACCTCTGCACTTGGAGGCCCAACAACGTCTACAAGAAGAAGGTTGCGTAGTAGACATCACACCTATTCATCGTGTTAACTTGTTAGGCTCATTAATTGGCCAGCTAGACCAATTAATCAGTTGTTAGGACGATTAATCGTTGCTGACCCATGAGCTTGTGGGGAAAAAAAGCCCAATTTTTTCCCTTGTAACCCCTCTCATCCCCTTGTCACTCCTCAATAGCTAGAGATCGACCAAACAATAGCATATTTTGGTATATTACATAGTTGAGAGCATGAAGTATGGTATAATACATAAAAACTCGATATATGTTGGAAATTCCTATTTAATCTACCTATTAATGGTCGATCGATTAATGCAGTTAATAGGTCGATTCACCGATTAATCACTACTCCCAAGCTGACCGAGCAGCTACCAGTTACCGATTTCCTGAACAATGATTGTTGTGCATGTGAGGAATAATCGAATTTGGCTGCTCTTAATACATGAGAAACATATACAATTGCTATATTTCCTAGTTCTTAATCATGCTTGGTTTGGATAAATGGGTTTTCCATGTGGCTTGAATTAATTTGATGAATCCACGATGTGCTTATTTTTCTTCAACATATTTTACTAATAGCATGCAAACCCTAACTTAATCTAATCACTAACTAGCTTATATGTTTTGCAGGGAAACAATGGGAAGCATTGAGGTTTACAATCAAGGTTTGCACATGCATGGTCCTTTGTCCAATCACACAAAACTCAACAAAACTTCATGAGATCTGTTAGTATAACAAAACCAATCTTTACTCCAAGTATTGTAGCAAAACAATTCTTATTTTGTAATTGTATTATATCTACAGTATTCTAACTTTTCTATGGCAAAAACTCATCAAAGGAAACCATCGAATCATCAAAACAAGCACATAACATAATAAAAACATAATCTATCAAAAACAAAACAGTTTGTAAAGATGTGATTTTTGACCATACTTCTGCAACTCTAAAAATTCTAACAAATTAGGATAACGTGGAGAATTTTGTATATTGATAACTCCAAAACAATTCAAGAGTTTATCACATTCCAGTAATCGTCAGTAATTCTAACTCTGGACGCAAAAGTTTCTAAAATTTCCAACGCGATCAAATCAACTATCAACCAAATCATCCCAAAGGCTGTGCTTGGCACAAACATTTATTTAAACCACAAAAACACATCTAAACAGAGGTATTATTGGGTATTTTATTGAAAACAACAAGAAAACCAAAAAGAAAAAAAGATACAAGTTGGGTTGCCTCCCAATGAGCGCTATCATTTTACGCCCTTAGCTAGGCATAATCCAAAGATCTCAAGTTTGTCATCCTTGTTGGATGATCCATATGTTACCCTCATTATAGATTCATAAGGCAATTTGATCTTTGTTCTAGGGAAGTGTTCCATGCCCTTTCGCAAGGGAAATTGGAATTTAATGTTCCCTTCTTTCATATCAATCAATGCACCGATCGTGCGCAAAAATGGTCTACCAAGTATAATGTGGCAAGACAGATTGCAATCGATGTCAAGAACAATAAAGTCTATGGGTACATAGTTCCTATTTGCAAGAATAATAACATCATTGATCCTCGCCAAAGGCCTTTTTGTTGGGGAACGTAGCATAATTCAAAAAATTTCTACGCTTTCACCAAGATCCATCTATGGAGACATCTAGCAACGAGCAAGTAAGAGTGCATCTACATACCGTTATGGAGATTGCGAGCGGAAGCTTTCAACGAAGCGTGCATGAAGTAGTCGTACTCTTCACGTTCTTCGTCACCGATGATCTAGCGCCGAACGGACGGCACCTCCGCGTTCAACACACGTACGGTGCAGCAACGTCACCTCCTTCTTGATCCAGCAAGGGGGGAGGAGAAGTCGTCAGAGATCCGGCAGCACGACGGCGTGATGACGGATGCAGTGGAGATCGCAGCAGGGCTTCACCGGGCGCCCTGCGTTGGAGTATGGAGGTGTGATGGGAGGGGGAGAGGCGCCAGGGCTTGGGTGCGGCTGCCCTCTCCCCCCCCCCCCACATATATATAGGGGGCCAGGGGGGGCGCCAGCCCCCTGCAGATCCAATCTGC
>LR738715.1:680617360-680701384 GCA_902687465.1 Secale cereale | reverse complement strand
GGGTTTTAACCCTAGGCGCATGGGGAGGTGGGCCCCTAGTGGTGCGCCAGCCCAGAGGGCTGGACACTTCCCCTCGCGGCCTAGGGGCCCCACCGGGATGGGTGGCCCCACCCGGTGGACCCCCGGGGCCCCTCCGGTGGTCCCGGGACGCTCCCGGTGACCCCCGGAGATCACCCGTTGGCCGAAACTGGACTTCCTATATATCAATCTTTACCTCCGGACCATTCCGTAACTCCTCGTGACGTTCGGGATCTCATCCGGGACTCCGAACAACTTTCGGGTTTCCACGTGCATTTATCTCTACGACCCTAGCGTTACCGAACCTTAAGTGTGTAGACCCTATGGGTTCGGGAGACACGTAGACATGACCGAGATGACTCTCCGGTCAATAACCAACAGCGGGATCTGGATACCCATGTTGGTTCCCACGTGTTCCTCGATGATCTTCATCGGATGAACCACCGTGTCAAGGATTCACTCAATCCCGTATGTTATTCCCTTTGTCCATCGGTACGGTACTTGCCCGAGATTCGATCGTCGGTATTCCCGATACCTTGTTCAATCTCGTTATGGCAAGTCTCTTTACTCGATCCATAATCCATCATCCCGTGACTAACTACTTAGTCACTTTGAGCTCATTATGATGATGTCTTACCGAGTGGGCCCAGAGGTACCTCTCCGTCATACGGAGTGACAACATCCCAGTCTCGGTCCGTACCAACTCAACAGACACTTTCGGAGATACCCAATGCATACCTTTATAGCCACCCAGTTACGTTGTGACGGTTGGCACACCCAAAGTACTCCTACGGTATCCGGGAGTTGTACAACCTCATGGTCTAAGGAATAAATACTTGACACCGAAAAGCTTATGCATTACGAACTATACGATCTCGTGTTATGCTCAAGTTTGGGTCTTGTCCACCACATCATTCTCCTAATAATGTGATCCCGTTATCACTGACATCTCATGTCCATGGTCAGGAAACCGTGACCATCTGTTGATCAACGAGCTGGTAACTAGAGGCCTACCAGGGACTCATTGTGGTCTATGTATTCACACATGTATCGCTGTTTCCGTACAATACAATTCAAGCATGAATAACAGACAATTATCATGAACAAGGAGATATAATAATAATGCTTTTATTATTGCCTCTAGGGCATATCTCCAACAGTCTCCCACTTGCACTAGAGTCAATAATCTAGTTACATTGTGATGAATCGAACACCCATAGAGTTCTGGTGTTGATCATGTTTTGCTCGTGAAAGAGGTTTAGTCAACGGGTCTGCTACATTCAGATCCGTATGCACTTTACAAATATCTATGTCTCCATCCTGAACATAATTCCGGATGGAGTTGAAACGGCACTGGATGTGCTTGGTCTTCTTGTGAAACCTGGGCTCCTTGGTAATAGCAATAGCACCAGTGTTGTCACGGAAGAGAGTCATCGGGCTTGACGCACTTGAAATGACTCCTAGGTCGGTCCTTCATCCAGACTCCTTCCTGCGCTGCTTCAGAAGCAACTATGTACTCCGCTTCACATGTAGACGCTGCCACCATGCTCTGTTTGCAACTGCACCAGCTGACTGCCCCTCCATTCAAAATATACACGTATCCGGTTTGTGACTTAGAGTCATCCAGATCTGTGTCGAAGCTAGCATCGACGTAACCCTTTACGACGAGCTCTTCGTCACCTCCATAAACGAGAAACATATCCTTAGTCCTTTTCAGGTACTTCAGGATGTTCTTGACCGCTGTCCAGTGTTCCGTACCGGGATCACTTTGGTACCTCCCTACCAAACTTATGGCAAGGTTCACATCAGGTCTGGTACACAGCATGGCATACATGATAGAACCTATGGCCGAGGCATAGGGAATGACACTCATCTTTTCTCTATCTTCTGCCGTGGTCAGCGACTGAGCTTTGCTCAATCTCATACCTTGCGAAACAGGCAAGAATCCTTTCTTTGACTGATCCATATTGAACTTCTTCAATATTTTGTCAAGGTATGTACTTTGTGAAAGACCAATGAGGCGTCTTGATCTATCTCTATAGATTTTGATGCCTAATATGTAAGCAGCTTCTCCAAGGTCCTTCATTGAAAAACTTTTATTCAAGTAGGCCTTTACATTTTCCAAGAATTCTATATCATTTCCCATCAGCAATATGTCATCCATATATAATATGAGAAATGCCACAGAGCTCCCACTCACTTTCTAGTAAATACAGGCTTCTCCATAAGTCTGTATAAAGCCAAACGCTTTGATCACCTCATCAAAGCAAATATTCCAACTCCGAGATGCTTGCACCAGCCCGTAAATCGAGCGCTGGAGCTTGCATACCTTGTTAGCGTTCTCTGGATCGACAAAACCTTCCGGTTGCATCATATACAATTCTTCCTTGAGGAAGCCGTTAAGGAATGCTGTTTTGACGTCCATTTGCCATATCTCATAATCATAGAATGCGGCAATAGCTAACATGATTCTGACTGACTTCAGCATCGCTACGGGAGAGAAAGTCTCGTCGTAGTCAATCCCTTGAACTTGTCGATAACCCTTAGCGACAAGCCGAGCCTTATAGATGGTCACATTACCATCCGCGTCTGTCTTCTTCTTAAATATCCATTTGTTTTCTATGGCGTGCCTATCATAAGGCAAGTCCACCAAAGTCCATACTTTGTTTTCATACATGGATTCTATCTCGGATTATATGGCTCCAAGACATTTATTGGAATCTGGGCCCGCCATTGCTTCTTCATAGTTCGAAGGTTCACCGTTGTCTAACAACATGATTTCCAGTACAGGGTTGCCGTACCACTCTGGTGTGGAACGTACCCTTGTGGACCTTCGAAGTTCAGTAGCAACTTGATCTGTTTCTTCATGATCATCATCATCAACTTCCTCCCTTGTCGGTGCAGGCACCTCAGGATCAGTTTCCTGCGCTGCGCTACTTTCCGGTCCAGGAGGGGTGACTGTCACCTGATCAAGTTCTACTTTCCTCCCACTCACTTCTTTCGAGAGAAACTCTTTCTCCAGAAAGCATCCATTCTTGGCAACAAAGACTTTGCCTTCGGATCTGTGGTAGAAGGTGTGCCCAATCGTTTCCTTTGGGTATCCTATGAAGACACATTTTTCCGACTTGGGTTCGAGCTTTTCAGGTTGAAGTTTCTTGACATAAGCATCGCAACCCCAAACTTTCAGAAACGACAGCTTCGGTTTCTTGCCAAACCAAAGTTCATACGGAGTCGTTTTGACGGATTTCGACAGAGCCCTATTTAAAGTGAATGCGGCAGTCTCTAAAGCATAACCCCAAAAAGATAGCGGTAAATCGGTGAGGGACATCATAGATCGCACCATGTCCAACAGAGTACGATTTCGACGTTCAGACACACCGTTACGTTGAGGTGTTCCGGGCGGTGTCAATTGTGAAACAATTCCACAGCTCCTAAGGTGTGTGCCAAATTCATGACTTAAATATTCACCCCCACGATCCGATCGCAAGAACTTTATTTTTCTGTCACGTTGATTCTCAACCTCATTCTGAAATTCCTTGAACTTTTCAAAGGTCTCAGACTTGTGTTTCATCAAATAGATATACCCGTATCTACTCAAGTCATCTGTGAGGGTGAGAACATAACGGTAGCCTCCGCGAGCCTCAACACTCATTGGACCGCACACATCGGTATGTATGATTTCCAACAAGTTGGTTGCTCGCTCCATTGTTCCGGAGAACGGAGTCTTGGTCATCTTGCCCAAGAGGCATGGTTCGCACGTGTCAAATGATTCATAATCAAGAGACTCTAGAAGTCCATCTGAATGGAGCTTCTTCATACGTTTGACACCAATATGACCAAGGCGGCAATGCCACAAGTATGTGGGACTATCATTATCAACTTTACATCTTTTGGCATCTACACTGTGAATATGTGTATTACTACGTTCGAGATCCATCAAAAATAAACCATTGACCAGCGGGGCATGACCATAAAACATATCTCTCAAATAAATAGAACAACCATTATTCTCTGATTTGAAAGAATAGCCATCTCGCATAAGACGAGATCCAGATACAATGTTCATGCTCAAAGCTGGTACTAAATAACAATTATTGAGGTTTAAAACTAATCCCGAGGGTAGATGTAGAGGTAGCGTGCCGACGGCGATCACATCGACCTTGGAACCATTCCCGACACGCATCGTCACCTCATCCTTCGCCAGTCTTCATTTATTCCGCAGCTCCTGTTTTGAGTTACAAATATGAGCAACTGCACCGGTATCGAATACCCAGGAGCTACTACGAGTGCTGGTTAGGTACACATCAATAACATGTATATCATATATACCTTTGACGTTGCCGGCCTTCTTGTCTGCTAAGTATTTGGGGCAGTTCCGCTTCCAGTGACCCGTTCCCTTGCAATAAAAGCACTCTGTCTCAGGCTTGGGTCCATACTTTGGCTTCTTCCCGGCAACAGGCTTGCCAGGCGCGGGAACTCCCTTGCCGTCCTTCTTGAAGTTCTTCTTACCCTTGCCTTTCTTGAACTTAGTGGTTTTATTGACCATCAACACTTGATGTTCTTTCTTGATGTCCACCTCCGCTGATTTCAACATCGAATACACCTCGGGAATGGAATTCTCCATCCCCTGCATATTGAAGTTCAACACGAAGCTCTTGAAGCTTGGTGGGAGCGACTGGAGGATTCTGTCAACGACCGCTTCATCTGGGAGATTCGTTCCCAGCTGAGACAAGCGGTTGTGCAATCCTGAAATCTTGAGGATGTGCTCACTGACAGAACTGTTCTCCTCCATCTTACAGCTGTAGAATGCGTCGGAGACATCATATCTCTCGACTCGGGCATGAGCTTGGAAAACCATTTTCAGCTCTTCGAACATCTCATATGCTCCGTGGTGCTCAAAACGTTTTTGGAGCCCCGATTCTAAACTGTAAAGCATGCCGCACTGAACCAGGGAGTAATCATCACAACACGACTGCCAAGCGTTCATAACGTCTTGGTTTGCCGGGGCAGGAGCATCACCTAGCGGTGCTTCTAGGACATAAGTTCTCTTGGAAGCTATGAGGATAATCCTCAGGTTACGGACCCAATCCGTATAGTTGCTACCATTGTCTTTCAGCTTGGTTTTCTCTAGGAACGCGTTGAAGTTGAGGGAAACTGGAGCGTGGGCCATTTGATCTACAAGAGATATTGTAAAGAATTTAGACTAAGTTCATGATAATTAAGTTCATCTTAATCAAATTTTAATGAACTCCCACTCAGAATGACATCTCTCTAGTCATCTTAAGTGATACACGATCCGAATCGAGTAGTCCGTGTCCGATCATCACGTGAGACGGACTAGTCATCAACGGTGAACATCTTCATGTTGATCGTATCTTCTATACGACTTGTGTTTGACCTTTCGGTCTTCCGTGTTCCGAGGCCATGTCTGTACATGCTAGGCTCGTCAAGTGAACCCTAAGTGTATCGCGTGTGTAAATCTGTCTACACCCGTTGTATGCGAACGTTAGAACCTATCACACCCGATCATCACGTGGTGCTTCGGAGCAACGAACTTTAGCAACGGTGTACAGTTAGGGGAAACACAATACTTGAAATTTTAGTGAGAGATCATCTTATTTACTACCGTCGTTCTAAGTAAACAAGATGCATAAACATGATAAACATCACATGCAATCAATTAAAGTGACATGATATGGCCAATATCATCTTGCTCCTTAGATCTCCATCTTCGGGGCACCATGATCATATTGTCACCGGCTCGACACCATGATCTTCATCATCATGATCTCCATCATCGTGCCTTGAAGAAGTCGTCACGCCAACTATTACTTCTACTACTATAGCTAACGTTTAGCAATGAAGTAAAGTAATTACATGGCGTTATTCAGTGACACGCAGGTCATACAATAATTAAGACAACTCCTATGGCTCCTGCCGGTTGTCAAGTTCATCGACATGCAAGTCGTGATTCCCTATTACAAAAACATGATCAATCTCATACATCACATATATCATTCATCACATCTTCGTTTTGGCCATACCACGTCACATAGCACATGCTGCAAAAACAAGTTAGACGTCCTCTAATTGTTGTTGCAAGTTTTACGTGGCTTCTATAGGATTTCTAGCAAGAACGTTTCTTACCTACGCCAAAACCACAACGTGATTTGTCAACTTCTATTAACCCTTCATAAGGACCCTTTTCATCGAATCCGATCCGACTAAAGTAGGAGAGACAGACACCCGCCAGCCACCTTATGCATCTAGTGCATGTCTGTCGATGGAACCAGTCTCACATAAGCGTACGTGTAAAGTCGGTCCGGGCCGCTTCATCCCACAATACCGCTGAATCAAGATTGACTAGTAACGGTAAGAAAGTTGAGCAAAACCAAACGCCCACAACTGCTTTGTGTTCTACTCGTGCAAGATGCTACGCATAAAACCTAGGCTCAGATGCCACTGTTGGGGAACGTAGCATAATTCAAAAAAATTCTACGCTTTCACCAAGATCCATATATGGAGACATCTAGCAACGAGCAAGTAAGAGTGCATCTACATACCGTTATGGAGATTGCGAGCGGAAGCTTTCAACGAAGCGTGGATGAAGTAGTCGTACTCTTCACGTTCTTCGTCACCGATGATCTAGCGCCGAACGGACGGCACCTCCGCGTTCAACACACGTACGGTGCAGCAACGTCACCTCCTTCTTGATCCAGCAAGGGGGGAGGAGAAGTCGTCAGAGATCCGGCAGCACGACGGCGTGATGGCGGATGCAGTGGAGATCGCAGCAGGGCTTCGCCGGGCGCCCTGCGTTGGAGTATGGAGGTGTGACGGGAGGGGGAGAGGCGCCAGGGCTTGGGTGCGGCTGCCCTCTCCCCCCTGCCCCCACATATATATATAGGGGGCCAGGGGGCGCCAGCCCCCTGCAGATCCAATCTGCAAGGGGGGGCGGCGGCCAGGGGGGGTTCCTTGCCCCCCAAGGCAAGTGGAGCCCCCCTCCCCCTTAGGGTTTTAACCCTAGGCGCATGGGGAGGTGGGACCCTAGTGGTGCGCCAGCCCAGAGGGCTGGACACTTCCCCTCGCGGCCTAGGGGCCCCACCGGGATGGGTGGCCCCACCCGGTGGACCCCCGGGGCCCCTCTGGTGGTCCCGGGACGCTCCCGGTGACCCCCGGAGATCACCCGTTGGCCGAAAGTGGACTTCCTATATATCAATCTTTACCTCCGGACCATTCCTTAACTCCTCGTGACGTCCGGGATCTCATCCGGGACTCCGAACAACTTTCGGGTTTCCACGTGCATTTATCTCTACGACCCTAGCATTACCGAACCTTAAGTGTGTAGACCCTACGGGTTCGGGAGACACGTAGACATGACCGAGACGACTCTCCGGTCAATAACCAACAGCGGGATCTGGATACCCATGTTGGTTCCCACGTGTTCCTCGATGATCTTCATCGGATGAACCATCGTGTCAAGGATTCACTCAATCCCGTATGTTATTCCCTTTGTCCATCGGTACGGTACTTGCCCGAGATTCGATCGTCGGTATTCCCGATACCTTGTTCAATCTCGTTATGGCAAGTCTCTTTACTCGATCCGTAATCCATCATCCCGTGACTAACTACTTAGTCACTTTGAGCTCATTATGATGATGTCTTACCGAGTGGGCCCAGAGGTACCTCTCCATCATACGGAGTGACAACATCCCAGTCTCGGTTCGTACCAACTCAACAGACACTTTCGGAGATACCCGATGCATACCTTTATAGCCACCCAGTTACGTTGTGACGGTTGGCACACCCAAAGTACTCCTACGGTATCCGGGAGTTGTACAACCTCATGGTCTAAGGAATAAATACTTGACACCGAAAAGTTTATGCATTACGAACTATACGATCTCGTGTTATGCTCAAGTTTGGGTCTTGTCCATCACATCATTCTCCTAATGATGTGATCCCGTTATCACTGACATCTCATGTCCATGGTCAGGAAACCGTGACCATTTGTTGATCAACGAGCTGGTAACTAGAGGCCTACTAGGGACTCATTGTGGTCTATGTATTCACACATGTATCGTTGTTTCCGTACAATACAATTCAAGCATGAATAACAGACAATTATCATGAACAAGGAGATATAATAATAATGCTTTTATTATTGCCTCTAGGGCATATCTCCAACACTTTTAATAGTGGAATCCACCAAATGCAATTTAAGAGATCAATCTTCAATATTGGTAAGACCAAGAACATCACAAAGAGACTTCGGAATCGTGGAAACACTAGCACCCAAATCATATAAAGCATTGCACTAACAATTATTATTCTTTTGATAGTAGGTTCCCATTCATCATGCAACTCTCTAGGCATTTATACTTCTAATTCCATCTTATCTTCTAAAGCTTTCATCGTAGCATCAATAATATGTTTACCAAAAGCTCTGTTTTGTTCATAGGCATGCATGAGGTGAATTTATCATGGATTGCAACAAAGAAATACAATAAATCAAATAGCAATTATCATAATTAAAGTCTTTGTAATCCAAGAGAGTGGGCACATCACTAGTTAAAGTTTTGACCTCTTCAAACCCACATTTATCAATTTTCTCAACAAGATTTTCACCCTCCGAATTATCGGACGCCTTCTAGCTAAAGTTGACTCTTCTTCAGTCCCTTTATCATCGAATTGAACTTTACTAAAAAAGGAATCAATAGAAGAAACACCAATCATTTTAAGATCTACATCACTTTTACGAAAGCAATCACTAGAAAACGCTTTTTCTAAAAGTTCTGGTTTAGCTCTAAACATAGTGGTTCTTTTCTTACTTTCATCCGTAGAAACATAAAGAGCTTTAATCGATTCCTCTACCTTTGGCACACAAAAATTCAACTTGGGATTTTCCACATCATGAGAAATTTTATCGATACTTCTAGACATATCATCAATCTTACTCAAATTTTCTTCTATAGAAGCATTGAAAACCTTTGGAGTATTGATAAATTCTTTAATATTGTTTTCTAGATCAGAGGAATTCTTATTATAATAAGAAGAATTACCATAGGAATTACCATAACTATTAGAGGAATTTCTCGGAAAAGGCTTAGGATTAAAATTTCCTCTATAAGCATTGTTGTTGAAATTATTTCTAGAGATAAAATTCACATCTATAGCATCACTATTTTGCTCAATAAAAGTCGACAAAGGCATATCATTAAGATCAATAGCAGCAGTCTTACTAGCAACCATTCTCACGAGAGCATCAGCTTTTTCATTCAAAGAATCAATCTCAACCGAATTAACTTTTTTGCTAGTAGGCGCCCTTTCGGTATGCCATTTCAAATAGTTCAGCATAATATTTTCAAGCAATTTAGTGGCTTCACCCAAAGTACTTTCCATATTAGTACCACCCGCGGCAGAGTCCAAAATATTTCGAGAAACAAAACTCAACCCCGCATAAAAGCTTTGTATGATCATCCAAAGATTTAACCCATGAGTTGGGCAATTCCTTAGCATCAATTTCAACCTCTCCCAAGATTGTGCAACATGTTCATGTTCAAGTTGCTTGAAATTCATGATCTGGGTTCTAAGGGAAATAATTTTTACAGGCGGAAAATATTTAGTAATAAAAGCATCTTTGCACTTATCCCAAGAATCGATACTATTTCGAGGCAAAGATGAAAACCAAATTTTAGGGCGATCACGCAAAGAAAATGGAAATAATTTCAACTTCACAATATCATTGTCCATATCTTTTTTTCTTTTGCATATCGCATAACTCCACGAAGGTGTTAAGATGGGATGCGGCACCCTCATTAGGAGTACCGAAAAATTGGTCTTTCATGACAAGATTCAACAAAGCAGCCTTAATATCACAAGATTATGCACTAGTGGTGGGAGGAGCAATCGGAGTGCTAATAAAATCATTGTTGTTGGTATTACAAAAATCACACAACTTAGTGTTCTCTTGCGTCATTTTGAGAAATTGTAAACAAGAACACAAGTAAGTGATAGATCCGACCGGAAAACGACAAACGGAAAAAAGGGTGAATAAAACGGCAATTTTTTGTGAAGTGGGGGAGATAAAAACGAGAGGAAAATGGAAAATAATGTAAATTGCGAGGAGATGAGATTTGTGATTAGGAACCTGGTAGATGTTGATGATGTCTCGCCGGAAACGATGCAAGAAATTCCTTTTGATTGCTTGCTAGAACTACGTCGGTATTTCCCCAAAGAGGAAGGGGTTATGCAGTACAGCAACCATAGGTATTTCCCTCAATGTGAGACCAAGGTTATTGAACCAGTAGGAGAACCATGCAACACTACATGAACGGCACCTGCACACAAATAACAAATACTCGCAACTCGACATATTGAAGGGGTTGTCAATCACGTTCGGGTAGCGGTGCCAAAAGATTGGCAAACGGACGTGAGAAAGTTGTAATAATTTGATAGATCGAACGCCAAATAAAACAAAGTGCAGCAAGGTATTTTTGTATTTTTGGTTTAATAGATGTGAAAACAAAATCAAATAAAATAGATTGCAAAGGAAAATATATTAAAGAAGAAACCTGGGGGCCGTAGATTTCACTAGCGGCTTCTCTCGAGAAAAATAGCAACCGGTGGGTAAACGAATTACTGTTGGGCAATTGATAGAACTTCAAATAATCATGATGATATCCAGGCAACGATCATTATATAGGCATCACGTCCAAGATTAGTAGACCGACTCATGCCTGCATCTACTACTATTACTCCACACATCGACTGCTATCCAGCATGCATCTAGCGTATTAATTTCATGGAAAAATGGAGTAATGCAATAAGAACGATGACATGATGTAGACAAGATCTATTTATGTGGAAATAAACCCCATCTTGTTATCCTTAATGGCAACGATACATACGTGTTGGTTCCCCTTCTGTCACTGGGATCAAGCACCGTAAGATCGAACCCATCACAAAGCACATCTTCCCATTGCAAAATAAATAGATCAAGTTGGCCAAACAAAACCCAAATATCAGAGAAGAAATACGAGGCTATAAGCAATCAAAGAACTCAAATAACTTTCATGGATATAAAAAGATAGATCTGTTCATAAACTCAAAGTTCATCGGAGCCCAACAAACACACCGCAAAAAGAGTTACATCATATGGATCTCCAAGAGACCATTGCATTGATAATCAAAAGAGAGAGAGAGGAAGCCATCTAGCTACTAACTACATACCCGTAGGTCTACAAAATACTACGCACGCATCATCGGAGAGGCACCAATGGACATGATGAACCCCTCTGTGATGGTGTCTAGATTGGATCTAGTGGTTCTAGAACTTGCAATGGTTGCAACTGATTTTCGTCGACTCCCCTAGGGTTTCCTGAATATTGGGGTATGCATAGAGCGAAGAGGCGATGCGGGAAGCCACCGAGGTGGACACAACCCACCTGGGCACGCCTGGGGGGCCAGGCGCGCCCTGGTGGGTTGTGCCCCCCTCGGGGCACCCCCCAGGTGCTTCTCTGGCCCACCAGGTGTCTTCTGGTCCAAAAAATCCACAAAAAGTTTCGGTGCATTTGGACTCTGTTTGATATTGATTGCATGTGATGTAAAAAACAAGCAGAAAACACCAACTAGCACTTGGCACTATGTCAGTAGGTTTACCAAAAATGATATAAAATTATTGTAAAACATCCAAGAGTGATAATATAAGAGCATGGAACAATAAAAAATTATCGATACGTTGGAGACGTATCATTTATTCCTTTGTCCCATTTGCAATATAGAGAAGATATTTATGCACATCCTTGTTTTCATGCCTTTCCAAAGCAGTTCATTGATGATTACCTTTCAAACCACCTGTATGGTCAGGAGGCGAGGAAGGTATTCATACAACACCCACGGTTCAATATTTAAGTGTTCCTGAAGAGGACGAAGGATGTACGGTCAATCATCCACAGGCAGTGGCCGAATGTTGCAAATACCTGCAACATCAATGAAGGCTCAATATTCGCCTTCTGCTTCAGCAGTTTTCTAAATGAGCTACATCTGTCTATGTACCGTCTATGATTCTAATTTCGAAAGGTTATAGATGTTGCATGTGAAACTTGGTGCTGGTGCAGTTATGTAATGGGGTAGCTGAGTGCTGAAGCTATATGATGTTGTACTCTGATGTATTTCAATTATGAAAATGAAATATTTGTGTGCTTAATATGAAATTTCAATTAGATTAATAAATGGATTATTAATAATAGGATAATTAGCCTGCTAATTGTGTTTTTCTATTGCAAACAGTTATTGGGAAAACACCGTGGGCGATGACCTCAGGCAACGCACACAGTTTTTAGGAATAAAACGTGTTGGATTAATGAACAATCACACACGACATCCGCTTGAAAACTATTTGCATTAGCTCACCAAGCGCAAACATTTACCACATAAAAACTGTGTGTGATAGACAGCCGTTGCCACACAGTTTCTTCTACGCACCGTGTGTGATGCATTTAATAATGCAAACGATAAAATTGTTAATATCGTGTGTAATGGGAACGTTATCACAAACGATTTAACAGGGAAACTTGTGTGTGATGTACGTGCGAACAGAAACGTTTTCCTTGGAGCGACTGTATGGGATGTATATACGAATAGAAACATTTAGCAGGGACTGACTGTGTGGGATGAACTTACGACCGGAAATCATTTCACATGTATAATTGAATTGTTTTAGCACTATTATATGTATAACCGTATTTGATCGCTCGCCGGTCGCACACGACCTCATTTTGACGAGCGTGTGTGCCATGAGGGCATATCCTCGATGGTTTCTGGGGCATGTGGGAAGGACCCCCCCTATCGCAGTCACTCACTAGGCAACGGTTTCAAATAATGTCGCGGAAAGGGGTTAAAACCGTTTGTATAGCACCTCGCTGTACTAGTGATAGCAAGCATCAATTTCATCAAAAGGGAATATTTCAAAGGTATCCAAGGGATCATAGCAATCATGATAGCATTCATCCTTCGGTAAGCACAAAGGGAAATTAAACGATATATGAATTGCGGGGTTAGTCTCATCAGAAGGTGGGCATGGGTAGCTAATCTGTTCTTCCTCCTTTTGTTCTTTGCTCTCCTCCTCATCTTTTTCATCTAATGATCTCAAAGTGCCATCCATTTCTTCTTCCATATATTCCTGCAAAATATTAGTCTCTTCTTGGACAACGGAGACTTTCTCAATAAATTATTTAACATAAGCATTAGAAGCATAGTTTTCATAGCAATAATTAAGTATCGCAAAATATTCAGATTCGTAAAGAGTAGTATCATACTTTTCAATCAAAGAAGCAATTTCATAATCACCCTTAAAAGCAACAAATTCTTCAGTGTGTTCAACATCAAATTATAAACACCCTAAGCATAAGAAGATAGGATTCCATTATCACTAAACTAACATTGGTAGGGAAGGTGTTTATTAGGCTCTTGAGAACAACAAGTAAAATCATATATTTCACTCAAATTCCAAGCATAACAATGCATAGTATTAATATGATGCCATAAAAGTTTCCCTTTTTGAGATAAGCTGTGTCGCACATAATAAGCATGCTCATCTAATGATTTTCCCTTAACTAAGCTAGTTGGAGTTTCATCACGGGCACATAGGGATCGAAGATGATCCAAGTAGAAAGCTTCAGTAGTATGATAGATTTTGGGTGGTTCTTCAACCATTGGTTTAGTAGGTACAACTAATTTTTTTTTTTGGTATTTTGTGTTTCCTACCCATAACTAAAGATAGAAAAAAAAACTACTTAGTGATAAAGCCAACAAGCACACACGAGAATATTCACCACAATTGTAGGGGTTCGATTATAGCCTTTTTCGATAAGTAAGAGTGTCGAACCCAATGAGGAGCTGAAGGTAGAACAAATATTCCCTCAAGTTCCATCGACCACCGATATAACTCTTCACACACCTAATGTTTGCTTTACCTTGAACAAGAATAAAACTAGAAGTAATTTCCGAGAATAAAACTAAGAATAAATTACAAGACGATAAACTTAGTAGTGTAGTAGAAAGATTTTTGTAACACAGGAGAAAGATTTGTCCCCAGGCAATTGATAACTAGACCAGTAATCATTATTGCAATTTTATATGAGGAAGAGGCATGAGCTAACATAATTTCTGTACTTGGATCATGTGCACTTATGATTGGAACTCTAGCAAGCATCTACAACTACTAAAGATCATTAAGGTAAAACCAATCCATAGCCTTAAGTATCAAGTCCTCCTTATTCCCATATGCAACAACCGGCTTACTCGGTTATAAGTTTATGTCACTCTCGCCACACACTATAAGAGAATCATTAACATATTGCAACACTCTACAACGGGGATCCCTCATTTTTGCGTGACAAGGAGGGCACCGTAGGACAGTACCATAATAAAATATACAACTCATACCAACCACGATCGTCGATTAGCCCATAGGATAAAATAGATCTACTCAAACATCATAGGATAACCACATATCGTTGGGTAATAATATATAGTGTTGAGCACCATGTTTAAGTAGAGAATTACAGTGAGAATAGAGAGGTTACACCACTGCATAGAGAGGGAGAAAGTTGGTGTTGGTGGTGGCAAGATTGTTGATGTAGATTGTCGTCATGTGACGCCCTCGATTTGACCGTACACTAATCATGCACGCAAATGTGTACGACCAAGATCGGGGACTCACTAGAAGATATCACAATACAACTGTAGACACAAAATAAAATAATACAAGTTTTACATTACAATCCAGGGGCCTCGAGGGCTCGAATACATAAGCTCGAAAACATAAGAGTCAGCGGAAGCAATAATATTTGAGTACAGACATAAGTTAAACAAGTATGCCTTAAGAAGGCTACCACAAATGTAACAATGATCGAAAAGGCAAGGCCTCCTGCCTGGGACCTCATAACTACTCCTCGAAGCCGAACTCCACGTAGAAATATCCATGGGATACTCTGGCTCCTGGACTCCATCATCTGATTGTGTCATCCGAGAAGAGAGGAAAAAGGGGGAAAAGGGGGAGCAAAGCAACCATGATGTAATGCCCAGGATGGAGTTATACCTCCTACGTGTCGAGGCACGACTTAAAGGC
Source organism: Secale cereale (assembly GCA_902687465.1). Classification (NCBI taxonomy): domain Eukaryota; kingdom Viridiplantae; phylum Streptophyta; class Magnoliopsida; order Poales; family Poaceae; genus Secale; species Secale cereale. The sequence continues at coordinate 680,686,236 of LR738715.1, read as the reverse complement.
ATAAATCCATCCTAGAATGATCTCAAGTTCGGTAATCTTTGCACATCTCATGTAAAAGAGGGGATTGTAAACAGAAATAGTTGGCTTACACTCGCCACGTCACACAAATACAATACAAGTCTCAAACATCATACATTAAGAAATATCACAACCCTCTAAGGCAAAATCCAAATGTCAAGATACCAAACTTAAATAAATAAACCACAGGCGGATCGAATCCTAGTAGAAGTCTCCACTACTGATCATCCGGATATCGCACATAGTACCGACTACGCTCCTCGTCGTACTCCCAATCCAGCTCGGTGCCATCACCTGGATAGCTCACAGCTGGACCTGCATCTGGTGTGGTGAAGTAACTGTGAGCCACAGAGGACTCAGCAATCCCGTTCCCGGGTAACAAGACTATTTAAGCCTTTGGGAGAGGATAAGGCTGAAGAAAAGAGTAAGTGTCTACAGCAGCAACTAGCAACTAGCTTACGTGAGTGAGAGCGAGAAGAGAAAGCCTCGGACGAGAAGTGATCACGAAGTGATCCTAACTACAAGCTCAACAAACATAACCCCTCCGTGTTCAACTCCCGAATCCCTATTCGGAAATTGACGGTCACGGAACACACGCTGGTAGTGTATTAGTAACATTGTGTCAAGTTATCTACAACCGGATATTAACAAGCTCCCATCTGCCACATAACCGCGGGCACGGCTTTCGAAAGTTCAAACCCTGCAGGGGTGTTCCAACTTGACCCATTACAAGCCCACGATCCGCGGAGTCGCAACTCCAAAGTGGGAAGACCCGAGTATTCTCGGAATCCCGTGCTCAAGATATACCGATCTAAGGTAAGGCTAATCCAGCAAATCCCCCCGGCGTGTCGACACCCTGATAGTAGCCGCGCGTATCTAAGTCTCAGGACACGACCGGATGAGTCATCCTACAGGTGTATGCCAGATACCTCACGTTGCCCCAAGGCGGCCCCGCAGTCTGCTCGTTTCGGACCAACACTCATGTGGAGCACTGGCCCGGGGTTGTTGATTAAGAACGAGGGTTAATTACTCCCTATGCAAGTTTAGTTTGTTATTAGGCGAATAGTACCAATGTTGGGACTTGCTGGAAAAGACTTAGCACTTAGCGGTTTATCGAGGGGTCCCATACACCCCAACCGTGTTAGGAATGCATAATCAAGGAACATAACACCGGTTTATACGGTTCCTAACGGCATGAGTGGAACAAATCACCAAGCAAAAGGCTTAGCCTTCCACCCTTGCCAATATATAGATGATTTCATTTTTAAGCATTTATATAGTGTGATATAACCCAACCAAACTTCAACATGAAGCAAGCATCTTCGATCTTCACCTGCAACTAGCAATGCTATAAGAAGGGCTGAGCGAAGCGTACTTAGCCAAGCAACGGTTTGCGTAGGTAGGTTGGTTAAACATGGCAATTGATTACAAGTAGGAGGCTAACAAGAAGATCATGGGCATCGAGGCAAAACTAAAGATCGGAACTACTAGCAATAGGCAAAGATAGTAATGTTATCGGGGTTCGGTCATCTTGCCTGAAGAGAAGTCGTTCGGATCGTAAGAAGGGTCCTCGTGCTCAACCTCGTTGGTAACCTCGTGCTCGTACTCGTACTCGGTCTCAGCTTCCGGCTCTAAACAAAACAATCACACCAAGCACAAATCAACAAGATGCAATGCGCACTCGAAAAAGATGGATGCATGATGGATGCACTAAGGATGCACACGGAGCACGGAAAATAGCACTCATGCAAAACACCTCAAAACATGATAACAATATGATATTATGAATCTACACAGAAAATCAATCAAGTTTCATATAAGACTCGCTGAAATCGGAGTTACGGTCTAAAAGTTATGCCCGAAACAAGAAATGAGCGAAAGCTGAAAATTACAGCAACATAGCAACTTCGGAGCACAAAATAATTGAGCTACAGCATTCAAATATCATGGCAAAGGACATGAACACAAACTAGACATATACTACAGCAACTAAGTCCAAAGGTGCACCCCCAACGGAGCCACGGTTCATTAGCAATGAACTTGGACAATAAAATTCTGGCAGCAGAATTTTATTGAAACTTTGGAGCAAAAGATAAACATGCTACAGCCAATCAAATAGGCATGTGAGAACATGAATGGAAAGACAACAACATATACTACAAGGAACAATCAAGATCCACTCCAAAACTAACATGGTTTGTCCTAAAGCAGCACACGAACATGGCATCGGAACGTTACAGATTTCAGACTTAGTGAAAAACCACTAAGTCCTAAAACAGCAATTTCATCATGGCATATAAAAGAGCATGTTTAAGTCACCTCGAATCTAATCATGGCAAGTGGTAAGCACCTCATCAAAGTACACATAATGGTGATTCCGAAACACACAAGCATGCTTCATGGAGATAAACACAACGATAGCAACGAGCTCAACAAGATGGCATTTCATAACAAGTGAAACAACATCACAGCCACATGGCACTTTGCAACGAGGATAAACATGGCAAGAATAAATCTAACATGCTACCTAGCACATACAACATGTAGAGCATGGCAAGACGAACACGTGGACATGTTATTTGCATCATTTGGACAAACGAGCTAGAAGATATCACATGGCAAAGATGGCATAAAATAATCACATAACAGCAGTTTATATCACGATGCACTCTTGCAACAGCAAAACAAGCACCTAGATGATCTCTAACATGCATGACAACAAAAGATAAAACGTAGTGCACGATCCCACGAACGTCTGGACATGCTATTTGCGCGAATCGGACAAACACACACAAAGTTATCCACAGTTGAACATTGCATCACAGATTAAGCAAAACAGGGACTAGGGTTGAAATAACCTCAGATCTGAGATCTGGGAAGGTTAACGGGCCCGGGCGGATCTGCGGATCTGGTGCGAAGTGGCCTGGCGCGGCCCGTGGTGGCGGCGGCTTCGGCCCGCGGCGGCTGGGACGGCCCAGCTGGCGCGGAGAAAGGACGGGCCGGGGCGCGGGCCCGGAGCGGATGCGGGGCGTCTAGGCGGCCCACGGCGCGAGGCGGTGGCGGCCTGGTCGGAGCGGCGGGAGGCGGCTGGCGCGGCCCACGGAGGAAGGAGTGCCTTGGCGCCTGGCGCCCGGTGGAGACGCGGGAGTGGGCCGGTCGGGGAAGGACGGAGGGCCCAGACGGAGCGCTGGGGAAGTGGTCCCCTGGGCCCCTTCGAGCGGTGCGGCCGGCGGGAGGCCTGGGCCGACGCGGAGACTTGCGGGGCTGGCGGCTCGACGGTCAGATCGAGCGGAGTCCTCGATCGAAGCGGGCGCCCCTGGCGATGCGGAGCGGGCGTTGACTCGCGAGGGAAGGCGGCTCGAGGCTGGCGGATCTGGCTGGTTCCCTCAGGAACTGGCCAGATGGAGAGGAAGGGGATGGCTGGATCTGAGAAGAAAGAAAAAAAAAGGGAAAGGAGGTGGAAGAGCTAGAGATGCCAAAATTAGACTAGGGTCTAATATATAGCAGATTTTAGGGTTAGGGGAGATTTAGGTGTGCTAGGAGCCCTCCGATCGCGATCCGACGGATCCGATCGCGGGGGTAGTTTAGAAGGGCCTAGGAGAAGGTAGTGGACTGCTGAGGGGTGTTTCTGGGACACGAAGTGAAGGCACTTTGAACCCACACGAATAACTGATGGGATAGCCAACGGAGTCCAAACGCGACGAGATTTGAGAGGCGGGTTGCACACAACAAAACAACAACACACACAACAACCTCGCGGCACACCGGCAACGTTACACGCTCAAACAACAAAGTGGGCCTACGGGACGTCACGGACACGTGAGGGAGCTCCGGAACGCGAAACGGACAACGGGGAGGAACGCGTGGAACCGGATGCAACCGAAAACACAAATGCAATGCGATGCACATGTCTACATGATATGAATGAATGCCACACACTCACACAACAAAACGACGAAACCCGAAAGACAAAGAACCCGGAATGGGAATAGATGAAGCCGGAGATATATTATATACCCAAAAGGGAAAGTATTACATCCGGGGCATTACAAACTCTCCTCTACTACAAAAAGATCTCGTCCCGAGATCTAGGACTGGAAAAAGGAAGGGTACTCGGAACGAAGATGATCTTCTCGTTCCCAGGTAGCTTCTCGGTCGGTGTGATGAGACCACTTGACTTTCAAGAATTTGATGGACTTGTTGCGGGTCTTGCATTCGGTTTCTTCGAGAATGGCAACTGGGTGCTCTCGGTAGGACAGGTCTTGTTGAAGATCAATCTCCTCAAACGGAATCATGCGCTCAGGTGCCTTGAAGCATTTGCGAAGTTGAGACACATGGAAGACATCATGAACATTGGCGAAGTTTGAAGGGAGCTCAAGTTGATAGGCTAGATCGCCTCTTTTGCCAAGAATCTTGAAAGGCCCGACGTATCTAGGAGCAAGCTTTCCTTTGTACCGAATCTTTGGGTGCCTTTCATCGGAGACACACGGAGATAGACATGATCATCAATGTTGAATGCCAAATCACGATGTTTGCCGTATAGTAGCTCTTCTGGCGCGACTGAGCGGCCTTGAGATTCTCACGTATGACTTTGCACATTTCTTCGGCTTCTGAGATCAAGTCATTGCCAAGAAGTTGACGTTCGCCTGTTTCAGACCAGTTGAGAGGGGTACGGCACTTTCTGCCATAGAGGATTTCAAACGGTGCTTTGCCTGCACTTACTTGAAAACTGTTGTTGTAAGAGAACTCGGCAAATGGAAGGCAGTCTTCCCATTTCATGCCAAAGGAGATGACACAGGCTCTGAGCATGTTTTCTAGAATCTGATTCACTCGCTCGACTTGACCACTAGTCTGAGGGTGAAATGCAGTGTTGAACCTGATCTTAGTGCCCATGGCGGACTGAAAGGAGTCCCAGAACCTGGATGTGAACAAACTTCCACGATCTGAGGATATAACTTGAGGAATGCCATGCAGGGACACAATTCTGGAAGTGTACAGCTCTGCCAATTGAGCTGCATTGATTGATTCCTTGACTGGCAGGAAGTGAGCGACTTTGGTAAGCTTGTCAATCACCACAAAGATAGCATCATTTCCTCGCTTGGATTTAGGAAAACCAGTGACGAAGTCCATTTCAATGTGGTCGAACTTCCACTCGGGAATAGGAAGAGGTTGGAGAAGACCGGCTGGACGTTGATGTTCTGCTTTCACTCTTCTGCATACATCACATTCATTCACGAATTGGGCAATCTCCCTTTTCATGCGTGTCCACCAGTAAGACTGCTTGAGGTCTTGATACATCTTGGAACTGCCAGGATGAATGGAAAGGAGAGAATCATGAGCTTCTTCCATTATGAGCTTCCTGAGATCACCTTTGGGAACAACGAGTCTGTCCTCGAAGAACAAGGTATCTCTCTCATCAACACGGAAGCACTTGTATTTTGGAGTGCCCTTTGCAATACCATGTTTCACCTTCTTCACCATGGTATCCCTGAGTTGGGCCTCACGGACTTGATCTTCCAAGGTAGGAGCAATTTGAAGATTTGCAAGAAAACCCTGCGGAACAACTTGAAGGTTGAGCTTCCTGAATGCTTCACAAAGCTCAGGCTGGCACGGTTTGATAAGAAGGCTGTTGCAATATGCCTTTCTGCTCAAAGCATCTGCAATCACATTCGCCTTGCCAGGAGTGTATTCAATGCTGGGATTATACTCTTGGATCATTTCAACCCAACGAGTCTGACGGAGGTTCAGATGCGGCTGTGTGAAGATGTACTTCAAGCTCTTGTGATCAGTGAAGATGTCGACCTTTCTGCCCAACAACAGATGTCTCCACGTGATCAAAGCATGTACCACAGCTGCTAGCTCGAGATCATGTGTCGGATAGTTCTTCTCACTTGGCTTGACCTGACGAGAAGTGTATGCCACAATTCTCTTGTCTTGCATAAGCACACCACCAAGACCTTGAAGAGAAGCATCACAGAATACTTCATAGGGCTTGGATTCATCTGGAGGAGTCAGAACTGGAGCAGAGACAAGCTTTTCTTTGAGAGTTTTGAATGCCACTTCACACTCTGGAGACCAAAAGTATTTGACATTCTTCTGAAGCAAGTTTGAAAGAGGCTTGGCAATCTTGGAGAAGTTCTCAACGAACCTTCTGCAATAGCTGGCAAGACCCAAAAAACTGCGGAGCTTCTTGACGTTCTGAGGAGCTTCCCAGTTGACAATTGCTTCAACTTTCTCGGGATTTACCGCAATACCGTCAGCTGAGATGATGTGGCCCAGGTACAAAACCTTATCGAGCCAGAACTCGCACTTGGAGAACTTGGCATAGAATTTATGCTCTCGGAGTCGATCAAGAACCAGACGTAAGTGCTTTTCGTGATCTTCTTCATTCTTGGAAAACACCAGAATATCATCCAGATACACAAGCACAAACTCGCCAGTATAGGGGTTGAAGATGTAATGCATCATCCTCGAAAAGGTAGGAGGAGCATTGGCGAGACCGAAGGACATGACGGTATACTCGTATGAACCGTAGCTCGTTCTGAAGGCCGTCTTGGGAATGTCCTCCTCGCGAATGCGAATTTGATGATAGCCCATTCAGAGGTCGAGCTTAGAGAACACTTTAGCTCCTTTGAGCTGCTCGAAGAGTTCGTTGATGTTGGGGAGCGGATACTTGTTCTTAATCGTCTTCTTGTTCAATGGCCGGTAATCAACACAGAGACGCTCCGTGCCATCTTTCTTCTTGACAAATAAGACACCACAGCCCCACGGAGACGTACTAGGCCTGATGAGACCCATACTCTCCTGTTTATCAAGCTGCTTCTTCAATTCCTTCAATTCATCCGGAGAGAGCTTGTACAGACGCCGGCATGCTGGCTCAGTACCCGGCTCGAGTTCAATAATGAATTCCACCTGACGGTGTGGAGGCATGCCTGGAAGTTCTTCAGGAAAGACGTCTTGATATTCGTTCACCACCGGAATTTGAGATATGGCATTAATTTCGCCCTTATCATTGAGAGAGAAAAGCCTGATAGTGTTATCCCTGGAGGCGAAGATAATCACATCTTCATCAGAATGAGTCAACTTGACTTCCTTCTGAGCACAATCAATGTGAGCATCGTGCTGAGAAAGCCAATCCATCCCGAGGATGAGGTCGATGTCAGAATTACCAAGAACCACCGGTTTAGCCAGAAAGCGATAATCACCCATGCGAATAGAAACATTCGGAGCAAATATGTTGGAAGACATGCACTTGCCCGGAGAAATTACTTGCAACCTCTGAGGCAGACTTTGGATGTCAATATTATGCTTGGATGCAAATGGTTGAGACATGAAAGAGCATGAAGCACCCGAATCAAATAACACTTTAGCAGGAAAAGAGTTCACTGGAAGGTTACCCAAAATGACATCAGAAGAATTCTCCGCTTGTGCTGCATTCATCAGATTGACCCTTGCTGCCTTTGGATCATGCCTGACAATAGCTGAACTCATAGGTGGAGGAGGTGGAAGACGCTTCGGATTCGGACATCTGTTGGCATAATGACCCTTCTGGCCACACTTGTTGCACACCACTTCAGAGAGAGGACGAAATGAGAGCCACTGGACTTGGAGCCTTGAGACTGAAACTGCTTCTTCGACTGGTTGCTCGGGTTGGGTGGGTGGGAGAAACCACGTCCACCAGAGTTCTTGTTGTTGGAGTTGTTGGAGTTGTTGTAAGGAGCTCGAATCACTGGAGGAGGAGGAAGCCAGAATTTCTGATGCTTCGAGACCATCTGAGACGATGAGGAAGAGTGAACGGCATCTCGAATTCTCTTCTTAGAAGCCTCCATCTTAAGCTGAGCTGCTTCTTGTTTCAAAGCCATGTTATAGAACTTGTCGAATTCATCCGGCTCGAACAAGGTGAGAGCAAGCTAAAGTTCATCTTTGAGACCTCCACGGAACTGGTAGATTTTACTCTTGGCATCAGGAATGTCTTGCTTAGCATAGCGGGCGAGGTTTTGGAACTTGACATTATACTGATAGACTGTCATGGAGCCCTGCTTCAGGTTGCGGAATTGCTCACGCATACCCTCGATGACACTTGTAGGAATGTGGTGCGAGCAAAAATCCTTGCAGAAATTCTCCCAAGAGATCACTTGACCTGGCCTGGAGTCTTTGTACTGCTGCCACCGTCAGCTGCTTGATCTTTCAGTTGGAAGGCTGCAAACTTCACATAATCATCTTCCTTCACGTTACTGCACTCAAAATGCTTCTTTATGTCGGTTAACCAATCTTCAGCATCAAGAGGGTCGACACAGTAACTGAAAGCTTTAGGATTGTTGGCCAAGAACTGGTTGAGAGTAGCATGGTGCTGCTGGTTGAAGAAGTTGCCTTGATTCCCTGGAACACCCTGATTAGCTTGATTAGCTTGCATCTGCTGCATCATCTGCATCAACATCTGAGTGTTCTGAGCAGTGGTCTGCATAATCGCTCTCCAAGCCTCAGACGGAGGAGGAGGGGAAGGAGGATGTTCTGGAACCTCTTCCGCCTCTGGATTAGCATTGGGAACCCTTTTCGGAGCCATCCTGTAATAGATGACCACGAATCAGCAATTGATTGACAAAAGGTATAAGATGAATCAATGGAATGAATTGCAACAAGTCTTCACAATAATCATTCGAACAATAAGAACGAATGAAATCATTCGAACAAGAGGAACGAATGAAATTCTCAGTTAAATGATAACATCAATCTTCACGAGAAGCCACATAGGGATCAAAATGAAAATAAGAAAACAACAAGGTACGGATGGGAACAAACACAAGAAAGGAGCTTCGTTCTAACATCTTTGTGCTGAAAGCATATGAACGCGTTACGAAAAGGTTTTGCAATCCCCGGATCAGCATAGCCAAGGACCCTTTAAGATGCAACTCCTGATAGTAACATCGGTCATATAACCCCTTCACTCAATGTAGAACCCCGAACACACTAACCTGCATTCGTTGGAAGAATGCCTACGATCTACTGGATAAACCCACCTATAGATTTCCGAAAGATTCCAGTTATGCAATCAGGTGTTGGGGATACACGGGAAGCACCGTGCAATCAACTCTAACCTACATCCAGGTGTATCCATCCTTCAACACATAACCAGTCTTTCTCGGAAACTGTGTACCTCGGACCTTCGAAAAGCATCCACTATAACAAGCTATGGCAATACTCCCGAACTACATCCCCAGTACTGGGTGATGTCGGGGTTATCTTGCCACTGGCCGTATAGGAGAGATTTTCGATGTCGGCCGTCTTAAGTATTTAGTACTGCCGCGATATGCTTGTGACGACAATACCCCGAAGCTCAACTCCCCGGGACACTGCCACAACCCCTAATGTCAGGAGGCATCGAGAACAATATCCTCGTCACAAGAACATCGAAACAATCCCAGAATACTCGCGGGATTCCTAAAAAAAATTGGTGCAATTTTTGAAAATAGGAGAGACAAGAGTAGTCGTCAGGAGTCCTCACCAGAGAGAAAGGGGATGAGAAGCAAAGAAATCCTACTCTCCGATATAATATAGGACTCAAAATGTTTTCAGTGTGTGCCTAGACTCGACTGTCAATGATTCGATCAAACAGTGGGGGCTCCTAGGTCGGAGAAGGCTCTGATACCAACTTGTAATGCCCAGGATGGAGTTATACCTCCTACGTGTTGAGGCACGACTTAAAGGCATAAATCCATCCTAGAATGATCTCAAGTTCGGTAATCTTTGCACATCTCATGTAAAAGAGGGGATTGTAAACAGAAATAGTTGGCTTACACTCGCCACGTCACACAAATACAATACAAGTCTCAAACATCATACATTAAGAAATATCACAACCCTCTAAGGCAAAATCCAAATGTCAAGATACCAAACTTAAATAAATAAACCACAGGCGGATCGAATCCTAGTAGAAGTCTCCACTACTGATCATCCGGATATCGCACATAGTACCGACTACGCTCCTCGTCGTACTCCCAATCCAGCTCGGTGCCATCACCTGGATAGCTCACAGCTGGACCTGCATCTGGTGTGGTGAAGTAACTGTGAGCCACAGAGGACTCAGCAATCCCGTTCCCGGGTAACAAGACTATTTAAGCCTTTGGGAGAGGATAAGGCTGAAGAAAAGAGTAAGTGTCTGCAGCAGCAACTAGCAACTAGCTTACGTGAGTGAGAGCGAGAAGAGAAAGCCTCGGACGAGAAGTGATCACGAAGTGATCCTAACTACAAGCTCAACAAACATAACCCCTCCGTGTTCAACTCCCGAATCCCTATTCGGAAATTGACGGTCACGGAACACACGCTGGTAGTGTATTAGTAACATTGTGTCAAGTTATCTACAACCGGATATTAACAAGCTCCCATCTGCCACATAACCGCGGGCACGGCTTTTGAAAGTTCAAACCCTGCAGGGGTGTTCCAACTTGACCCAATACAAGCCCACGATCCGCGGAGTTGCAACTCCAAAGTGGGAAGACCCGAGTATTCTCGGAATCCCGTGCTCAAGATATACCGATCTAAGGTAAGGCTAATCCAGCAAATCCTCCCGGCGTGTCGACACCCTGATAGTAGCCGCGCGTATCTAAGTCTCAGGACACGACCGGATGAGTCATCCTACAGGTGTATGCCAGATACCTCAGGTTGCCCCGAGGCGGCCCCGTAGTCTGCTCGTTTCGGACCAACACTCATGTGGAGCACTGGCCCGGGGTTGTTGATTAAGAACGAGGGTTAATTACTCCCTATGCAAGTTTAGTTTGTTATTAGGCGAATAGTACCAATGTTGGGACTTGCTGGAAAAGACTTAGCACTTAGCGGTTTATCGAGGGGGTCCCATACACCCCAACCGTGTTAGGAACGCATAATCAAGGAACATAACACCGGTTTATACGGTTCCTAACGGCATGAGTGGAACAAATCACCAAGCAAAAGGCTTAGCCTTCCACCCTTGCCAATATATAGATGGTTTCATTTTTAAGCATTTATATAGTGTGATATAACCCAACCAAACTTCAACATGAAGCAAGCATCTTCGATCTTCACCTGCAACTAGCAATGCTATAAGAAGGGCTGAGCGAAGCGTACTTAGCCAAGCAACGGTTTGCATAGGTAGGTTGGTTAAACATGGCAATTGGTTACAAGTAGGAGGCTGACAAGAAGATCATGGGCATCGAGGCAAAACTAAAGATCGGAACTACTAGCAATAGGCAAAGATAGTAATGTTATCGGGGTTCGGTCATCTTGCCTGAAGAGAAGTCGTTCGGATCGTAAGAAGGGTCCTCGTGCTCAACCTCGTTGGTAACCTCGTGCTCGTACTCGTACTCGGTCTCAGCTTCCGGCTCTAAACAAAACAATCACACCAAGCACAAATCAACAAGATGCAATGCGCACTTGAAAAAGATGGATGCATGATGGATGCACTAAGGATGCACACGGAGCACGGAAAATAGCACTCATGCAAAACACCTCAAAACATGATAACAATATGATATTATGAATCTACACAGAAAATCAATCAAGTTTCATATAAGACTCGCTGAAATCGGAGTTACGGGCTAAAAGTTATGCCCGAAACAAGAAATGAGCGAAAGCTGAAAATTACAGCAACATAGCAACTTCGGAGCACAAAATAATTGAGCTACAGCATTCAAATATCATGGCAAAGGACATGAACACAAACTAGACATATACTACAGCAACTAAGTCCAAAGGTGCACCCCCAACGGAGCCACGGTTCATTAGCAATGAACTTGGACATATTGAACTTGACAATAAAATTCTGGCAGCAGAATTTTATTGAAACTTTGGAGCAAAAGATAAACATGCTACAGCCAATCAAATAGGCATGTGAGAACATGAAAGGAAAGACAACAATATATACTACAAGGAAAAATCAAGATCCACTCCAAAACTAACATGGTTTGTCCTAGAGCAGCACACGAACATGGCATCGGAACGTTACAGATTTCAGACTTAGTGAAAAACCACTAAGTCCTAAAACAGCAATTTCATCATGGCATATAAAAGAGCATGTTTAAGTCACCTCGAATCTAATCATGGCAAGTGGTAAGCACCTCATCAAAGTACACATAATGGTGATTCCAAAACACACAAGCATGCTTCATGGAGATAAACACAACGATAGCAACGAGCTCAACAAGATGGCATTTCATAACAAGTGAAACAACATCACAGCCACATGGCACTTTGCAATGAGGATAAACATGGCAAGAATAAATCTAACATGCTACCTAGCACATACAACATGTAGAGCATGGCAAGACGAACACGTGGACATGTCATTTGCATCATTCGGACAAACGAGCTAGAAGATATCACATGGCAAAGATGGCATAAAAACATCACATAACAGCAGTTTATATCACGATGCACTCTTGCAACAGCAAAACAAGCACCTAGATGATCTCTAACATGCATGACAACAAAAGATAAAACGTAGTGCACGATCCCACGAACGTCTGGACATGCTATTTGCGCGAATCGGACAAACACACACAAAGTTATCCACAGTTGAACATTGCATCGCAGATTAAGCAAAACAGGGACTAGGGTTGAAATAACCTCAGATCTGAGATCTGGGAAGGTTAACGGGCCCGGGCGGCGCGAAGTGGCCTGGCGCAGCCCGTGGTGGCGGCGGCTTCGGCCCGCGGCGGCTGGGACGGCCCAGCTGGCGCGGTGAACGGACGGGCCGGGGCGCGGGCCCGGAGCGGAGGCGGGGCGTCCAGGCAGCCCACGGCGCGAGGCGGTGGCGGCCTGGTCGGAGCGGCGGGAGGCGGCTGGCGCGGCCCACGGAGGAAGGAGGGCCTTGGCGCCTGGCGCCCGGTGGAGACGCGGGAGTGGGCCGGTCGGGGAAGGACGGAGGGCCCAGACGGAGCGCCGGGGAAGTAGTCCCCTCGGCCACTTCGAGCGGTGCGGCCGGCGGGAGGCCTGGGCCGACGCGGAGACTTGCGGGGCTGGCGGCTCGGCGGTCAGATCGAGCGGAGTCCTCGATCGAAGCGGGCGCCCCTGGCGATGTGGAGCGGGCGTTGACTCGCGAGGGAAGGCGGCTCGAGGCTGGCGGATCTGGCTGGTTCCCTCGGGAACTGGCCAGATGGAGAGGAAGGGGATGGCTGGATCTGAGAAGAAAGAAAAAAAAGGGAAAGGAGGTGGAAGAGCTAGAGATGCCAAAATTAGACTAGGGTCTATAATATATAGCAGATTTTAGGGTTAGGGGAGATTTAGGTGTGCTAGGAGCCCTCCGATCGCGATCCGACGGATCCGATCGCGGGGGTAGTTTAGAAGGGCCTAGGAGAAGGTAGTGGACTGCTGAGGGGTGTTTCTGGGACACGAAGTGAAGGCACTTTGAACCCACACGAATAATTGATGGGATAGCCAACGGAGTCCGAACGCGACGAGATTTGAGAGGCGGGTTGCACACAACAAAACAACAACACACAACAACAACCTCGTGGCACACCGGCAACGTTACACGCCCAAACAACAAAGTGGGCCTACGGGACATCACGGACACGTGAGGGAGCTCCGGAACGCGAAACGGACAACGGGAAGGAACGCGTGGAACCGGATGCAACCGACAACACAAATGCAATGCGATGCACATGTCTACATGATATGAATGAATGCCACACACTCACACAACAAAACGACGAAACCCGAAAGACAAAGAACCCGGAATGGGAATAGATGAAGCCGGAGATATATTATATACCCAAAAGGGAAAGTATTACATCTGGGGCATTACACATGAGTACTCGTCCAAAGTACTCGCAAGCAAGGACCTACACTACATATGCAATGGTATATGTGTAAAGGGGGTAATATATGTGGTTTAAATTGCAGAATGCCAGAATAAGAGGGGGATAGCTAATCCAATCGAAGACTATGCTTCTGGCAGCCTCCATCTTGTAGCAGTAGAAGAGAGTAACTGGAATAGTAACAAGTATCAAAGCTTCTGACAGCCTCCGTCTTGGAGCAGTAGAATAGAGTAGCTGGTAAGTTCACCAAGTAACAATGTATAGCATAATCCTTCAGGTGATCCTCCCCTCGTCGCCATGTGGGAAAGCAATCACTGAGTTATCTCTGGAACTTGTCTGGGTGTGTTTTATTAAGTATCTGGTTCTAGTTGTCATGAGGTCGGAGTACAACTCATGGTCGTCCTTTTACCGAGGGACACGGCTATACGAATAGATAAACTTCCCTGTAGGGGGGCACCACGTTTCCCAACACGCTCGATCCCCTCTAGCCGGACACACTTTCCTGGGTCATGCCCGGCCTCGGAAAATCAACAGATCGGAGTCCTACCTAAGCACAACAGAGGGGTCGGCCCGCCGGTCTAAATCCTAAGCGCGCAGGGGTCTGGGCCCATCGCCCATTGCACACCTGCACGTTGGCTGGGCGGCGGGTAAGAAGACCTAGCCTCTCCTAATACCAGAGCAGGCGTCGAGTCCAATCCGGTGTGCACCGCTCAGTCGCTGACGTCAAGAAGGTTTTGGCTGATACCATGACTTCGAGAGCCCATAACTATTCCCGCGTAGCTGGTTAGTGCATATAGGCCAATGGCCAGACTCAGATCAAATACCAAGATCTCGTTAAGCATGTTACTTTGAAGTAACCGCGGACGCCGACCTGGGACTAGGCCCACCTGTCTCCTAGGTGGTCGCAACTCGCCCTGTCGCTCCGCCACAGAGTAACCATCAGGGGACTGCCGGGAACCAAGGGCCACCACTACCTGTGTGCAACCACCTGCCCCTTTAGCCCCCATCTCCGAATCATCAACATAAGTATGTAAATGTATAGTATATACCCGTGATCACCTCCCTAGTGATCACGGCGCAGTAGTATAGCATGGAATACAAACAAGGATGTGGGGCCACTGATGTAATACTAGCATCCTACACTAAGCATTAGGATAGCAAGTAAAGGTATCAACAGTTGTAACGACAATGACAGGCTATGCAACAGAAATGGAGCTATTGAATCATCAACAGTAGCAAACCTATTGCAAGAATAAGAGAAGAGAATGGGCGATATCTGGTGATCAAGGGGGGTTGGCTTGCCAGGTTGCTCTGGCAAGGAGGGGTCATCGTTGATGTAGTCGATCACAGGGGTATCGGCAGCTGTCTCGGAGTCTACCAGAAAGGAGTAACAAAGGGGGGACACAATAAATAACAGAGTAATCAAAGCATCACAAAGCATAACAAGGCAATACACTATGCTAGGTATGACCTAACGCAGTACTAGGCGATACAGGCGAAGGGGGAAAACATCCGGGAAAGTCTTCCCGGTGTTTTTTCATTTTTTGGGCAGATGAAACGGAGGGGGAATGTTGCATGTTTGCTATGCTAGGGGCATGCGGTGGACGAACAGACTACGCATTTGGATTCGTCTCGTCGTTCTAAGCAACTTTCATGTATAAAGTATTTTGATCCGAGTTACAGATTATTTTATATTATTTTTTAAAGTTTTAAATCATTTTCTAGAATTAACAGATTATTTAATTCGAAACTACATCTATGACGTCATCATGACGTCAACATGACGTCTTCAGTCAACTAGACAGTTGACTGGTCAAACTGACACGTGGGTCCTACTTGTCATATTCTCATTAACCTAGTTAACAGATTAATTAGGTTAATTATCTATTTAGTTTAATTAATCTTAATTAGTTTAATTAAGTAGAGTTAATTAACTATTAAATTAATTTATTAATTTATTATTATTATTATTTTAAAACATTCTGGGCTGTGGGCCCATACTGCCAGTGGCCAAGGAGGCCACTAGAGCGGGTGCTAGCGGGCGAACCCGACGGGCGCGGACGGGGCGTTGCCCGCCAGGACGCGGGGTGAGGCCGTGGCCACGACGGGGCTTGCCGGCCGGCCGCGGCAAGCGGAGGCGGGCGCAGGGGCGGTGCGATGCGGCGGCGGTGCGCGAGGAGCGGCAGCGCATGGGGAAGTGCAGAGCGGCCGGAGGAGGCGCGCACGGCGGCGACAACGAGCGCTCGGGCCGCCGAGAAGAACGGACGCAGCAGCGGGGAAAAGGTGCAGGCGAGCGGGACAGAGGAAAGCGGGGCGAGCGGCGAGGGGATGAGGCCGCGGCAGGGCGTGCGGTCTCATGGGGAGGGTGCGAAGGAAGAGCCAGGGCGCGCGAGAGGGACACCCCAGGGCCATGGTGAGCGCGGACGACGTAGGTGAGGCACACGGTAGGCGGTCGCGGGCAGCAAGGCAGCAGCGGGCTGGGCACGACGGACACATGCATACGGGAGGTCGCCGGCGCGGGAAAGAGGAGGACCAGGGTCCTCACCGGCGGTTGTAGAGGAACGGGGGACGGCGAGGCTCGATGGAGCTCGTCGGAGTGGAGGATGAGGAGGTGTGCAGTCCGGCGGGGAGGAGATCCGGCGAGGAAACGGCTCGGGCAACGGCGTGGTCCAGTGTCGTCGGGGGCGGTCGTCGATGTCCAGGGGCGATGGGCGACGCGGTCAGCGCGGCGAGGGGCGTCGTCGAGCGCCCGATCCGATCTGAATCGGGTGGAGCAGAGGGAGGAGTGGGGGAAGTGGGGTGGTGTGTGCTAGGGTTTCAAGGGGTCGGGGAGGTTAGTAGGCGCGGATGGGCCGGCCTGGTTGGTCCAATGGCCAGCTGGGCCGAGGCCTAGTGGGGGGAGGGGTTCTCCTTTTCTTTTATTTTTTGTTTTTCTATTTTGTTATTTTCCTTTTATTTACTTTTCTTTAGTGTTTTCTTTTAGTAACCCTATATTTTTGTTAGAGCAAAATACCAAAATGGCACCCAATTTGATGTTACCAAATATGTCACTGTCACATTAACTTATTACCCAAACTAAAATAGTTTCATAATTATTTAATATTTAAAATCATTTAAATAAGAGTTTTTGCTACTATTTTGTTCACCTGGTAGTATTTAAATATTTTATAAACGTGTGGTTTCTGCACCACAATTACCTATGCATTATTTGGCACAACCCAGACATTTTAGTTTTAATGTTTGAAAACTTTTGATGTTTGCCTTTAATTCAATTTTGAATTTGAAGCGGTTATGTTGAACTAATGCGAGATTATCAACAGTAACCGAGGTGACGTGGCGACATTAGTAGGGAATAATGTAGCTTAATTATCCGGGCGTCACAATTCTCCTCCACTACAAGAAATCTCGTCCCGAGATTTAAGAGGTGGAGTAAGGGGGATAGATTAGGTTACGAAATTCTAACGAGTCTTCTTGGTCTTGGTTGCTCTTCCCGAGGTAGTTGATCCTCGTCGTTGAAGTCTTTATTTCCCCGCTCCACGTCATCATGATGGAGTCATCAGCCTTACTTCGGGGTCTCCATCGTACTTATGGATAGGTAAGGGCAGCTCGGCAACGACAGAATGCTATAAGGTAATTATCTGGCGGTTAACTGATACGTCTCCAACGTATCTATAATTTTTTATTGTTCCATGCTATTATTTATGAAATCTTGGATGTTTAATGGGCTTTATCATTCACTTTTATATCATTTTTGGGACTAATTTACTAACCCAAAGGCCCAGTCCACATTGCTGCTTTTTGCCTATTTCAGGGTTTTGCAGAATAGGAATATCAAACGGAGTCCAAATAGAACGAAACCTTCGTGAGAGATATTTTTGGAGAAAATCACGCCAGAGGAACTTGAGAACCACGTCAGGGGAGCCTCGAGTGGCCCTCGAGGGTGGGGGCGTGCCCCCCTGCCTCGAGGCCCACTCGAGCATCCCCCGGTGCCCTCCTTCTTCCTATATAAGTCCACGTACCCCAGAAACTCCGTATGCAGAGAGAAAACCGTAATTCCATCGCCGTAGCTTCTGTTCCCGTGGAGATCCCATCCTGGGGCCTGTTCCGGAGCTCCACCGAAGGGGGATCGATCATGGAGGCCTTCATCATCATCATCATCATCATCGCCCTCACCATGAGTTGTGAGTAGTTTACCACAGACCTTCGTGTCCATAGCTAGTATCTAGATGGCTTCTTCTCTCTCTCTGGATCTCAATACAAAGTTCTCCTCGGTCTTCGAGGAGATCTATTTGATGTAATCTCTTTTTGCGGTGTGTTTGTCGAGATCCGATGAATTGTGAGTTTATGATCAAGGTTATCTATGAAAGATATTTGGTTTTCTCTGAACTTTTTATGTGTGCTCATAATATCCTTGCAAATCTCTTCGAATTATCGGTTTGGTTTGGCCTACTAGATCTATAGTTCTTGCAATGGGAGAAGTGCTTGGCTTTGGGTTCAATGTTGCGGTGTCCTTTCCCAGTGACAGTAGGGGCAGCAAGGCGCGTATTGTATTGTTGCCATCGAGGATAAAAAGATGGGGTTTACATCATATTGCTTGAGTTTATCCCTCTACATCATGTCATCTTGCTTAAGGCATTACTCTGTTCTTATGAACTCAATACACTAGATGCATGCTGGATAGCGGTCGATGTGTGGAGTAATAGTAGTAGATGCAGGCAGGAGTCGGTCTACTTGTCTCGCACGTGATGCCTATATACAATGATCATGCTGAGATAGTCTCATAATTATTCTCTTTTCTATCAATTGCTCGACAATAATTTGTTTACCCGCCGTAGAATATCGCTATCATGAGAGAAGCCACTAGAGAAAACTATGGCCCCCGGGTCTATTCTCAACATATCAATCTACATCTACTTTACTTTTACCGCTTTTATTTGTTGTTTTATTAAAGTAAAAAATACCAAAAACATAAACTATCATCTCTATCAGATCTCACTCTCGTAAGTGACCGTAAAGGGATTGACAACCCCTTATCGCGTTGGTTGTGAAGTTCTTATTTGTTTGTGCAGGTGCGAGGGACTCGCGCGTGGACTCCTTCTGGATTGATACCTTGGTTCTCAAAAACTGAGGGAAATACTTACGCTACTGTGTTGCATCTCCCTTTCCTCTTCGAGGGAATACAACGCAAGCTCAAGAGGTAGCAAGAAGAATTTCTGGCGCCGTTGCCGGGGAGGCTTATGCAAAAGTCATATACCAAGTACCTATCACAAACCCTTATCCTTCGCATTACATTTTTGCCTCTCGTTTTCCTCTCCCCCACTTCACCCTTGCCATTTTATTTGCCCTTCTTTTTGCCGTGTGTTTACCGTCTGCTTGCCTCTTGTTTGCTTGTGTGCTATGTGCCCTCAATGTGCTTGCCTCTTTGCTTGCTAAAAATCTATTGTTATGGATCACCTTAAAGTGTTCTACTTGGATAATCTTCGATCCTTATGCACTCGTGCTGAAACCCCAACTAGCCTAGTTGATGGGAAAGCTTTAGATGAGCATGCTCATTTTGTACGTCACCGTTTGTCTGAAAAGGGGATACTCTTATGGGATCAGATAAACAGATTGTTGTGTTATGCTAGGAATCTTTGTGAAATTTGTGATTTTACTTGTTGCTCTAAGAACCCTGAAAAACACCTCCCCTACCTATGTGAGTTTAAAGATAATGAAATCTTATCTTCTTATGCAAAGGGTGTTTATAGTTACTATGATATCAAACAAATTGAAGAACTCGTTGCTTTTAATTGTGCTTATGAAGTTGCTTCTTTGATTAAAAAGTATGATATTACTCTCTATGAATCTGAAAATTTTGACATATTAAATATTGCTATGAAAAATATACTCATAATGTCTATGTCAAAGAATTTATTGAAAGAATGACCGCTGCTTTGGAGGAAAATAATGATATGCATGAATCTATAGATAATTATGATTCCGATGATTTGATTGAAATGTCTGTTGATGAACATGATGCTTGCTATTCTTGTGGCCATGATGCCAATATTTATGAAGATGAATTTGCCAAAGTTCCCTATGTTAAACATGAGTTCGTTGCTATTGCACCCATACTTGATAGTTCCTTCAATGAAAAGCATGATTGCAATGATGTTATTGTAAATTCTATTAATGTCAATTGTGTTAATGATATGCAAAACCCTAAGCTTGGGGATGCTAGTAGTGCTAGGCCCACTACATGTTGCAATGATCATGATTGGGGTGATTCTTCTTATGATCTTGGAAATTTATTTAAGCCCCATGATGAATATAAGATCGATAATAATGTTTGCATTAATATTGAAAGTGGGTTTGGAAGAGTGTCAACTTTAGATCCCACATACTTGCAGAATGTTCATTCTTATGAAACTTTTGATAAAAGTGGGTTTGGAGAGGTCATGACTTTAGTTAATGTTAATCCCACTATTTTGGAAGAGTGTCAACTTTGCATGCATGTGGATCGTGTTGCGAATATGTTATGGGATAGCTATTTTGTTGAATTTGATCATAATCCTACACGCAATTATTACGAGAGAGGGAAATATGGTTGTAGAAATTTTCATGTTACTAGATTACCTCTCGTTATGTTGAGATTGCTATTGTTTCTTT
Source organism: Secale cereale (assembly GCA_902687465.1). Taxonomy (NCBI): domain Eukaryota; kingdom Viridiplantae; phylum Streptophyta; class Magnoliopsida; order Poales; family Poaceae; genus Secale; species Secale cereale. The sequence continues at coordinate 680,665,780 of LR738715.1, read as the reverse complement.
CTCCTTCCTTGCATATGCTAGATCTTGCTTGTCTTGGTAATTTGTTTTCCTATAAGATGCCTATGCATAGGAAGTACGTTAGACTTAGATGTGTTTGTCACATGTCTTATGATGCTCTCCTTGTGCTTCAATCCTTGTCCTTTATGTGAGCATCATTGATGTATCGTGCCTAGCTAGGGGCGTAAAACGATAGCGCTTGTTGGGAGGCAACCCAATTTTATGTTTTTTGTTTTTGTTGCTGTTAGGGAATGAATATTGCATCTAGCCTTCGATTAGATGTGGTTTCATGTTTTGTTTACTGTTTGTGCCAAGTAGAAACTTTGGGAAGACTTGTGTGAAGTTTATATGATCTTGCTCTGAAAAACAGAATCATTAGCGCTGGCTAAAGTAGTCGTGGGATTTTACTGGAGCGTGATTTTTAGTTGATTCTTTTTTCAGATGATTGGTAGAAAATTTTCGCAAATTTACCAATTTAGTTTGAATTTTTGGAGTTCCAGAAGTAGGCGAACCCTGCAGATTACTACATACTGTTCTGTCTTTGACAGATTCTGTTTTTCGTGTGTTGTTTTCTTATTCGGATGCATCTATGAGAAGTATTGGAGGATATGAACCATAGAGAAGTTGGAGTACAGTAGGTTTAACACCAATATAAACAAAGAATGAATTCATTACTGTACCTTTGAGTAGTGGTTTGCTTTCTTTTACTAACGGAGCTCACGAGAATGTTTGTCTAAGTGTTGTGTTGTGAAGTTTTCAAGTTTTGAGTATTGCTTTGATGGACTATGGAACAAGAAGTAGCAAAGGCCTAAGCTTGGGGATGCCCATGGCACCCCAAGTAAATTCTAGATAATCAAAAGCCTAAGCTTGGGGATGCCCCGGGAGGGCATCCCCTCTTTCGTCTTCATACATCGGTAACTATACTTGGAGCTATATTTTTATTCGCAACATGATATGTGTTTTGCTTGGAGCGTCTTGTATAATTTGAGTATTTGCTTGTTATTTTTCCACAATAATCCTTGCTGGACACACCTATTTGAGAGAGTTAAATATGGCCTAGAAATTATTAGAACACTCTATGTGCTTCACTTATATCTTTTGAGTTGAATAGTTTTTGCTCTAGTGCTTCACTTATATCTTTTAGAGCACGGTGGTGGTAATATTTTGTAGAAATTGTTGAACTCTCATGCTTCACTAATATCTATTTGAGAGTCTATTAAAATAGCATGGTAAAATGTTTAGGCTAAATAAACTAGTCTTCACATGATAGACATCCAATGTCAATGTAGTAAAAAAATTCACACCAAGTGCATTGAATAGAATGAGATGTTGGATGCTTGATAATTGTTTTGAGACATGAGGATAGTGATATTAGAGTCATGCTAGTGGAGTTATTATGAAATTGATAAATAGTTGTGTTAAGGTTAGTGATTCCCGTATCATGCACGTATGGTGAACCGCTATGTGACGAAGTTAGAGCATGAGGTATTTGTAGAGTGCTAACCTTTGTGTGGAGGTTGGGGGCGCGCGATGGTTAACTCCTATCAACCTCCAGCCTAGGAGCATGCGTTGATTGCTTTGTTTCGATGACTCGTAGATTTTTGCAATAAGTATATGAGTTCTTATGACTAACGTTGAGTCCATGGATTATACGCACTCTCACCCTTCCACCTTTGCTAGCCTCTCTTGTACCGCGCAACTTTCGTCGGTGCCATAAACCCACTATATATCCTTCCTCAAAACAGCCACCATATTGTTCCTCAAAACAGCCACCATACCTACCTATCATGGCATTTCCATAGCCATTCCGAGATATATTGCCATGCAACTTTCCACCGTTCCGTTCATATGACACGCATCATATTGTCATATTTCCATGCATGATCATGTAGTTGACATCGTAGTTGTGGCAAAGCCACCATGCATAATTTTTCATACATGTCACTCTTGATTCATTGCACATATCTCGGTACACCGCTGGAGGCATTCATGTAGAGTCATACTTGTTGTAGTATCGAGTTGTAATTAAAAGTGTGATGATCATCATTATTAGAGCATTGTACCATGTGAAGAAAGGCCAATTAAAAAATGGCCCAAAAAATAGAGAGGAGCTAATAAAAAAAGAGAAAGCCCCTCCAAAAAAATATGAGAGAAAAGAAAGAAGGGACAATAGCTACTATCTTTTTCCACACTTGTGCTTCAAAGTAGCACCATGTGCTTCATTGTAGAGAGTCTCATGCTTAGTCACTCTCATATACTAGTGGGAATTTTCATTATAGAACTTGGCTTGTATATTCCAACGATCGGCTTCCTCAAATGCCCTAGGTCTTCGTGAGCAAGCAAGTTGGATGCACACCCACTAGTTTCTTTTGTTGAGCTTGCATTCATTTTTAGCTCTAGTGCATCCGTTGGATGGCAATCCCTACTCACTCACATTGATATCTATTGATGGGCATCTCCATAGCCCGTTGATACGCCTAGTTTATGTGAGACTATCTCCCTCCTTTTTGTCTTCTCCACAACCACCTCTATTCCACCCATAGTACTATATCCACGGCTCACGCTCATGTATTGCGTGAAAGTTGAAAGGTTTGAAAAGATAGAGTATGAAAACAAATGCTTGGCTGAAATCGGGGTTGTGCATGATATGAATATTTTGTGTGATGAAGAGGGAGCATAGCCAGACTATATGATTTTGTAGGGATAAGTTTCTTTAGCCATAGTATTTTGAGAAGACATGATTGCTTTGTTAGTATTGCTTGAAGTATTGTTATTTCTTATGTCAATATAGACTTTTATCTTGAATCTTTCAAATCTGAACACTCATGCCACAATTAAGAGAATTACATTGAAAAACTATATTGGTTAGCATTCCACATCAAAAATTCTTTCTTTATCATTTACCTACTCGAGGACAAGCGGGAATTAAGCTTGGGGATGCTTGATACGTCTCCAACGTATCTATAATTTTGGGTTGTTCCCTGCTATTATTTATGAAGTCTTGGATGTTTAATGGGCTTTATCATTAACTTTTATATCATTTTTGGGACTAACCTACTAACCCAAAGGTCCAGTCCAGAACTCCAGATTGCTGTTTTTTGCCATTTTCAGGGTTTTGCAGAAAAGGAATATCAAACGGAGTCCAAACGGAATGAAACCTTCGTGAGAGATATTTTTGGAGAAAATCACGCCAGAGGAACTTGAGAACCACGCCAGGGGAGCCTCGAGTGGCCCTCGAGGGTGGGGGGCGCGCCCCCCATCCCAGGGCGCGCCCCCTGCCTTGAGGCCCACTTGAGCGTCCCCCGGTGCCCTCCTTCTTCCTATATAAGTCCACGTACCCCAGAAACTCCATATGCAGAGAGAAAACCCTAATTCCGCCGCCGTAGCTTCTGTTCCTGTGGAGATCCCATCTTGGGGCCTATTCTGGAGCTCCACCGGAGGGGGATCCATCACGGAGGCCTTCATAATCATCATCATCATCATCATCGCCCTCACCATGAGTTGTGAGTAGTTTACCACAGACCTTCGGGTCCATAGCTAGTATCTAGATGGCTTCTTCTCTCTCTCTCTGGATCTCAATACAAAGTTCTCCTCGGTCTTCGAGGAGATCTATTCGATGTAATCTCTTTTTGCGGTGTGTTTGTCGAGATCCGATGAATTGTGCGTTTATGATCAAGGTTATCTATGAAAGATATTTGGTTCTTCTCTGAACTTTTTATGTGTGCTCATAATATCCTTGCAAGTCTCTTCGAATTATCGGTTTGGTTTGGCCTACTAGATCTATAGTTCTTTCTTGATAACCCACAAGTGTAGGGGATCGGTTGTAGCCTCTTTCGATAAGTAAGAGTGTCGAACCCAACGAGGAGCTAAAGGCAGAACAAATATTCCCTCAACTTCTACCGACCGCCGATACAACTATACGCACGCTTGACGTTTACTTTACCTAAAACAAGTATGAAACTAGAAGTACTTTGTAGTTTTTGTTGGATCGGTTTGCAAGAATATAAAGAACACGTAAATAAAACTAGGGGCTGTTAAGATAAAGAAACAATAAAGTTAATGATAGCGACTGTGGAAAAGTGGTGGTAGGAGTTGTGAAATTGCCCCTAAGCAATTGACTACGTTACTAGACCGATAGCAAGTTTTATGTGGGAGAGGCCACTGCTAGCATGCCATCCCTAACTTGGAATTATATGCACTTATGATTGGAACTATTAGCAAGCATCCGCAACTACTAACGTTTATTAAGGTAAAACCCAACCATAGCATTAAGATATATTGGTCCCCCTTCAATCCCGTATGCATCAATTTCTACGCTAGGTTGAAGTTTCTGTCACTCTTGCCCTCCAATACGTAGTCCTATCAACATATAACTAACCCTATGGTGTGATCCACGCGTGCACTCATATGATGGGCACCAAAGGACAACAACATAACCACAAGAAATTTAAATCAATCATAGCAATTCACCAATCACTGATAGGACAACGATAATCTACTCTGACATCATAGGATGGCAACACATCATTGGATAATAATATGAAGCATAAAGCACCATGTTCAAGTAGAGGGTACAGCGGGTTGCGGGAGAGTGGACTGCTGTAGATAGATGGGGGAAGGTGATGGAGATGTTGGAGAAGATGACGGGGGTGTTGGTGTAGATCGCCGTCACACGATGATGGCCCCGGTGGCACTCCGGTGCCACTGGAAGCGAGGGGGGGAGAGCCCCCCTCCTTCTTCTTCTTCCTTGACCTTCTCCCTAGGTGGGAGAAGGGTTTTCCCTCTGGTCCATGGCCTCCATGGCGGTGAAGGGGCGAGAGCCCCTCCGAGATTGGATCTGTCTCTCTCTGTTTCTGCGTTCCCAGATTCTGGCCCTTCACCGTTTCTTAAATTCCCGGAGATCCGTAACTCCGATTGGGCTCATCTTTTGACACATTTTTTATCCTGAAATTAGCTTTCTTGCTGCGAAAGAAGGGAATCAACCGCCTTACGGTGTGTCCACGAGGGCCCAGGGCTCGCCCTGGGCAGGGGGGCGCGCCCCCCACCCTCGTGGCCCACTCGGGCATCGTCTCGTGTTAGTTTTGCTTCCCAAAATTCACATATATTCCAAAAAAATCTCCGTCCGTTTTTATTCCGTTTGGACTCCGTTTGATATGGATATTCTGCGAAACAAAAAATATGCAACAAACAGAAACTAGCACTGGGCACTGGATCAATATGTTAGTCCCAAAAAATAGTATAAAAATTTGCCAAAAGTATATAAAAGTTGTAGAGTATTGGCTTGGAACAATCAAAAATTATAGATACGACGGAGGCGTATCAGCATCCCCAAGCTTAATTCCTGCTCGTCCTCGAGTAGGTAAATGATAAAAAAAAGATAATTTTTGATGTGGAATGCTACCTAGCATAATCTTGATCATGTAATCTAATCATGGCATGAATATTAAGACACGAGTAATTGAAAGCAATAGTCTATCATTTGACATTAGGACAAGAATACTTCAAAAATACCAATAAATCAATCATGTCTCTTCAAAATAACATGGCCAAAGAAAGTTATCCCTACAAAATCATATGGTCTGGCTATGCTCCATCTTCACCACAGAAAGTATTTAAATCATGAACAACCCCGGTTTTAGCCAAGCAATTGTTTCATACTTTAGTATTCTCAAACATTTTCAACTTTCACGCAATACATTAGCGTGAGCCATGGACATAGCACTATGGGTGGAATAGAAGGTGGTGATAGACAAAAGGTGGGAGAATGTGTCACATCAACTAGGCAAATCAATGGCCTATGGAGATGTCCATCAATCGATATGAATGTGAGTGAGTAGGGATTGCCATGTAACGGATGCACTAAAGCTATAAGTGTATGAAAGCTCAAAAGAAAACTAGTTGGTGTGCATCAACTTGCTTGCTCATGAAGACCTAGGGCATTTGAGGAAGCCCGTCGTTGGAATATACAAGCCAAGTTTTATAACGAAAAATTCCCACTAGTATATGGAAGTGACAAAACAAGAGACTCTCTATTAGGAAGTCATGGTGCTACTTTGAAGCACAAGTGTGGAAAAGGATAGTAGCATTGTCCCTTCTCTCTTTTCTCTCATTTTTTTGTTTGATTTGTTTTGTTGTTTTTTTGGAGGGGCTTTTTCTTTTTTTATTAGCCCCTCTCTATATTTTTTGGGCCATCTCTTTTTTTATTTGGCATTTCCTCACATGGGACAATGCTCTAATAATGAAGATCGTCACACTTTTATTGACTTACAACTCAAAGATTACAACTTCAAGCTAGAACAAAATATGACTCTATGCGAATGATAATGAAGCATGTCATATGAACGGAACGGTGGAAAGTTGCATGGCAATATATCTCGGAATAGCTATGGAAATGCCATGATAGGTAGGTATGGTGGCTGTTTTGAGGAAGGTATATGGTGGGTGTATGGTACCGGCGAAAGTTGCGCGGTACAAGAGAGGCTAGCAATGGTGGAAGGGTGAGACTGCGTATAATCCATGGACTCAACATTAGTCATAAAGAACTCGCATACTTATTGCAAAAATTTATTAGCCATCGAAACCAAGTACTACACGCATGCTCCTAGGGGGTAGGTTGGTAGGAGTTAACCATCGCGCGCCCCCGACCTCCACACAAAGGATGACACTCAATAAATAAATCATGCTCCAACTTCGTCACATAACGGTTCACCATACGTGCATGCTACGGGAATCACATTCCTCAACACAAGTATTTCTACAATCCACAACTACCCACTAGCATGACTCTAATATCACCATCTTTATATCGCAAAACTATTGCAAGGAATCAAACATATCATATTCAGCGATCTACAAGTTTATGTAGGATTTTATGACTAACCATGTGAATGACCAATTCCTGTCAACTCTCTAAATAGATATAATTGAAGCAAGAGAGTTTTAGTTATTTCTACAAAATTTATACCCACGCTCTAACAATTATAAGTGAAGCAAAAGAGCATTCTACAAATGGCGGTTTTCTATGTGAAGAGAAAGAGGCAATCCAAACTTCAAATGATATAAGTGAAGCACATGAAGTATTCTATAAAGCCATACTCAAAAGATATAAGTGAAGTGCAAAGAGCATTCTATAAATCAACCAAGGACTATCTCATACCAGCATGGTGCATTTATTAAAAGGAAAAATAGAAAGCACACGACGCTCCAAGAGTTGCACATATCACATGAATGAAACGAATCCGAAAACATACCGATACTTGTTGAAGAAAGAGGGGATGCCTTCTGGGGAATCCCCAAGCTTAGGCGCTTGAGTCTCCTTGAATATTTACTTGGGGTGCCTTGGGCATCCCCAATCTTGAGCTCTTGCCTCTCCTTCTTCTCCTCACATCGAGACCTCCTAGATCTTCGAACACTTCATCCACACAAAACTTCAACAGAAAACTCGGTAAGATCCGTTAGTATAATAAAGAAAATCACTACTCTAAGTATTGTTGCAAACCAATTCATATTTTGTTTTTGCATTGTATCTACTGTAATATAACTTTTCCATGGCTTAATCCAATGATAGAAATTGATAGTTTCATCAAAACAAGCAAACTATGCGTCAAAAACAGAATCTGTCTAAAACAGAACCGGTTGTAATAATTTGAACATTCACCATACTTATGATACTTGAAAAATTCTGCCAAAATTAGGAAAAATCAAAAAATTGTATAGAAAGACAGTGCAAAAAGTTTCAGAACCATTTGACGTTCCAGAAAATATGTAAAATTGCGCACTACAGCCAAAGTTTCTATCCTGCACCGCACAAACCAACAAGCATTGTAAACATCCTAAAGGCAAACCTTGGCACATTATTTTTATAATACAATGGAATTGTACAAGGGGATAATTATTTTTGATGAAAAGTTTCTGTAATTCAAGATTTGGAAAGGTTCCATGGGCATGAACAAAGTTCAAGGAGCTCCCCCATTTCAACGGTGCTCATCCTTCTTACTTTCACTTTTCTTTTCGAAAAAGTTTTAGGTTCCCCTCTTTATTTTTTTGTTTTTAAACTTTATAAAAGCACACAACAGAAATAAATGACTCTCTAAAACTTCCGGGTTGTCTCCCTGGCAGCGCTTTCTTTAAAGCCATTAAGCTAGGCATATAGCGCTCAAGTAATGGATCCACCCGGATCCCAAGGTATATCAAAGCCAATTTTAATTAGCAATGATTTAACATTTAGTAGTGAGCACAAAGTTATATGTGTCATGAAACAACGAATTCTAACTCTCTTCCTATGCATAGGCATGTCATACAAGAACAATTCATGCACATCAAGTAAAGGTCAATGCATAGTATAAGCAGTTTCTTGCAATTTTATCGTGCTGGAAACATAGAGAGGCGGAGATGTAGTTCCTCTCTCATAATAATTGCAAGTAGGAGCAGCAAGCACATGCATATTATATTCATAAAAATCATCATGTGTAACGGAAAAAGGCAACCCATCAATATAATCCTTAATAAGTGCAAACTTCTCCGATATAGTGTAGTTTGGAGAACTCAAAAAGATAATAGGACTATCATGCGTGGGTGCAATAGCAACAATCTCATGTTTAACATAAGGAACTATAGCAAGTTCACCTCCATAAGCATAATTCATATTGGCATCTTGGCCACAAGCATAGCAAGCATCATCAAAAAGGGATATTTCAAAAGAATCAACGGGATCATAGCAATCATCATAGCATTCATCCTTCGGTAAGCACGAAGGGAAATTAAACAATGTATGAGTTGAAGAGTTACTCTCATTAGAAGGTGGGCACGGGTAGCTAATCCACTCTTCCCCCTTTTGTTCTTCGCTCTCCTCGTCATCTTTTTCATCCAATGACCTCAGAATGTCATTAATTTCTTCTTCCATGGACTCCTGCAAAATATTAGTCTCTTATTCGACAGCGGAGTAGTCCTCAATATATGATTTAACATATGCATTAGAAGCATAATTATCATAACAATATTTAAATATGGCAAAATTTTCAGATTTGTAAAGAGTAGCATCATACTTTTCAATCAAAGAAGCAATTTCATAAGCACCCTTAAAAGCAACAAATTCTTCAATTTATTGAACATCATAGTAACTATAAACACCCTTAGCATACGAAGATACGATTCCATTATCACTAAACTCACATTGGTAGGGAAGGTGTTTCGTAGGGTCTTCTATACAACAAGTAAAATCATAAATTTCACATAAATTCCAAGCATAGTATTGCAAACGATGAATTTGATCCCGTAAAAGTTTCCCTTTTTCAGATATGTGGTGTCGCACATAACAAGCATGCTCAGCTAAAGATTTTCCCTCAACTAAGCTAGTTCGGGTTTCAGCCCGAGCACAAAGGGATCGAAGATCATCCAAGTAATAAGCTTAAGTAGTGTGATAGTTTTGAGTGGTTCTTCAACCATTGGCACAGTAGGTACCACTATTTTTTTTGGTATTTTCCGTTTCCTACCCATAACTAAACATAAAAACAACTTAGGACAGCAAATAAAATCTACTTAGTGATAAAGCAAACAAGCACACACGAGAATATTCACCCCACGCTATTGCTCCCCGGCAACGGTGCCAGAAAAAGGTCTTGATAACCCACAAATGTAGGGGATCAGTTGTAGCCTCTTTCGATAAGTAAGAGTGTCGAACCCAACGAGGAGCTAAAGGCAAAACAAATATTCCCTCAAGTTCTACCGACCACCGATACAACTCTACGCACGCTTGACATTTACTTTACCTAAAACAAGTATGAAACTAGAAGTACTTTGTAGTTTTTGTTGGATCGGTTTGCAAGAATATAAAGAACATGTAAATAAAACTAGGGGATGTTAAGATAAAGAAACAATAAAGTTAATGATAGCGAGTGGGGAAAAGTGGTGGTAGGAGTTGTGAAATTGCACCTAAGCAATTGACTACGTTACTAGACCGATATCAAGTTTTATGTGGGAGAGGCCACTGCTAGCATGGCATCCCTTACTTGGAATTTTATGCACTTATGATTGGAACTATTAGCAAGCATCCGCAACTACTAATGTTCATTAAGGTAAAACCCAACCATAGCATTAAGATATATTGGTCCCCCTTCAATCCCGCATGCATCAATTTCTACGCTAGGTTGAAGTCTCGGTCACTCTTGCCCTCCAATACGTAGTCCTATCAACATACAACTAACCCTATGGTGTGATCCACGCGCGCGCTCATATGATGGGCACCAAAGGACAGCAACATAAGCACAAGCAATTTAAATCAATCATAGCAATTCACCAATCACCGATAGGACAACGATAATCTACTCAGACATCATAGGATGGCAACACATCATTGGACAATAATATGAAGCATAAAGCACCATGCTCAAGTAGAGGGTACAGCGGGTTGCGGGAGAGTGAACCGCTGTAGATAGATGGGGGAAGGTGATGGAGATGTTGGTGAAGATGACGGAGGTGTTGGTGTAGATCAACGTCACACGATGATGCCCCGGTGGCACTCCGGTGCCACCGGAAGCGAGGGCGAGAGAGAGCCCCCCTCCTTCTTCTTCTTCCTTGACCTTCTCCCTAGGTGGGAGAAGGGTTTCCCCTCTGGTCCATGGCCTTCATGGCGGCGGAGGGGCGAGAGCCCCTCCGAGATTGGATATGTCTCTCTGTCTCTCTCTGTTTCTGCGTTCCCAGATTCTAGCCCTTCACCGTTTCTTAAATTCCCGAAGATCTGTAACTCCGATTGGGCTCATCTTTGGACACGATTTTTATCCGGAAATTATCTTTCTTGCGGCGAAAGAAGGGCATCAACCGCCTTAAGGTGTGTCCACAAGGGCCTAGGGCGCGCCCTGGGCAGGGGGCGCGCCCCCCCACCCTCGTGGCCCACTCAGGCATCGTCTCGTGTTAGTTTGCTTCCCAAAATTCACATATATTCCAAAAAAATCTCCGTCCATTTTTATTCCGTTTGGACTCTGTTTGATATGGATATTCTGCGAAACAAAAAACATGCAACAAACAGGAACTAGCACTGGGCACTGGATCAATATGTTAGCCCCAAAAAATAGTTTAAAAAGTTGCCAAAAGTATATGAAAGTTGTAGAGTATTGGAATGGAACAATCAAAAATAATAGATACGACGCAGACGTATCATTCTTGCAATGGGAGAAGTGCTTGGCTTTGGGTTCAATCTTGCGGTGTCCTTCCCCAGTGACAGTAGGGGTGGCAAGGCACTTATTGTATTGTTGCCATCGAGGATAAAAAGATGGGGTTTACATCATATTGCTTGAGTTTATCCCTCTACATCATGTCATCTTGCTTAAGGCGTTACTCTGTTCTTATGAACTGAATACACTAAATGCATGCTGGATAGTGGTCGATGTGTGGAGTAATAGTAGTAGATGCAGGTAGGAGTCGGTCTACTTGTCTCGGACGTGATGCCTATATACAATGATCATGCCTAGATAGTCTCATAATTATTCGCTTTTCTATCAACTGCTCGACAGTAATTTGTTTACCCGCCGTAGAATATCGCTATCATGAGAGAAACCACTAGAGAAAACTATGGCCCCCAGGTCTATTCTCAACATATCAATCTACATCTACTTTACTTTTATCGCTTTTATTTGTTGTTTTATTAAACTAAAAAATACCAAAAATATAAACTATCATCTCTATCAGATCTCACTCTCGTCAGTGACCGTAAAGGGGTTGACAAACCCTTACCGCGTTGGCTGCGAAGTTCTTATTTGTTTGTGCAGGTGCGAGGGACTCGCGCGTGGTCTCCTACTGGATTGATACCTTGGTTCTCAAAAACTGAGGGAAATACTTACACTATTGTGCTGCATCTCCCTTTCCTCTTCGAGGGAATACAACGCAAGCTCAAGAGGTAGCATTAACCCATGAATGAGCATATGAGTACCTCTCGAGTTGGAACTCAAGGGATACATCGAGAGAGAAAAATGTAGGCATGAGAATCTTCAAGCGGTTAGGTAAACGTTCAATGCCTGAAACAGAGTGTGAGAGGGGTTCAGAGTAACGGAAATAAGTGTTGTGTCTGACACCAAATTAGATCACTAGGAAGGTGGCTCCTGAACCTTATACGAAGCCAAGCATGAGGAATAACTTTAGAAACAGGGGTGTACAAGAGATTCAGGTTTCGATCCTATGGAACTGTGGGTTTTGGGCCCACGATGTGGGTTAAAAGTAGGAAGGGCGGAGATGTATTACACGATCATGTAAGCCAGGCATGACACAGTATAGCCTGTCAGTTATGTCAGCAACCACATCGGTACCAAGGGCGAGGGACAAAGAGAACCATTTTCCTGCTCGTTGAACAAGGCGGACCAATAGGCAAAATTCTCATCCATCGGCGGTTACCGGAATGTCATCAACAGTAGAAACAGGGCCTCACTAACAGAGTTGTATACCGAGGTGTTTACATAAGCAGTGAATTATTACTGCTTAGATCATATAGATCACAAGAAATTTAAACAAACCAATGGAAAGGAAAATGTGATCATCAGATTAAACAGAACAATGGAAAGGAAAATGTGTCTAAACACATAATCTAGGGGTATATCCTTCCCATGGGCAAGCAGAGCATGGTATCCATGACAGGATAGAATGTAGAAAACCATTTAGGTAATGGGAGAGGAATTGCAAGACATCACCCATACACCGGCATTTGTATAGTTGATCAAGAAACATTTAGCATTGCGCTTCCAATGTTCTTGTGGATATTCGGAGTACCACAGACATGCTTCGAGATAGCATTGACATGGTCTTCAATCAAAGGTCGGACTTTGGGTACACCGAGATCCATTGGAAACAACTTATAAAATAAGTCATACAATTTTAGCAAGGGAAGATGAGGATGTGGCCGACGGGCTCAGCAACAATTCCCCGAGATTTCCATAGACATGAATATTTCACAATTAAGTGAAGAAGGCGATAGCATTGGACACACCAGGGTATGTAGTGAAGTATGTTCGCGGAGAACATCCATGATTAAGCACTGAACGAAATGCACTTGGAAATATGGACCAAGTAGCACGATCGATGTTAGAATGGAGATTCAGTAATCAGAAGGGTTGGAATGAAACTATCGACCATTCACTTCAAAGCAATAGGCTAGACAGAAGTTTTGGAATTCACACATCACAGTGCAATGGTCGGTATTCTGATTAGAAACAACACGGGGACCAAGATATGAACGGGGATGGCGAGAAGTATTGCTATATCAAGAATTAACAAGTGGAGCAATTGTCATGACATCCTTGACATAAAAGATGGTAATTCTCAAATGAGAAAATAATATGAGTTGGATAGCAAGGAGCTCGAGGTACAACACAAAACATGAACAAGTTTGTGTTGGGGGAAGGCAAGAATGTTGCCGACAATATCACAAATCATCGAGGAGTAAGGATGGTATTTCCCATCATGAATTCGATTGATATCCTGGAAGAGCCCAGAATGTTGATAATGATCACGACACAATTGTCGAGAGGTTTCAAGAAGGTGTAATCGATCGGCGATGACATCAAGTCAAAGGAATGATGAGGCAAAAGTTATTGGAACCATGGGTACATCACAATTGGAATCAAGAGTATTGTTCAAGGCGGAATGATATGACGAGGAAAGTCGACGTAAGCATAGCTCGTCGCCGAAAATTGTGCTCTAGGAAGAATGACCAGGTAGCACAGTTAAAATCAGCATGGTAATGATATAACCGAGCAGACTAGGAATAAAATGATCGAGTTTAAATTCCCCAGCAACAATTACCATGAGTAGTGATCCATAAAACAGACTCGAGTCACTTGTCGGAGTTCTCGAGTGACGAACAACTCAAATTAGGGAAACAACTAAAATTTGTGAGAAGTAATACTTGATGAAGAACTCATAAGGAGTAATGCAGTTCTGTAATGCCCTCGAGTACCTGGGGGTAATACTCGACGGCAGATCAAAGTAGAGGTTAGACTGGGGTATTGCTCTATAGAAGGGAGGTTCTTAAACTTGTACGAGAAATGGTATTTAAAGGAGAGCATGGTCGGAACCATGATTGCAAAAGGCCACATCCCAGATATAAGATGAACTTATATCAAGGAGATAATTATTTCTATGAGAAGCTTTCATGATAAGATCTGCATCGCGTCCATGGGCATGAACACAAATTTCAAGGTCGATTCCCACTTCTCCAAATGCATAACCTTTCAATCACTTCTTGTTTCGAAAATAGCATTACTGTTGAAAGTTTTACCTGGTGAAATACCAGATGAGTATGACCCTTGAAATATTTTAGGTTCACATGGTTGTATGGGGCATAGATCCAACCCATCAGGGCATCTTAGGAACATATACCAGAAATTTTTTAGGAGTAATTATCACAAGCTCGATAGTAGAGCATGGTTGACAAAGCAGAGGATACAATTTACCAAAGGCATTATGTATCCGAGGAAAGACTCACAAAGTTATAGAATATGAAGGACAATGTGGGATAACAATTCAACAAAGGATCAGACAGTCCATAATGGAGCTGATGTGAGCTTTGGCACACAACCAAAGAAATAAAAAATGCAAAGGCATTGGATCATAGAAACAACTGACTAATTCAAAGCTCAAATGTGAAGGAATTATGATTTCCAATTCAAGGGATCATAAGCAAACGCTCTAATTAAGGATGAATAAGTTGAGTAGGCTTAGGGGTACAACCGGGTGGCAACTCGATTGCTCGAGATCCAGCTCATCTTTAAAATGACGTCTGAGCGGGAAGGATGAATTCTAGGCCCTGATTGAGGATTGCGAGCATTCGCAAAATATTGAATCAAGGGACTCGAAATGATAGTGACAAAGGATGTCAACAAAGATTGTTAGAAATATGGAATTAACCATAGTGCCGGAAGGCAAGGAATTCGGGAGCATTAGGCTGCTGAGGATTTCCATAAAACCGAATAGTATTTTGAAGAATATTGTGAAACACATGAACAACTAAGGATGAATGAATCCTCGATAAGTGTGAGGAATTATTCACAGGGGTATTCATGCGGAAAAGACCTATGAAGGAGTGTCACAAGGGATTCTTAGAAAGTCGGAGAATAATTCGACGCATCCTGTAATAACAAGAGCAGCTGGGGATGAAAATAAGATTGACAGGTGTGCGTATTTATCCATAGGGATATATTGGTGATACGGGATTGCAAAAGCGACCGGCACAAAGTCTCGAGAGAACAACTGAGAGTATGTTTGGAATATTCTGGTGTAGTAGGCGATCATCTATAATAAGGAGCTCTGCGGGTGGATGTGATCACGAGATCCTAATGCTAAAGTTAGCAAATTCATTAGCCCGAAGGGAAGAGAGATCAGAATCCCGGAGTAAAGGCGAGGAATAAAAGATCCTAATACCACCCAATGGTGACGTCGGCTCGTAAGCCACACAACCATGTTAGTAAAAGTTTTTCAATGACTAGACTCAGCTTCGGCCAAGGAGTTGGAAAGGGGGATTCATACAGGCAGTCGGCTTTGATACCAACTTGTGACGCCCCCGATTTGACCGTACACTAATCATGCACATAAATGTGTACGACCAAGATCATGGACTCACTGGAAGATATCACAACACAACTCTAGACACAAAATAAAATAATACAAGCTTTATATTACAAGCCAGGGGCCTCGAGGGGTCGAATACATAAGATCCAAAACACAAGAATCAGCGGAAGCAATAATATCTGAGTACATACATAAGTTAAACAAGTATGCCTTAAGAAGGCTACCACAAATGTAACAACGATCGAAAAGGCAAGGCCTCCTTCCTGGGACCTCCTAACTACTCCTCGAGCCGAACTCCACGTAGAAACATCCTCGGGATCCTCTAGCTCCTGGACTCCATCATCTGATTGTGTCATCCGAGAAGAGAGGGAAAAGGGGGGAAAGGGGGAGCAAAGCAACCGTGAGTACTCATCCAAAGTACTCACAAGAAAGGACCTACACTACATATGCAATGGTATCTGTGTAAAGGGGGTAATATCTATGGGCTAAACTGTAGAATGCCAGAATAAGAGGGGGATAGCTAATCCAATCGAAGACTGCGCTTCTGGCAGCTTCCATCTTACAGCAGTAGAAGAGAGTAACTGGAATAGTAACAAGTATCAAAGCTTCTGGCAGCCTCCGTCTTGCAGCAGTAGAATGGAGTAGCTGGTAAGTTCACCAAGTAACAACGTATAGCATAATCATTCCTGGTGATCCTCCCCTCGTAGCCCTGTGGGAAAGCAATCACTGGGTTATCTCTGGAACTAGTTTGGGTGTGTTTTATTAAGTATCTGGTTTTAGTAGTCATGAGGTCGGAGTACAACTCCGGGTCATCCTTTTACCGAGGGACACGGCCATTCGAATAGATATACTTCCCTGCAGGGGTGCACCACATTTCCCAACACGATCGATCCCCACTGGCCGGACACACTTTCCTGGGTCATTCCAGGCCTCGGAAGATCAACACGCCGCAGCCCTACCTAAGCACAACAGAGAGGTCAGCCCACCGGTTTAAATCCTAAGCACGCAGGGGTCTGGGCCCATCGCCCATTGCACACCTGCATGTTGCATGGGCGGCTGGTAAGCGGACCTAGCCTCTCCTAATACCATAGCAGGCGTCCAGTCCAATCCGGCGCGCACCGCTTAGTCGCTGACATCAATAAGGCTTCGGCTGATAGTACGACGTCGAGAGCCCATAACTATTCATGTGTAGTTGGTTAGTGCGTATAGGCCACTGGCCAGACTCAGATCAAATACCAAGATCTCGTTAAGCATGTTATTTTGAAGTAACCATGGACGCCGACTAGGGACCAGGCCCACCTGTCTCCTAGGTGGTCGCAACCCGCCCTGTCGCTCCGCCACAAAGTAACCATCAGGGGACTGCCGGGAACCCAGTCCCACCACTACCTGTATGGAACCACCTGCCCCTTCAGCCCCCATCTCCGAATCATCAACATAAGTATGTAATAGTATAGTATATACCCGTGATCACCTCCCGAGTAGTATAGCATGGCAGACGGACAAGGATGTGGTGTCACTGATGGAATACTAGCATCCTATACTAAGCATTAGGATCGCAGGTAAAGGTATCAACAGTTGTAGCAACAATGACAGGTTATGCAACAGAATAGGAGCTATTGAATCATCAACAGTAACAAACCTATTATAATAATAAGACAGAAGAGAATGGGCGATATCTGGTGATCAAGGGGGGGTTGGCTTGCCTGGTTGCTCTAGCAAGAAGGAGGGGTCGTCGTTGATGTAGTCGATCACAGGGGTATTGGCAGCGGTCTCGGGGTCTACCAGAAAGGAGTAACAGTGGGGGAACACAATAAATAACAGAGCAATCAAAGCATCACAAAGCATAACAAGGCAATATGCGGTGCTAGGTGTGACCTAACGCGGTACTAGGCGATACCGACGAAGGGGGGAAACATCCGGGAAAGTCTTCCTGGTGTTTCGCATTGTCGGGCAGATGAAACTGAGGGGGAATGTTGCATGTTCGCTATGCTAGGGGCATGCCGTGGACGAAAGGACTATGTATTCGGATTTGTCTCGTCGTTCTGAGCAACTTTCATGTAGAAACTATTTTCATCCGAGTTACAGATTATTTTATATTAATTTATAAAGTTTTAAATCATTTTATAGAATTAACAGATTATTTAATTCGAAACTACATTTATGACGTCATCAGTCAACTGGACAGTTGACATGTCAAACTAACACGTGGGTCCCACTTGTGATATTCTCATTAACCTAGTTAACAGATTAATTAGGTTAATTATCTATTTAGGTTAATTAATCTTAATTAGTTTAATTAAGCAGAGTTAATTAACCATTAAATTATTTATTTATTTTATTTTAATTTTTTTTTATTTTTAAATCTTCTGGGCTGTGGGCCCCTACTGCCAGTGGCCCAGGAGGCCACTTGAGCGGGTGCTAGCGGGCGAACCCGACGGGCGCAGGCGGGGCGTTGCCCGCCATGACGCGGGTTGAGGCTGTGGCTACGGTGGGGCTCGCCGGCCGGCCACGGCAAGCGGAGGTGAGCTTATGGGGCGGCGTGATGCGGCGGCGGTGCGCGAGGAGCGGCAGCGCATGGGGCAGTGCAGATCGGCCGGAGGAGGTGCGCACGGTGGCGACGACGAGCGCTCGGGATAGCGAGAAGAGCGGACGCAGTAGTGGGGAAAAGGCGCAGGCGAGCGGGGTAGAGGAAAGCGGGGCGATCGGCGAGGGAACGAGGCCGCGACGGGGCGTGCGGGCACACGGGGAGGGCGCGAAGGAGGGGCGCGAGAGGGACACCCCAGGGCCATGGTGAGCACGGACGGCGCAGGTGAGGCGCACAGCACGCGGTCGTGGGCAGCAAGGCAGCAGCGGGCTGGGCACGACAGACACACGCACACGGGAGGTCGCCCGCGCGGGAAAGAGGAGGATCAAGGTCCTCACCGGCAGTTGTAGAGGAACGGAGGGTGGCGAGTGAGGGAGTCCTGGACTAAGGGGTCCTCGGGTGTCCGGCCTGTCATCTATTGGTCGGACTGATAAGCTGTGAAGACATGAAGGCCGAAGACTGCACCCGTGTCCAGATTGGACTCTCCTTGGTGTGGAAGGCAAGCTTGGCGACCAACTATGAAGATTCCTTCTTATGTCACCGACTCTATGTAACCCTAGATTCCCCCGGTGTCTATATAAACCAGAGTAAGTAGTCCGGTGAGGACACACAGATACACATTACCATAGTCATACAGGCTAGGCTTCTAGGGTTTATCCATTACGATCTCGTGGTAGATCAACTCTTGTAATACTCATATTCATCAAGATCAATCAAGCAGGAAGTAGGGTATTACCTCCATAGAGAGGGCCCGAACCTGGGTAAACATCGTGTCGCTAGTCTCCCATAACCATCGACCATAGACGCACAGTTCGGGACCCCCTACTCGAGATCCGCCGGTTTTGACACCGACATTGGTGCTTTCATTGAGAGTTCCACTGTGCCGTGGACGAAAGGTTCGATGGCCCCTTCAATCGACGATAGTGATGTTGTCCTGGGAGAAACCTTCCTCCCTGGACAGATCTTCGTATTCGGCAGCTTCGTACTACGGGCCAACTCGCTTGGCCATCTGGAGCAGATCAACAGCTACGCCCCTGGCCATCAAGTCAGATTCGGGGGCCTGAATTATGTCGCGGACACCCGTGGTGACCTGATCTTCGACGGATTTGAGACCGCGGCGATCACTCCCCCTCACTCCGATGAACATGACTTAAATCTGTCATCGAATCACATCCAGGAGATGGATCCTGTTGCTGCAACAGCCTTAAATCCAGAGCAGATTGCGCCATCCGAGGCCATAGAGTCCGCGGTGTTGGAGCCGCACACGGACTCGAAACCTTGCGATATTTGCGTCAATGGAACTCCGGACTCGTGTCCGGCCATAAGGTCTGAACCATATACGCATGCGAACACCGAGCTGGATCGGTTATCGATTTTCGAATTCAGCGTCGCAGACATCTTCCAACACTCGCCCCTGGGCGACGTGATAAACTCGTTAAAAAACCTGTCCTTGGCGGGGGACTCACAGCCGAACTATGTCCGGTTCGAACTAGGGGCTGACGACGGAGAATTTTGCTTCCCACCCGCCACCCACTACATAGCCACTGTTGAGGACTAAACCGACATGCTTGACTATGGCTCCTAAGACATCGATGGTATAGACGACGATGCCAACAAGGAGCAAGGCCAAGACCCACCATTCACGGGACGTGGGACGGCCACCTCTTCGTACGACGTGTACATGGTTGATATACCTAAAAAAGCTAGTGATGATGACAAAGAAGATCCAGTTGAGAATAAACCTCCTGATACACAGTCTAAATACCGGTGCCCTAAACGCCGCTCTAAGTCACATCGCAACAATGCTGGCACCGGAGAAAACAGCACTCCGGACGACGACGAAAACAATGAAGATCCTGTCGGAGCAAGATCCGAGCAGGAGGAACAAGAAAACGACCAAGCCAGCCCTGATGAACAGGCTCTGCATAGCGACAATTGGGAGGACGACAACTACCTTCCGCTCTCCGAAGATGAGGTAAGCCTCGGTGACGAAGACTTCATCGTACCCGAAGAAACCCCCGAGCAGGAGCGCTTCAAGCGCAAGCTGATAGCCACCGCAATGAGCCTGAAAAAGAAGCAGTAGCAGCTTCAAGCTGACCAAGACCTACTCAACAATAGATAGGCCAAAGTCTTGACCGCCGAAGAATACGGCCTTAATGGCCGAGCCAAAAGCTACCCGAAGCATAGATTGCTACCTCAGTTCGATGACGAGGCGTTAGAGCCCGCACCATCATCACGCAATGCGGCAAGTCGTCGACAATCCTGTCCGGATAAAGAGGCAACTCAAGCCGAACACCAGACTGCCCCACCTCGCCGTAAAGGCAGGAATAACACAGCTCATGGTTGTACAAATGACCTTCGGCGGGACCTGGACAGTAGAGCAAGACACGCAAGATCAATCTACGGATCACGAGGGCATACCTCGGCACGCGATGATGGCCACCTATTCGGACATGACAAACCCAGCCACGCCCGAGCCGAAAACCGGAAATGGACTCCTTCGGAGTTACGTCGCAGTGTGGCACTACACAGAGGCGCCGCACACCCTCTTTGCTTCACTGGTGAAGTAATGGATCATGAATTCCCCGAAGGATTCAAACCCGTTAATATTGAATCATACGACGGAACAATCGACCCCGCGGTATGGATAGAAGATTTTATATTCCACATCCATATGGCCCGTGGAGACGACCTCCACGCCATTAAATACCTCCCACTAAAGCTAAAAGGGCCAGGTCGCACTGGTTGAACATCCTGCCTCAAAATTCCATAGGCAGTTGGGAAGACTTGGAGGAAGCTTTCCTTGACAACTTCCAAGGAACATATGTCCAGCCACCGGATGCCGATGACCTAAGTCACATTGTCCAGCAGCCCGGAGAGTCAGCCAGGAAGCTCTGGACTCGGTTCTTAGTCAAAACGAACCAAATCGTCGACTGTCTGGATGCGGAAGCCCTCGCAGCCTTCAGGCACAGCGTCTGGGACGAATGGCTTGCACGCCACCTTGGTCAAGAAGGACCTAAATCCATGACAGCCCTTACTGCTCTAATGACCCGCTTTTGCGCGGGAGAAGACAGCTGGCTCGCTCGTAGAAGCAACAAGGCCAGCGACCCGGGCACTTCCGAAATCTGAGACGGCAACGGCAAGCCACGACGAGGCAAATACAACAGTCGCAATAATAATGAAAGATCGAGTGACACAACGGTAAACGCCGGATTCAGCAATCCCAAGCCCGGTCAACGGAAGAAGCCACTCAAGGCGAACTAAGATGAACCATCCAACCTAGACATGATATTGGACCGACCCTGCCAGATTCACGGCCACCCCGATAAACCAGCTAATCATACCAACGGAAACTGCTGGGTCTTTAAGCAGGCCCGCAAGCTCAACGCCGAACACAAGGGGAGGAGGCCGCCAGGCGATAGGAACGACGAAGAGGTTCACCAACGAAATACCGGGAGTCAGAAGCAATTTCCACCCGAGGATCGACTACTCCCGGAGCGAAAATAGCAGTCCGGCTTCCGCCGCCCACCTCGTACACCTGCAAAATTTGTACCGCCCATACATCACTACGCACTCAAGATACCATGGGCATTGGTGGAAGCACACTACGGAGAAGCCAGCAAGCACTCCCGTAACACTTTTTATCTATTTTATTTTTATATCTTCCTTCACTATCTCTTAAAAAAAGGTGACGAACAGGACAAACACCTAAAACTGACTCTATCGGAGTTCGGATCCGTACACTCACCTAAGGGGCTACTTCCATCAAGGATTCCCCTCGCCGAGGACAGGCGGCGCAGACGTGCAACAAGAGGTCCAAAGTAACTGTTGTAGACCGCACTCTTTATTTCGAGCATGTACTATGCCTCTTCCTCCGCCTACGACCCCGAACATGTCAAATAGTTGGGGTTGTGGTCTTCATATATATAAAGTAATCATTGGCATATCGCTCAGGTCCCGGTAAATAGTATATGTATTAATCATCCTATCGTTTTGCCAATGAATATGGCTCCTACGATTGTTTCACAGACATACCTTGGCCTAACCTACCAGGGGCTCGGTACGGGAACAAATGAGTTGCCAGCAAAAGCCCGAACAGCTCTATAGCGTACTTCGGCATCGCAAGTTTGGCCTTATATGAATCAGCTGCGAATCATTGTCTTTGGTCAATAGTTGGGTTGCCTGGCTCCTATGCTTGCTACCCTACGTTCCGCTCCATCGGCTAGGGTAGTAAAGGGAGAACTACTGCGATTGTGCTTTCGGTTCATCTCGTCAAGTACCTCAGTAGACAAAGCTGAAAACTGATTGTCATGATGCGGCGTGAGCTGGTCAACCACTTGACGACTTATTGGAATCTTTAGCGATTCTCCGTGTCACACAAGGGATCTTTTTGAGATCATATATGTAAGGCGCCAAATTATAATACGCCGCATACATACCATGGGCTATGTCGTAGCCCCACCATAAAACTCCTATGGCTAAGTGAAAGTGTTAACACCCTATAGTCTGATTGCATGGTTCACCGCATTATCACCTCCTTCATGGACCAAGACGTTGGATAAAGAGTGATTAAATTCTTTTCCAAACACCCCTATACTTCCTACGAGGGGGCTGAAGCCGACGACTGGAAAACTTTCAGATTATATTAAAACAGACGCACAGGAGGAATTCAAGCTTTCGAGCAAAACATAAATTAACTATGAAATTGTCTTTATAATTCTCATACACCTCACTCAAACATTACGTATTTCGAGCACTGGCCCTCTATTAAGCGGGCGGCCTCTAGGACGTCTTCAAAATAATGCTCCGGCCCAGGACGGTCCTTGCCCTTGGGTGGACTCTTCGACGCAACATCGATGGCCTTCATCTTCCCCCAGAATGTATTGAATCGGGCGAAAGCCATCCGTGCACCCTCAATGCACGTCGACCTCTTCACAGCGTCGATACGTGGTACTGCGTCAACAAGCCTTTGCACCAAACTGAAGTAGCTATTCGGAACAGGCTCGGTTGGCCATAACCGAACTATGACGTTCTTCATGGCAGCGCCGGATATCCTATGAAGTTCGGCCCATTAGGACATATGTGCATTCAGCAACAGAGGGTGCTTTGTTGCGCCAAACTGTGACCAGAAAAGCTTCTCCGTTGTGTACCCCTCTCGCGCTTGATAATACTGCACCACATCAGAAGAACTCTTCAGCAAGTCTAAAAACTCGTCCGGAGAACTCCACACTTGGTCAAGCTGAGCATAGTTCGGATCGCCGAACTTAGTTTGTAGCAGAAAGGGCTTACCAGCCACAATCTGCCTAGCCTGCCGGATTTCCTCACGGGCTGCTCTGGATTCCGGCCGCGCTTCTTTCGCCTCTCGTAAGGCCTTGTCAAGTTCAGCCGCTTTGGCTTCATTATCTTTCTCTAGAAGTTCGCAGCGGCCAGTAGCATTTTTCAATTCAAGCGCCATCGCGGCTATCTTCTCCTCGCCTTGGCGCCGTGCAGCTTGTTCGGCTTTTAACTCAGCCGATGCCTTTTCGGCAGCTGCGCTGCTACACCGGGCCTGCTCCTTAGCACGGGCCAGCTCCGCTTGAAGAACTTCAACGGCAGCAGCACCATCTGCAGCCATGCATACTCCAACATATAACTTTTTAGCATCATGCTCATACCACAAAAATGTATGGGGATTGAACCGAATACATACCTTGCGACTCGTCAAGACGCATATTGATTAACGCAAGATCGTCCCCCGCTATATCCAGCTTCCGCTGAAGCTCGGCAATATCCATAGTCTGGAAAGTGGCCGAGGGGGAAGCAGCCTATGTTCAAGTTCATCAGGTTAGTCCTCGAATGATTCTTTTCGATCCTCCGTTTGCTTCTCATTCCCATTGGAAGCCAACCGGAGTCTCGGGGGGCTACTACCTATACACAGGTGCATCTTTGCAAATAAAACATAACTGAAAATATTATATCACAAACCTCGAAGCCTTTTAGCAGGCTTAAGAAGGCTTCATTCAATCCGCTCATCGCGGAAAAAATCTTCTCAACCACTGTACCCATCAAGGTACGTTGTTCCCCCGAGACAGATGCTTTTCGCAACATGTCTCGCAATATATCCGGAGCCTCCCGGTCTCCGGAAACCGGAAACCGCTCTAGGAGCACAACTATCCTTTGAAAGAAACAGTCCATCCGTCTCCAGAATCACCGTCGGCTGTTAGTCAGACAGTCCGGGGCCTTTATTATCAGCCCCGAAATCCCGGATGGGCGGAGATCCACCTTCGGGTACTGCCTCTTTTATCACCCTCTGTGACGACACCTCAAAGTCGTCCGCACTATTAGGTGAGGAGGTTGGGGGAGGCGTCTCGCTCTCCATCATCTCTGTGAGGAGACCTCCCGAAGAAGAGGATTGCCCAGAAAAACTCTGGGCCAACCTGTAAAAATGCACAAACACGTTACGTATATCTTCGGTAACGACGAAAGGGGTGGGACACTATCAAAGTACCCCAGATTCACTTATGGTTTGGTTGAGGGCTTGTCCCCAAGTTGGAGTTGTTCAACGGCATCGCTTTCCAAACCCAAGCCGCTCGACGGTGGCATCTGATAACCCACAAGTGTAGGGGATCGCAAAAGTTTTCGAGGGTAAAGTATTAAATCCAAATTTGTTGATTCGACACAAGGGGAGCCAAAGAATACTCTTAAGTATTAGCAACTGAGTTGTCAATTCAGCCACACCTGGAAACTTAGTATCTGCAGCAAGATAGTTCAGTAGCACAGTAATATGATAGTGGTGGTAGCAGCAATGAAAGTAAAGATAGTGTTTTTGTAGTTTTTGTGATAATAGCAATGGAAAAGTAAATAGCAACTAGCAATATAGGTAAAGCTCGTAGGCATTGGATCGGTGATGGGAAATTACGTCGGATGCAATTCATCATGTAGAAGTTATAACCTAGGGTGACACAAAACTAGCTCCAGTTCATCAGTGCAATGTAGGCATGTATTCCGAATATAGTCATACGTGCTTATGGAAAAGAACTTGCATGACATCTTTTGTCCTACCCTCCCGTGGCAGTGGGGTCCTATTGGAAACTAAGGGATATTAAGGCCTCCTTTTAATAGAGTACCGGACCAAAGCATGAACACATAGTGAATACATGAACTCCTCAAACTATGGTCATCACCGGGAGTGGTCCCGATTATTGTCACTTCGGGGTTGCCGGATCATAACACATAGTAGGTGATTATAGACTTGCAAGATAGGATCAAGGACACACAAATATTCATGGAAACATAATAGGTTCAGATCTGAAATCATGGCACTCAGGCCCTAGTGACAAGCATTAAGCATAGCAAAATCATAGCAACATCAATCTCAGAACATAGTGGATACTAGGGATCAAACCCTAACAAAACTAACTCGATTACATGATAGATCCCATCCAACCCATCACCGTCCAGCAAGCCTATGATGGAATTACTCACACACGGCGGTGAGCATCATGGAATTGGTGATGGAGGAAGGTTGATGATGACGATGGCGACGATCTCCGCTCTCCGGAGCCCCGAACGGACTCCAGATCAGCCCTCCCGAGAGAGATTAGGGCTTGGCGGCGGCTCCGTCTCGTAAAACGCGATAATTCTTTCTCCTTGATTTTTTTCTCCACGAAACGGAATATATAGGACCTGGGGGTACGTCGGTGGGGCACCGGGCTGCCCTCGAGGCAGGGGGCGCGCCCCCACCCTCGAGGACGGCCCGTGGGCCGCCAGGTGTGGATCTTCTTGCCAGTATTTTTTATATTTTCTGAAATAAATCTCCGTTGATTTTTAGGCGATTCCGAGAAATTGTTATTTCTGCACAAAAACAACACCATGGCAGTTCTACTGAAAACAGTGTCAGTCCGGGTTAGTTCCATTCAAATCATGCAAGTTAGAGTCCAAAACAAGGGCAAAAGTGTTTGGAAAAGTAGATATGTTGGAGACGTATCAACTCCCCCAAGCTTAAACCTTTGCTTGTCCTCAAGCAATTCAGTTGATAAACTGAAAGTGATAAAGAAAAACTTTGACAAACTCTGTTTGCAATTGTTGTTGTAAATATGTAAGCTAGCATTCAGGTTTTCAACAAGATCATGAACTAACCATATTCACAATAACTTCCAGGTCCCAAGAAAACTCACATCAATGGCATAATCAACTAGCGAGCAATAATAATAAACCTCAGATGACAACACTTCTCAAAACAATCATGATACGATATAACAAGATGGTATCTCGCTAGCCCTTTCTGAGACCGCAAACCATAAATGCAGAGCACCTTTAAAGATCAAGGACTGACTAGACATTGCAATTCATGGTAAAAGAGATCCAGTCATGAGCATACTCAATGCAAATTAATAGTAATACATGCAACGATAGAGGTGCTCTCCTACTGGTGCTTTTTGATAAGAAGATGATGACTCTGCATAAAAGTAAATAGATAGGCCCTTCGCAGAGGGAAGCAGGGATTTGTAGAGGTGCCAAAGCTCGATTTTTAAATAGAAATTGAATAACATTTTGAGCGGTATACTTTCATTGTCAACATAGCAACCAAGAATCTCGATATCTTCCATGCTACGCACATTATAGGTGGTTCCCAAACATAATGGTAAAAGTTTATACCCCCTCAACCACCAACAAGCACACTCCACGGCCAGCCGAATCACGGGTTACCGTCCAAACAAGCAACAACGCTGGGAGAGTTTTGTTTAATTATTATGATTTAGAGCATGGGACTGGGCATCCCGATTACCAGCCATTTTCTCGTGAATGATGAGCAGAGTCCACTCATCGTGAGAATAACCCACCTAGCATGGAAGATTTCGACAGCCCTAGTTGATACATGAGTTGTTCGAGCATACAAAACAGAATTTCATTTGAAGTTTTAGAGTTTGGCACATACAAATTTACTTGGAACGACAGGTAAATACCGCATATAGGAAGGTATGCTGGACTCATGTGGAATAACTTTGGGGTTTATGGAAGTGGATGCACAAGCAGTATTCCCACTTAGTACAGATGAAGGCTAGAATAAGACTGGGAAGCGACCAGCTAGAGAGCAACAACGGTCATGAACATGCATTAAAATTAATCAACAATGAATGCAAGCACGAGTAGGATACAATTCACCATGAACATAAATATCATGAAGGCTATGTTGATTTGTTTCAACTACATGCGTGAACATGTGCCAAGTCAAGTCACTTAAATCATTCAGAGGTGGATACCACCCATCATACCACATCACAACCATTTTAATATCATGTTGGCACGCAAGATAGACCATTATAAACTCTCAGCTAATTAAGCATGGCATAAGCAGCTATGATCTCTAATTTTCATTGCAAACATGTTTCATTCATAACAAGCTGAATCAAGAACGACGAGCAATCATATTTACAAAAACAAGAGAGGTCGAGTTCATACAAGCTTTTCTCATCTCAATTAGTTCATCATATATCATCCTTATTGCCTTTCACTCGCACGACAGAACGGTGTGGAAAATAATAATAGTGCACGTGCATTGGACTAAGCTGGAATCTGCAGACATTTAATACAATAGAGAAGAAAAGGTAATATGGCTCAAGGTTAAATCATCAACAAAGCATGTGAGAGCCACTAAGCATTTTCAATCATGGTCTTCTACTCTTAACCCCTAAAGAAAAGAAAAGAAACTATTTACACGGGAAAGCTCCCAACAAGCAAAAGAAGAACGGGAAATCTTTTTGGGTTTTCATTATTTTTAGTTACTACTACAAGCAAAGAAAATAAGCTGGGTAGAAGCTACAACTAATATTTTTTGTTTTTCTGGGTTTTTCTAGGACACAAGAAAAAGACTAAGAAAAAGAAATTTAAACTAAGCATGGATGGTACAGTGAAAGAGTGTGAGCACCGACAGCTAGAATAAGTGTGAACATGAATGTAAAGTCGGTGAGAAACACATACTCCCCCAAGCTTAGGCTTTTGGCCTAAGTTGGTCTATGGCCAATACTGTCATGACGTATATCCGAAGTTGTAGTTGGGGTCGTACTGAGATGCAGCAGTTGCTGCCTACTGAGCTGTAGCTCGAAGGCGGTTTGCCTCTGTCATGTTATAATAGGCATTTGCCTCCTCCATAGTTATAGTATGTCTTCCTTTTTCCTGAAAGTTAAACAAAGTAGGGGCAGGAAGAACAATAGGGATGGCATGCTGCCGGTTGAAGATTAGTCGATATTTGAGAGTTTGATTATCCCACTCTATAAACTGGTGACTAGCCATAGCATTACAGTATAAATAAACAGTAGGTAAGGGGTTATCATAAGGGTGCACAGACACACCAAGATAGCGGGCTATGCAGGTAGCATAGATCCCACCAAATAAATCTCCATTAGAACCATTATGGTGTAGCCTACGTGCAACAATAGCTCCCAGATTATATTGCCTATCACCTAGTACAGCACTCCTGAGAACGCTAAGATCAGGGACACACATATGACAAGCCTCATCTTTACCATTTATGCATCTACCGATAAAGAGAGCAAAGTAATGAATAGCAGGAAAATGTATGCTCCCAGTGGTGGCTTGTGTGATGTCCCTGGATTCCCCCACTATAATACTAGCAACAAATTCTCTAAATTCAGATTTACGAGGATCACTCATACTGCCCTACTGTGGGAGCTTGCAGGCTTCATTAAAATCCTCTAAGTCCATGGTATAAGATTTATCATATAGATCAAACAAGACAGTGTGAGAATTACGCGAAGATGAAAATTTAAACCTTCTCACAAAGCTATCAGTTAAGCCACGTACTGGAGGCGCTTATCTTGCATGAAGTCCTCGAGGTCGGCATTACGCACATATGCGTAAAATTCATCTTTGATGCCCGCTTGACTCATAAATTCATCTGACGGCCATTCACAAGGCCACACATCAGCATCCCTCAGTGGTTCATCATTCGGCTCACGGAACACGAGCCTTGGTCCTTGCTTCCTTGAAGGACCTCCTTGGAAGTTTTTCCTAGACATTTTTCTGAAATTTTCTGAAATTTTTTGTAACTCACTATAAAAGTTAACCAAACTCAACAAGAATGATAGCAACAACTCCTGTAAGTGCCTAGAAGCTATATCATGCATTAGAACTACTTGGGACCAAGAAAAATTGACATGCAAGCTCAAGAACAAGGTCACCACAGCAGCACAAATTTGCAACAAAACAAGCACTAGAACAAAAACTAATTGGACCAATGGAGGAGTCACATACCAAGGAACAATCTCCCCCAAACAGTTTGGTGAGTGGTGCTTTGAGCAAGGAGATCGAAAATGGCAGCAAAACGAGCTAGAACTCGGGTTTGAGCTGGCTGGGGATTTTTTGGGAGGAAGAAGGGAATGGGTGAAAGGATAAGTGGAGGGGGGGCACGTGGGGCCCTCCAGGCACGGGGGCGCGCCCTGTGCCCTCGAGGCCAGGTGCTGGCTCCACTCGTTGTGTGTTCAGTGCCATAGTTTCTTAAATATTCTAGAAAAAATCATATTTCATTTTCATGGCATTTGGAGAACTTTTATTTTCGGGATATTTTTTATTGCACGGATAAGTGTGGAAACAGACAGATAATGCTATTTTTCTTTTATTTAACCTAATTACCAGAAAGTAAAAGAAGGGTACAGAAGGTTTGTGCTATCTAGATTCACCCATCCCATGCTCATCAAAAGGAATCCATTAACAAGGTTGATCAGGTCTTGTTAATAAACTCTTTCCGAGTAACATGAAACCGGAGAATTTTGGAATAACACTATGTTACCTCAATGGGGATATGTATGTCCCCAACAATAAGTATGTCATATGCCTTCTTGATAGTAGGAATAGGAAACTCAAAACCTCCAATAGTAATAGTTGAAGTTTTTCCAATATAGTTGATACTAAAAACCTGAGGTTGTTTCCTTGGAAAGTGTACCGTATGCTCATTACCATTGACATGAAAAGTGACATTGCCTTTGTTGCAATCAATAACAGCCCCTGCAGTATTCAAAAAAGTTCTTCCAAGAATAATAGACATACTATCATCCTCGGGAATATCAAGTATAACAAAGTCCGTTAAAATAGTAACATTTGCAACTACGACGGGCACATCCTCACAAATTCCGACAGGTATTGCAGTTGATTTATCGGCCATTTGCAAAGATATTTCAGTAGGTGTCAACTTACTCAAGTTAAGTCTACGATATAAAGAGAGAGGCATAACACTAACACCGGCTCCAAGATCACACAAAGTAGTTTTAACATAGTTTCTCTTAATGGAGCAAGGTATAGTAGGTACTCTTGGATCTCCTAATTTCTTAGGCATTCCACCCTCAAGAGTTTAATTAGCAAGCATGATGGAGATTTATACTTCAGGTATCTTTCTTTTGTTGGTAATAATATCTTTTATATACTAAGCATAAGGCTTTGTTTTAAGCACATCAGTCAAACGCATACGCAAAAAGATAGGTCTAATCATTTGAACGAAGCGCTCAAAATCTTCATCATCCTTTTTCTTGGATGGTTTCGGAGGAAAAGGCATGGGTTTCTGAACCCATGGTTCTCTTTCCCTGTCGTGCTTCCTAGCAACAAAGTCTCTCTTATCATAACGTTGATTCTTTGATTGTGGGTTATCAAGATCAACAGCGGGTCCAATCTCTACATCATTATCATTGCTAGGTTGAGCATCATTATGAACATCATTATTAATATTATCACTAGGTTCATGCTCATTACCAGATTGTGTCTCGGCATCAGAAATAGATATATCATTAGGATTCTCAGGTGGGTGAGCTACGGGTTCACTAGAAGCATGCAAAGTCCTGTCATTTTTCTTTTTCTTCTTCTTAGAAGAACTAGGTGCATCTAAATTAGCTCTCTGCGAATCTTGCTCAATTCTCTTAGGGTGGCCTTCAGGATACAGAGGTTCCTGAGTCACTTTACCACCTCTAGTTCCAAATCTAACAGCATAGTCATTATTCTTACTATTTAACTCATTGAGCAAATCATTCTGAGCTTTAAGTACTTGTTCTACTTGAGTGGTGACCATGGAAGCATGTATACTAATAAGTTTCAGTTCATCTTAGCACTAGACGGATAATCACTCAAACGTTCAATCATATGGGCATTGTGTTGTAATTGTCTACCGACATAAGCATTGAAGTTTTCTTGTTTCAGAATAAAATTGTCAAACTCATCTAAGCATTGGCTAGCAGACTTATAGCGAGGAATATCACTTTCATCAAATCTATAAAGAGAATTTACCTTTACTACCTGTGTCGGGTTATCAAGACCATGTATTTCTTCAATAGGTGGTAAATTCTTAACATCTTCAGCTTTAATACCTTTTTCTTTCATAGATTTCTTTGCCTCTTGCATGTCTTCAGGACTGAGAAATAGAACACCTCTTTTCTTCGGAGTTGGCTTAGGGGCTGGTTCAGGAAGTGTCCAATTATTTTCATTGGCCAGCATATTATTTAATAATAGTTTAGCTTGTTCAACTGTTCTTTCCCTGAAAACACAACCAGCACAACTATCCAGGTGGTCTCTGGAAGCATCGGTTAGTCTATTATAAAAAAGATCAAGTATATCATGCATCTCAAGAGGATGATCAGGCAAAGCATTAAGTAACTGGAGAAGCCTCCCCCAAGCTTGTGGGAGACTCTCTTCTTCAGTTTGAGCAAAGTTATATATTTCCCGTAAGGCGGCTTGTTTCTTATGAGCAGGAAAATAT
Source organism: Secale cereale (assembly GCA_902687465.1). Lineage (NCBI taxonomy): Eukaryota > Viridiplantae > Streptophyta > Magnoliopsida > Poales > Poaceae > Secale > Secale cereale. The sequence goes on along the minus strand of LR738715.1, from coordinate 680,633,912 downwards.
TTAGCAGAAAAGTAATACATCATATCCTGGGGACTACACACACAACCAGGATCAAGAGAATTAAACCAAGTCTTAGCATCACCCTTTAATGAGAACGGAAACAACTTAAGGATATAATAGTAGCGGATCTTTTCATCATTGGTAAACAGGGTGGCTATATCATTCAACTTGGTAAGATGTGCCACAACAGTTTCAGACTCAGCCATGGAAAGGATCAGATTCAACCAAAGTAATTAACTCAGGATCAACAAGGAATTCATAATCCTTATCAGTCACACAGATAGGTGAAGTAGCAAAAGCAGGGTCATGTTTCATTCTAGCATTCAAGGACTTTTCTTTCAACTTAGCTAATAACTTCTTAAGATCATATCTATCATTGCAAGCAAGAAAGTCTCTAGCAGTTTCTTCATCCATAACATAACCCTCGGGCACAACAGGCAATTCATATCTATTGGGAGTAGTTTCATCATCACTTTCATAAATATCATCAACATTTGCACTCTCCCTAACCTTAGAAATTTGTTCATCTAGAAATTCACCTAGTGGCACAGTATCAGGCATAGAGATAGTTTCATCATACATAGCAGAAGTAGCATCATCAAGAACATACGACATATCAGATTCAATAGCAGGAGTAGGTGTTGCAAGTTTACTCATAACAGAAGGAGAATCAAGTGCAGAGCTAGATGGCAGTTCCTGACCTCCCCTCGTAGTTGGGGGTAATATCTTGGTTTTTGAGTCCTTTAGATTCTTCATAGTGATAAGCAGATATAAATCCCAAGTGACTTAAAGAATAGAGCTATGCTCCCTGGCAACGGCGCCAGAAAATAGTCTTGATAACCCACAAGTGTAGGGGATCGCAACAGTTTTCAAGGGTAAAGTATTAAACCCAAATTTGTTGATTCGACACAAGGGGAGCCAAAAAATACTCTTAAGTATTAGCAACTGAGTTGTCAATTCATCCACACCTGGAAACTTAGTATCCGCAGCTAGATAGTTTAGTAGCATAGTAATATGATAGTGGTGGTAGCAGCAATGAAAGTAAAGACAGCGTTTTTGTAGTTTTTGTGATAATAGCAACGGAAAAGTAAATAGCAACTAGCAATATAGGTAAAGCTCGTAGGCATTGGATCGGTGATGGGAAATTATGTCGGATGCAATTCATCATGTAGAAGTTATAACCTTAGGTGACACAGAACTAGGTCCAGTTCATCAATGCAATGTAGGCATGTATTCCGAATATAGTCATACGTGCTTATGGAAAAGAACTTGCATGACATCTTTTGTCCTACCCTCCCGTGGCAACGTGGTCCTATTGGAAACTAAGGGATATTAAGGCCTCCTTTTAATAGAGTACCGGACCAAAGATTAACACATAGTGAATACATGAACTCCTCAAACTATGGTCATCACCGGGAGTGGTCCCGATTATTGTCACTTCGGGGTTGCCGGATCATAACACATAGTAGGTGACTATAGACTTGCAAGATAGGATCAAGAACACACATATATTCATGGAAACATAATAGGTTCAGATCTGAAATCATGGCACTCGGGCCCTAGTGACAAGCATTAAGCATAGCAAAGTCATAGCAACATCAATCTCAGAACATAGTGGATACTAGGGATCAAACCCTAACAAAACTAACTCGGTTACATGATAGATCCCATCGAACCCATCACCGTCCAGCAAGCCTACGATGGAATTACTCACACACGGCGGTGACCATCATGGAATTGGTGATGGAGGAAGGTTGATGATGACGATGGCGACGATATACACTCTCCGGAGCCCCGAACGGACTCTAGATCAGCCCTCCCGAGAGAGATTAGGGCTTTGCGGCGGCTCCGTCTTGTAAAATGCGATAATTCTTTCTCCTTGATTTTTTTCTCCACAAAACAGAATATATAGGACCTGGGGGTACGTCGGTGGGGTATCGGGCTACCCTCGAGGCAGGGGGGCGCGCCCCCCACCCTCGAGGACGGCCCGTGGGCCCCCAAGTGTGGATTTTCTTGCCAGTATTTTAAATATTTTCTGAAATAAATCTCCGTTGATTTTCAGGCGATTCTAAGAACTTTTTATTTCTACACAAAAACAACACCATGGCAGTTCTACTGAAAACAGCGTCAGTCCGGGTTAGTTCCATTCAAATAATGCAAGTTAGAGTCCAAAACAAGGGCAAAAGTGTTTGGAAAAGTAGATACGTTGGAGACGTATCAGCATCTTGCCTCTCTTAGACCGCCTTTCCCAACCTTTGGAGGCGGCTCTTTTCCTCCTTCTCGGAGAAGTGATACTGGGTCCTCTTTCGCCTCTGTCTTCAGGCGAGGAAAGGTCGATTTTTCCGGAATCAGTATCCGACTTACCTCCGGAACAAAGGTCATCTCGGATCTTCTCACTCTGCTCTTTACCCTCCCCTGTCGGCGCCTGGTATGGTGCCGAGGCCAGCATCCTTGTTAACATGGGACTAGCCGAGTCTTCGGGGAGGGGAGCCATACACCTAATTCGTTCCACTTTCTTTATCCAGCCCTGAAAAAGGATGATTCGGTCAGTGTCTTATCACTGGGTGTCCGATTATGAGGTGTTCGACGAGCGGGTACTCACCGGGGTATCCGGATGGTTACAGTCTAGGCCGACATCTTCGTTGGTGTCCGTCCATTGCTTTTGTTTCCTGGAAAATAATCCCCACATTCCTTCGTGTGTAGTGCCGAAGAAGTGCTGAAGAGTCCGCGGCCCTTCTGGATTGAACTCCCACATGCGGAGAGGCCATCACTGGCACGGCAGGATCCAGCGGATTAACATTACTTGAACAATGTTGACGATATTGATGTCCCTCTCAATGAGGTTTCGGATGCGGCTTTGCAAAACCCTCACCTCGTCCGTTGATCCCCAGTCCAACCCCTTATTAACCCACGATGGAAGCTGAATTGGGGGGCTGGATCGAAATGCGGGCGCAGCAGCCCACTTGGAGCCGCGGGGCTCGGTGCTGTAGAACCACCCCTGCTGCCATAAATCGGAAGACTTGGCAAAGGATCCTTTCAGCCAAACAGTGTTGGCGAGCTTGCTCACTATGGCACCACCGCACTCTGCCTGCTCCTCCTCTATCACTTGCGGCTTCACACCGAAGGTCTTGAGCCACAAGCCGAAGTGCAGAGGAGTACGGAGGAAGGCTTCGCACGTGACTATAAATGTCGAGATAAGAAGAATAGAGTCTGGGGCCAGATCGTGAAAATCTAGCCCATAATAGAACATGAGCCGTCGAACGAAGGGATTAAGTGCAAACCCTAACCCACGGAGGAAGTGGGACACGAACACGACCCTCTCACCAGATTTGGGGGTGTGAATAACCTGCCCCTCGGCCCGAAGCCGATGGAGGATTTCTGCGGTCAGATACCTCGCCGCCTGAAGCATTGCAATATCTCCCTCCATGATAGAAGAAGTCACCCACCGGCCTTGGAGGCTGGATCCGAACATGATTGGAGCTTGTGGCGATTGAAACCTGGGTGTTGGAACTCGGGGTAGCAGGGGTTGAGAAAGAAGCAAGCGTGAAAGAAAAAGACGGGTTTGTACCCCTATATAAAGGCCGCGAATATCGAACGTCTCCTCCTGGGCCTTGAGACTTGCCTGTTCCCAAGGAGTTGTACCCAAGCGATGGTTGGGTTACCCACATCCGGGTTCATAAGAATCCCTTAAAAAAGGGGAGACACTATCTCCGCTTGGATAAGACATACCAATAAAACCACGCCTCGAGACATGGGACGGCGGGCCAGCTAACGGTTTGAAAATAATGATCGGGCAGGTGTGATGTCATATTACCAAAAGGTCGTCAACGGATCGGACTCGTGAAATATTATATCCTCTGCAGTTGTGTATATAGGTTCGGATACAATCATCGCGTCCGAAGACTATCTTGGAGTTCAGGAAGAAAGGAACCCGCCTTGCAATGTCGAAGACAATCTGCACGCCGGACTCCTCGTCATTAAAGCCAGGTTCAGGGGCTACTGAGGGAGTCCTGGACTAAGGGGTCCTCGGGCGTCCGGCCTGTCATCTATGGGCCGGACTGATAGGCTATGAAGACATGAAGGCCGAAGACTGCACCCGTGTCCAGATTGGACTCTCCTTGGCATGGAAGGCAAGCTTGGCGACCAACTATGAAGATTCCTTCTTATGTAACCGACTCTATGTAACCCTAGATTCCCCCGGTGTCTATATAAATCGGAGGAAGTAGTCCGGGGAGGACACACAGATACACATTACCATAATCATACAGGCTAGCTTCTAGGGTTTAGCCATTACGATCTCGTGGTAGATCAACTCTTGTAATACTCATATTCATCAAGATCAATCAAGCAAGAAGTACGGTATTACCTCCATAGAGAAGGCCCGAACCTAGGTAAACATCGTGTCCCTAGTCTCATGTAACCATCGACCTTAGACGCACAGTTCGGGACCCCCTACCCGAGATCCACCGGTTTTGACACCGACAGCGAGGCTCGATGGAGCTTGTCGGGTGGAGGATGAGGAGGTGTGCAGTCCGACGAGGAGGAGATCAAGAGAGGAAGCGGTTCGGGCGAGGGCGTGGTCCAGCGTCGTCGGGGGCGGTCGTCGTTGTCCAGGGGCGTCAGGGGCGATGGGCGACACGGTCGGCGCGGCAAGGGGCGTTGTCGAGCGCCCGATCCGATCTGGATCGGGGTGGAGCAGAGGGAGGAGTGGGGGAAGTGGGGTGGTGTGCGCTAGGGTTTCGAGGTGTCGCGGAGGTTAGTAGGCGTGGATGGGCCGGCCTGGTTGGCCCAATGGCTAGCTGGGCCGAGGCCTAGTGGGCGGGAGGGGTTCTCCTTTTCTTTTCTTTTTTGTTTTTCTGTTTTGTTCTTTTCTTTTTATTTACTTTTCTTTAGTGTTTTCATTTAGTAACCTTATATTTTTGTTTTAGCAAAATACTAAAATGGCACCTAATTTGATGTTACCAAATATGTCACTGTCACATTAACATATTACCCAAATGAAAATAGTTACATAATTATTTAATATTTAAAAACATTTAAATAATAGTTTTCGCTACTGTTTTATTCACCTAATAGTATATAAATATTTTATAAAGGTGTGGTTTCTTCACCACAATTACCTATGCATTATTTGGCACAACCCGGACATTTTAGTTTTAAAGTTTGAAAACTTTTGATGTTTGCCTTTAATTCAATTTTGAATTTGAATCGTTTTTTTTTAACTAATGCGATATTATCAACTGTAACCGAGGTGACGTGGCGACATTAGCAGGGAATATTGTAGCTTAATTATCCGGGCGTCACAGGTCATGATCCTTGCCCCGGCGGCACTCCGGCGCCACCGCGAGAGAGGGTGAGAGAGCTTCCCTCCTTCTTCTTCTTCTTCTTCCTTGGCCTCCTCCGGAGATTGAAGGAGGTTTTCCCCTCTGGTCCATGGCCTCCATGGCGGCGGAGATTGGATCTATCTCTCTGTTTCATGACCCTTATTTCTGGCCATTCACCGTTTCTTAAATTCCTGGAGATCCGTAACTCCGATTGGGCTGAAATTTTAACACGATTTATATACATAAATTATCTTTCTTGTGGCGAAAGAAGTGGGTCAACTGACTTGTGAGGCTGTCACTAACCACCATGGCGCGCTAGACCCCCTGGCGCGCCCTGGTGGTTAATGGGCCCCACTAGCACTGTCTTGCGTTGATTATTCTTCCATAAATTCACATATATTCAAAAAAAACTCTGTAAAGTTTTATCGCATTTGAACTTTGTTTGATATGGATATTCTATGAAACAAAAAACATGCAACAATAGGAACTGGCACTTGGCACTGGATCGATATGTTAGTCCAATAAATCATATAAAATGCTGCCAAAGTATGTGAAAGTTGTATAATATTGGCATGGAACAATCAAAAATTATAGATACGATGGAGACGTAGCAAGGTTGACATTGCCGGAAAATAATGGGAGGTGCAGGTGGTTAGAGGGATGGCCTGGCCAGCGGTGGGAGTACGATGGGCCGGTGAGGCCATCGCAGCAACATAACGGTCGACGAGAGGAGGGAGCAGGCAGTCCCGCCGGTGCTGGTTTGGGCGGCTGGAGTAGGAAAATCAGAGATTGAAGAAGCACGACGGCCATTGGATGGACATCCAGTAGTCACAACTCTGTGTTGACTTAGTTGACAAAGTCTTGCATACTCGCCAACTTTTTTTTAGGACTGCATCATACGCAACCTAGTAGGCCCACAAGTCAGCCTCCAAATCTGTGGAAAACAGCATACAGCCCATTTGCTATTTATTAAGGATATTTTGAATCCCATATTCTTTTTGTTAGCATTACAGACCATATTCTGGCCACTTTTAAAAATTCAACGAAATTCTGCATATTTCGGTGGGGTCCGAACTCTTTTAATCACAAAATTATGAGTCACATTAAAAATAATTTTATATCAAATTAAAATACAACGAAATTTTCCCCACAAAAAAAATCAATGAAATTTAAAATCTTGAAATCCTGAAAAACGAAATCTGAATCTAATTGTCGATTTGCTATGTTTGTAAAATTTATAGCCCATTGCTTACTACTTATAGCCCATTTTCTAGGGAAGCCGAATACATCCCTCTTGTATTGAAAGATTTGCAGCCCAACAGGGCTGAGAAAAGCAAGTAGACCTCGGTTGGGTATTCTCCAAAAATGAGAACTGGGCTAGCCATTTTTGGAAAGAAAAAAATATCTGTTGGGCTCGTCATGTGCTTAAATAAAAGCTTGGGCTAGACAGGCCACAATCCCCGCACAATGCGAAGTTGATACACTGCTCAGCACTCAAAAAAAGTTGATACACTCCTCCATCTCTAAAACTAAAAAACAATTGGGCGAGCTGCTGGGTCCCTAGTGTTAGCCGCTCGTTCTGTAATTTTCTCGTTTATTGACTACGTTGAGAATGGCGTGTGACCTAGATGTCAAACCATTATGAGGTAGTACCTTTGGCTTGTAATAATGAGGCACATGCTTGTGTACTGTCATGACCCTGGTGGGTCCCTACTGTCAGCCTCTCCACGTACAGTCTTCTCCTAATTCCTCTTGGTTGTTGACCATACTGACAATGCCACACGGCTGCGGGAGCACAACGAGCGAACCAAGGTGGAGAATGACGGTGAGGCCTTAGAGGGAACGAACAGGTTTCATGGAAGATGCGGCAGTGTAGTGGCCGGCGGAGGGGAGTACGAGGGCAAAAACATTTGACTCAAGCTTACAAACTATACAAAAGCCCAAGGATTAATTGTTCATCGCATTTAGACAAAACCCAGATTGAACATGGTAATAACATCTAACCCAGCCACTATTTTTGGCAGTCACAAAAAAATGGATCACACCGATCCATAAAATCAACATCCTAAGCCAAAAAATTAGTAGAATATGACCACAAGTGGCAGTGCGAGTGGGAAAGAGGGAGGGATGGGTTTTTTTTTAGGTGCGAGGAAGAATGGGAACATGCATTTTCTGTATGAGTGAGGAAGAAGGTGAGCGGGGGTTTTCTGTACGAGTGAGCAAGAAGGGGAGCGGGAGGGATTGGGGGCAATGGAAGGGGAGAGTCCAACGTGGCTCAGGGTTTTTTCAGGAGCGCCCCAATTCAAAAAATATGGGCTTTTCCTCGCAAAAAAACAAATGGGTTTTAAGATGGATTGGCTTTTGTAACGTCCTGGTCGGCTGCTGTGTTTCGTCCTGGGCGGTCTTAGCACTAGAGGCAACCCATTAGAGACACTCTCCAAATTATTGCCCATTCAAAAGAAAAAAGAGACGCCCTCCAGCTTATGGCTCGTCATCGGTAACCTTTTTCAACTTTAAAAAATATGGTTCCTTCTCGGGCCCGCTTGGCATCTACCAAATTAGCGGATGTGGTATTGCATGCGGACACTCACACTGGTCATAGCGTGACAAAACGAGGGGTCAAATAACAGGCCCACAATATACTGGATTGTAAAGGTCCACATGCTAGTTAACATTCACATTAAACTAAGCTTTAGAAGATATGGTATGCATACTAACATTCACAAGCACATACGTTCAGCACGTTTATGCATCTCAATGATTTACCGTACTATAACCAAGACAAAGCTATGAGAATGTGTATAAATAAAGAAAAAATGATTGATGCTTCTCTAAGCAAAGGGCCTCCCTATGCATGCATTAATTTACTGGGCATGCTTCTTTCTTCTCAATGTTGCGTGCATTTTGAGCATGGTGGCAAATCCACAGCTAGTTGTCCACCTCATCTTGCAATTGATGCTCATAGATTTGCAGCAAACAAAGGAGGCAATAGAGATCACTCAACATCAGACCATTTTGTGCAGTTCCACTGAAATCATCTTCATTGTCCTGATTTTGAAAAGATAGGAAACCAATAATTGTACTAAAATAGTGTTGCAAAACAGTAGCACATATGAATAGCTCAGCATGACAAAACACGATCATCTGGACGAAGGGGATACTAACCTAAGTGAGGAAGATTATAAACAATTTCATAAGTCGTTGGTTGATTTCCACCTTGGGGTCTCATCGCATGCCATGGAGGAAATTCTATTCAATCGATCAGTGCAATTCCTTCTGTGTGCCTTTAGAAATTTGTCCGACACATCCCAATATATTTTTGTGCAGTTCCAGTACAATGATGCACCACTGTTTGCACGATCCCTACTAGCCGGCCAGGCCATATATGACTTGGAAATATTTTATCATACGTTGACGTTGCGGCTGCATAGCTTGTTTGCTCCTCCACGCATGACAGACTCGTTCCACACTGCAATCACCAAGTCAACGTACGAATAAGCTTATTTCATCTTGCGGTGGTCTTTGTAGCTAGTTACGAATGTAGGAATACCTAGAGCACCATGAGGTTAGCTGACATCAAATAGATGCAGCCATATAATTTTGTGCGGTTCTACCAAAATTGAGATTTGTGTCGATTCCCCTTCTTATAAGAATTCTTCTTCAAGTTGGTAGAATGTGACAGCTTGTTCTTTGCATCAAACTTGCCTTTCCCCTGAGATTTGTTCTTGTTGTTTTTTGGCTTGTTGGGCTGGAAGTTCTTCTCGTGTACCATGTGGGCACTAGAAGATCCCTCAATGACTTGAGCACGTGTGTCTTTTGCTCTCGCGTTATCTTCAAAATCAAGAGTGGTAATGAGATCCAAAACGGAAAACACATGTCTCTTGTGTTTAAGAGAAGTAGCAAAATTGTTCCACGAAGGTGGAAGCTAGGAAATGATGGTCCCAGCAACAAATTTGGTCGGCAACACACACTTAAAGTACTCAAGTTCCTTACCGAATGAATGTATCTCATGAGCCTACTGAATAACAGAGCACTCATCAGTCATCTTGTAGTCATAGAATTGCTCCATGACGTACAACTCGCTACTAGCATCCGAGGCCCCAAACAGTAAATAGATCATGGCGACAATTACAAATATCAAAGTAATGATGCGAATAAAACAAGGAGGACAGAACCACATACTATGCAGCGGGAGCACAACCACTGTGGTTGATGTTGTCACTCGTGTTGTTGATGAAGAGTTTGCCGAGGCCGGGGAAGAAGTTGCTGTTGAGGAAGTCATTGCTGGCAATAGTCGCGCGAGTGTGCTCCCCAAAAACCTGATTGCCCCTCTCCCATATAGGATCACAAAAGGCGGGGTTCCGGAGTACTGATGTCCCTTCTCGTGGTGCACGCCGGAAGGAGGGATGGATAAGACTTGTGTGGCGGCGCTATGATCTGGAACGGTGCGAAACCATATGATAAAGTGGCTAGGGTAGATGCCTGCCTGTCAGGTCAGTCGTGCAAGTAAACCCCACGTTCAAGTCAGTAATAGCCCCACTATCTAAAAGAATTGGAAACGGTTGAGTAATTAAGGAGTCTGTCAATTAATAATTAATGAGTTAATAAGTTTCCTGAGCAACAAAAATATAGACAACGTGTGTAGCTTTGTCCTTGGTTAGGCTCATTCCTGAAGAGCGTGCATGTAGTTCTCCTATTCTGATGCTCATGCAAGTGCTACAATAGCTCACCTTATAAAGTGGTGCAACTCACACTCACATAGCAGTATGCGACTAAACTTCATTCCTACTCACAGCACCCACAACCATGAATGAATGGGCCATGAGAGTTTCAGATTTTTGTTGAGCTTTGGGCCAAAGGCCTACTAGCAAAAATCTACCATAAGGTGGTGATGCAGACGTGGTTGCTGAGAGCGGAAAACATGCAAGCATGTCTAGATTAGTGCCATTTTTGTTCTTGTCAGTGACCTTTTCCTATGTGACCACAGCAAATCAAGACGTGCTCATTCTCAGTTGCATTGTCAACCCAACACTCCCTCACTTTCTTTCCTTTTTCAACCAAGAGCCCGGTCAGGCCCTTCCTAACCCCACTTTATTTCCCTTTTCAACCAAGAGATCTTTTTGTTGTCCAGGCTCTGTAGTACCTTTTTCGTCTATTAGTAAAAATGTAGGTGGTGTTCGAGTGTTCGACAAGCCCACGCATCTAGCTATAGTGGCGGAGACAGGGGAACAGCAGGGCCCTGCCCTTCTAATAACATCAGAGATTTACACCTAATTAGCCGATGAATAGTGCCGAGTTGGTGATTATTAGTTGCTACAAAACTAGTTCTTTTCTGAACGGCTTGGTCCTCCCTAACTTGTTTTGATAACATCCGCCCCCTAATCTGATATTTTGCCTCCGCCATTGGCTAGCTACATGGGGAGCTTTGTACTAGAGGAATATCCACATGCATGATGGAGCAATGTTGTAAGCAATCCTAAATTGATGAAAAAAGAATGTAGCAACATGGGGAGCTGGGCCATTAGAACATGGCCGGTTGTAAAACAAGTTATACCTTTGGTCGGCGGGATAAGGCGAGGCAGGCGGCGGGATCTACCAACACGAAGGCAGCGAGCAAAGATGAAGAGGACCTCCCACCCCGGCACCAGGTCAGATAATATGGCGCACTTCGGCTTCCTCACTCGCCAACGCGACCGCGTCAACAGTGCACCTTCTCCCATACCCGGCGGAAGGGATCCGGCCGGATCTGTGACCACCAATGAGGAGAGAGAGAGAGAGAGAGAGAGAGAGAGATGGAGAGAGAGAGAGAGAGTGGACATCGTCGTCTTGTTTAGATCTGGAGAGGGTGAGGGAGTGATAAAAGATAGCAACCCTAGCAAGCAAGTCCCGAAGCTCCAGTCTACACATACTAGCGAGTCCCACAAAATATAGCCATTGAATTAGTTGAGGTTTGGTATGATAAGCGACAGCGAAACACTTTGTGGAATAAATCAACGACTAAAAAGTGGTCGATGTCAGGGTGGATGGCTGGTCTCAAGTTTAAAACTTGATGTACTATAGTAGAAAGAAGAAAAATAGAAAACATAGAGAAATATATATCTATACTACAGTACTACTATATAGTGCACCCTATCTCTATATCCTTCTATTGGAGCATGTCAAGTACTGCTTCCCATGTGTCCCATCTAATCATAAAATGATATATCGTCCATCCATGAAATAGGTTTTTTTAGGGAATACAACATAGATGGTAGTACAATAGTTAAGTCATCTTATGATTAGAGTATCACACTGCATTAATATCTGAGATGGACAACATTTGCGTGTTCCCAAGTTTTGCGCAATGTTTGATTAGTGAAATTAGGATTGCTGTCATGACAGCTTTACATACAAGCAAAATATAATTATTGATTTGTTAGTCTTTTTAAGGACTTTTTTTTGAAAAAAAATCAGCATAGGAGATCTGTATTAACAAATTGAAGTTTGCACGTGTTATGCCCGTACCCATGTACTGGTAGGTAGGTAGATAGAGAAGAGAAGAGACGTAGATGTAGAACAAAACTTGATCAATAACCGTGCCACCGCGTTCACAAGTGGACAACTGGATGTGTCAAATTATCACATTAGCTGCATGTTCGTGTGCAAATGCGCTCCATCGTGGGTGTATCCGCGCGTGTGCAGGAGGGGATGAGTGCGTGCGTGCACCTCTTCCCTTCGCCCCTCTCTCTCTCTCTCTCTCTCTCTCTCTCTCTCTCTCTCTCTCTCTCTCTCGTGTAGTATCTTTTAGTGACATCGCAAGTCTTATAGCCTACTGACTATGCCTTATTAGACTGGCTCTAAGTTACTCTCCACTTTGAGTAGTCTAATGTCGAGCTTGCAGCGGGTGGCGCCCTCGGCCAGCGCACCGCTTCAATCGCGGACGCAGTGAGAGGTCGTGTCGCCCTGACTTGCAAAAACACCTGCTACAAAGGATATAAGACTAAAAAAGAAGCTGAGGATCATTATGTCAACTATGTCCGCAAAGAAGTTCAGGATCATTATGTCAATTACGTCTGCAAAGAGAAAATCAATTATGAAGTATGCAAAACCGTGTGGACAAGTGGACGAGTAAAGAATTTGATTATCTTTATCCATCTCATTATCGTTATGGTATTGTTATCATGAGGTGTTGTATGTATGTGTACGTACTAATGATGCGACATGAGTTGTTCTACACTAATGCGTACATATGTTTGTATGAAGTTTAGATTATTGCTACGTTAAATGTAATGTGTATGATTGCTTACTTTGGTTCTAAGTTGTAATGTGGTTATTTGTATCCTGTAGTGTGTATCAGGTGCTGGGATGGCTAGAGACTGTAGAGGTAGCTGTGGCAGGTGATAGGTACCACCCGCCACACCTAATAATGTATACCAATGATGGGCTAGAAGGAATGCCCGCCACTGGATAGGCTCCAACAGTGACGGGTGCCCGCACGCCACTAATGGCATTATAGCAGTGGTAGAACGTCAGTGGCGGGTGCCCCTGGGAGCCTGGCCCACCACTGGTGGCCATTTGGCGCCCGCCACAACTAGGCATTCACGCAGTAGTGAGCCACCATGTGGGATTGACTGTTTTGTGAGGTATGTGCCACATTAAAGTCGTGAATTGGTTATTTAAAACATTACAGAACTATTTCATACATACATGTTTGGGCCACATGCATTCGGTGGTTTCCCTAGGACACTCACTCGTGTGTGACGCTTTCTATGGCCCCGTGAGGTCGTCGTCCATCACTTTGACCTACAGGCATAGGGGTTAATTTGACCAACAAGGATGACTCTTTTTTGTGTTATAGTAAGAGTATATAGTATGTGTCGAAGAGTGGGGAGGGTAGACCAGCATATAAGTTTGTTTGTAGGGAAAATTAGGTTTCTCAAATGATGACATTACTGCAATTGTTCGGCTCTAGAAGCAACAATATGATGCAGTCATCAATGCCCTGGTAGTGCAGCAGGAACAACTAGAAGCCATGAAGCAGGCCACGGTAAACAAGTATGCCAAAGTAGATGATGTGAAGAAGGCCCTTGCATGGCAGCAGCTACAATTTGAAGATATGAAGAAGTCCCTGGAAGAGCGTGAGCTAGAATGTGAAGTTGTGGCGCGTCCCGTGCCAGATATGTAGCATGGCCAAGAATCTATGAAGATTGGCCTTGCAGAGCACCAAAAAGTACTAGAACGTGTCAAGAAGGCCCTGCCAGAGCAACCGTCTGAAATTGGGCCTGTCATATCCACATAACCGTCTTGAATCAATGAAAAACACTACCCCTTTACAGCAAGAAGAAGAACCTGACCTCCTCAAGAATGTGAAGGATGTGAAAACCTTGGATTTCAAAAATAGGCTTGGCGATATTCATGGTTTGCTAAAGTTCATCGCTGGATTGTGTTGCCAAGATCCTATGAGATGTGAGCAATGAAACTAAGTCATATGTGTCTAATTGGTATACTGTAGTTGTGCACCATGGTTGGGTATTGTATTGTATTTAACAATTTGTTTGACAATTATCAAGTTTGCGGTTTAATAAAAGTAGCGAGTGCTAAATTTGTATTGAAATGCAAATTTTGCACGAATTAATATTCAATTTATTTAAAAATCAAATGTGCCTGCCAATTCATATATAATACAAATTGAACATGCCTAAATACTGTGACGGTCATGAACGGCGTCACAAGCATATGGACCCACAAGTAAGCAGCCACGTCGCCCAAGTATGGACCCCGCTTGCCAGAATCCACGTGAGCACTACAATGGGCCCACGTGTCAGGATTGTTGACCGTTCAAACAACACATCGCCATAGAAAATAGAATGTCTGGTCCCACGTGTAAGCATCCATGTTAGCATCTTCTGGGCCCATATGCTAGCAACATTGACCATTCAAACTGACGCTCGACTTACTATAGAGAGGACCATCGGCGATAAAACTCATGGGGGGGCCCACATGGAAGCATCCACGTCTACAACTGGTGTCCCCACCTGTCAGAATCGTTGACCGTTCAAACCCGAGGACCGACCACCGGTGACAAGATTATCATCGCCGAAAAGATCTTAAGCGATAGATTGGGATATCATAGGTGACATTCTAGGCTGTCACCAAAAACGACCATCGGTCACATTTTTTGGCTCGTCACCTAAAATGCGATCTTGCGTGATGAAAAAAGTGGTAACGTCAAAAAATTATTTTGTATGACAGTGCTTCGCGACGGTGGGAGTGATGGCCAAAAAATATCACTAGCGTAGTTTTAGTGACGAAAAACGGTTATATGTGACACAAGTAAAGCGTGGAAAAATGGAGAAAATTTTGTAGTGGCTCCCACCCCCCGGGGGCCATGGTAGCCAAGTACCATAGGGGGATCCTTCTCCACCGAGGAAACCATCATAACGGCGATCTAAATCAACAACTTCGCCAATGATGTGTAGCCATCCTATGATGTTTGAGTAGGTTTATTTTGTCTGCGGGTTAATTGTGGTATGGCGTGATTGATATGAGTTGTATGTTATTATGGTGCTGTCATATGGTGCCCTCTGCGTCGTGCAAGCATGTGGGATTACCGTTGTAGGGTATTTCAATATATTCATTATTCGCTTATAGTGGGTTGCGGGGGTCACCACAGCCTAAACCCAAATATGAGATTTGTTGTGTATGTGATTAAAGTGGACTTTACACTTAATGTTGTGGTCGGGTTTTACCTTAATGATTTTTAGTAGTTACGGATGCTTGCTAGAATTCCAATTATAAGTGCATATGATCCAAGTACGAAAAGTGTGTTATCTTACGCCTCTCCCTCATTGCCCATGATACGTATCTATCACGTTATATTCAATTACCTAGAGTCAATCTTTCTCACCGTTCTACAAAAGCTCTCTACTAAACTAATTAACTTTTAGTATTCTCGCAATGTACTTTTACTTTTATTCTTAAAACTAGTTTATTACTTATTTCTAGAAAAGCAAACGTTGGTGTGCATAGAGTTGTGTCGATGGTCGATAGAACTTGAAGAGAATATAAATCTTACCTTCAGCTCCTCGTTGGGTTTGACGCTCTTACTTATCAAAAAAAGGCTTCAAACATCACCTATACTTGTGAGTTATCAGTCTTCAGTCTAGCCCATGAATGGCGGGCCGACGTGGTGTGCACCCCCTAATCTGGGACACCGTCATCGTGACGTTGCTTATGTGAAAATAGTATAAGGGTTTTGTCTACTAGTGTTGACAAGTTTAATGAAACTCTTTGATCAGAAATTATTCTACTTCATAAATTAATTTTATTCGACCAGAAATTGTTTGAAACAACAAGTGTTAGCACTTTAGTACATAGTTTCTCCCTAAGGTAAATACAGAAAATTCAACATAGAACTCATCCACAATCTAAGAAATGAATTGGACGATAGATTCTATGGTAAGCATATTATGTGAGAATTTTTCCAAATCTTTATTTTGTAGAATCATGCATGAAAGGAACTGGCCCTGCCTACATAAGCTCTTGGGCTAGCCTGAACTCGTGCAAGCTTTCATCCAAGCGGTTGATACGCTCGCGGTACTGCTGGAGCGCAATCTTGAGCTCCAAGTTCGCTATTTCATCAGAGATCACCACCTCCAAGACATGACGACCATGCTGCTCTACTTCACCGCGGATGATACCTAGGCCTAAGAGGCACTTGAGCCTAGTGACTAGCGTATTGGCATCGAGGGGGCGCGGAACATGCCAACGTCACCATCGTCCCCCAATACAAGTACGATGTAGACGACCGCTACCCATTCCTGGCGGGGAATCAGGCTCCTGGTGAGTCGTGGACCAAGCTGCAACATTCTGTCGAGTGGGACAGGCAAGCAGCGATGGATCCACTCTTGCATAGTGGCGCGCTCCTGATATGTCTCCAACGTATCTATAATTTTTTATTGTTCCATGCTATTATATTATCTGTTTTGGATGTTTAATGGGCTTTAATATACAATTTTATATGATTTTCGGGACTAACCTATTAACCCAGAGGCCGGTGCCAGTTGTTGTTTTTTTCTTGTTTTTTAGTATCGCAGAAAAGGAATACCAAATGGAGTCCAATTGACCTGAAACTGCATGGAGGTTGTTTTTGGACCAGAAGAAGCCCACGGAGTACCGGAGATGGACCAGAGGAGTCCCGAGGCCACCACGAGCGTGGGGGCGTGCCCTACCCCCCTGGGCGCCCCCCC
>LR738715.1:680571130-680617238 GCA_902687465.1 Secale cereale | reverse complement strand
CCCCCCCCCCCCTATCTCGTGGCCGCTTCAGGGACCCCCCTGACTTGTTCCTGACTCCAACACCTCTTATATATACCCAAACTTCCAGAAAATAACCTAGATCGGGAGTTCATCCGCCGCAATCCTCTGTAGCCACCGAAAACCAATCCAGACCCATTCCGGCACCCTGCCGAAGGGGGGAATCCCTCTCCGGTGGCCATCTTCATCATCCTGACGCTCTTCATGACGAGGAGGGAGTAGTCCACCCTCGGGGTTGAGGGTATGTACCAGTAGCTATGTGTTTGATCTCTCTCTCTCGTGTTCTTGAGATGGCACGATGCGGGCTTTGCTATTATAGTTGGATCTTATGATGCTTCCCCCCCCCCTCTATCTTCTTGTAATGGATTGAGTTTTCCCTTTGAAGTTATTTTATCGGATTGAGTCTTTAAGGATTTGAGAACACTTGATGTATGTCTTGCATGTGCTTATCTGTGGTGACAATGGGATATCACGTGATCTACTTGATATATGTAATGCCCAGGATGGGACTATACCTCCTACGTGTCGAGGCACGACTTAAAGGTATAAGCCCATTATGGAATGATCTCAAGTTTGGTATCTTTGCACGACTCATGTAAAAGAGGGATTAAATGCAAAAGAATAGTTGGCTTACACTCGCCACTTCACACAATACATTACATAAGCAAAACATCATCAAAACATCACAACCCGACTACGGGTGAAGATCCAAAAGAAAGATACCAAAACATAAAGCCACGGGTCCGAATCGCCCCTAGTAGAAACCACTACTGATCGTCGAAAACGTCACAAGCATACGGACACTCTCTTCATCGACCTCCCAGTGAAGTTCTGATCCATCGCCTGCATCATTCTCGGCTGAACCTGCATCTGGTGTTGTAGTATCTGTGAGCCACGAGGACTCAGCAATCCCATAACCATGGGTATCAAGACTAGCAAAGCTTTATGGGTATGGAGAAGGATAGTGGTGAGGTTGCAGCAGCGGCTAAGCATAATATGGTGGCTAACTTACGAGTACAAGAATAAGATGAGCATCTACGCAAACGGTCGCAAAAGTAGTGATCGCTAAAGATCCTGAACTACATACGAATCAAACATAACCCCACCGTGTTCTCTTCTCAAAGTGAAAAGAGACAGTCACGGTTACTCACACAGTTGTGTGTTTTACTTCGGATCCTCTATCAAGTTTTCTACAACCGGACATTAACAAATTCCAATCTGCCACATAACCACGGGCACGGCTTTCGAAAGATCATAACCCTGCAGGGGTGTCCCAACTTAGCCCATCACAAGCTCTCGTGATTAGCTGAAGTGATAAATATAATATCATCACCCCTTATCTTAGGGAAATCCGATCAGGCTCGGCATCCCGGTGCACAAGACATTTCGACAATGGTAAAACAAGCCCAGCAAGACCTCCCGGTGTGTCGACACCCTGATAGTAGCCGCGCGTATCTCGTCTCAGGCCACGACCGAATGGGCGAAGCTACGGGAACCAAACCTCGAGTTTCCCCGTGGTGGCCCCGCAGGCTCCCCGTTTGGGACCAACACCATCAGCACTGGCCCCCCTGCTATGTAGAAAGAATACTCGGGTAGCGCTAACTCCCTATGCAATTTAATTAATTAATTAAGTTGTTATTATGAGCAAATTAAAACCAAAGTTGGGCCTTGCTGGAGGAGTTTTATTCAAAGTCGAACTGTCAAGGGGTCCCCATCCACCCATCGTGTAAGGAACGCAAAATCAAGGAACATAATGCCGGTTTATCGGCGCCTAAGATGGCATGAGTGGAACAAAACACCGAGCAAAAGGCCAAGCCTTCCACCCATGCCCAGTATATAGGTGTGTTAATAATAATTATAGATATTGTGATATTCCAACAACAAGTTCCCTCCTAGAACAAACTTCATCTTCACCTGCAACTAACAACGCTATAAAAGGGGCTGAGCAAGTGGGTAACATAGCCAAACAGTGGTTTTGCTAGGAAGGTGTCAAAGGTTAGAGGTTTCATGGCAACAAGGAGAGGCTGACATAAAAGATGGGTAGCGCGACATGTAACGATAGCATCGAGACAACTAAGCATGTCAATGGTAGTAAAGGTATCCAAGGGTATGATCATCTTGCCTGGGATTCCACAAGGGAGAAGAACGGGTCCATGAAGAAGACGAAGAAGAAGCCTCACAACTCCGGAACGAAACCGAAGCTAACAAGAGAAGCAACCGGAAAGAAGCAAACAACACGGTAAACACACAAGCATAACATGGCATACGATGCACATCCAAGTATGATGCATGTCCGGTTAAATATGCATGTCATGGCAAGGTGCACAAACAATACTACACATTAAGTGGAGCTCAATATGCAACGAGTTTCATATTGACGAAACACCACATTTTATTTATTTAGTTGACTCTCGTTTATTAACAAGACAAGATTAAATGTTTGTTAACATGGCAAGAGGTGAAGCATAATAAAACTACACTATTTAGGCATTTTAAATGAGGCCGGAAAATAACAACAACAATTCCGGAAAACCCCATATGCACGTCTAGTAATTTTAAGCAACAACAATTCGCACATATAATGTTGTTAACATGATGCGGATGACATGATCAAGTTTTTATGCAATTTTTTATTAAAAGTTAACAAGAAGAGATATGAAGCATTTGTCACCGTGGGGGAAAGAAAGGGTGCCACGGCAACGATCCGAAAATGATGCCACGCAACATATCGGTTCCGGTAACTCGTTGAGAGACCGGTGCAAAAGATGACGGAGAGCGTGAGCGAGTCGAACAAGATGAAAGGTGGGGTGATCCCGTTGCCGGGTTCCCACGGGTCGGCGACGAGGCAACCGAGGAGCATGACAAAAGATGATTCGGGCACAACGGGCACGGAGCACACAAGGGAAACATCTCATACAACACATGCATTCCACGGGTCATCGTCTCGGGGTATACCTTCGAAGCGTTCGTTCTCGGAGGGGATTCGAGTCATCGAGGGACGTAGTGGAAGTAGTGGAAGTAGACGTTCTCGAGGCGGTCGGGGTACACGTTCGTAGAGGGAAGTAGTTGTTCCGTTCGTAGTCGTTCACGTTTCCGAAGAGGAACTTGTCGTGGCATCGGGGGTCTTCGGGGCGACGGTAGTGGTACTCGTTCGTAGATGCACTTGAGGGTCTTCGGACTTGTCGGACTCGGTTCTCGCGACGGTAGTGGTACTTGACGTGTCGCCGTGTGTAGTCGAACTTGGGCATCGGAGAGGAACTTGACGTAGTCGAACTTGGAGTATCCAAAGGGGTACTTGGCGTCGGTAGATGTACTCGTTATGTAGATGTTTGGGTGCGTCTGTAGATGTACTGGGCAACTCCCTGGCACGTCCTGGTACTTGGCGAAAAAATCTGCAGGGTGGAACTTGGCGCATCCGGATCGAAGCAAGGCCAAGGGGCATCGGCAATGGTGGCTTGAGGCGTCGAACGACGGGGTCCCGCAGCGCTCAGGGAGAGCTCGGGCATCCCAGCGCCGGGACAAGGACGGAGGTCGGGGACGGAGCCGCGGCAAGCGCGGCGGTGGCTGGAGGCCGACGGGGCGAGGAGGCAGGGCCTTGGGGCGGACGACGGGGCAACCTGGCCGGCCGGCTGCCGCTGGAGGAGGCTGGCTGCCGCGGGGCTCCATGGCGGCAGCGCTCGGGGTGACGCCGAGGCCTGGGCTGGAGGAGCGAGGAGGAAGCGCGGGCTCGGCGCTGGAGCGATGAGGCAGAGGCCTGGGGAGGCGAGGCACTGGCCTTGGCCATCGAGGAGCCAGGCGACGAGGGGATGGCGCGGACGAGGGGGAAGGGAGAGATCGATGGGGTGCGCTGCGAGGGAGGAGAGGGACCGAGCGAGAGAGCTGGCGGCAGGGTGCGGGAAGAGATCGAGAGGATGGGAACGAGGGTGCGGTCGGGCTAGGGTTTTTGGCGTCGGTTGGGCCAGGGAGGAGATGGGCCAGGAGGCTGATGGGCCAGCTGCTGGAGGGAGAGTTTGGGCCTGGCCTGGCGGCTGGGCCTCAGCTCCTCTCTCTCTATTAAACTCGTTTCTTTAGCAGAATAAAAAAATAGAGAGAGCCAAAATTAATAAGAAAATAGGCAAAGAACAAGAATAAAATGATGGAACATTTTTGTAAGGCTTTAAGGAATATTACCAACCCAACAAAAGTGGTTCCAACAAAATAGGGAAAAGCAAACTAAAATAATTAGCTTGCCTTAAGGAGTTTGAAAGGAGTCTAGACTTTAGGAGGAGCCTCGATACAACGGAAAATTATAGACAAGGTTTGGAGGCAAGGAATAAGAAAGAGAAGGCATGGGGGAAAATATGCAAGTGTGTTGGGTTAATTCCAAACAAATGGAATATTTAATATAGCTCCCTAATAATATTGAGAGGCTTTTATATGTTATAAAGAGAAGTCACACTTCCCTCGATTTAAATGGACCGAAGGTCCACACGATTATTTAAGTTGAGATGCAAAGATTAATGACATGATGGCATGATGACATGATGCAATGCAAAAATAAATAACACAAGCACAAAGAAACACACGGAAGAACCCGGAACATCTGGAATCTTCTGGGACATCGGTCTTCGGGCGTCACAACTCTCCCACACTAACAGAGGATCTCGACCCGAGATCCTAGAGATGGCACCGGATAAAAACGGAAGAGGAAGAGGTAAAACAAAGTTGCTTCTTTGACAGACGAGTGAAACCAAAGAACCTTGAGAGGTTAAACAATCTTGAATAAGAATACAATGGAGATGAACGAAGATGAACACACTCCGTTAGAAAAGAGGAACAAGGAGCATTACGAGAACCTTGTAGGTTGAAAGACATGAAACAAGAGCTCACGGATGACGAAAAAAATTCAAAACCACTCCGGTTAACCAAGATTGAGAAGGAAAAAGCACGAAAAAATTTGGACAGCACTCCGTCTGAAAATGGAAGGAATTAACAAGAACTTGAGGAGATGGAATGATACTGGATGAAATCAACAGCATATTGCCTCCGAAACAATTGAAAGAATGGCACCTGGGGTAAGAAAGATTCAGATAGCACTCCGGTTAAAACGATAGGCAAAACTAGATAAGATGACGGAATTTGAATGAAGAATACAACACTCCGGTTAAATGGACAAGCAAGGAAAGAACATCATCTCGATAAAACGATATGATGGTTTGGATAGAGCAACATCACAATGCCTCCGGAATGAAGAATATATGCTAGGTCGTTGGAAAGAAAAAGAACGGAGAAGAAAAAGACAACTTCTCCGACAAATGAATATGAAAACATCCTTACGAAGAAGGGTTGAACAGAGTTGTTGGAAAATCAACAACGAAAACGAATATGCTCGTTGTGGACTTATGGAAAACATCGCAAAATTAAGAGGTGATAACCAGCCATTTACGAAAACATTTGATTGGATTGACATCAACAAGGAGATGACAAACTTATTTCACCGAGAGGATAAATGAAGAACTTGGGTCATTTATAAGCACCACAATAGCAACAATTCTCAAGGAAAGCTTTTAGGTGAATACAACCCAAGATTACTCCAACAAATAATTGAAGGGTAGGAAAGATCTCGTGAACAAAGAAAACGATGGGTTTAAATATCTCATTCTTGATAACTCGTGAATCATGAAACGTGAAGGAATTGTCAAAATGACATAACACCATCTGAAAGGATAAGGTAGAACGGATTGCAATTGGAAAGCATGATGAAGAATGCTTGAGCTCCAACAAGAATGTTGATGAAGACTTCGAGGATGAATTAAATCATGAAGAACCACCAAGAGAACTCCGGTAACAAAAGGATGAGAAGTGAAAGATGAAAATAATAAGATTCAAGGCCTGCGATGAATTAGATGGAGCTTGAAATGATATAATTGAAATAACTTGGAGCTCCGGAAAACCAGATGAACAACTTAGAACCGACAATATGATATGATGAACAAGCTCCGGACAAAAGAATTAAATCACCTTGAAGGAATAAGAATAAAAATTATGTCATGCATCTCCTTCACCAATTTAAATTGATGACAACCAAAGGATTTGGCATACTACTTATTCTCGTTGGAAAGGATTAAGAGAGATCTCGCACAAGCTTGGGTAAATCTTCAACGAAGCACCGGTAGGATTATGAAAAGAACAAATGAATTAAAACGATAACAACGGAAGGGTAATCTTGAAAGAACCACCGTAAGAATAGGGAGACGAACGAAGAGACATCGATGAAGAATAGTTGGAGAACGAAGTTGCAAAGAGAGAACGAAGAAATATTCTGAAATGATGGCCTTTAGAGGATCACAATGGAAAGGATTCATGAAATGCTTCGGATGGTTATAAAAGAATTCCCCACAATCGGAACAATAATGAGGATGGCATGAAGCTAGAACCACGAATCTTGAAGAGAACGGGCCAAGATTTAAGAGAAACACTTCTCCGGTCTTCAAATGTTTGGAATGAAGACGAGAAATGCCATGAAGAATTGCGAGATGCTCCGGAAGAATGACAAGAGGAAGGTGGAACTAAAGATGGAAATAATTGAAAACAAGCTTTGAGAAGGCATGTGACTGATGGAAATCATTCTTACGTCACACTCTGAAAAGAATTTGAGTATAACTCCAGAAAAATTAGAAGAGTTAGGTAAGATCCTGGGAAAAGACATGTGGGTTAGGGCCCACTCAAAGAAAATCACCGTTGGAAAAGATTGCTTAAGATATATTGCACCGGTTGAATTAAATGGCTTGAACAAGATGACAATCCTCAAAAAATAATTTGAACTAATTAAGAATGGAATTATGAATCTTCTAAGATATCTTGAACACTCCGGATATGAATAGCAAGAGGAGAATGATTAATTGGAGCACCGGGAATAAGAAAGCATTGTGAAATGAGGAAAAGGATAAGATCAACACCGGATTCTTGAATTACATCCACCGGCAGAATTTGAGAACAAAAGAATGATCAAGTTGAAGCTCTTGAGCATCTTCACGATAAATCACCGGATAAGAACATTGAAAGAAAAGAATGAAGAAATATCACATGAATAAAATGGATACTTCATCTGAGAATTCCAGCTCCATAAAGAAAATGGAGGGAGGGAGGGAAAAAAAACAAAGACGACTTGGGATGAATGAAACAGACAATCGTCAGATTTCTCAACGGCGTCCGTATGGAATAACTTGAAGAGAAGGCACACCGGTTGAAAAGGGTTAACATGAAAATCTCGATGGTCAAGAAGAATTAGCACTCCCATAGAATATGAGAACACCGATTAGGAAAGGTATGGAATCAATACTTGACATCGAAGCAACTCGAATACCAGAATCAAAACGAAACAAAGGATAGATATGTTGCAACATAATCTTCACAATATCATCCGAACCGAGAAATGAACGAATTAATTCCGCAGGTACATCAACTTTTCGAGAAGCCACTTGGAAGAAGAAAAGGTAAATAAAAGGAACAAGGAGCAGATAGAACAAACACAAGATAGAAGCTTCGTCCGACATATTCGTGCTGAAAGCTCATGGAACGTGTTACAAAAGGGTTTTGCAATCCCCGGATCAGCATAGCCAAGGACCCTTTAAGATGCAACTCCCGATCGGAACAAGCCCATAAAACCACTTCACTCAATGTAGAACCCCGAACTTCGTATCATGCATTCGTTGGAAGAATGCCTAGAACTACTGGGTGAACCCACCTATTAATTTCCGAAAGTTTCCAGTTATGCAATCAGGTGTTAGGGATACAGGGGAAGCACCGCGCACTCAACTCTAATCCTACATCCAGCTGTATCCATCCTTCAACACATAACCAGTTATTTCCGGAAACCGTTTACCTCGGACCTTCGAAACGCATCTACTATACAAGCTATGGCAATACTCCCGAACTACCTCCCCAGTACTGGGTGATGTCGGGGTTATCTTGCCACTAACCGCATAGGAGAGTTTTTGATGTCGGCCGTCTTAAGTATTCTAGAACTGCCGCGATATATTTGTGACGATAACACCTCGGAACTCAACTCCCCGGGACACTGCCACAACCCCTAATGACAGGAGGCATCGAGAACAATGTTCTCGTCACAAAGACATCGGAACAATCCAAACAATACTCGCGTGATCCTAAAAAAAATTGGTGCATTTTTGAGAGTAGAAGAGACAAGAGTAAACGTCAGGAGTCCTCACCAGAGTGAAAAGAGAAGAGGAGCAAAAGAAATCCTACTCTCTGATATACATATAGGACTCAAAATATTTTCAAGTGTGTGCCTAGACTCAACTGTCAACGATTCGATCAATCAGTGGGGGCTTCTAGGTTGGAGAAGGCTCTGATACCAACTTGTAATGCCCAGGATGGGACTATACCTCCTACGTGTCGAGGCACGACTTAAAGGTATAAGCCCATTCTGGAATGATCTCAAGTTTGGTATCTTTGCACGACTCATGTAAAAGAGGGATTAAATGCAAAAGAATAGTTGGCTTACACTCGCCACTTCACACAATACATTACATCAGCAAAACATCATCAAAACATCACAACCCGACAACGGGTGAAGATCCAAAAGAAAGATACCAAAACATAAAGCCACAGGTCCGAATCGCCCCTAGTAGAAACCACTACTGATCGTCGAAAACGTCACAAGCATACGGACACTCTCTTCATCGAGCTCCCAGTGAAGTTCTGATCCATCGCCTGCATCATTCTCGGCTGAACCTGCATCTGGTGTTGTAGTATCTGTGAGCCACGAGGACTCAGCAATCCCATAACCATGGGTATCAAGACTAGCAAAGCTTTATGGGTATGGAGAAGGATAGTGGTGAGGTTGCAGCAGCGGCTAAGCATAATATGGTGGCTAACTTACGAGTACAAGAATAAGATGAGCATCTACGCAAACGGTCGCAAAAGTAGTGATCGCTAAAGATCCTGAACTACATACGAATCAAACATAACCCCACCGTGTTCTCTTCTCAAAGTGAAAAGAGACAGTCACGGTTACTCACACAGTTGTGTGTTTTACTTCGGATCCTCTGTCAAGTTTTCTACAACCGGACATTAACAAATTCCAATCTGCCACATAACCGCGGGCACGGCTTTCAAAAGATCATAACCCTGCAGGGGTGTCCCAACTTAGCCCATCACAAGCTCTCACGATTAGCTGAAGTGATAAATATAATATCATCACCCCTTATCTTAGGGAAATCCGATCAGGCTCGGCATCCCGGTGCACAAGACATTTCGACAATTGTAAAACAAGCCCAGCAAGACCTCCCGGTGTGTCGACACCCTGATAGTAGCCGCGCGTATCTCGTCTCAGGCCACGACCGGATGGGCGAAGCTACGGGAACCAAACCTCGAGTTTCCCCGTGGTGGCCCCGCAGGCTCCCCGTTTGGGACCAACACCATCAGCACTGGCCCCCCTGCTATGTAGAAAGAATCCTCGGGTAGCGCTAACTCCCTATGCAATTTAATTAATTAATTAAGTTGTTATTATGAGCAAATTAAAACCAAAGTTGGGCCTTGGTGGAGGAGTTTTATTCAAAGTCGAACTGTCAAGGGGTCCCCATCCACCCATCGTGTAAGGAACGCAAAATCAAGGAACATAATGCCGGTTTATCGGCGCCTAAGGTGGCATGAGTGGAACAAAACACCGAGCAAAAGGCCAAGCCTTCCACCTATGCCTAGTATATAGGTGTGTTAATAATAATTATAGATATTGTGATATTCCAACAACAAGTTCCCTCCTGGAACAAACTTCATCTTCACCTACAACTAACAACGCTATAAGAGGGGCTGAGCAAGCGGGTAACATAGCCAAACAGTGGTTTTGCTAGGAAGGTGTCAAAGGTTAGAGGTTTCATGGCAACAAGGAGAGGCTGACATAAAAGATGGGTACCGCGACATGTAACGATAGCATCGAGACAACTAAGCATGGCAATGGTAGTAAAGGTATCCAAGGGTATGATCATCTTGCCTGGGATTCCGCAAGGGAGAAGAACGGGTCCATGAAGAAGACGAAGAAGAAGCCTCACAACTCCGGAACGAAACCGAAGCTAACAAGAGAAGCAACCGGAAAGAAGCAAACAACACGGTAAACACACAAGCATAACATGGCATACGATGCACATCCAAATATGATGCATGTCCGGTTAAATATGCATGTCATGGCAAGGTGCACAAACAATACTACACATTAAGTGGAGCTCAATATGCAACGAGTTGCATATTGACGAAACACCACATTTTATTTATTTAGTTCACTCTCGTTTATTAACAAGACAAGATTAAATGTTTGTTAACATGGCAAGAGGTGAAGCATAATAAAACTACACTATTTAGGCATTTTAAATAAGGCCGGAAAAATAACAACAACAATTCCGGAAAACCCCATATGCACGTCTAGTAATTTTAAGCAACAACAATTCACACATATAATGTTGTTAACATGATGCGGATGACATGATCAAGTTTTTATGCAATTTTTTATTAAAAGTTAACAAGAAGAGATATGAAGCATTTGTCACCGTGGGGGAAAGAAAGGGTGCCACGGCAACGATCCGAAAATGATGCCACGCAACATATCGGTTCCGGTAACTCATTGAGAGACCGGTGCAAAAGATGACGGAGAGCGTGAGCGAGTCGAACAAGATGAAAGGTGGGGTGATCCCGTTGCCGGATTCCCACGGGTCGGCGACGAGGCAACCGAGGAGCATGACAAAAGATGATTCGGGCACAACGGGCACGGAGCACACAAGGGAAACATCTCATACAACACATGCATTCCACGGGTCATCGTCTCGGGGTATACCTTTGAAGCGTTCGTTCTCGGAGGGGATTCGAGTCGTCGAGGGACGTAGTGGAAGTAGTGGAAGTAGACGTTCTCGAGGCGGTCGGGGTACACGTTCGTAGAGGGAAGTAGTTGTTCCGTTCGTAGTCGTTCACGTTTCCGAAGAGGTACTTGTCGCGGCATCGGACGTCTTCGGGGCGACGGTAGTGGTACTCGCTCGTAGATGTACTTGAGGGTCTTCGGACATGTCGGACTCGGTTCTCGCGACGGTAGTGGTACTTGACGTGTCGCCGTGTGTAGTCGAACTTGGGCATCGGAGAGGAACTTGACGTAGTCGAACTTGGCGTATCCGAAGGGGTACTTGGCGTCGGTAGATGTACTCGTTATGTAGATGTTCGGGTGGTTCTGTAGATGTACTGGGCAACTCCCTAGCACGTCCTGGTACTTGGCGAAAAAATCTGCAGGGTGGAACTTGGCGCATCCGGATCGAAGCAAGGCCAAGGGGCATCGGCAACGGTGGCTTGAGGCGTCGAACGACGGGGTCCCGCGGCGCTCAGGGAGAGCTCGGGCATCCCAGCGCCGGGACAAGGACGGAGGTCGGGGACGGAGCCGCGGCAAGCGCGGCGCTGGCTGGAGGCCAACGAGGCGAGGAGGCAGGGCCTTGGGGCGGACGACGGGGCAACCTGGCCGGCCGGCTGCCGCTGGAGGAGGCTGGCTGCCGCGGGGGTCCATGGCGGCAGCGCTCGGGGCGACGCCGAGGCCTGGGCTGGAGGAGCGAGGAGGAAGCGCGGGCTCGGCGCTGGAGCGATGAGGCAGAGGCCTGGGGAGGCGAGGCGCTGGCCTTGGCGATCGAGGAGCCAGGCGACGAGGGGATGGCGCGGACGAGGGGGAAGGGAGAGATCGATGGGGTGCGCTGCGAGGGAGGAGAGGGACCGAGCGAGAGAGCTGGCGGCAGGGTGCGGGAAGAGATCGAGAGGATGGGAACGAGGGTGCGGTCGGGCTAGGGTTTTTGGCGTCGGTTGGGCCAGTGAGGAGATGGGCCAGGAGGCTGATGGGCCAGCTGCTGGAGGGAGAGTTTGGGCCTGGCCTGGCGGCTGGGCCTCAGCTCCTCTCTCTCTATTAAACACTTTTCTTTAGCAGAATAAAAAAATAGAGAGAGACAAAATTAATAAGAAAAGAGGCAAAGAACAAGAATAAAATGATGGAACATTTTTGTAAGGCTTTAAGGAATATTACCAACCCAACAAAAATGGTTCCAACAAAATAGGGAAAAGCAAACTAAAATAATTAGCTTGTCTTAAGGAGTTTGAAAGGAGTCTAGACTTTAGGAGGAGCCTCGATACAACGGAAAAATTATAGACAAGGTTTGGAGGCAAGGAATAAGAAAGAGAAGGCATGGGGGAAAATATGCAAGTGTGTTGGGTTAATTCCAAACAAATGGAATATTTAATATAGCTCCCTAATAATATTGAGAGGGTTTTATATGTTATAAAGAGAAGTCACACTTCCCTCGATTTAAATGGACCGAAGGTCCACACGATTATTTAAGTTGAGATGCAAAGATTAATGACATGATGGCATGATGACATGATGCAATGCAAAAATAAATAACACAAGCACAAAGAAACACACGGAAGAACCCGGAACATCTGGAATCTTCTGAAATCTTTTGGGACGTCGGTCTTCGGGCGTCACAATATATGTTTTGGTGATCAACTTGAGGGTTCAGTGACCTTGTGAACTTATGCATAGGGGTTGGCACACGTTTTCGTCTTGACTCTCCGGGAGAAACTTTGGGGCACTCTTTGAAGTTCTTTGTGTTGGTTGAATAGATGAATCTGAGATTGTGTGATGCATATCGTATAATCATACCCACGGATACTTGAGGTGACAATGGAGTATCTAGGTGACATTAGGGTTTTGGTTGATTTGTGTCTTAAGGTGTTATTCTAGTACGAACTCTTGAATAGATCGATAAGGAAGAATAATTTTGAGGTGGTTTTGTACCCTACCATAATCTCTTCGTTTGTTCTCTGCTATTAGCGACATTGGAGTGACTCATTGTTGCATGTTGAGGGATTGTTATATGATCTAATTATGTTATCCTTGTTGAGAGAACTTGCACTAGTGAAAGTATGAACCCTAGGCCTTGCTTCAACGCATTGCAATACCGTTTGTGCTCACTTTTATCATTAGTTATCTTGCTGTTTTTATATTTTCATATTACAAAAACCTATATCTACATCCATATTGCACTTGTATCAACATTTCTTTGCCAAACTAGTGCACCTATACAATTTACCATTGTATTGGGTGTGTTGGGGACACAAGAGACTCTTTGTTATTTGGTTGCAGGGTTGTTTGAGAGAGACCATCTTCATCCTACGCCTCCCACGGATTGATAAATCTTAGGTCATCCACTTGTGGAAAATTTGCTACTGTCCTACAAACCTCTGCACTTGGAGGCCCAACAACGTCTACAAGAAGAAGGTTGCGTAGTAGACATCAGCTGCCCCTCTTGCTCTGGGTATACTGCAACTCTTCTTGTGTTGTGCGCCCCCGCCTCTCCGTGCTTCCACGCCAGGCACCAAGGGTCTGCTCCATCCTTGCGATTACACGCAGCACGGAGGCATTCGACGCGTTGTTGGGGATGCCCTCGGCCTCAAAGGGTCGTGGCATCTGCACCTTCTCTTGCTCTCCATCCTGCTCCAACCGGAGATTGATGACGGAATCGGCGCTTCACCTGGGTAGTATGCTTGGAATGATAGATGGGCTATAGGCTACGCTAGCTCTATCTGCGTGCTATGGTGTGCCTTCGCATAGGCTTTTAATTATCACCACTATTGATGGTGGTGGGTAACAGTGGTGTGTTCGGATAATGCCATTCATGTAAAACTTAGGAAAGAAGGAAGTGTGAGCTAGGGCTGAATCGTGTGTGTTGTCATGGGCTAGCACATAGGTGTCTTCTCTAAAAATGTGTGTAAATGTCACATCTTCACACATGAGTATTCATAACAAGCATGGTATGTGATGGTTCAAACCATCACAAACGTTTCAATTTTGTAAATTGTTTTCTAATGAATGCAGACATTGCCAACATGCCAACCGTTTCCATTTCAACTACATATCGCACACGCATCAATACCATTTGTCATGTGCCCCTTATCACACACGGTCTTCTTAACGAAATCATGCCCCAAGGATGGGACATTGCACATGTTTTGTTTTCTGTCACACGAGTTTATTTTTCTACCATTTGCGATGCCCGCATAGCATATAGTTTGGTCGAATGGTGTGCGATATATGTCTCATCTTAGGCCCAATCTGCAGTAGTATTTTTATGTAGAACCATGACACACCAAATGCTAACCCTGCAAATATTACTTTTGTTCTTACAAACTACGGCTCGAACACTTACTTTTGGTATGACACTTGGTTGACTCCTTCACCACTCGCCACCACTTGCCCACACCTCTTCTCCCACTCTCTGGTACAACTATTTTGAGTGGGTAATATTATGGGTTTTGGTTCGGATTTTAACTTGAGAAATCGTCTTACAATTCCTGCCGAGCAAGAACTCCTTTCGCTTTTTGCTATTTTGCAGAATTTCTTGCCGGCTATGTCCGAAGACCAAAGGTTCCTTGTTGGGCCATAACTTCTCCACCAAGCAAGCATACAACGTGCTCATGAGCAGGCCCGAACTTGACCTAGTCACTCCTCTCATTTGGCGGGCTTGGGTACCAAGGAAGCTAAAAGTGTTTGCCTGGTTACTCTTCAAAAATAGGCTCAACACTAGGGCGAACCTGGCTCACAAGCATATCATCACCAACAATCTCTCCCCTCGGAGACCTCAACACTTTGAAGACATGGTTCATATGTTCATCTCATGCCCTCTAGCTGCTCTAATCTGGCAGCGGGGTGGACATTACTCCAATGACAAGTGATGTATCTGAGCTTTGGAACGCCAATCTTCCGACCTAACTACTCTCCAAGTCACGGCCTCTGGTGCTGCCTACCACGCTTGAGGCTTTGGGCACTCGCGGCGGCATGCATGGAGCTGGTCACGCTGCACCCCGACTCCTAGAAGCTTGACACCCCTTTGGTAGATTGGCTTTGCGACCTCTCCAGGGCGCTACACTTCCAGGCCAGGGCACATACTCCAGTGCTGCTGTTGATCTAGAAAATCTGGCAAGAACGACATGCAAGAATTTTCCGTGGCGTTGAGCGCAGGTCGGAGGACGTCTTGCTACTTGCCATGGACGAGTTAGCAACCTGGGGGTGGCGGGCTGCCGGCACATCATGCCGCGAGAGTAGACTCTAGGTTGGGGTGTTGCACCCCCGTTTTTTTTTCTTTTCTGGCTAGCCATTGTGTGGCCACTGCCCTGTACAGTTGGCACTCTTCTGCCGCTCCTTCTATCAATTGAAAGTGTGGTTCTCTTGCGTTCTTTGAAAAAGTTGTTTAGGTCCATCGGCCAAGATACCGTAATAACCCTTAGACTCATCATCTTAGACTTACACATTTGGTCACACCGATTTTCTCGTGACGTTCCCACCTCTCTGTACTATCTCTCGCGCCCTTGTAATTTTGTAACTAGATGCCTCGATTGGCAGACTTTGGGTGTCATACACCTATGTTCTTTGTTTTCTTTGTTAAATTTCGTCATTAGAACCAACACCTAAGGGTAGACAACTCTTCCAACTAATAAGCATATGCGCGATCTTTATTCTACTAATTGGGCACTTGAAACGCCAACCACACACTACAAATCTCCATGCAAGAGCCTCGATCAGTACTTCCCCACCAGCGGCGGGATGCTCTGCTCATTCCTGAAGTAGTCCTGAGGATCCACCTTGCCCTTGGTAATGGCGAGCCTTTGAAAGTTGCCCTTGAAGTACTTCTCACCCCACACCTTGCCGCTGCTGTAGGTTGAGATGTCTTTCACCACCTCGTTCCTGCCAAGGTCAATGTCTCTGTAGTTGGCGTACGCTTGCCTGGGGTTCTTGCTCACGTACGGCTCCATGAACTTGTACATGTCCTTGCTCCATTGCAGCGCCGCGGCGCCGGCTGCCTCGGCGAACCAGTAGTTAACGTACTGGATGTTGAAGAGGACGCCCTTGCGATGAGGAAACGGCGTCGCCGCTTCGGGGGTGGCGCTGATGGTGGCGCCGTAGGGGTCCATGACCATCAACCCGGCGCCGGGCTTAACGAGCCAGCCGTATAAGATCTGCGCCCACACGGGCTTGGGGACGGGCTGGTAGACGTAGTCCGACTTGTATTCGGCGAAGGGTTTGAAGGTGTTGTTCCGGTTGAGGAGGTCGGCCAGGGTGGCCTGCTTGCCAAGGTGGATGAAGGGGATGGTCTTGATCCAGGACATCTCGTTGCAGTGCGAGGTGTTCATGCCAAGCTCGGGGAATTTGCTGCTCATCAGCGGCGTCAGGGTTTTGCAGGTACCCAGGTACATGGCCTCGAACGTCGCGGTGTCCCCCATAGCGATGATGCGGATCATGAGGTCGGCGGGAAGGGCCGGCGCGACCACTTGCCACTTGTCGATGAGGTCTACGGCGCCTTGATGCACTGTCTTGGGGATCTTGAACACCGTCACGGTGGGAGGCACCGGCAGGAGCTTCACCTGCCACGACACGACGATGCCGAAGCTCTCTCCGCCGCCGCCCCTGACGGCCCAGAAGTGGTCCGCGCTCATGGAGCTCTTGTCGAGCAGCTTGCCGTTGGCGTCGACCACCTTGACGTCGATGACGTTCTCGGCAGCGATGCCGTACTTGCGCAGCAGCATGCCGAAGCCGCCACCCGCGAAGTTGCCGCCGACGCCGATGGACGGGCAAACGCCGGCTGGGAACGCGAGCACGGGGCTGACCTTGGCGATGGCGTAGTAGAGCTCGCCGAGCTGCGCGCCGGAGTCCACCCACGCCGTGCGGGCCTTGCCGTCGACCAACACGGCCCGCATCTTGTTGAGGTCAACGACGGCGAACGTCTCGGGGCGCTCGGACCGGTACGACAGGCCCTCGTAGTCGTGGCCGCCGCTCCGCACGCGGAGGCGGATGCCGTGCCGGCGGCCGCACACCACCGCGGACTGGATGTGGGAGGTGTTGGTGGGGGTGATGATGTAGAGCGGCTTCACGTTCTGCGGCGTCGACCACCGCGAGTTCCTGATGGTCTGCGCCAGGACGGTGGGGAAGGCAGGCGAGCTCCTGGCGTAGATGAGGCGGACCGGTATCTCCTTCACGAGGCATCCGAGGAAGTCGTCCTTGGCCGGCACCGGCGCGTAGGAGACGGCGGCGTGGCAGGACAAGGCGCAGAGGAGGAGCACCAGGGCGAAGGCCCTCGAGTTCGCCATTGTAGCCGATCGAGCTTGGAATGTCTTGCGTGTGTACTGTGCGGTTGTGGTCTTGTGGACGTGGCTTATATAGGAGGCAGCGCGCGGACACGCGCCTGGAGTCCGGGCCCTGCAAGTGCGGATCCATTGGGGACTGAGAAGCTCGCCTAAACTTGCAATGTTTAGCTGAGTCAAGGTTTCCGTTTTCGCAGGCCCGTGCGCGATGTGGCGATCGCGCGTCGCTAGTTCGATCGAGCACCGCCGCGCGTTTGGTCTCCAAGCACCGTCGGGACTGGCGAACTGCAGCGGCGTTTCTTGCCGGAGCGTTGAAAAGTTTAATTACTGCCTCAGCGTTTAGGTGGGTGCATTTGTTTCTGGAGAGGTTACTTCCTCTCTGCTCAAATGCACGCGGATTAATAAATTTAGTTGCTTGTGACAAGTGAAATAAGCAAAATGAACTGATGGGCAGGCACATCTTTTCTTTTCGAGACCGTGAAACGAGCGATACAAAATGATCAGGGCAGTCCAACGCTTGCTCAGGAAAATTATTTGCCATTGTGGGGTTTTCGGTCTTGCAAAGGTCCTGACCGGGCATGTTTCGTATTTTTATTCTTCAGTTTTGCTAAGTCATAGTAGACTGAGGCTTCGTTATGTTTCAGTTGATATTATATGTCTTAGATCTTGCATGAAGATTCCTACAAATTTTTCTTCTTCAGTTTTTTTTTCCATTTTTATATGTGTATCACTTGACTGAGACTTGGTTAAGTGTCGACTGAGACCTAGCCACACTTTTTTTATGTGTTTTACCTGTTGGTTTTATCTTTTCCTTAGCGGTTTCCTATTGTTTTTTCGCCTTTTTTTGTGTTTCTGCTTTTTTATTTTCTTTTTTCCATTTTTGCTCTTCTTCATCTTTTATTTCTCTTTTTAAAACATTTTTAAAATTATGGGCATTTTTTTAAATTCATGATTTCGTTTTCAAAATTCCTGAATATTATTTAAAATAGGTTATTTTTTATTAAATTCCTGAATATTATTTTAGAAATTTGAACATTTTAACTTTTATGATTCTTTCGTAATCATGAACAGTTTTAAAGTCATTAAACATTTATTGAACTTTGAACATTCCTTACTAAAAACCGTTGAAAATATATGTACAGTTTGTTGTAGGGATGAAAATGGAGTGGGAACTTTTCGCTTTTTCGGTGGAAAATTGAAACGGAGAGGAAATAAGCAAATGAAAACGGAAATTTACAATAAGGAAATGAAAATGGAATTTTTTATGCGAAAAAAAAAACAAAAATGGAACCAAATTTTTCGATGGAACCGACGTGGAAACGGAATTCCGTTTCCATGAATATGGAATTTCCGTTTAACTATAGGTCGATGGCTGCTTTGTAGCCCACCACCGAACAACACAATGAACAGAATGGATCATTTGAGGTCAAATTTCTACTACAACACACATACTCAACTTGACCCTGTATGCAATTGTCCAGTACTACTACAATACTACGCTAAATTGATAACATAATCATATTATTTTGTAGTCATGTTAACAATTCATTAAATTTTTATGTTTTTGTGTGTATTTATGTATTATTCAAGGGGTTTGAAGTTTCGGTCAACGCCCACTTCTGTTTTCGTTTTCGCTCTACATTTGCTTTGTGTCCATTTTTGATAATATGTGTTTCCGTATTCATTTCTGAGATTTTTGTATTTGTTTTCGCTTCTACAAAAATAATATGACAACAAATGTCGTCGCATCCAATTCTGTTCGTTTCTGCTCCGTTTCCATTCCTAGTTTGCAGTAAAAACGGTCAATAGAAAACCAGCTAAAAAAGCAGCCAAACTATACAAGTACTCCCTCTGTAAACTAATATAAGAGTGTTTAGATAACTAAAATAGCAATCTAAATGCTTTTATATTAGTTTACAGAAGGAGTAATTATGATCGTAACATAAAAACTGTATGTAATCACACGAACTGGGCAGCCCATCTACCCGGTGTGTGCACTACGGCCACAATTCGCAGCCGAAACAAAATCAATAACTTGGCAACGGCACCGTTCTTGTAGGTAGAGTTTTTGTCTCAAAACAAAAACAAAATCAATAACTAATAAATAGGTACTTTTTGGAGTGCAGCAATTCGGTGCCCAGACTCATCCGCACCCGGCCATAAAAACATTCACAAAAAATACTAGAAAAAACAAAAAAATCCACATTTTTTCCATGGTAGACAATTTATTGTATGAGGTTCGCTCCAAATTTTATCTCATTTGAACATCTGAGTAGCTCTCAGTTAAAAAAAACAAATCAAGTCAAAACAGTACCTGAACAGTAATCTGTTTTATAGACCCCAGATTTGTCTTTTTTGCCGAGAGTTGCTCAGTTGTCCAATTGATTTGAAAATTGGGTCGAACCTGACGTATCAAATTGTCTACCATGAGAAAAAAATTGATTTTTTTTGAATTTTTTAGTATTTGTTTTAAAATATTATTCAACACGGGTGCAGCGTTTAGAAAAAGATTTCCCTACTTTTGCAAGGTCACTCTCATCTTTTTAGATTGTGATAAGTGTAGCACTGTATGTGTTGTGCGAAACTTATCACATGGAAGTTTTTCCTTTTTTATTATTTAAAACATTTTATCTCTCAAACCATGCGTCCAAATTTCGAACCATTTTCACTGTCTGATTTCTCGCCTCGAAATCTTCAAAACAGGTTTCGACGAACTTTTTTCACAAAATAAACCGAACCATGAGCATGTTTTTCCCTGTTTGGGAGGCACAGCATGCCTCTCACGGAAGTAAATCCGTGCCTCTCGTGGTAAAAAAGAAAATGCATTTTTTTTCTTTTGGAAGAGGCACTGCCGTGTCTCTCGCGTAAGAAAATTCGTCCCTCCACGAGAAGTAAATACGTACCTTTCGCAGAAAGAAAAAAAGAAAAACCTGTCTTTTTTATTTTTCCGAGAGGCGTAGCCGTGCCTCTCACGCAAGCAAAACCGTACATCGACGAGAAGTAAATATGTGCCTTTCGTGTTAAGAAAAATATGTTTTTTTCTTCTCCCGCGTAGTAAATTCGTGCTTCCACATGAATTAAATTCGCACCTCTCACAAGAGAAAAAACACCCTTTTTAGCATTTCCGAGAGGCACTGCCGTGTCTCTTGCAAAAGCAAATCCGTGTCCCCATAAGAAGTAAATCGGTACCTCTCGTGGAAGGAAAAACGTAAATTTTTTTCTTTTGCGATAGGCACGGCCGTGCCTCTCTCATTAGCAAATCTGTGCCTTCATGAGATGTAAATTTGTTTCTCTCATGAAAGAGAAAAAAACACATTTTTTGCATCAATTGTTTTTGAATTTTTTTCCAAAACCTAAGGAAAACCAGGGGAAATCGAAAAGCCAAAAAATATGAAAAAAAAAACATGTAAAAGCCAAAAACGCATATAGAAAATTTGAAAAAACAAAATTCGAAAAGAACGACAGAGCACGACAGGTGGGGACGGCTGAGCACGCCAAGTGATGCGCTCCCAGCCACCTCAAGTGATCCTTGCGGGGATCCTGGAGGAGTACTCCTTAATTAGTTGTTCTCATGGAATACGAGCACCCGGCGTGGCGCAGAGATCCGCCGGGAGCTTTGCCGGCCACGCCCGTTAGCATGCTCGCTCCCTCGGCCTCTGGACCGATCGCCACCGAAACTGGTTTTGGAAAAAAAATCAATGTTTCGGTTTTTTATAGACAAGGAAATTCGTATGTTGAAAACACATTCGTGAATTTAAA
The DNA here is from genome assembly GCA_902687465.1 of Secale cereale. Classification (NCBI taxonomy): domain Eukaryota; kingdom Viridiplantae; phylum Streptophyta; class Magnoliopsida; order Poales; family Poaceae; genus Secale; species Secale cereale. The sequence continues at coordinate 680,596,307 of LR738715.1, read as the reverse complement.
ACAATGTTAAAGTTTTTGAAAAGTATTTAGGAATTTAATAAATGGAAAAAATGGAAAAAAATGAAAATGTTCATGAATTTGAAAATACTCCCTCCATTCACATATATAAGGATATTTCAAAAAAAAAATGAAAACTAGGCAAAAGACTTGCCATTTTCATTAATTAAGAAGAAGGTTCATACATAAGCCATGGAGCGGCTAAAAGAAAAGGACTACTCTCACGACATTAGAGTACTCAGGTGTCTGGCTCCAGCCAGCGGCCAAAGATGGGCTTCCTCTTTGATCTTGGCAACGACAACGGAAGTCGGGTAGCCGTGAAGCATCATCACGAAAACAATCGCCTTCTTGATGTAGCCGCCTGAGTCGATCATTTTAAGCCACCACGCATGAACTGAGACCTCATGTCACCAAGTCATCGGTGAGTGGCCGTGCATGCCTAGCCAAGCGACGACCTCATTCCAAACGCAGATGGTGAATCTACACTGGAATAGAAGATGGGCAGTGGACTCCTGAACCTGCTTACACAGGGGGCAAAGGACGCAATTTGGCCATCCCCGTTGCTGCAAACGATCGGCCGTCTACACTCTGTTTTGAACAATCAACCAAGCAAAGAATTTGCACGGATATTTCAATATGGACTACATTCAAACTAAAATGATTGAACGAACATATTAAAATGTGTCTATATTCATTTTAATTAGAGCATCTTCAACAGGCGTCGGTCGCGCCGCGCGCAAAAAACAGATACGCCGCGCGCGCATCGCCCGGTTTTGCGCGGCGCGCAACGCTGGCTCCAGTAGCCGCGCTAAAATGCAGCGCGCGTGCCGCTCCAGCAGCGCGCCAAAATGCAGCGCGCGCGACTCACACAAACACCATATGCATTCGAAAACAGAAGCAAAAATATGAAAACAAATAAAAATAAATAGTTCAATTTCGTTTATTACAACTCAAAACAAATAGTTTATCGTTCAATACAACAAATAGTGCAATTAAACACAACAAATAGTTCAACAATACAATAAACGAACGCACAAATCATGATGCTCTTTGTCGTCCATTCCATGCCCACCACTCCTCAATAAGATCCTTCTGAAGATCATTATGCGCTGCGGGACGTCGAATGACATGATAAGAGGCAACAAAACGGGCCACCCTTTCAGCCCTCCGTCGCACTCGCACAGGGTATCCCAAGAGCTCATACTGAGAGTAGTCTACATCTTGGCCACGCTCATTCTTGATGATCATGTTGTGCATGATCACACAAGCGTGCCTTATGTACCAAAGCATCTTTTGATCGCAAAATCTAGTCTACATCTTGGCCATGCTCATTCTCGATGATCATGTTGCCCATGCCATGCCTTTGGACAATTCTTCCAAGTCCAATGCATGCAATCTATTGAGCCAAGCATGCCAGGAAAGCGCGCGAGAGTCCAGCGCGCGGGACCGGGCGCAGCAAATAAACGGCGCGCGATTGCGTTTCGGCCCGCGCGCTGGACTGTGTATGCCGCGCGCGCTGTTTTCGCACGCCCGCTGAAGCAAGTATTCTGATTGCGCGCACGCTAAAACGGGGAATTTTGCGGCGCATGTTGAAGATGCTCTTAGACTGAATTTCTTTGTTGTTGATTTAAGGTAGTTTAGGGGCCACACAACTCTCTTTGAATGGCCTTTTTGATGGACCTACGTGCAGTCACCGCTGCTTCTTATGTGACCGATCATTACGTGTGTTGTAATCTGATCCAATCTTCTATTTATGACTACTGTCACACGTGCGATGCTGCTGTACATATTTTTCTGGTTATCTAGTATGCTAGAGTATTGCATGCTAATAAATTTTTTAATCATGGTCTTTATTCTAGAATTAATAAGGAAATTGCCCGATTCTCATTTATATTGACTTGTCGTTTTATCTCTCTTTGTGTATTTAGAATCTGCATTCAATTTCTTAGACTACCCACAGTATGAGTAACATAGGTAGTAACATCACACATATCTAAATAAAATAGATGATGTGACAAGAAATAAATGGATAAAAAGAGACATGTGATAATATATCTTGTTATTACTAGTATGAGTAACATCACACATATCAAGGTAAGAACCCATTGCGGCTAGTCTTAGGATTTGTAGACACATGTCTTATGAACATTAAAAACGTTTTATTTTACAATTTAAGTTTTTTTTAAATGAAAGCATGGGAGCATGTGAAAGCATGATGGTGTCACTGTCGCCTTATATTCTCCCTTATTTCACCATATTTGATTTTGACAAGCACAAGGATGAGACTAGTCACAATGGGTAGTAACATAGAGTAGTAACATGCTCATGTTACTACTCTATGTTATTACCTCTATAGTGGGGAGTAACATATGTGTGGTAACATGCAACACTTCATTTATTAGGTTATAGACTCATCTTGCATTGATATGTGTGATGTTACTCATACTACTAGTAACGGCGATGCTATGCGTACGATGAGTTCTTGTCCAACATCGTACGATTAGAGACAATCATACATAATTCAGTTTGTGGGCCATAGTATTTAGAGATGACTTACTCTCTAGTCGTACTGTTCGGACGCAAAAAGCATCGTATGCAAAGCAGTTTCGTACTAGTAACTAGCTATGTTACCACACGCCTCTCTTTCTTCATTTATTGCTTGCCACATCATCTTTTTCATCTAGATATGTGTGATGTTACTACCTAAGTTACTCCCACTATGGGTAGTCTGAGGTGCTTCTATTTTTAGGCCGCCGTTGGTAGGCGTACAGCAACAATAATATGCATAAATATCTACCCGCAGAATAATGCATAAATATCTACCCGCAGCAACAACAAAATTTGAAGTTTTTCTTTGGCACATTGAAGGCCCGCAACGGCCTGGAATCAGGTGGCACTGTGGCAGTTGCATAGAGGCAAAGTGTTTGGGAGCGACTAACAGTCAGTCGACTGAAATTAGTCCGGATCAGTCAATTTTTCTTAGGTCAGAGAAAAAACTTTTTGTTAATGTCCTGAACTCATGCGTACAACAGCAGCTTTTTTGAGAGGTAAACCAGACTTTATTCATTTGGAGTGCGGTTTACAGGAATGACGAAAGTGTCATGGGGTATAAAAAGCCACATGTGGCGACCCTCATCTAACAAAGCAGAAAATTTAGCTAAGTTGTGTGCATCAAAGTTTAAACTACGGCCTTCGAAAATAAATTTACAACTTGTGAATGCCCTCGCTCGCTCAGAGATCTCCTTAATAATTGCGCTGTATCTTCCTTCTGAATCTTATTTTATCTCTCGCATCACTGATTTGCAATCACTAGCAATAACCACTCTAGTCAGCGCCAAGTCGAGGGCCAAGGCCAACGCCTCCCTGCAGGCCAGTGCTTCTAGAGTTGCATGGTCCGTAATTCCATTAAAGACCATAGCCGAAGAGCCCAAAAAATTACCCGTATGATCGCGACAGACAGCAGCCGCAGCACCTCTCGTGCCCTCCCTCGTGAGACCAGCGTCGACTTGAATCTTTGCTTCCCCCAAACCTGGCGCGTACCATACATTGGTGCTTGCCGGTCTTAATATTTCATGTGGCCTCAATTGACTAGTGTTCTTTCCATGTTCCCGAACTGAATTAATTTCAGCGATATAACTGATCACAAAAGCATGCGTTGCATGTGGGCTTTGTAGGATGCCTTCATGAATAGCTTTACGTCTCACCGACCATATAGCTCATAGAGTGACCACGAGTTTGATCATGCCATCATGTGGTAATTCCTCCATCATCTCAAACAGTCACTGTTTAGCATCTGTATTCCTCGCTGATTGGACATAATCTGCCACATCTTCATCAACCAAGGCCCACACACATCTAGCAACCGAACACTCTAAGAGGGAATGACGTCAAGAATCCTGCATACCACACAATTGGCAGCCGTCGACTTCTGCCATGTTCCTTGAGTGTCTGACGTCTTCTGTTGGGATCGAGTGTTTGGCCCGTCTCCATAAAAAGTTGCGAATTTTGCCGGGGACTTGGACTGACCAAAGAGAGGTCCATGCTTTGGATTCGGTTTCAAAGTCTAAAGATCCTGCAGTCCCCTCCAACCAGTTTTCCCTTCTCCTCTTAGTCTGCACAAGCATGCGATAAGCTGATCTGACTGAAAAATTCCCATTCTTTTCAAAGTTCCATGCCCAATAATCCTCCATTGGGCTGGTGCATAAGGGGATCGAGAGAATAGCGTTCAAATCGGCCGCTATAAAATTCCGCTCCAGTACTCCTCTATTCCATGATGCACTAGTATGATCAATAAGTTCCGCAACCATAAAAGGAGGATTGGCCGATAGGCATGCATATGGTCTCATGGAAGCAGATCTCGGGATCCAGTTTTTTGACCATATTTGTGTCGATGATCCATCTCCAATCCTTCTGATGAGTCCTTGGCATAAAACATCGCGCCCCTCCAGGATCGCCCGCCATACTTGGGAGGGCCGGCTACCTAGCTCGGCGTTCTGAATGTTTCCCTGAGGAAAGTACTTAGCCTTTAACACCAAAGCACACAAAGAGTCAGGATGTTTTAAAATTCTCCGTGCTTGACGGGCCAGCAAAGCTAAATTGAAAAGTTCAAAATCGCGAAAGCCAAGTCCTCCCATATACTTTGGCTCTGTCATAGACTGCCATGACACCCATGCCGGCTTCCTTTTTCCTCCCTTACTCCCCCACCAGAATTGCCTAATAAGTTTATTCAGATGCTCACACAATCCCCTTGGCAACTTGAAGCACGACATAGAAAAAACGGGCACAGCTTGTGCTACTGATTTAACTAATACTTCTTTACCCGCTGAAGATAAGGTCTTTTCAATCCATCCTTTCACCTTGCTCCAAAGTCTGTCTTTTAAATATTTGAAGGCACCGAATTTTGAAGCACCTACATCAGAGGGCATTCCTAGATACTTCTCATTCAGTGTCTCATTCGGCACATTTAAAATCCCCTTAATCTCATCTTTGATATTTGAAGGACAACCTTTGCTAAAAAATATTGATGACTTTGCATTATTAATTCTCTGGCCTGACGCTTGACAATATGTCTCCAACAGGTTTGAAACTTCTGTCGCCCCTCCACTCGTTGCTTTAAAAAACAGCAGGCTATCATCTGCGAATAGGAGATGGTTAACAGGCGGTGCCGTAGGCGCCACTTGAATCCCACCAAGTTGAGATGACTCACTTAAGTTTATTAAGAGGCCTGAAAGACCCTCCGCTGCAAGCAAGAACAAGTAAGGGGAGATTGGATCTCCCTGCCGAATACCTCTACTCGGTTTGAACTCCTCCAACTTTTTCCCATTGAACATGACTGAAAAAGAAACTGAAGTGACTAGGTCCATCACGATATCCACCCACCTCTGAGAGAACCCTAGCTTCAGCATTATAGCTCGCAAATATTCTCACTCGACTCTGTCATATGCTTTCATCATATCTAGCTTCAAGGCACTGTGGCGATGTTTAATAGCCTTATTACGATTCATGAAATGTAAGCACTCGTAAGCCACAATGATATTGTCTGTAATCATCCGGTTCGATACAAAAGCGGATTGTTCTACCGAAATAATCTCTGGGAGTACTTGCTTCAAGCGGTTAGCAATCACTTTGGAAGCTATCTTATAGAAAACATTGCAAAGACTAATCGGGCGGAACTGGGATAACAGAACCGGATTTTTTACCTTAGGTATAAGAACCAAGTGTGTTTGGTTGATACCCTCAGCACTCTCCTCTCCTTTGACAATTTTGAGAACAGCCGCTGTGACCTCCTCTCCACAAACCCCCCAATGTTTCTGGAAAAAATGCGCAGGAAAGCCATCCGATCCCGGAGATTTAGTTGGAAACATTTGGTATAGGGCTGTCTTTACTTCTTCCTCCGTATAATCAGCGTCCAACAAGGCACGCATGTCATTTGTTACCTTCTCCGAGACAACATCTAATACTGCTTGCATATTTGTGCATCCCTCTGCAGTGTACAGACTCCTATAGTACTGTGTAGTCATTGCCTCCATCTCCTCATTATCTTCTGTTAGTTGTCCATCAGGTTTAGCAAGTGCCACGATACGATTCTTCCTTCTTCTCATGGACGCTCTCTGCTGAAAAAACTTCGTGTTCTTGTCCCCATCTGTTAGCCAGTCTACTCTTGATCGTTGTTTCTGTAAAATTTCTTCTCGCTGATACAATTCTGCCAACCTGTCCGTCACCTTTATCTCTAAATGGCTCGGACCCGTCCGCCCGGGCACATCCTTGAGTGCTTTTAGCTCCCTCGTCAACTGTTTTATTTCCCTTTTAACACTCCCGAATGTGTATTTATCCCACGTGAAAAGATGTTCCCCGAGCCGCTATAATTTCTCTTGCACCGCCGTCACCGAGAAGGCCTTCTGGTCGCCTTTCCATTTTTCATCTACAAAAGAGTGCAGCCCGGGATGGCGCTCCCACGCTACTTCATATTTGAATGCCTTCGGTTGGTGACTTGTATTGCTCGATTCCAACAGCAGCTGGCAAAGCATTCAGCCACCTACCTGGGCCTAGTGTGATCAGCACCAAAGGCTGCACGTTTATGGGCTATTTACTACAGTCACTTTCTATGACAGTACAAAAAGTCAACATCATCACTGAATTTTAGTCTATTAAAAGTTTTGATCTCATGATAGATTACTCCTTTTGGATCAGAACAAAGTCGGGCCATGGACACAAGGCCACGCACCAGGTTTTGACCGTCCTATACTATTATACTAAAATAAAAACTAAAGAGAAAAGGCTTTCTAAGGAGGAATAAATTAGAAGCGATGGTAATATTCTTTAAGAAGAAAATAAAATAGAAACAGAAATAAAAAATAATGACAGAAACTGCACATAATTTACAAATAAATTGTGTGTTTAATAATATGCAATAATAAGCATCTAGTAGTGTCGTTTTGCAAGAATTTTTTCAATAAGAAGGAATGAATTAAAAACATTGGTATTATCCTTCAAGAAGAAGAAAATGAAATAAAAACTCAAACAAAATCAAAATATGAAGTTTTCTAAGGAATAATGAATTAGTGGCATTAGTATTATCCTTTAAAAAGAAAGAAAATGAAGAGAAAATAAATAATCACAAAATTTGCACGCAGTTAACAAGTGAATTGCGATCTTTTAGAATATGCAAGAATAAACGTAGAATAGTGGAGCTTTCGCAAACAAAAAGGTTCCTGAGAGGGAACAACTTGGTGGCATCGGTATTACTCTTAAAAGAAGCACAATGAAATAAAAACTTAAACCAAATCAAAATAATGAAGTTTTCTACGGGGAGAATGAATTAGTGGCATATGTATCACCCTTTGAGAAGGCTAGAAATTAAATAAAAACTAAAATATAACAAAAATATAAAAGATTCTTAAGGAAGAATGAACTAGTCACATTAGGGTTACCCTGTAAGAAGAAGAAATTGGAACACATTAAAACAAATATTGAACAAACTTGCACACAACATACACAGATACTGCACAATCTTATGACATGCAACAATAAGCTTAGAACAGTGGAATTTTCACAAAAAGAAAGTTTATAAGAAGGAGTTGTTACTACCCTTAAATAAAAACCAAATAAAATAAAAAATAAAGAAAAATAAAAAAACATAAATTTTCTAAGGGAGAATGAATTAGTGGCATTGGCATAAATTGTGTGTTTAATAATATGCAATAATAAGCATATAGTAGTATCGTTTTGCAAGAAATTGTTTTATAAGAAAGAATGAATTAAGAACATTGGTATTATTGTTCATGAAGAAGAAAATGAAATAAAACTCAAACAAAATCAAAATATGAAGTTTTCTAAGGAATAAATGAATTAGTAGCATTAGTATTACCCTTTCAAAAGAAAAGATAAAATAAATACGCACAAAATTTGCACGCAATTTACAAATGAGGTGCGATGTTTTATAATATGCAAGAATAAATGTAGAATAGTGGAAATTTTGCAAACAAAAAGGTTCCTGAGGGGATTTGACTTGGTGGCATCGATATTACTATTAAAGAAGAAGTACCATGAACTAAAAACTTAAACCAAATCAAAATAATGAAGTTTTCTAAGGGAGAATGAATTAGTGGCATATGTATCACCCTTTGAGAAGGCTAGAAATGAAATAAAAACTAAAGTAAAATCAATATATAAAAGTTTTCTAAATAAGAATGAACTAGTCACATTGGGATGAAAATGAAACACAATTAAAAAAAGAACAAACTTGCACACAACTTACACAGATATTGCGCATTTTTATGACATACACAGATATTGCACAACAAACACAATTAAGGCTAGAGTGAAGTTTCCATACTATAATGTAATTTGTACATGCAGTATTTGCATGTTTACATTTACACACTCAACATCCAAAAATACACGTAACGAAAAAAACTCAACTGAAAAATAAAAATAAAAAAACATACACGTGCAGAAAATAAAAATAAAGCACAAGAAAAAAACATGCACACACCAAAATCTGGCCCAAGAAGGAAATCGACTGACCCAAAATAGGGTCAGTTGAATGCAAACAAGAAACAGCCCAGTACCACCAGCAATACATGACAGAAAAAAAAAAGAACTGCACAAATCTTAAAGGGCAATCCAAGGGTTAGAAAATCGACTGACCTCAAAATCAATATATAGCTGACTGAAATCTAGCTAAAGTGAAAGTGTTTACGCAAATTAAACAAACATTGCACATGTATGGATTCCAGTCCATCGGCAGATAACCCGTGGTGCTTTTTCATTCATGATGAACTGACATCCAGAATTACAATTTGGTTGCCGCACCACATGCACATGAACTGACAGAAGTACAAATTGGCTAGGTGCATCCTACTTCCGTTTTCACAAGCAATAGTCGTTACAGAGCATCGAATTAATCAGTTGGTTCGCTCGCATACAGCCTTGATCACTTACGTCCCTGGACCAATGGCGGGATGCTCTGCTCGTTTCTGAAGTAGTCAGTCGGATCCACGGCCGCCTTCACCGACGAGAGCCTCTGGAAGTTGCTCCCGAAGTACCGCTCGCCCCAAACCTTGCCGCCGTCGAACGTGGTGACGTCGTCCACCACCACGTTCTGGCCGATGTCCAGGTCCCGGTAGTTCACGTACGCCTGCCTCGGGTTCTGGCTCACGTACTGCCCCATGAAGTCGTAGAAGTTGCCGAGCCAGGTGTTCGCCGCCGTGCCGCCGTCTCCCTGCCAGAACACCATGTACTGGACGTTGTACAGCACGCCGCTCCGGTGCGGGTACGGCGTCGCGTCGCTGGGGACGCTCCCCATGAACCCGCCGTGGGGCTCTAGGATGACGAGTCCGGCGCCGTTCATCGTGAACCAGGAGAAGATGTCCTTCCACACGCCCTTGGAGATGGCGCTCTGGACGTAGTCGGACTTGTTCTTGGTGAAGGTGCTCAGGCTGGTGGTCCGGCTCAGGAGCGCCTCCACCGGCGTGTCCCTGTTCCAGAAGCTGATGAAGGCTATGGACTGGAGCCAGGTCATCGACTGGCAGTCGGCGCTCGTCGTGGCGAGCTCCGGGAACTGGTCGCCCATGGTCGCCACGAGCGAGCTGCACGTGCCGAGGTATAGGGCCTGGAACAGGGCTTGCTGGCCCTGCACGATCACCCTTATGGTGAGGTCGTTGGGGAGTGATGGCCCGACATCCTGCCATCTGGTGACGATATCTACGGCGCCCTGACCAAGCGTCTTTGCGATGTTGAACATGGTCACCATCGGTGGGACCTGCACGAGCTGGACTTTCCACGAGAGCACTATGCCGAAGCTCCCGCCGCCGCCGCCTCGGATGGCCCAGAAGAGGTCCTCCCCCATGCCGGCCCTGTCGAGGAGATCCCCGTTGGCGGTGACAAACTTGGCGTCGAGGACGTTGTCGACGGCGAGGCCATACTTGCGCATCATCATGCCGATGGCGCCACCGCTGAAGTGGCCGCCCACGCCGATGGTCGGGCACAGGCCGGCCGGGAACGCGAGCTGGGAGTTGTCCTTCGCGATGGTGTAGTACAGCTCCCCGATGGTGGCGCCAGAGTCGACCCAAGCAGTGGACTCGAGGTGGTTGACGCTCACGGCGCGGAGATTGGTGAGGTCGACCACCCCAAACACCTCGGGCCGCGCCGACCGATACGACAGCCCCTCGTAGTCGTGCCCGCCGCTCCGCACGCGGAGACGCACGCCCTGCGTGCGGCCGCAGAGCACGGCGGCCTGGACGTGGGAGGCGTCGGTCGGCGTCACGACGCAGAGCGGCCTCACCGTGGTGTTGGTGAAGAATCTGGGGCTCCTAATGGAGGAGACCAGCACGCCGGCGAAGCTGCTAGAGCTCTGCGTGTACACGAGCTCGCTAGGTATCTTCTCCCGTAGGCATTGGAGGAACTCGTCAGGGGAGGCTAGGGAAGGGACCGAGGTCAGGTAGCATGAGAAGAAGCTAACGAAAAGCGCGAGTGCTAAGCCTTTGAGCATCGCCATCTTTTGCTTCCTGCACTGATAGTGACTTCGATGTGCTTAAACTACCTGGCCTAAGCTCCTTATATACTACTCGTAATCCGAGTCCATCCAAGCCGTAGACGGTGGAGAACTTGTTTTATGTGAAATTTGTTGTGCTAGTATGACTTGAGTCAGGACATCTTCAACGGCAACCCGCAAAAAACCTCCCGCATCTGTGCGTGAACAGGGATCAGTCCGTGGACACGGATGCAGGAGGACGTCATCCAACCATACCCGCATACATCGGCCTTCTATTTTTTTCTAGTCCGCACGATCAAGTAAATGCATGCTAAAGGCATATAAGTTCAAATAGCCGCATGCAATACTAATTTAAATTTTTAAAAGTTCAAATATTTACATCCCAACATTGTTATCCTATTTCACCGTCCACGGATGCTCAATCAGATCTCTCTTCAGCTGCTCGTGAGTTGGTCGGTGTCGAATTTGTTGATGCATTTGAATAAACTCCTCAAATGTGACCGGATTCTAGTATGAAAGTTGGATATGATCACCCATGTTCTCAAATTCCAGAGTTGCGGCAGCATCGTCACCCACATTCTCAGGTATCATGTTGTGCATGTTCACACAACATGTTATCACCTCCCACAAGGTCTTCGGGTCCCATTGTTTTGCAGGTCCACGAACAACTGCAAAACGGGCCCGAAGACCTCCAAATGCCGTCAGGACATCATTTCTAGCTGCTTCTTGTCTTTGGGCAAATTGAGTGTTTTTCTGCCTAACTGGGTTTGAGATGATGCTGACAAAGATACCCCATGAAGGATAGATACCGTCAACCAGATATTAGCCCATGTTGTACTCATGTCCATTGAAAGTATAGTGGCAAGGAAGAGCTTTTCCTTCAGTCAGCCTCGCTAACAACGACGATCGTTGCAACACATTGATGTCATTGTGAGACTAGAGAATGCCAAAGAAAGCGTGCCAAATCCAAAGGTCATGTGATGCAACTGCTTCAAGAATGATGGTGGGCTTCTTAACATGACCTTGATATTACCCTTGTAAAGCCTTCGGACAATTATTCCAATCCAATGCATGCAGTCAAGAGATCCAAGCAAACCTGGCCACCCTCTTGTTTCTGAGATTGCCGGAGCCTGTCAGTGTCTGCCACAGATGGTTCTCTCACGTACTGAGGTCCGAACGCCTCGACCATGACAGTTGCAAACCTGGCCATGGCATCTTCGCATAAGCTCTCGGACATCCGTAGGTACTCATCCCACGAATCAGCGTCCGTGCCATATGCAAGCATCCGGAGTGCGGCCTCGCACTTTTGGTAACCAGTGAAGCAAAATTTTCCCACGACATCCTTCTTCGGGATGAAGTAGTCATCGTAGGATCGGACGCCATGGTACAAATGATTGAAGACAGTATTCGCATCCAAAAATGCCGACGAAAATGGTCAGCGAATAGTGCAACGGGGGCAAAGTAGTCGACCATCAGTGTCAAATGTCGCGCGCCGTGCTGCAGTTGAGCACTCGATGACCCTTGATCGAGCCCTTGAAATTGAGAACATACTCCTCCGCACGCTCCACATCTTCAGAGACCGCCTGCATCATCATCGTCTCATCGGAGTACTCCTCCTCGTCCAACTAGCCGTTATAGGACTCAACATACCGCTCGTATATTTACTCCAAATCGGAATCCATTGCTACAAATAAGAAGGGACAACTGTTTTCAGCGCCAGTGATTCATCGAACAATTACCGGGCATGGTAGAGGATGGTTCCTGGCGGGTTGGGCGGAGGACAGGGGTTGAACGGAGATGGAGGAGAAGCATCGGGGAGCACTGCTGGATTGCCGGAGGTGGTGGAGACGCAGATTTCCAGCAGGGGTGTGGCGTGGTGGAGTGGCGGAGATGGCAAGAGAGAAAGAAGGAAGGAGAGAAAGTGGGGAGGATGAAGTCACTGGGTCCGGGAAGGGTTTTGGTGGGGCCTGGGGTGTCGGATTCGTACGTTTCGCGTGTCCGGACTCCCGCAAACCTGCCCCACTTTTATCTCTATTTTGCGGGAGAAATCTCGTCCTGACCGCCCTGCAAACCGATACAGGACCGCGTTGGATGGCTTCCCCGGTCTGAACAGAGCGATCCGGACGGTTGCGGGAGGTTTACGGGTCCGCCTTGAAGATGCCCTTATGACCTCGGTATACATGAATTCATCCTGACTCTAGCGAGATGCAAAAGTCGAGGCCAGCGGTTCCCTAATGGGCCTAGGCTTTTGCATCTCGTTAGAGTCAGGATGAATTCATGTAAAAGTACAATAATACTCCCTCCGACCCATAATCCGCTTTTATATTATGGGATGTAGAGAGTAGGTTATAAGAATTTAATTACTTATATTTTTGCTTATTTAGAGAAGAAAGAACATAAACGGGTTGTAGGAGCCAGCTGCAGCACGAGTGTTAAGACACTTTGTGAGATTATATGTTAAACTTACTATTGTATATGCTAGCTATTAGGTTGATTTTATATGACATGACAACTTCTTATAACCGATTATTGGTTGTATTATTAATAACTATGCTTTCAGGGCATCTCCAACGCTATCCCTGATAATAGACATAACATGTGTCCGTGAACCGCCTCCGGATGTGTTTTACGGGCACGATACGGAAACGTCCCCTCCCCTTCTTCACCCTGGTGGAATAAGCTTGTGCCTGCATAGATATTATGGACTTCTCTTCAAAGAAAAAAAACTATTGTGGACTATTTACTACGTAAGAGCATCTACAGCCGCGAACAGCAAATTCAACCTCTCAAACGCACGTGGATGCGTCTCGGCACGTTAAAGGGCACTGATCAGTCACACTTCAAATTTACTCCTTTGCATCCGGATACCTCAAACTACAAACCTTATATCCATACAAGAGCATGGAAATGTTGAAATCCAAGTACTACGTAGATCAAGTAAAACCTATACTATCCTAATCCTCATCGGAGATGTCCACTATCTCTTTGCCTGTCTCTGAGTACATGGGTGGCAGTCGCAACTCTGGCTCCTTCGGCTGCTCCGCGTCTGCCTCTGCCTCCATCTCCGCTTCCACCTCGCCGAAGAGCGCGTTGGTCGCCGCCAGTTCTTGCCGGTTGGCCTCCACATAGGCCTCATCCTGGATGGTCTGTTGTTCTGCCAGTTCGGCCGCTTGGGTGATCGCAAACTCTGCCTCCATGTCCTCCATGTTGAAGCATGGAGCCGGTGATAGCTCCTCCTACGGTGGCTTCGCCTTGTCCTCCTCCGGATCCGCCACCTCCATCAGAGTCGGCTACTACCCCTCTTCCTTCTCCTCCTATGTATGCTTCTCCTCCCCCGGCTCCGGTGAATCCGGATGAAGGTAGGCGCCCCTCGGCCGGATCTCCTTCTCAATCTGGAATTGGCACTCCAGTGTGAGCATTGCATACGTGCTCTTCTTTTGCCGAACCATGGCGAAGCCAGAGGGCATTGGAAGAGCGGTGGAGTGGGAGAAAAGTGAATGGGCTCGATCTGGCGGCACGGAGAGGGAGGATGTGGATGTGGCTAGGGTTGTGGAACGATGGTCGGCTTCAATAGCCGGATTTGGCATTGGGCGGCGAGCCGTGTGACGCCCGAAGACCGACGTCCCAGAAGATTCCAGATGTTCCGGGTTCTCCCGTGTGCTTCAGTTGTGCTTGCTTTATTTATTTTGCTTTGCATCATGTCATCATGCCATCATGTCATTAATATTTTGCATCTTAACTAAATAAATTGTGTGGACCTTCGGTCCATTTAAATCGAGGGAAGGATGACTTCTCTTTATAACATATCCTCCTAATATTTATGGAGCTATTATAAAATATTCCGTTTGTTTGGAATTAACCAACACACTTGCATACTTTCCCCATGCCTCTTAATTCAAGTTTCACCGTCAAAAACCTCCCTATATTTCTTTTTCCGTTTATCGAGGTTCCTCCAAAAACCTCAACACTTTTGGACATTTTTAAGTCATGCCCTAATTCAAATCATTTGAATTTAATTCAAATGAGTTCGTTTTTATCTCTTGCATTCTCGCCTCTCCTATTTTTCGTGGACCGTGCACCTTTTTACGAGTCCGGGAAAATTATCCCCATGCCCAGATTCCACCTCTACCATCTCCTTCCTTTCCTTCTCTTAGGTTTTGTTTTTTTTATTTGAGACAAAGAGAGAGGCCCATCCTCCAGCTGCAGGCCTTCTCGGCCTCCCTGGCCCATCTACCGCCCAAGGCCCAGCCGGCCATCAGCCTCATGGCCCGACCGCTAACCCTAGCGACCGCAACCCTCACCCCTCGCCCCTCATCCCCTCGCACCCCGCCGCCAGCTCGCCCTCTCGTCCCCCATCTCCCCATCGAGCTCCAGCCCCAACCCCCTCGCTCACCTCTCTTCCTCTGCCCGATCTCTCCAGCCCCCTCCTCCCTTCGATCCCTGTTGCCGACCTCCTCCTCTGGTCGACGCCCGCATCGCCAGGCCGCGTCGCTCGCCTCGCCTCCAGCGGCCAGGGATCGCCTCCTCCGCGCCATGGCCCGCGCCCCGTCCTCGAGCTCGGTCGCCCGTATCGTCAGGCCGGCCAGGAGCCGCCCCGCCGTCCACCTTTGGCCGTGGAAGCCGCTGCCAGCTCGAGCAGCTCCCTGCCGCCCAGGCCGCTTCTCCGCGCCCCCTCCTCTTCTGCGATGGGACCGCGCCCGAGCCCCCCTCGAGCAGCTCCCTTCTCGGCACCCCGTCCTCAAGCCGTCGTCAGCGCTGCGCGCCGTGACTTCGCCCCTCGCCGCCGCAGCTGACCCTGTCGCTAGCGACCCGACTCCGCCCAGGGAGCTCCACCTTCATCTGTGCCAGGCTTGTGCACCGGCGTCCTTTGCATCGAAGCCTTGCTTCAGTTGCAGAGAAGCCCGAGCGCCTCGCCTCTGCATCCGCTGCTTCTCTGCTTCATGGCGCGCCAAGACCTTGCTGCCGTTTTTTTCCTGTTGTTGTGAAGGCCGCAGCCGCTAGAACCGTGGACGCCGAGTTCTTCGAACGAGGGACGACCCGAGACCGTCAAGTTTGTCTACGAAACGTGTACAACTACGATGCCGAGACCACGACCCCGACAAGTACCACAACGATGCGCAAGTACGTCTACACGTGACCCGAACCTCTACGAGTGTGTACATCTACGGGAAAACGAGCTCGTGAACAACTACCGTCGCCGAGACCCCAAGTACCACTACCGTCGCCCCGGAAACGATGGATGCGCCAAGTACATCTACGAACTCGACGCCCGAACGACTACCGTCGCCGAAGACCGCGAGTACAACTACTTCCACTACCGTCGCCAACGTGAACGACTACCGTCGCCCCGAAGATGTCCGATGCCGCGACAAGTACCACAACACGATAACGGAACGTCTACTTCCACTACTTCCTCTACGACCTGTGTACCACTACTTCCCCTACGAACCCGAGCCGCCCCGAAACAAATGTTCCGAAGGTATAACCCCGAGACGATGACCCGATGAATGTGTGTTGTATGAGATGTATCGAATGTTTGCACCGTGCCAGTTTCATCTTTTGTCGTGCTCCTCGGTTGCCTCGTCGCCGACCCGTGGGAACCCGGTGACGGGATCACCCCACCTCTTTCATCTTGTTCCGCTCGCTCACGCTCTCCGTCATCTTTTTCTCCGGTCTCTCAACGGGTTACCGGAACCGAGATGTTGCCGTTGCATCATTTTCGGATCGTTGTCGTGGCACCCTTTCCTTCCACCACAGTGACAATACTTCACATCCCTTTTGTTAACTCTTTAATAAAATTGCATAAAACTTGATCATGTCATCCGCATCATGTTAACAACATTTAAAATGGGTGATTTGTTGTTTGCTTAAAAAACTGCTAAACATGCTCATGGGGATTTTCCGGAATTTGTTGTTGTTATTTCCGGCATCTTTTAAAATGACTAGATAGGTAGTTTGTTTTGCTTCACCTCTTGCCATGTTAACCAACATTTAATCTTGTCTTGTAAATAAACGAGAGTCAACTAAATAAATAACATGTGGTGTTTCGTCAATATGCAACTCGTTGCATATTGAGCTCCACTTAACTTGTAGTTTTGTTTGTGCACTTTGCCATGCCATGCATATTTAAACCGGACATGCATCATACTTGGATGTGCATCGTATGCCATGTTTATGCTTGTATGTTTACCGTGTTGTTTGCTTCTTTCCGGTTGCTTCTCTTGTTAGCTTCGGTTTCGTTCCGGAGTTGTGAGGATTTGCTCGACTATGTTGCTCCGTCTACTTCATGGATCCGTTCTTCTCCCTTGCGGAATTCCAGACAAGATGACCGGACCCGGATACCATTACTATCTTTGCCTATTGCTAGAGTATCGCTCTTTAGTATATTGCCTCGATGCCCATGTTTTCCTGTCAGCCTCCTATTGTAACCATGAACTTGTCTAACCACCCTACCTATGCAAACCATTGATTGGCTATACGTAGGCTTCGCTCAGCCCCTCTTATAGCGTTGCTAGTTGCAGGTGAAGTTGAAGATGCTTGCTTCAGGTTGAAGTTTGTTGGGTTATATCACACTATATAAATGCTTAAATGAAATCATCTATATATTGGTAATGGGTGGAAGGATAAGCCTTTTGCTTGGTGATTTGTTCCACTCATGCCGCTAGGAACCGTATAAACCGGTGTTATGTTCCTTGATTATGCGTTCCTCACACGGTTGGGGTTATGGGGCCCCCTCGATAAACCGCTAAGTGCTAAGTATTTTCCAGCAAGTCCCAACATTGGTACTATTCGCCTAATAACTAATAAAACTTGCATAGGGACTAGCTATCCCTTTTATTTTTTAATCAACAACCCAGGGCCAGTGCTCCACATGAGTGTTGGTCCGAAACGGGGAGCCTGCGGGGCCACCACGAGGAAACTCGAGGTTTGGTAAAAACCCGTAGCCTCGCCCATCTGGTCGTGGCCTGAGACGAGATACGCGCGGCTACTATCAGGGTGTCGGCACGCCGGGAGGATTTGCTGGATTAGCCTTACCTTAATTCGGAGTATCTTGAGCACGGGATTCCGAGAATACTCGGGCCTTCCCACCTTGGAGTTGCAACTCCGCGGATCGTGGGCTTGTCATGGGCCAAGTTGGAACACCCCTACAGGGTTTGAACTTTCGAAAGCCGTGCCCGCGGTTATGTGGCAGATGGGAGCTTGTTAATATCCGGTTGTAGAAAACTTGACACTATGTTCCAATACACTACCAGCGTGAGTACCGTGACTGTCATTTTCCGAAAGGGGTTTCGGGAGATGAACACGGTGGGTTATGTTTGACTTGGTTAGTTTAGGATCACTTAGTGATCGTCTCTCGACCGAGGCACCTTCTCTTCTCGCTCTCTTTTGCGTAAGCTAGTGCTAGTTGCTGCTGCAGACTCTTTTATTTTCTTCAGCCTTGTTCCACACCCAAGGCTTAAATAGTCATGTTACCCGGGAACGGGATTGCTGAGTCCTCGTGGCTCACAGATACTACAACACCAGATGCAGGTCAGCCGAGAATGGTGCAGGAGCTGGTTCAAGTACTTCACCGGGAGTCCGATGAAGACAGTGGCCGTATGCTTGTGACGTTTTCGACGATCAGTAGTGGTTTCTACTAGGATTCGATCTAGGCCTGTGGCTATATGTTGTTTTTGGTATCTTTCTTTGAATCTTCACCCGTAGTCGGGTTGTGATGTTTTGAATGATGTTTTGCTAATGTAATGTATTGTGTGAAGTGGCGAGTGTAAGCCAGCCATCTCCTTTTGCAATTTAATCCCTCTTTTACATGAGTCGTGCAAAGATACCAAACTTGAGATCATTCTAGGATGGGCTTATACCTTTAAGTCGTGCCTCGACATGTAGGAGGTATAGTCCCATCCTGGGCATTACAAGTTGGTATCAGAGCCTTCTCCGACCTAGAAGCCCCCACTGATTGATCGAATCGTTGACGGTTGAGTCTAGGCACACACTTGAAAATGTTTTGAGTCCTATATATATATATATATATATATATATATATATATATATATATATATATATATATATATATATATATATATATATCGGAGAGTAGGATTTCTTTTGCTCCTCATCCCTTTTCACTCTGGTGAGGACTCCTGACGATTACTCTTGTCTCTTCTACTCTCAAAAATGCACCAATTTGTTTTTAGGATCTCGCGAGTATTGTTTGGATTGTTCCGATGTCTTTGTGACGAGAACATTGTTCTCGATGCCTCCTGTCATTAGGGGTTGTGGCAGTGTCCCGGGGAGTTGAGCTCTGAGGTGTTGTCGTCACAAATCCATCACGGCAGTACTAGAATACTTAAGACGGCTTTCATCGAAATCTCTCCTATACGGTTAGTGGCAAGATAACCCCGACATCACCCAGTACTGGGGAGGTAGTTCGGGAGTATTGCCATAGCTTGTATAGTGGATGTTTTTCGAAGGTCCGAGGTAAACGGTTTCTGGAGATAACTGGTTATGTGTTGAAGGATGGATACAGCTGGATGTAGGATTAGAGTTGATTGCGCGGTGCTTCCCCTGTATCCCCAACACCTGATTGCATAACTGGAAACTTTCGGAAATTAATAGGTGGGTTCATCTAGTAGTTCTAGGCATTCTTCCAACGAATGCACGATATGAAGTTCGGGGTTCTACATTGAGTGAAGTGGTTTTATGGACTTGTTCCGATCGGGAGTTGCATCTTAAAGGGTCCTTGGCTATGCTGATCCGGAGATTGCAAAACCCTTTTGTAACACGTTCCATGAGCTTTCAGCACGAAGATGTGGAATGAAGCTTCTATCTTGTATTTGTTCTATCTGATCCTTGTTCCTTTTTATTTACCTTTTCCTTCTCCCAAGTGGCTTCTCGTCAAGTTGATGTACCTGCGGAATTCGTTCGTTCAATTCTCTGTTCGGATAGATATGTTGCAACATAATATTCTTCATAAACATATCTATCCTTTGTTTTGTTTTGATTCTGGTATTCGAGTTGCTTCAATGTCAAATGTTGATTCCATACCTTTCTTAATCGGTGTTCTCATATTTCTATGGGAGTGCTAATTCTTCTTGACCATCGAGATATTCATGTTAATCCTTTTCAACCGGTGTGCCTTCTCTTCAAGTTATTCCATACGGACACCGTTGAGAAATCTGACGATTTGTCTGTTTCATTCATCCCAAGTTGTCTTTGTTTTCCCCACCCTCCCACCCTTTTTCTTCTTGGAGCCAGAAATTCTCAGATGAAGTATCCATTTTATTCATGTGATATTTCTTCATTCAATTCCTTCAATGTTCTTATCCGGTGATTTATTGTGAAGATGCTCAAGAGCTCCAAGTTCATCATTCTTTTGTTCTCAAATTCTGCCGGTGGATGTAATTAAAGATTTCGGTGTTGATCTTATCCTTTTCCTCATTTCACAATGCTTTCTTATTCCGGTGGACTAAATCCAAGCTTCGGTGTTGATCTTATATCTTCCTTTTTGTTTCACATGTTTTCACATGTTGAAAATTTCTTATCCGAAGGCTCCCTTATTTCTTCACATCTCTTTATTCATATCCGGAGTGTTGAAGATATCTCAGATGATCCGCGTTTCCATTCTTAGTCATTTCAAGCTACTTTGACGTTGCTATCTTATTCAAGCCATTTAATTCATCCGGTGCAATATCTCTTAAGCAATCTTTTTCAACGGTGATTTCTTTTGAGTGGGCCCTAACCCACAGGTCTTTTTCCAGGATCTTACCTGACTCTTATAATTTTTTTCTGGAGTTATACTCAAATTATTTTCAAAGTGTGACGTAAGAATGATTTCCTTCAGTCACATGCCTTCCCCAAGATCATTTTCAAATTATTTCCATCGTTGGTTCAACCTTTTTAATTCTTCATTCCGGAGTGCTCAACAATTCTTATGGCATTTCTCGTCTTCATTCTCAGTGTTTGCAGACCGGAGAAGTGTTTCTCCTAAATCTTGGCCGTTCTCTTGAAGATTCGTGGTTCTAGCTTCATGCCATCCTCATTATTGTTCTGATTGTGAGGAATTCTTTTATGCCATCCGAAGCTTTTCATGAATTCTTTTCTTTGTGATCCTCCGAAGGCCATCATTTCAGAATATTTCTTCGTTCTCAGTTTTCAACTTCGTCCTCCAACTATTCTTCATTGATGTCTCTTCGTTCGTCTCCATATTCTTACGGTGGTTCATTCAAGATTACCCTTCCGTTGTTCTCGTTTTAATTCATTTGTTCTTTTCACAATCCTACCGGTGCTTCGTTGAAGATTTACCCAAGATGGCGCGAGATCTCTCTTTAATTCTTTCCAACGAGAATAAGTAGTATACCAAATCCATTGCTTGTTGCCAATTTAAATTGGTGAAGGATATGCATAACATAATTCTTATTCTTATTTCATCCAAGTGGGTAATCCCTTCGTTTAGAGTTTATTCATGAGGAATAAATTCTAGTTTTCAAGTTGTTCATCTTGTTTTCCGGAGCTCCAAGTTATTTCAATTACATCATTTCAAAGCTCAATCCAATTCATCGCAGGCCTTGACTTTTATTCTATTCATCTTTCGCATCTCATGCTTTCATTACCGGAGTTCTCAGGGTGGTTCATCATGTTTTAATTCAACCTCGAAGTGTTCTTCAAGATTCTTGTTGGAGCTCAAGCATTCTTCATCATGCATTCCAATTGCAATTCTTTATACCTTATCTTTTTAGATGGTGTTATGTCATTCTTGACAAATTCCTTCATGTTTCATGATTCACGAGTTATCAAGAATGAGAT
Organism: Secale cereale; assembly: GCA_902687465.1. NCBI lineage: Eukaryota > Viridiplantae > Streptophyta > Magnoliopsida > Poales > Poaceae > Secale > Secale cereale. The sequence goes on along the minus strand of LR738715.1, from coordinate 680,575,015 downwards.
AAATAAAAACATCATTTCTTTCTCTTTAGGAGATCTTTTCAACCCCTCATTTTTATCTCTTGGAGTTATCTTGGGTTACAATTCACCTAAAAGCTTTCCCTAAGGATTGTTGCTATTTATGGTGCTCATAAATGACCCAAGTTCTTCATTTATCATTCCGATGAAATAAGTTTATCGTCTCCTTGTTGATTTCAATCCAGTTAAATGTTTCCGTCAGTGGCTGCTTGTCACCTCATAATTTTGAGATGCTTTCCAAAAGCCCCCAACGAGCTTATTCTTTTCGTTGTTGATTTTTTCCAACAACTCCGTTCAACCCTTCTTCGTAAGGATGCCTTCAAAATCATCTAGTTGAAGAAGTTATTCTTCTTCGATCTTTTCACTCCATTATTCGTTCCGGAGGCTTTGTGATGTTGCTTTCTCCAAAACATCATATCGTTTTATCGAGATCATGTTCTTTCCCTTGCTCATCATTTTACCGGAGTGTTGTATTCTTTATTCAAGTTCCGTCATCTTATCAAGTTTTTGCCTATCTTTTTAACCGGAGTGTTGTATGAATCTTTCTTACCCCTTGTGCCATTTTTTTCTATTGTTCCGGAGGCTGTGTGTTGTTGTTTTCATCAAGTATCATCCCAACTTGGCAAGTTCTTGTTAATTCCTTCCATTTTCAGACGGAGTGCTGTCCAAATTCTGCCATTCTTATTCCTTGGCTATACCGTTGCAGTTTCATATTCTTTTGGTTCGTAAACTCTTGTTTCATGTCTTTCAATCTACAAGGTTCTCGTAATGTTCCTTGTTCCTCCTTTTTACCGGAGTGCTCTTAACTTCGTTCATCTCCATTGTATTCTTCTTTCAATTGGTCAACCTCTCAGGTTTGTGGTTTCACTAGTCTGTCAAAGAAGCAACTTTGTTTTACCTCTTCCTCTTCCGTTTTTATTCGGTGCCATCTCTAGGATCTCGGGTCGACATCCTCTGTTAGTGTGGGAGAGTTGTGACGCCCGAAGACCGACGTCCCAGAAGATTCCAGATGTTCCGGGTTCTCCAGTGTGCTTCAGTTGTGCTTGCTTTATTTATTTTGCTTTGCATCATGTCATCATGCCATCATGTCATTAATATTTTGCATCTTAACTAAATAAATTGTGTGGACCTTTGGTCCATTTAAATCGAGGGAAGGATGACTTCTCTTTATAACATATCCTCCTAATATTTATGGAGCTATTATAAAATATTCCGTTTGTTTGGAATTAACCAACACACTTGCATACTTTCCCCATGCCTCTTAATTCAAGTTTCACCGTCAAAAATCTCCCTATATTTCTTTTTCCGTTTATCGAGGTTCCTCCAAAAACCTCAACACTTTTGGACATTTTTAAGTCATGCCCTAATTCAAATCATTTGAATTTAATTCAAACGAGTTCGTTTTTATCTCTTGCATTCTCGCCTCTCCTATTTTTCGTGGACCGTGCACCTTTTTACGAGTCCGGGAAAATTATCCCCATGCCTAGATTCCACCTCTACCATCTCCTTCCTTTCCTTCTCTTAGGTTTTGTTTTTTTTTATTTGAGACAAAGAGAGAGGCCCATCCTCCAGCTGCAGGCCTTCTCGGCCTCCCTGGCCCATCTACCGCCCAAGGCCCAGCCGGCCATCAGCCTCATGGCCCGACCGCTAACCCTAGCGACCGCAACCCTCACCCCTCGCCCCTCATCCCCTCGCACCCCGCCGCCAGCTCGCCCTCTCGTCCCCCATCTCCCCATCGAGCTCCAGCCCCAACCCCCTCGCTCACCTCTCTCCCTCTGCCCGATCTCTCCAGCCCCCTCCTCCCTTCAATCCTTGTTGCCGACCTCCTCCTCTGGTCGACGCCCGCATCGCCAGGCCGCGTCACTCGCCTCGCCTCCAGCGGCCAGGGATCGCCTCCTCTGCGCCATGGCCCGCGCCCCGTCCTCGAGCTCGGTCGCCCGCATCGTCAGGCCGGCCAGGAGCCGCCCCACCGTCCGCCTTTGGCCGTGGAAGCCGCTGCCAGCTTGAGCAGCTCCCTGCCGCCCAGGCCGCTTCTCCGCGCCCCCTCCTCTTCTGCGACGGGACCGCGCCCGAGCCCCCCTCGAGCAGCTCCCTTCTCGGCGCCCCGTCCTCAGGCCGTCGTCAGCGCTGCGCGCCGTGACTTCGCCCCTCGCCGCCGCAGCTGACCCTGTCGCTAGCGACCCGACTCCGCCCAGGGAGCTCCACCTTCATCTGTGCCACGCTTGAGCACCGGCGTCCTTTGCATCGAAGCCTTGCTTCAGTTGCAGAGAAGCCCGAGCGCCTCGCCTCTGCATCCGCTGCTTGTCTGCTTCATGGCGCGCCAAGACCTTGCTGCCGTTTTTTTTCCTGTTGTTGTGAAGGCCGCAACCGCTAGAACCGTGGACGCCGAGTTCTTCGAACGAGGGACGACCCGAGACCGTCAAGTTCGTCTACGAAATGTGTACAACTACGATGCCGAGACCACGACCCCGACAAGTACCACAACGATGTGCAAGTACCTCTACACGTGACCCGAACCTCTACGAGTGTGTACATGCTAGGTGGCTTCTCACCCCTCGTTGGTTACCCCAAGTGGAAGGTTTGAGATGCAGTGTAGCAGAAGTTTTCCCTTGGCAATACCAACGATCGTTTTCCCTGAGACTCCCAGTTTCAACAAGAAGGTGTCAACTGCTAACGGCGCCAGATATTAGCAATCAACGTGGACTTGCACACAGATACAAATAACTTTGCTCCCAACGAGTATAGAGAGGTTGTCAATCCCTTCGGCCTTGTAGTTTACAAAGGATCAAACGCAAGTGATAATAGTGATAGGTATAATTGCAATAGTAAGTAAAATGCGGAAAGTAAATAGCGGATGTGATCAATGATGGTAATATGGACCGGAGTCTCATGATGTTCACTAGTGATGTCTCTCTCCCAAAAGACGATAAAACAGCTATGTGAGGTAAACGAATTACAGCTGGGCAATTGACAGGACCATGTGCGCAAACCAATGCTGACTAAGTTGCAAGAAAGGTTGAGGTTCAAAGCATGGGCGGTACACCGAGGTAAGTAGACCGAAATCCATCTGCATCTACTACTAATCATCCACCTTGAGATATCTATCCAGAACATCTCGCTGGTATTAAGTTGCGAGTCCCACCCATAGTGTAAACTCAAAGCAACAGACAACTGCATTAAAAGAACTTTGCGTAAAGTAAACAATCCTTGCACCCGCGGGCACAAGCACCGTTGTTTTCCCCCTTGTGGCAACAGCACATCCCCTAGAGTCATGTTTCTGTCACTCAAGCTAGTCATCGAGGGGCATGAACCCACAATCAAGCATAACGTTCCCTCTTGGAGTCACTACCTACTACTTGGCCAAAGCAATAAGTAACAACGGAGAACATGCAAGAATTACTTACGAACATAAATATAAAAGAGGTGAATCAAATATATTACTCAAACACAATTTGAACATAATCTCATAATCCATCGGATCCCAGCAAACTCATCATAGCAACAGCATAAGGATTACATATGTGCCTCGATCATGTAGGGCAGCTCACGAGGACTAATTAGTGAAGCACAAGAACGGGAGGAGAACATCACATAGCTACTGGTCATGGACCCATGGTCCAAGGGAGACTACTCACAACTCATCCGGGAGGCGTCCATGGTGGTGGAGAAGCTCCCGGTGGTGATCCTCCCCTCCGGCAGGGTGCCGGGAAGAGTTCTCTTGGTGCTCCCGATCTTGGAAGCGGCGGCGGCGGCGGAACAAAGATGAGATCGCGAAAAAGAGTTCCCGTCTCGAGGGTTTCGGGAGACGCTTTAAATATATGCCAAAGGGGGGCATCAGCGGAGCCTCGGGGGGCCCAGGCGCCCCCCCCC
>LR738715.1:680531209-680571016 GCA_902687465.1 Secale cereale | reverse complement strand
CCCCCCCCCCCCCCCGGCGCGGCCCAGGGGGGCGCGCCGCCAGGGCGCCTGGAGCCCTGGTGCCCCCCCCGGCTGTACTTCGGGCGCACTGTAGCTTCTGGAATGCTGATTTTTTATATAATTTTTCTGGATTTTTCCTGGCAGTTCTAGTAATGTGAAAACCTGAAATACAAAAACAGCCAAAAACAGAAACTGGCACTGGGGTGCACTGAGTTAATAGGTTAGTCCAAATATGATCAAAAGTGTATGGAAGTGTATAAATATCATAGCAATATCACCCAAAAGAGGCATGGAGCAAGCAGAAATTATAGATACGTTTTGGACGTATCAACATCCCCAAGCTTAATTCCTGCTCGTCCTCGAGTAGGTAAATGATAACAAGAATAATTTCTGTGGTGACATGCTATTAACCATATAGGACTTACTCATAGTCATATGACAAAAGCTTACTGAGACAATGAATCTGTAGTAATTAAGTTGCCTCATGAGAAAATCACAAAGGACTGAAAGTTTTACAATATGATATTGAAACATCAAATAGATTTGTAATGAACATGATGTGCAAATATGATAAAGTGATATCTCGCTTGCCCCCTTTAGTGAAGCAAAACATAAATGCAGGGGCACCTCCAAGGTTTAAGTGATGACTAGATACAATGATTTCAGAATAAACGATATCACAATCATGCAAAAGACAATGCTACTTTGGGACAATGCACATTACACTCAGAATGACAATCATGCTCTCAGTAGTTGGTGCTTTAAAAAGAAGGTGGAGACTCTCGAACCGTGGCTTTTGCTGGCAAGGTTGAAAACCCGTAATCGGAAACAAAGACAAAACATGTACCAGAGCTCTTGGTTTTAAAACAGAGGTAATAATTTATTTTTAGATCATGCATGTTTCGTCAACGAATGCTAGCAGATAACTCAATCACTTCTTGAGATGGACAAGTTTCGAGGAACGGCTCCCGAATGAGGACGATCACATCCTCTTAATCTCCTTTGTTTATCACTGCCAAAGTTTTCTGATTTCTCATGAACAAAGCGTGAAGGAGGGTTTGTTTGTTATATTATCTTTTTGAGCCGGGCGCACTCAATGCCAGTTCCTTCTCGTATTATGGGTTTGCACATTATACATGCAATCCCGGGGTGAAGCTTGTCCAACTTAAAAAGATCATGAATTAACTACTACTTCCTCATGGACTTACAACAGAGGCACAAAATAAGAATGCTTTTTCTTTGAATAATTTCGAGATGGCACATGCAAGTCTCCGTTAGGAATGGCAGGTAAATACCATGTAGGAAGGTATGGTGGACTCATATGGCATAACTGGTTTAAAGGAATGTGAATGCACAAGCAGTCAGTCCGCTTAGTACAAAAGAAGGTTAGCAAAAGACTAGGAGCGACCAACTAAGAGAGCAATGACGGTCATAATCATGCAGAGCGACAAAGCAACATTGAATCATACATGGAAGTTATATCGCTACTCAGAAATAAAAGATCATCAAGGCTTGACAGACTTTCTTTACAGTCTTAAATATGCGTGAGCATACGCCAAGTCAATCAAAATAAATTCTTTGAAGGAAGATATTACTAACACTACTGGAATCTGCTACTTTGCCATCTGCCAGATCTTTGTCGTCTGCCAGCTGATGGTAACGAAGGTCTTTGCCGTCTGCTTACAAAAAACAGACGGCAAAGAAATGACAGATGGCAAAGAACCTGGTTGCCATCAGCCAACTCTTTGTCGTCTGCTGGCAGACGGCAAAGAGGTGGGTGGGTCCAGTAGACGACAGTAGTGTAACAGCCCACCAGCCCCACCTCTTTGCCGTCTGCCAGCGGACGGCAAATAATCTTTGCCGTCTGCTGACAGACGGCAAAGAGACCGAAAGCAGACGGCAAAGAACGAATCTAATGCCCGCCCCCGACCCCGCCCACGGATCGATGACCTGGCACACACCCACCCCCTCTCTCTGCTAGGCCCCAGCCCCCTCTCTCTCCCCTCTCTCTCCCGCACCGCACCGCACCTCACCCGCACCCGCACCGCCGCCGCCCGGACGCTGCCGCCGCCCCACCACCCCACCACCGCCGCACCACCCCGCCGCCCCGGAGCCCTGCGGCCCCGTCGCCACCGCCGCCCGGCGCCCCCGTCGCTCAGCTCTCTCTCTCTCTCTGTCTCCCGATCCCCTTTGCTGCCGCCATGTTTTCCGGCCGATTCCGGCGGTTTCCGACGGTCTCCGGCGACACCTTGGCTACCCATCTCTTCCTCTCGTCGAGCTCTATCGATCCCTCCGTCTCGATCTGATTTTCCCTGCCTCCTGTGGTCGCTCCCTTCGGCTTGAGTTGCTGCTGCTGTTAGAGAATGGTGGGTTCTCCTTGTGCTGCTTGGTCGTGCCCGAGGGTCGTCTACCTGGGCGAGGCCGAGCTCGTGCCCGACCCCGACGACCGCGTCCTCGAGCTCGAGATCGTCACCAACCTCGCCGCCCGCTGCGCCGAGTCCGAGAGGCGCCTGGCCCTTGTGCTTGACGCGTTCCCCTGCGACCTCCAGCATCAGCTCGACCAGTTCATGAGCGGAAGGTGCGCTAGCTACCCCCCTTACTATTTTACCTGCTTGCAATCGGATGACGAGAATCGCTGGAATTTCAGCTCTGTTGAGATGACGCTTGCTGTACATTGCGACTTCATATTATGGTTCATTCAGGAGATTAGTGTGTGTGTGGAAATGAACTCTGATCTCTCTAATTTTCCATCGTTGGGTCTTTTGATAAGACCTCCTTATTAGAGCCCTGGCGCTTAAGATCAGTTTGGGTAACAGATAGGGCTAGGGGTTTCTCTAACTTCATGTGGAGCGGTGGACATGTCTGTACCTTTCTGATTTTTGTGAGAAATGCATCATCGTTAACCCATCTACCGGGCTACTCTGTTCCATTTAATCTGATTTTGTTCACACTGTTTATTTCATTAGATGAAGGACACTTGGTGTCCACTTAATAGATTAGACTTATTGTTATTACAAGAATAATGGGAGTCATATGAGTTACATCTCTGTTTCTAATTAACAGGGCAGTGTTTCTATCGCAATTAAAGTTATAGGGTTTCAATGATGATGGAGTTTAGTTGAAGTAATAACTTGATTTCATCTTCATGAGAAAAATCTATTATCCAGAAATGAAATGCATTCTTGAGTGAGACCTCACTTCATTTTTATAATATTTTACAATCTTATGCTTTATGTAGGATTGATGGCAGCATCTTAAAGATGTACACGTCGCACTGGCCATCAGAGCGTTGGCAGGAGTATGAACCTCTTCTAAATTTCTGTCGTGATGAGGGGAAGCAGCAGCCCTAGCAGGTGTGGTGCCGGCGAACACGAGCAGTAGCAGGCAGCGGTGCTGTCGGAGTGGTGCCGGCGAACGCGAGCAGCAGCATCCACAGCAGGCGCGGTGCTGGCGAAGCGGTGGCCCACGGTGCCATCATCGTCGTCCTCGGCAGAAGGTCAAGCCAAGATGATTCAACGACGCCACAGCGGGAACCGACCATAAATCCCGGACACGAGGTAACTCTCTCTCATGCCCTTCCTCCATTCTCCCCCCTCCCATGATCAAAGCAAAGCAATAAAATGGTTAGCCAAAAAATATTCTTGACTCTGCATATACCAAAAAAGGAGAGATCTATTCGGTCAATGAAGGGAATACCAAAAAAGTGCGTCGTGCTTACTGTAGAGTATGTGGTTCTAAGTTCACAAATATTGCAGTCTCTTAAGAAATTAAGCTGAATTTTTCAGCCAGCGTTGCAGGTGTGTAGAGAAAATGCAAATTTCCTTGTTCTGTGGTCTGAATTCAATTTGATTTTCTTGGTCGAAATTCTTTGCAAGTCCAGGGAACACACACTCTCCACAAGTTCAGTTTGGCCTTCTCCTTTGAATATGTGTACAACTCCATTTTTTTATTGCTCACGCAAAAGAAGTTTATTAAATGCTTGTAATTTGTTTGAGGCCAGAGAGAAGATCTATTTTGTTGAGATGGTGTCCTAGATTAAATTTTACCTCTCTTGTTACTAAGACTACATATAATTATTTATCTAAGAGTGTGTAATAAACTATCGACAGGTTGCATCATGGTAGTGTTTGTTTTGCGGCTAGAGCTGCAGAAATATACTTCCTTTCATTTATTTTAATTTGACATAGCCTTGCTCATGTGCAGTTTGTGAAGACTCCCATCTCATATAATTGTTTTATTTAAGATCCTAATTTTCCCCCTGCTATCTTCGGTTGCAGTGCTATTTTGTCCACATAATCACGAAGATGTAACTGATTTTTCATGTTCATTTATGGATGACCTAAAATAGTTTTAGCTCGTTCATTTATGACATAATTAGCTCTAAAATGACATAATATGCTTTAGTTAGCTAAAAAAAGGCATAACTACCTTGGATAGCTCAATAATGACATAATTAGCATAGTTTGGTCAAAATTGGCATAATAATCTTGGTTACCTCCAAAATGACCTAAACTTAGCTTTTTTTCCTCAAAAATGACATAATAACCTTACTTAGCTCCAAAATGACCTTATTTACATAGCAATTTCATTCTTCATGCTAGCTTGAGCCCTTGACTAATATTTTGTTCCTCTCTCTCAGTCGCACCACAACAAGAAGCCCGTGCCAGGTCTGTTCGACCTCTATGGCATGGCCCATAGTGCCCCGTACAAGAAGGCCAAGGCATTCTCAGAGTCTGACCTAGATCATCCAGAGACCTTCACCAACATCTCCTCCCACAACAAGCTCGTGAGGTACAGAGACGAGGGGAAGGCAAGGAAAGGGGAGGACTTTAACCCGAGCCAGGATCCTTTTGATACAGAGCTGGTTATGATATCTGGTGGCGGGAGGTCCCATGGCTCGACATCCATTGGTGATGGACTGATACGTTGTCCTAAGACTCTCACGCAGATCAAGAAGCGCCAGAGTAGCTCTGATCCTGAGATAATGCCTCGTGCACGGCCATCGGAGCTCGCCATGGCGGTTAGTTATACGGACTCGGATACCTTTCCTATCCATTACATTGTGTGTGCGTCCGTCGATGATTACAATGCTAACGAGGAGTGGTGTGTTGCAGGCTGCTCTTGAGAAAGAGAGAGCAAACACGCAGACGCTTTTGGAGGCGGCAAGAAGGCAGGCGGAGGAGAGGGAGAGGGAGCTGGAGGAGAGGACGGCTAGGCTGTTGAAGGAGGAGAGGAACCGGAACGATGCTCAAAACCGGGCCCTATATGACATCTTGGTGGTATGTTTCTCCTGCATATTAGCCAAATCATGCACATAATGTTTGTTCCATTACTAACTAATATGACTAACTCGTGAGAACCAAATGTGTAGAGCATGTGTGAGAAAAGCGGTCAGACCCCTCCGCCGATGCCCCAGATTGCTCCGGCGACCACGGTGAGTTTGATTTGAATGGTCGTTAGTTACTAGTATTCACATTTATGTTGCATCATGCTAACGAGACATTGCAAATGATCTTTGGTGTAGAATGCTTCCCGACAAGCATCAACCGATCCTTCTCGGTCTGCCCTTGGTGGAACCCCGACCGGCCCTTCACCTCAGTCTGGCACTGGCGCAGCCTCGACCGGTCCTTCACCTCCGTGATAACGGTATTTTTCTTCTTATTTAGCCTAGTTAGTCCATTTATGACATAATTTAGCCTATTTAGTCCACAAATGACATAATAAGATGAAGAAAATCAAGGAATAGGAAGAAAAGAAGGAATAGGAAGAGAAGAAGAAGATGAAGAATAAGAAAAGAAGAAGAAGAAGTTCTTCTTCTTTTCCTCCTCTTATTTAGCCTTTTTAGTCCATTTATGACATAATTTAGCCTATTTAGTCCACAAATGACATAATAAGATGAAGAAAATCAAGGAATAGGAAGAAAAGAAGGAATAGGAAGAGAAGAAGAAGAAGAAGAAGAATAAGAAAAGAAGAAGAAGAAGAAGAAGAACATTTCTTCTAGCTTTTCTTATTCTTCTTCTTTTCTTATTCTTCTTCTTCTTCTTCTTCTTCTTCTTCTTCTTCTTTTCCTCCTCTTATTTAGCCTATTTAGTCCATTTATGACATAATTTAGCCTATTTAGTCCACAAATGACATAATAAGATGAAGAAAATCAAGGAATAGGAAGAAAAGAAGGAATAGGAAGAGAAGAAGAAGAAGAAGAAGAAGAAGAAGAAGAAGAAGAAGAAGAAGAAGAAGAAGAAGAAGAAAAGAAGAAGAAGAAGAAGAACATTTCTTCTTCTTTTCTTATTCTTCTTGTTTTCTTATTCTTCTTCTTCTTCTTCTTCTTATTCTTCTTCTTCTTCTTTTCCTCCTCTTATTTAGCCTATTTAGTCCATTTATGACATAATTTAGCCTATTTAGTCCACAAATGACATAATAAGATGAAGAAAATCAAGGAATAGGAAGAAAAGAAGGAATAGGAAGAGAAGAAGAAGAAGAAGAAGAAGAAGAAGAAGAAAAGAAGAAGAAGAATAAGAAAATCTTCTTCTTCTTTTCTTATTCTTCTTCTTCTTCTTCTTCTTCTTTTCCTCCTCTTATTTAACCTATTTAGTCCATTTATGACATAATTTAGCCTATTTAGTCCACAAATGACATAATAAGATGAAGAAAATCAAGGAATAGGAAGAAAAGAAGGAATAGGAAGAGAAGAAGTTCTTCTTCTTCTTCTTCTTTTCTTATTCTTCTTCTTCTTCTTCTTCTTCTTCTTCTTCTTCTTCTTCTTTTCCTCCTCTTATTTAGCCTATTTAGTCCATTTATAACATAATTTAGCCTATTTAGTCCACAAATGACACAATAAGCTTAGTTATGTCAAAAATGGCCTAATTAGCCAGGTTAGCTCCAAAATGACCAAGTTTACCTATGTTAGCTCCAATATGATCCATTTAACCTACGTTAGCTCCAAAAAGACCAAGTTTACCTAAGTTAGCTACAATATGATCCATTTTACCCGCGTTAGCTCCAAAATGACCTATTTACCTAAGCTAGCTCTAAATTGACCTACACACTTAGCATTTTTACCTAGCTTAGCAAAAAATGACATTTTTACCTAGGTTAGCTAAAAAATGACCAAGTTTACCTAGGTTAGCTTCAATATGATCCATTTAACTTAGCTTAGCTCCAAAATGACCAAGTTTACCTAGGTTAGCTCCAATATGATACATTGAACTTATCTTATCTCCAAAATGACCTATTTACCTAGCTTAGCTCTAAATTGGCTTTTTTAACTACATTTGTTGGAAAAGAAGAAGATAAAGAAGAGGGGGAGGAGAGAAAGAAAGAGAAGATAAAATCTTCTTCTTATTTTCCTCTTCTTCTTCTTCTTCTTTTCCTCTTCTAGCTATTCTTCTTCTTCTAACTTTCATCTTTCCCAATTTGCAGATTTGCTTGAGATGAGGAAGCTTGCATTGATGGACTCATATATTCTCCTTGTGCTTCCTTTTTGTTTATGAAAACATGTTTGGGAACTTCTTATTGTTGGATATGTTGTTGGAAACTTATGTCATATGGATATATGTTGGACTTGAGAAAATATATTGTTGGAAACTTCTTATGTCATATGGATATATGTTGGACTTGAGGAAATATATTGTTGGAAACTTCTTATGTCATATGGATATATGTTGGACTTGAGGAAATATATTGTTGGAAACTTCTTATGCCATATGGATATATGTTGGACTTGAGGAAATATATTGTTGGATATGTTGTTGGAAACTTCTTATGTCATATGGATATATGTTGGACTTGAGTAAATATATTGTTGGATATGCTTGTTGAGTATATATGTATTATCTGTGTATATCTATGAATTTCTGTCAAATTGAATGAATTCAATTAAAAACAGGGGTTATATAGGCTCTTTGCCGTCTGCCAGCAGTCGGCAAAGAGCTTTGCCGACTGCTAGCAGACGGCAAAGAATGCCACGTGGCAGCTCCCTGTTCAACCTGGGAACACTGGTTGCCTATTTGGGCATTTTGCCGACTGCCGGCAGACGGCAAAGAGGCTCAGCTCTTTGCCGACTGCCGGCAGTCGGCAAAGAGGCTAAGGTCTTTGCCGACGGCCAGCAGACGGCAAAAAAGGCCACGTGGCAGCTTCCCAGTGACTCCTATTTGGCCTCTTTGCCGTCTGCCGGCTGACGGCAAACCACGCCGTTAACCCCTAACGGCTCCCACCTCACCTCACTGCCGTCTACGTTCTTTGCCGTCTGCTGGCCGCAAACGGCTGACGGCAAAGAGCTTTGCCGACTGCTTCTATGAAGCAGACGGCAAAGAAGGCCTTTACCGGCGTTAATTCAGCCGGACTGTTTGCCGACTGCTAGCAGTCGGCAAAGAGCTTTGCCGACTGCCATTCATGCCTTTGCCGACTGCCATGGCAGTCGGCAAAGAAGCTGATTCCTGTAGTGTAAACCATACCACATCATAGGCAAACAAACCATGTTGGTACTCCAATAACACATTGGGAATCCCCAAGCTATATGAGACTAACCATAAGAAAACATGAACTACTAAGCGCCATTATGCACGTAGCATCTTTATCGTAGACATATCAACCAATGCAACGGAAGCAAACTCTCTTAAGAAGATAAGCATGATAACTAAAGAGAGTTCAAGCAACCAACTAAACAAAAGCTCTTTAAAAAGATAAGCATGAAAACTGAGAGCTGAACATGACAGTAGCTATTAAAAGACAAAGAACACACACAGCAAAGATAGACATGAAAATTCTATGTTATGTTCTAGGTACAAGTGGAGCGTGTTTCTCTCCCACATAAAGAAAGCTGAGTTCCGACTCGTTATGAAAAGCTAAAGAAAATTAAAAGCAAGACGCTCCAAGCATAGCACATAACACATGAAGTGATTAAAATATAGTGGAACGAAAGACGAACTGATAATGTTGATGGAGAAGGGGATGCACGGGGGCATCCCCAAGCTTAGACGCTTGAGTCTCCTTGAATATTTCTTGGGGGTGCATGGGGGCATCCCCAAGCTTGAGCGTTTGACACTCCTGAATCTTTTTATCATCTTCCCTCGCACACTTGAAAACTCCCTTCATACATAACTCATCATAATCTGATTAGCGAGGTTAGTACCCATAATAAAATAATTGTACCTTGCTGGAAATAAAGATATTCTTGAAGTTCTACTGTTTCTCAAGATTGCCAAAAGGTTTTTGCAAAGAAAAAAGCAAGCTCTAGGTTTGCAAAATGAAGGAAAGGCAAAACAGGACAGAATTTGTGAAAAACAGAACAGCAGGTTGTAAATGATTTGTTTCGGGGCACTTCTGCCACTCTAATCAAAAAACTTAGAACGGACGCACGAAAGACAATTATATAGAGCACACTGTCGAAAAAATTCAGACCAAAAAGATGATCTGGTGATTTTATACGAATTTTTCTATCCAAGGACAGAATCTGTTTCCTGGACAGCACCTCACAACTTTTGAACTTTCTAGCAATCAGAGGCTATACTTGGCACCAAATTGAAAAGCAAAGATACAATGATGATGCTACAGTAGTAAACAACATCAAGACACAACAAAAACAAAATAAAAATTTTATTCATGTGGGCTGCCTCCCAAAAGCGCTTTCTTTTATGCCTTTAAGCTAGGCATAATGCATATAGATCAAGTTTTATCAAGAGTAAAAGAATAGCTAGCCCGTATAACGGACTCAAAAGGTAACTTGATCTTCTTTCGAGGGAAGTGTTCCATCCCTTTCTTGAGAGGAAACTGAAATTTTATATTCCCCTCTTTCAAGTCAATGATAGCACCAACGGTGCGCAAAAAGGGACGTCCCAAAATAATTGGACAAGAAGGATCACATTCAATATCCATAATAGTGAAATCAACAGGAACATAATTGTCATTGACAATGATAAGAACATCGTCGATCCTCCCCAAAGGTTTCTTTATGGAAGAATCAACGAGACGAACACCAAAAGAACAAGAATCAAAAGGTTTGAATTTAAGCATATCATATATTCTTTTGGGCATAACAGAGGTACTAGCTCCAACATCACATAATGCATAGCAAGAGAAGTCATTCAATTTAATTTTTATCATGGGATCCCAACCATCTTCTAGCTTTCTAGGTATGGAGGCTTCTACTCTAAGTTTCTCCTCCCTAGCTTTGATGAGAGCATTAGTGATATGCTCTGTGAAGGCAAGGTTAAGCGTGCTAGTGCGGGGGTCTCTAGACATCTTGTGAAGGAAATCAATAACTTCGGTAAGAGTGCAATTATCAAAATCAAGGTCACTAGCATCAAGTAAAGTGGTAGTGGTGTCCTTTAGGTTCACTTGTTTGGTAGTTTCTATAGTCATAGCATCACCATTAATAGGTCCAATGGGACCAGGAGTGCATTGGGTGCTAAGAGTTTGGATATCCTCAACAACTTGGATAGTAGCAACAGTGTGGTGGGTAGGAAGGCTCTTAATTCTATCTTCTTCCTCCCTTTGATGGAAATCTAGAACTTCTGATTCCCTCAAAGCACCAAATCCTAACATGTTTGGCTAAACAGAAAGGACTACTAACAGAAAAGCAAAAAAAAAATTGTAAATTTTTGATAAAGGATACTAAATCAAAAACTGAAAGGTAAACTAACAAGACTAAAAGCAAAGGTAAAAGATAGCATGCGACTCCCCTATCCTGAAGAGTGGAGTCCCCGGCTCCGGCGCCAGAAATTGCTTTGCTAGGTGGCTTCTCACCCCTCGTTGGTTACCCCAAGTGGAAGGTTTGAGATGCAGTGTAGCAGAAGTTTTCCCTTGGCAATACCAAGGATCGTTTTCCCTGAGACTCCCAGTTTCAACAAGAAGGTGTCAACTGCTAACGGCACCAGATATTAGCAATCAACGTGGACCTGCACACAGATACAAATAACTTTGCTCCCAACGAGTACAGAGAGGTTGTCAATCCCTCCGGCCTTGTAGTTTACAAAGGATCAAACGCAAGTGATAATAGTGATAGGTATAATTGCAATAGTAAGTAAAATGCGGAAAGTAAATAGCGGATGTGATCAATGATGGTAATATGGACCGGAGTCTCATGATGTTCACTAGTGATGTCTCTCTCCCAAAAGACGATAAAACAGCTATGTGAGGTAAACGAATTACAGCTGGGCAATTGACAGGACCATGTGCGCAAACCAATGCTGACTAAGTTGCAAGAAAGGTTGAGGTTCAAAGCATGGGCGGTACGCCGAGGTAAGTAGACCGAAATCCATCTGCATCTACTACTAATCATCCACCTTGAGATATCTATCCAGAACATCTCGCTGGTATTAAGTTGCGAGTCCCACCCATAGTGTAAACTCAAAGCAACAGACAACTGCATTAAAAGAACTTTGCGTAAAGTAAACAATCCTTGCACCCGCGGGCACAAGCACCGTTGTTTTCCCCCTTCTGGCAACAGCACATCCCCTAGACTCATGTTTCTGTCACTCAAGCTAGTCATCGAGGGGCATGAACCCACAATCAAGCATAACGTTCCCTCTTGGAGTCACTACCTACTACTTGGCCAAAGCAATAAGTAACAACGGAGAACATGCAAGAATTACTTACGAACATAAATATAAAAGAGGTGAATCAAATATATTACTCAAACACAATCTGAACATAATCTCATAATCCATCGGATCCCAGCAAACTCATCATAGCAACAACATAAGGATTACATATGTGCCTCGATCATGTAGGGCAGCTCACGAGGACTAATTAGTGAAGCAAAAGAACGGGAGGAGAACATCACATAGCTACTGGTCATGGACCCATGGTCCAAGGGAGACTACTCACAACTCATCCGGGAGGCGTCCATGGTGGTGGAGAAGCTCCCGGTGGTGATCCTCCCCTCCGGCAGGGTGCCGGGAAGAGTTCTCCTGGTGCTCCCGATCTTGGAAGCGGCAGCGGCGGCGGAACAGAGATGAGATCGCGAAAAAGAGTTCCCGTCTCGAGGGTTTCGGGAGACGCTTTAAATATATGCCAAAGGGGGGCATCAGCGGAGCCTCGGGGGGCCCAGGCGCCCCCCGGCGCGGCCCAGGGGGGCGCGCCGCCAGGGCGCCTGGAGCCCTGGTGCCCCCCCCCCCCCCGGCTATACTTCGGGCGCACGGTAGCTTCTGGAACGCTGATTTTTTATATAATTTTTCTGGATTTTTCCTGGCAGTTCTCGTAATGTGAAAACCTGAAATACAAAAACAGTCGAAAACAGAAACTGGCACTGGGGTGCACTGAGTTAATAGGTTAGTCCAAATATGATCAAAAGTGTATGGAAGTGTATAAATATCATAGCAATATCACCCAAAAGAGGCATGGAGCAAGCATAAATTATAGATATGTTTTGGACGTATCAGTACATCTACGGGAAAACGAGCTCGTGAACAACTACCGTCGCCGAGACCCCAAGTACCACTACCGTCGCCCCGGAAACGATGGATGCGCCAAGTACATCTACGAACTCGACGCCCGAACGACTACCGTCGCCGAAGACCACGAGTACAACTACTTCCACTACCGTCGCCAACGTGAACGACTACCGTCGCCCCGAAGATGTCCGATGCCGCGACAAGTACCACGACACGATAACGGAACGTCTACTTTCACTACTTCCTCTACAACCCGTGTACCACTACTTCCCCTACGAACCCGAGCCGCCCCGAAACAAATGTTTCGAAGGTATAACCCCGAGACGATGACCCGATGAATGTGTGGTGTATGAGATGTATCGAATGTTTGCACCGTGCCCGTTTCATCTTTTGTCGTGCTCCTCGGTTGCCTCGTCGCCGACCCGTGGGAACCTGGTGACGGGATCACCCCACCTCTTTCATCTTGTTCCGCTCGCTCACGCTCTCCGTCATCTTTTGCTCCGGTCTCTCAACGGGTTACCGGAACCGAGATGTTGCCGTTGCATCATTTTCGGATCGTTGCCGTGGCACCCTTTCCTGAAGGAAATATGGCCTAGAGGCAATAATAAATTTGTTATTTATATTTCCTTATATCATGATAAATGTTTATTTTTCATGCTAGAATTGTATTAACCGGAAACTTAGTACATGTGTGAATACATAGACAAAACAGAGTGTCCCTAGTATGCCTCTACTAGACTAGCTCATTGATCAAAGATGGTTATGTTTCCTAACCATAGACATGAGTTGTCATTTGATCAACGGGATCACATCATTAGGAGAATGATGTGATGGACTAGACCCATCCGTTAGCATAGCACTTTGATCGTTTAGTTTTACTGCTATTGCTTTTTTCATGACTTATACATGTTCCTATGACTATGAGATTATGCAACTCCCGAATACCGTAGGAACACCTTGTGTGCTATCAAACGTCACAACGTAACTGGGTGATCATAAAGATGCTCTACAGGTGTCTTCGAAAGTATTCGTGGTGTTGGCATAGATCAAGATTAGGATTTGTCACTCCGAGTGTCGGAGAGGTATCTCTGGGCCCTCTCGGTAACACACATCACAATAAGCCTTGCAAGCAAAAGACTAATGAGTTAGTCACGAGATGATGTGTTACGGAACGAGTAAAGAGACTTGCCAGTAACGAGATTGAACTAGGTATAGAGATACCGACGATCGAATCTCGGGCAAGTAACATACCGATGACAAAAGGAACAACGTATGTTGTTATGCGGTTTTGACCGATAAAAGATCTTCGTAGAATATGTAGGAGCCAATATGAACATCCAGGTTCCGCTATTGGTTATTGACCGGAGATGAGTCTCGGTCATGTCTACATAGTTCTCGAACCCGTAGGGTCCGCACGCTTAACGTTTGATGACGATCGGTATTATGAGTTTATGAGTTTTGATGTACCGAAGGTAGTTCGGAGTCCCGGATGAGATCACGGACATGACGAGGAGTCTCGGAATTTCCGAGACATAAAGATTGATATATTGGACGACTATATTCGGACACCGGAAGTGTTCCGGAAAAGTTTCGGATTTAACGGGATTGCCGAAGGGGGTTACCGGAACCCCCTACGAAGGGGGATGGTCCATAGTGGGCCTTATGGAAAAGAGAGAGGCAGCCCATAGGGCTGGCCGGCGCCCCACCTAGGGTTCCTAGTTGGACTAGGATTGGGGGGGGCGCCACCTCTCCCTCTTTTCCTTTCCCTCTCTTCCTTCTTTGGTGGTTCCTACTAGGAATAGGATTGCAATCCTATTCCTAGTAGGATTGCACCCCTAGCCGCACCATACAAGGGCCGGCCGGCCTCCCCCCTTGCTCCTTTATATATGGGGGCAGGGGGCACCCAAAGACACACAAGTTGAATTGTTCCAGCCGTGTGCGGTGCCCCCCTCCACAGAAACACACCTCGGTCATACCGTCGCAGTGCTTAGGCGAAGCCCTGCGCCGGTGAATACATCATATCCGTCACCACGCCATCGTGCTGACGTAACTCTCCCATGAAGCTCAACTGGATCAAGAGCTCGTGGGACGTCATCAAGCTGAACGTGTGCTGAACGCGGAGGTGCCGTACGTTCGGTGCTTGATCGGTTGAATCGCGAAGAAGTTCGACTACATCAACCGCGTCACTTGACGCTTCCGCTTCCGGTCTACGAGGGTACGTAGACACACCCTTCCCTCTCGTTGCTATGCATCTGGTAGATAGATCTTGCGTGATCGTAGGAAAATTTTAAAATACTACGTTCCCCAACAGTGGCATCATGAGCCAGGTCTATGCGTAGATGATATGCACGAGTAGAACACAATGAGTTGTGGGCGATACTAGTCATACTGCTTACCAGCATGTCATACTTTGCTTCGGCGGTATTGTGAGATGAAGCGGCCCGGACCGACATTACGCATACGCTTACGCGAGACTGGTTTCACCGTTACGAGCACTCGTTGCTTAAAGGTGACTGGCGGGTGTCTGTCTCTCTCACTTTAGCTGAATCAAGTGTGGCTACGCCCGGTCCTTGTGAAGGTTAAAACAGCACATACTTGACGAAACATCGTTGTGGTTTTATATGCGTAGGTAAGAACGGTTCTTGCTAAGCCCGTAGCAGCCACGTAAAACTTGCAACAACAAAGTAGAGGACGTCTAACTTGTTTTTGCAGGGCATGTTGTGATGTGATATGGTCAAGACATGATGAGTTATACGGTTTTGTATGAGATGATCATGTTTTGTAAAGTTATCGGCAACTGGCAGGAGCCATATGGTTGTCGCTTTATTGTATGAAATGCAATCGCCATGTAATTGCTTTACTTTATCACTAAGCGGTAGCGATAGTCGTAGAAGCAACAGTTGGCGAGACGACAACGATGCTACGATGGAGATCAAGGTGTCGCGCCGGTGACGAAGGTGATCATGACGGTGTTTTGGAGATGGAGATCAAAAGCACAAGATGATGATGGCCGTATCATGTCACATATTTTGATTGCATGTGATGTTTATCTTATTATGCTTCTTATTTTGCTTAGAACGACGGTAGCATTATAAGATGATCCCTTACTAAATTTCAAGGTATAAGTGTTCTCCCTGAGTATGCACCGTTGCGAAAGTTCGTCGTGCCGAGACACCACGTGATGATCGGGTGTGATAAGCTCTACGTTCAAATACAACGGGTGTAAGCCAGTTTTGCACACGCAGAATACTCGGGTTAAACTTGACGAGCCTAGCATATGCAGATATGGCCTCGGAACACTGGAGACCGAAAGGTCGAGCGTGAATCATATAGTAGATATGATCAACATAAGATGTTCACCATTGAAACTACTCCATCTCACGTGATGATCGGACATGGTTTAGTTGATTTGGATCACGTGATCGTTTAGATGACTGGAGGGATGTCTATCTAAGTGGGAGTTCTTTAATATGATTAAATTGAACTTTAACTTATCATGAACTTAGTCCTGATAGTATTAGCATATCTATGTTGTAGATCAATAGCTCGCGATGTTGCTCCATGTTTATTTTTTATATGTTCCTAGAGAAAACCAAGTTGAAAGATGTTAGTAGCAATGATGCGGAATTGTTCCGTGATCTAAGGATTATCCTCATTGCTGCACAGAAGAATTATGTCCTTGATGCACCGCTAGGTGACAGACCTATTGCAGGAGCAGATGTAGACGTTATGAACGTTTTGACAAAAGCTCGGTATGATGACTACTTGATAGTTTAAGTGCACCATGCTTTATGGCTTAGAACCGGGACTTCAAAAACGTTTTGAACATCATAGAGCATATAAGATGTTCCAAGAGTTGAAATTAGTATTTCATACTCATGCCCGTGTCGAGAGGTATAAGACCTCTGACAGTACTTTGCCTACAAGATGGAGGAGAATAGCTCAACCAGTGAGCATGTGCTCAGATTGTCTGGGTACTACAATTACTTGAATCAAGTGGGAGTTATTTTTCCAGATAAGATAGTAATTGACAAAGTTCTCTAGTCACTATCACCAAGTTAGTAGAACTTCGTGATGAACTATAATATGCAAGGGATGACGAAGGTAATTCCCGAGCTCTTCGCGATCCTGAAATCGGCGAAGGTAGAAATAAAAAAGGAGCATCAAGTGTTGATGGTTAATAAGACCACTTGTTCAAGTAAAGGGCAAAGGGATAGAAGGGGAACTTCAGAAGGAATGACAAGCAAGTTGTCACACCCGTGAAGAAAACCCAAAGCTAAACTCAAGCCTGAAACTAAGTGCTTCTACTGCAAAGGAAAAGGTCACTGGAAGTGGAACTACCCTAGATATTTGGTGGATAAGAAGGATGGCAAAGTGAACAAAGGTATATTTGATATACAGATTATTAATGTGTATTTTACTAGTGTTCATAGCAACCCCTCGGTATTTGATACTGGTTCAGTTGCTAAAGAGTAGTAACTCGAAATGGGAGTTGCATAATGAACAGAAACTAGTTAAAAGTGACGATGTGTATTGGAAGTAGTTCCAAGATTGATATGATCATCATCGCACACTCCCTATACTTTCGGGATTAGTGTAAAACCTAAATAAATGTTATTTGGCATTTGCGTTGAGCATGAATATGATTTGATCATATTTGTTGCAATACGGTTATTCATTTAAAGTCATAGAATAATTGTTATTCTGTTTACATGAATAAAACCTTCGATGGTCATACACCCAATGAAAATAGTTTATTGGATCTCGATTGTAGTGATACACATATTCATAATATTGAAACCAAAAGATGCAAGGTTAATAATGATAGTGCAACTTATTTGTGGCACTGCCGTTTAGGTCATATTGGTGTAAAGCGCATGAAGAAACTCCATAGTGATGGACTTTTGGAATCACTTGATTATGAATCACTTGGTGCTTGCGAACCATGCCTCATGGGCAAGATGACTAAAACTCCGTTCTCCGGAACTATGGAGCGAGCAACAGATTTGTTGGAAATCATACATACTGATGTATGTGGACCAATGAGTGTTGAAGCACGCGGCGGGTATCGTTATTTTCTGACCTTCACTGATGATTTGAGCAGATATGGGTATATCTACTTAATGAAACACAAGTATGAAACATTTGAAAAGTTCAAAGAATTTCAGAGTGAAGTAGAGAATCATCGTAACAAGAAAATAAAGTTTCTACGATCTGATCGTGGAGGAGAATATTTGAGTTACGAGTTTGGTCTTCATTTGAAATAATGTGGAATAGTTTCACAACTCACGCCACCCGGAACACCACAGCGTAATGGTGTGTCTGAACGTCGTAACCGCACTTTATTGGATATGGTGCGATCTATGATGTCTCTTACCGATTTACCACTATCGTTTTGGGGTTATGCTTTAGAGACAGCTGCATTCACGTGAAATAGGGCACCATCTAAATCCGTTGATACGACACCTTATGAACTATGGTTTGGCAAGAAACCAAAGTTGTCGTTTCTTAAAGTTTGGGGCTGCGATGCTTATGTGAAAAAGCTTCAACCTGATAAGCTCGAACCCAAGTCGGAGAAATGTGTTATCATAGGATACCCAAAAGAGACTGTTGGGTACACCTTCTATCACAGATCCGAAGGCAAGATATTCGTTGCTAAGAATGGATCCTTTCTAGAGAAGGAGTTTCTCTCGAAAGAAGTGAGTGGGAGGAAAGTAGAACTTGATGAGGTAATTGTACCTTCTCCCGAATTGGAAAGTGGAACATCACAGAAACTAGTTCCAGTGATTCCTACACCAATTAGTGAGGAAGCTAATGATGATGATCATGAAACTTCAGATCAAGTTTCTGCTGAACTTCGTAGATCAACCAGAGTACGTTCCGCACCAGAGTGGTACGGCAACCCAGTTCTGGAAGTCATGTTACTAGACCATGATGAACCTACGAACTATGAGGAAGCGATGATGAGCCCAGATTCCGCAAAATGGCTTGAGGCCATGAAATCTGAGATGGGATCCATGTATGAGAACAAAGTGTGGACTTTGGTTGACTTGCCCGATGATCGGCAAGCCATCAAAAATAAATGGATCTTCAAGAGGAAGACTGACGCTGACGGTAATGTTACTGTTTACAAAGCTCGACTTGTTGCGAAAGTTTTTCAACAAGTTCAAGGAGTTGACTACGATGAGACTTTCTCACCCGTAGCGATGCTTAAGTCTGTCCGAATCATGTTAGCAATTGCCGCATTTTATAAAATCTGGCAAATGGATAACAAAACTGCATTCTTTAATGGATTTATTAAAGAAGACTTGTATATGATGCAACCAGAAGGTTTTGTCAATCCTAAAGGTGCTAACAAAATGTGCAAGCTCCAGCGATCCATCTATGGAGTGGTGCAAGCATCTCGGAGTTGGAATATACGCTTTGATAAGTTGATCAAAGCATATAGATTTATATAGACTTCCGGTGAAGCCTGTATTTACAAGAAGTGAGTGGTAGCACTACAACCTTTCTGATAAGTATATGTGAATGACATATTGTCGATCGGAAATGATGTGGAATTTTCTAGAAAGCATAAAGGAGTGTTTGAAAGGAGTTTTTCAAAGAAAGACCTTGGTGAAGCTGCTTACATATTGGGCATCAAGATCTATAGAGATAGATCAAGACGCTTGATAAGACTTTCGATGAGTACATACCTTGATAAGATTTTGAAGTAGTTCAAAATGGATCAGTCAAAGAAGGAGTTCTTGCCTGACTTGTAAGGTGTGAAGTTGAGTAAGACTCAAAGCCAGACCACGGTAGAAAAATATAGAGAGAATGAAAGTCATTCCCTATGCCTCAGCCATAGGTTCTATAAAGTATGGCATGCTGTGTACCAAACATGTTGTGTACCTTGCCATGAGTTTGTCAAGGGGGTACAATAGTGATCCAGGAGTAGATCACTGTACAGCGGTCAAAATTATCCTTAGTAACTGGATGACTAAGGAAATGTTTCTCGATTATGGAGGTGATAAAGAGTTCGTCGTAAAGGGTTACGCCGATGCAAGCTTTGACACTAAATCCAAATGACTCTAAAGTATCAATCTGGATGTGTATTGAAAGTGGGAGCAATTAGCTAGAGTAGCTCTATGCAGAGCATTGTAGACATAGAAATTTGCGAAATACATACGGATCTGAATGTGACAGACCCGTTGACTAAACTTCTCTCACAAGCAAAACATGATCACACCTTATTACTCTTGGGTATTAATCACATAGCGATGTGAACTAGATTATTGACTCTAGTAAACCCTTTGGGTGTTGGTCACATGGCGATGTGAACTATGGGTGTTATTCACATAACGATGTGAACTATCGGTATTAAATCACATGGCGATGTGAGCTAGATTATTGACTCTAGTGCAAGTGAGAGACTGAAGGAAATATGCCCTAGAGGCAATAATAAAGTTGTTATTTATATTTCCTTATATCATGATAAATGTTTATTATTCATGCTAGAATTGTATTAACCGGAAACTTAGTACATATGTGAATACATAGACAAAACAGAGTGTCCCTAGTATGCCTCTACTAGACTAGCTCATTGATCAAAGATGGTTATGTTTCCTAACCATAGACATGAGTTGTCATTTGATCAACGGGATCACATCATTAGGAGAATGATGTGATGGACTAGACCCATCCGTTAGCATAGCACTTTGATCGTTTAGTTTTACTGCTATTGCTTTCTTCATGACTTATACATGTTCCTATGACTATGAGATTATGCAACTCCCGAATACCGTAGGAACACCTTGTGTGCTATCAAACGTCACAACGTAACTGGGTGATCATAAAGATTCTCTACAGGTGTCTCCGAAAGTATTCGTGGTGTTGGCATAGATCAAGATTAGGATTTGTCACTCCGAGTGTCGGAGAGGTATCTCTGGGCCCTCTCGGTAACACACATCACAATAAGCCTTGCAAGCAAAAGACTAATGAGTTAGTCACGAGATGATGTGTTACGGAACGAGTAAAGAGACTTGCCCGTAACGAGATTGAACTAGGTATAGAGATACCGACGATCGAATCTCGGGCAAGTAACATACCGATGACAAAAGGAACAACGTATGTTGTTATGCGGTTTTGACCGATAAAAGATCTTCGTAGAATATGTAGGAGCCAATATGAACATCCAGGTTCCGCTATTGGTTATTGACCGGAGATGAGTCTCGGTCATGTCTACATAGTTCTCGAACCCGTAGGGTCCGCACGCTTAACGTTTGATGACGATCGGTATTATGAGTTTATGAGTTTTGATGTACCGAAGGTAGTTCGGAGTCCCGGATGAGATCACGGACATGACGAGGAGTCTCGGAATGTCCGAGACATAAAGATTGATATATTGGACGACTATATTCGGACACCGGAAGTGTTCCGGAAAAGTTTCGGATTTAACGGGATTGCCGGAGGGGGTTACCGGAACCCCCTACGAAGGGGGATGGTCCATAGTGGGCCTTATGGAAAAGAGAGAGGCAGCCCATAGGGCTGGCCGGCGCCCCACCTAGGGTTCCTAGTTGGACTAGGATTGGGGGGGCGCCACCTCTCCCTCTTTTCCTTTCCCTCTCTTCCTTCTTTGGTGGTTCCTACTAGGAATAGGATTGCAATCCTATTCCTAGTAGGATTGCACCCCTAGCCGCACCATACAAGGGCCGGCCGGCCTCCCCCCTTGCTCCTTTATATACGGGGGCAGGGGGGCACCCAAAGACACACAAGTTGAATTGTTCCAGCCGTGTGCGGTGCCCCCCTCCACAGAAACGCACCTCAGTCATACCGTCGCAGTGCTTAGGCGAAGCCCTGCGCCGGTGAATACATCATATCCGTCACCACGCCATCGTGCTGACGAAACTCTCCCGTGAAGCTCAACTGCATCAAGAGCTCGTGGGACGTCATCAAGCTGAACGTGTGCTGAACGCGGAGGTGCCGTACGTTCGGTGCTTGATCGGTTGAATAGCGAAGAAGTTCGACTACATCAACCGCGTCACTTGACGCTTCCGCTTCCGGTCTACGAGGGTACGTAGACACACCCTTCCCTCTCGTTGCTATGCATCTGGTAGATAGATCTTGCGTGATCGTAGGAAAATTTTAAAATACTACGTTCCCCAACATTTCCTTCCACCACAGTGACAATACTTCACATCCCTTTTGTTAACTCTTTAATAAAATTGCATAAAACTTGATCATGTCATCCGCATCATGTTAACAACATTTAAAATGGGTGATTTGTTGTTTGCTTAAAAAACTGCTAAACATGCTCATGGGGATTTTTCGGAATTTGTTGTTGTTATTTCCGGCCTCTTTTAAAATGACTAGATAGGTAGTTTGTTTTGCTTCACCTCTTGCCATGTTAACCAACATTTAATCTTGTCTTGTAAATAAACGAGAGTCAACTAAATAAATAACATGTGGTGTTTCGTCAATATGCAACTCGTTGCATATTGAGCTCCACTTAACTTGTAGTTTTGTTTGTGCACTTTGCCATGCCATGCATATTTAAACCGGACATGCATCATACTTGGATGTGCATCGTATGCCATGTTTATGCTTGTATGTTTACCGTGTTGTTTGCTTCTTTCCGATTGCTTCTCTTGTTAGCTTCGGTTTCGTTCCGGAGTTGTGAGGATTCGCTCGACTATGTTGCTCCGTCTACTTCATGGATCCGTTCTTCTCCCTTGCGGAATTCCAGGCAAGATGACCGGACCCGGATACCATTACTATCTTTGCCTATTGCTAGAGTATCGCTCTTTAGTATATTGCCTCGATGCCCATGTTTTCCTGTCAGCCTCCTATTGTAACCATGAACCTGTCTAACCACCCTACCTATGCAAACCATTGATTGGCTATACGTAGGCTTCGCTCAGCCCCTCTTATAGCGTTGCTAGTTGCAGGTGAAGTTGAAGATGCTTGCTTCAGGTTGAAGTTTGTTGGGTTATATCACACTATATAAATGCTTAAATGAAATCATCTATATATTGGTAATGGGTGGAAGGCTAAGCCTTTTGCTTGGTGATTTGTTCCACTCATGCCGCTAGGAACCGTATAAACCGGTGTTATGTTCCTTGATTATGCGTTCCTCACACGGTTGGGGTTATGGGCCCCCCTCGATAAACCGCTAAGTGCTAAGTCTTTTCCAGCAAGTCCCAACATTGGTACTATTCGCCTAATAACTAATAAAACTTGCATAGGGACTAGCTATCCCTTTTATTTTTTAATCAACAACCCCGGGCCAGTGCTCCACATGAGTGTTGGTCCGAAACGGGGAGCCTGCGGGGCCACCACGAGGAAACTCGAGGTTTGGTAAAAACCCGTAGCCTCGCCCATCCGGTCGTGGCCTGAGACAAGATACGCGCGGCTACTATCAGGGTGTCGGCACGCCGGGAGGATTTGCTGGATTAGCCTTACCTTAATTCGGAGTATCTTGAGCACGGGATTCCGAGAATACTCGGGCCTTCCCACCTTGGAGTTGCGACTCCGCGGATCGTGGGCTTGTCATGGGCCAAGTTGGAACACCCCTGCAGGGTTTGAACTTTCGAAAGCCGTGCCCGCGGTTATGTGGCAGATGGGAGCTTGTTAATATCCGGTTGTAGAAAACTTTACACTATGTTCCAATACACTACCAGCGTGAGTACCGTGACTGTCATTTTCCGAAAGGGGTTTCGGGAGATGAACACGGTGGGGTTATGTTTGACTTGGTTAGTTTAGGATCACTTAGTGATCATCTCTCGACCGAGGCACCTTCTCTTCTCGCTCTCTTTTGCGTAAGCTAGTGCTAGTTGCTGCTGCAGACTCTTTTATTTTCTTCAGCCTTGTTCCACACCCAAGGCTTAAATAGTCATGTTACCCGGGAACGGGATTGCCGAGTCCTC
This sequence comes from Secale cereale, assembly GCA_902687465.1. Lineage (NCBI taxonomy): Eukaryota > Viridiplantae > Streptophyta > Magnoliopsida > Poales > Poaceae > Secale > Secale cereale. The sequence goes on along the minus strand of LR738715.1, from coordinate 680,547,720 downwards.
GTGGCTCACAGATACTACAACACCAGATGCAGGTCAGCCGAGAATGGTGCAGGAGCTGGTTCAAGTACTTCACCGGGAGTCCGATGAAGAGAGTGGCCGTATGCTTGTGACGTTTTCGACGATCAGTAGTGGTTTCTACTAGGATTCGATCTAGGCCTGTGGCTATATGTTGTTTTTGGTATCTTTCTTTGAATCTTCACCCATAGTCGGGTTGTGATGTTTTGAATGATGTTTTGCTAATGTAATGTATTGTGTGAAGTGGCGAGTGTAAGCCAGCCATCTCCTTTTGCAATTTAATCCCTCTTTTACATGAGTCGTGCAATGATACCAAACTTGAGATCATTCTAGGATGGGCTTATACCTTTAAGTCGTGCCTCGACACGTAGGAGGTATAGTCCCATCCTGGGCATTACAAGCCGGCACGGCACCACGCGATGTTCACACCCCCCCCCCCCATCAGAGGAGACGTCTATCGGGCCGTCAAAATTTTGGGCGATTCTGTGTGAGACCCCGGGAGATCCCATATCCGTCCTAAATTTGGGCTGGATATGAGGAGTGTCGGTCAGCCCGGGAGTATGTGCCCCATTTGGGGAGCCCGTCTGGGTCAATTTTTTATGGCCAGACACTCACCAGGACATTCATACAGACGTTTGAGGCGGATTTAGGACGCCGGCTGTAGATGCTCTAACATTCCTCTAAATTATCTCACCCCCTGAATTCAACCATCCTCTTTCCCTCTTGTCTCCAGTCAAAACTCTCCAACTCGCTAACCACCCTTAAAACATACGTAAAAGCCCATGGATATGGCTTCCACCATCCACTATTGCCTTCCAGCGTGCAGAGCTTAGCTTTGGTCCCTAAACCCTAAACCCATTCGGCCCCTCCCAATGCTCCACCTTATACAGGTGCTAAATCAGCCATGTAGGCAAAAAAAAATCTGATGTGGCAAGGTAATTAAGAGGAGAGAGATGAGTGTGGTGACTCCGGGAAAAAACAATGCCAAGCGCGTGAACCTTGGAAAAACAATTGAATGAAGGAAACCCACCAATGCATGAAGAACTTTAGTTGCAAAATCATTAAGGGTCAGTTCTTTTGGTGGCTTCTAGAATAAGCTGAAATAAGCTGCCCCCTACCCAGCTTATTCTAGAAGCCCAACCAATTTTTTTAGAAGCCTAGTAGTTAAGACTTGATTAGTAGGCTTATAAAATGAAAATTTTAGTTGGGCTTCTAGAATAAGCTGGGTAGGGGGCATCTTATTCTGCAAGCTCAAAAAGCCAAAAAAAGAACTAGCCCTAAATGTTGTATGCTTAGCTACAACAAGTTAAGCATCTATGCACTGGAGGCTTTAGTTGCTAAAGTTTTTAATGTGCTGAGCACCTCATGTAAGCACCGGTGCATTGAAAGAGGCCTTCTAAACACACGGGCATTTTACCCAGGCCGTTTCCAAACTAACCTTCTCTCTCCCCTTGATTTTCAGTTGGGTGGCCCCTTCCTTTAATTCCATCCAATCAAAACCAGCCAAGTATGTTAGTCTGTTGATCTCGTAAAAATAGTCCGTGCCTGTAGCATTGCTCGGGGGTGGGGGTAAAGAGGTTAGCACTGCTGGACATGTACGTCCGTAGGTTGGGGTCTGTAGTTTAGGCATGCACCTTCCGCCATGTACATAAGGCTGGTTGTAATAGAGAGTATCATGTACTAGTATCATGCACATGTATCATATGTTAGTATCATAGGATGGTCATTTATTGCCATGCATGACACATACTAACACATCATTTAATATGATACGGTATCATAATATGATACTCAACCCCTTTTCTTTTCATTTAATTCTATGCCACATCATCAAAATTGCCTAGTTGGCATGCATGATACTACCTATAATACTCCGATTACGGTCAGACTAATGAAGCACACAGTACAGACCAGTCTGCGGTATGTCGTGGCTTTTTCTGTCAGGCGGACATAGAGACTCGCAAACATCCCTCGGGTTTGCAGCCAGTTTACCGGAATTAATTTGGACATGCGAACTGGTGCGCAGATAGTGAGGACACCTCGTTGGATGGCAAAACCGATCTGGATACAGTGACTCGGAATATACAAGCGCTTTAAGGGTCCATTGGAAATGGCCTTAGCTACATGTTAGGCAACTGAATATTTATTTTTGGTCTTTAAATTTGTGGCCATCGATTCAAGGTGCTTTGTTATACGTATGTGGGAGGTCGGCCTGGATTTGACTGATGTTGTTATTTTGATTTCTTGCCTTTCTGCTGAGTGCATCATGCAGCTTTCATGTATGCATGTCTCCATTTGGTGACTCATGCAAGCACATGTATGTGCACGTCTTTCTTTTGTTGTGTTTCTTTCTATTTTCACGCGCATGTTTGCTTTTGCTTTTTGTTATTCTGTTTTGGGAAGGTTTTCTTTTTATGTGTATTTTCGGATGCTGAGTGTGTTTAAATGTAAAAGGCACTGTACAATTTGTGTGCAGATTTATTTAGAGTGCAGAAATTCGGATTTTTTTTCACTATTATATGTCTATTCTTGATATTAGGAAGTGTGTGGAAGGTTTAGGTTTTTAAGTGTTTTTTCATTTTCTTTCTCTTTTGAGGGTAAATACCAATACCGCTAGTTTATTATTTTTCTAAATACATCATTTCAATTATTATTTTTGCCTGTAAATATACATGCATGTACTCCACTATATAATATGTGTGTGAATTATACTAGATTGTGAAAATTGCACTATTATATGCGTATTATAGGCAAATTATTTTAAAAAATGCAATTCTAGTGCAAAGTTATATGCAGTTTTTTTTACTCTCTTTATTCTTAAAAAGTATTGCAATACCTATGCCACCAACTCATTCTTCCTTAGTAAAAATATTTTTTGATGTTGTTTTAGTTTTTATTTCATTCTATTTTTTCTTTAGGGGTAATGTCAATGCCACTAAATCATTCTTTCTTAAAATAATATATTTTTCTGAAAATTCCACTAGTATATGTGTATTCTTCATAGTAAAAAAAGTGCAGTTTTGTTTGTAAATTGTGTGAAAATTCTATCACAATTTGTTTTATTTATTTTTTTCACTTTCTTTCTTGTGAATAAGAGGGTAATACCAATGCCACTTATTCACTCTTTATTAGATAATGTCATTTTTGTGTGTGTAAGTACACATGCAAGCTATAAAATATGTGTGTAAATTATACTCCAGTAGAGAGTGAAAATTGCAATAGTATGTGCTTATTCTTTCCATATTACAAAAACTACAGTATAAGTGCAAAGTTGTGTGCAAGTTTTTATTTTCATTTTCTTTGTTATTAAACGTTTTCATTCTTTCCTAGAAAACTTCATCATTTTAATTTTGGTTTTAAATTTTTTTAATGGTAATACAAATGTTATTCCACTATTAGTTGGTGTAGTATATGTTTATTCTTGTATATTACTAGAAACCAATTTACGTGTAAATAGTGTGCAATTTTTTACATTATTTTTAGTTATTTAAGATTTTCTTTCTTCTTAATAGGTAAAACAAATGCCACTAATTCATTCTTTTTACAAAATTTCATTTTGTCAATCTTTGTGTGTGTAAATATACATGCAAGTACTACAATATGTGTGTAAATTATACTAAAGTGTGAATATTGCACTATTATATGTTTATAATTGTATATTGCAAAAAGAAAAATTGCATAGAATAGTTGTGTGCAACTTTTTATGAGTTTTTTTTTCTTTTCATTTTACAGGTAATACCAATGCTAGTAAATCATTTTTTCTTATAGAATTCTAAATTTTTGATTTTATTTTAGTTTTTATATCATATCCTATATACTTCCTTCGTCCGGAAATACTTGTCATCAAAATGAATAAAACAGGATGTATCTAGATATATTTTAGTTCTAGATACATCAATTTTTATCCATTTTGATGACAAGTATTTCGGACGGAGGGAGTACCTAACATAGTCGTCTCCATTACTTTATTTGTCTCAACATGCAAGTATGCCACCTCACCATACAATTGTGAATGTGATAAGGACCACCTCAACGTGCAATGGATAAGCCTTTTTTCGATCCGTGGATGAAGAGTGCACGGTCGACCACGACCTCGTCGAGCTCACCTGCCTCGAACACGAGAGCAGTTGTTCAACGAGCTCGGCGAGCTCCTTGAGGAGTATGAGGACGAGATGTCATGGAGTCCGCTGATGTCTACTACGCACCCTACTTCTTGTAGACGTTGTTGGGCCTCCAAGTGCAGAGGTTTATAGGACAGTAGCAAATTTCCCCCAAGTGGATGACCTAAGGTTTATCAATCCGTGGGAGGCGTAGGATGAAGATGGTCTCTCTCAAGCAACCCTGCAACCAAATAATAAAGAGTCTCTTGTGTCCCCAACACACCCAATACAATGGTAAATTGTATAGGTGCACTAGTTCGGCGAAGAGATTGTGATACAAGTGCAATATGGATGGTAGATATAGGTTTTTGTAAACTGAAAATATGAAAACAGCAAGTTAGCAAGTGGTAAAAGTGAGCATAAACGGTATTGCAATTATAGTAGGCAAGGCCTAGGGTTCATATTTTCACTAGTGCAAGTTCTCTCAACAAGGATAACATAATTGGATCATATTACTAGCCCTCAACATGCAACAAAGAGTCACTCCAAAGTAACTAATAGCGGAGAACAAACGAAGAGATTATGGTAGGGTACGAAACCACCTCAAAGTTATTCTTTCTGATCGATCTATTCAAGAGTCCGTAGTAACGTTCAATCTATCATAGAGTTTGTACTAGAATAACACCTTAAGACACAAATCAATCAAAACCCTAATGTCACCTAGATACTCCATTGTCACCTCAAGTATCCGTGGGCATGATTATACGATATGCATCACACAATCTCAGAAACATCTATTCAACCAACACATAGAACTTCAAAGAGTGCCCCAAAGTTTCTATCGGAGAGTCAATACGAAAACGTGTGCCAACCCCTATGCATAGATTCCCAAGGTCACGGAACCCGCAAGTTGATCACCAAAACATACATCAAGTGGATCACATGATTTCCCATTGTCACCACAAATAGACACGCGCAAGACATACATCAAGTGTTCTCAAATCCTTAAAGACTCAATCCGATAAGATAACTTCAAAGGGAAAACTCAATCTATTACAAGAGAGTAGAGGGGGAGAAGCATCATAAGATCCAACTAGAATAGCAAAGCTTGCGATACATCAAGATCGTTCCATCTCAAGAACACGAGAGAGAGAGAGAGATCAAACACATAGCTACTGATACATACCCTCAGCCCCGAGTGTGGACTACTCCCTCCTCGTCATGGAGAGCGCCGGGACGATGAAGATAGCCATCGGAGAGGGATTCCCCCCTCCGGCAGGGTGCCAGAACGGGTCTAGATTGGTTTTCGGTGGCTACAAAGGCTTTCGGCGGCGGAACTCCCGATCTAGGTTTCTTTCTAGAGGTTTCAGTATTTATAGGAATTTTTGGAGTCGGGGCCAAGTAAAGGGGAGCTACGGGCCGACCTCGAGATAGGGGGGCGCGCCCCCCTTCCCAGGGAGCGCCCTCCACCCTCGAGGATAGCCTGTGGCTATCTTGGCCCACCTCTTTTTCTTCGGGGGCTTCTTTTGGTCCAGAAAAAATCATAAAAAATTGGCTCATTAATTGGACTCCGTTTGATATACCTTCTCCGCGAAACTCAAAAACAAGGAAAAACAGAAACTGGCACTGTGCTCTGGATTAATTGGTTAGTCCCAAAAATCATATAAAAATGTATAATAAAGCCCATAAGACATCCTAGAAGGATAATATAATAGCATGGAACAATAAAAAATTATAGATACGTTGGAGACGTATCAGCATCCCCAAGCTTAATTCATGCTCGTCCTCAAATAGGTAAATGATAAAGAAAGAATTTTTGATGTGGAATGCTAACCAATATAGTTTTTCAATGTAATTCTCTTAATTGTGGCATGAATGTTCATATCTGAAAGATTCAAGATAAAAGTCTATATTGACATAAATAATAACAATACTTCAAGCATACTAACAAAGCAATCATGTCTTCTCAAAATACTATGGCTAAAGAAAGTTATCCCTACAAAATCATATAGTGTTGGCTATGCTCCCTCGTTATCACACTAAATATTCATATCATGCACAACCCCGATTTCGGCCAAGCACTTGTTTTCATACTCTATCTTTTCAAACCTTTCAACTTTCACGCAATACATGAGCGTGAGCCATGGATATAGCACTATGGGTTGAATAGAGGTGGTTGTGGAGAAGACAAAAAGGAGGGAGATAGTCTCACATTGACTAGGCGTATCAACGGGCTATGGAGATGCCCATTAATAGATATCAATGTGAGTGGGTAGGGATTGCCATGCAACGGATGCACTAGAGCTAAATATGAATGAAAGCTCAACAAAAGAAACTAGTGGGTGTGCATCCAACTTGCTTGCTCATGAAGACCTAGGGCATTTGAGGAAGCCCATCGTTGGAATATATAAGTCGAGTTCTATAACGGAAATTCCCACTAGTATATGAAAGTGACTAAACATGAGACTCTCTACAATGAAGAACATGGTGCTACTTTGAAGCACAAATGTGGAAAAGATAGTAGCAATTGTCCCTTTTTCTTTTATTTTTTCTTTTTTTGGCCTTTTTTATTCTTTGGCCTTTCTTTTTTTTCTTTTTTTGCGGAGGGGCTTTATAGATTCAGCCTTTCCTCCCATGGGACAATGCTCTAATAATGATGATCATCACACTTTCATTACAGCACGATATTACAACTACAACAACAAAGTATGACTCTATATGAATGCCTCCGGCGGTGTACCGGTATGTGCAATGAATCAAGAGTGACATGTATGAAAATTATGCATGGTGGCCTTGCCACAAATACGATGTCAACTACATGATCATGCAATGGCAGACAATATGATGCGTGTCATATGAACGGAACGATGGAAAGTTGCATGGCAATATATCTCGGAATGGCTATGGAAATGCCATGATAGGTTGGTATGGTGGCTGTTTTGAGGAACAATATGGTGGCTGTTTTGAGGAAGGATATATAGTGGGTGTATGGTACCGGTGAAAGTTGCGCGGTATAAGAGAGGCCAGCAATGGTGGAAGGGTGAGAGTGCGTATAATCCATGGACTCAACTTAGTCATAAGAACTCATATACTTATTGCAAAAATCTACGACTCATCAAAATAAAGCAATCAACGCATGCTCCTAGGGGGGAGGTTGGTAGGAGTTAACCATCGCGCGCCCCCGACCTCCACACAAAGGTTGACACTCTACAAATACCTCATGATCTAACTTAGTCACACAACGGTTCACCATACGTGCATGCTACCGGAATCACTAACATTAACATAAGTATTTCTCAATTTCATAATAACTCCACTAGCATGACTCTAATATCACTATCCTCATGTCTCAAAACAATTATCAAGCATCCAACATCTCATTCTATTCAATGCACTTGGTGTAAATTTTTTTACTACATTGACATTGGATGTCTATCATGTGAAGACTAGTTTCTTTAGCCTAAACACATTACCATGCTGTTTTAATAGACTCTCAAATAGATATAAGTGAAGCATGAGAGTTCAACAATTTCTACAAAATATTTCCACCACCGTGCTCTAAAAGATATAAGTGAAGCACTAGAGCAAAAACTATTCAACTCAAAAGATATAAATGAAGCACATAGAGTGTTCTAACAATTCCTAGGCCATATTTAACTCTATCAAATAGGTGTGTCCAGCAAGGATAATTGTATAAAACTAACAAGCAAAGACTCAAATTATACAAGACGCTCCAAGTAAAACACATATCATGTTGCGAATAAAAATATAGCTCCAAGTATAGTTACCGATGGATGAAGACGAAAGAGGGGATGCCTTCCCGGGGCATCCCCAAGCTTAGGCTTTTGATTATCTTGAATTCCTTGGGGTGCCATGGGCATCCCCAAGCTTAGGCCTTTGCTACTCCTTGTTCCATAGTCCATCAAAACAATACTCAAAACTTGAAAACTTCACAACACAAAACTTAGACAAAAATTCTTGTGAGCTCCGTTAGTATAAGAAAGCAAACCACTTTCAAAGGTACTGCAATGAATTCATTCTTTGTTTATATTGGTGTTAAACCTACTGTATCACAACTTCTCTATGGTTCATATCCTCCAATACTACTCATAGATGCATCGGAATAAGCAAACAACACACGAAAAACAGAATATGTCAAAGACAGAACATTCTGTAGTAATATGCAGGGTTCACCTACTTCTGGAACTCCAAAAAATTCAAACTAAATTGGTAAGTTTTCGGAATTTGTCTACCAATCATCTGCAAAAATAATCAACTAAAAATCACGCTCCAGTAAAATCCCACGACTACTTTAGCAAGCGCTAACGATTCTGTTTTTTACAGCAAGATCACATAAACTTCAGACAAGTCTTCCCAAAGGTTCTACTTGACACAAACACTAAACAAAACATGAAACCACATCTAATCAGAGGCTAGATGCAATATTTATTCCCTAACAGCAACAAAAACAGAAAATATAAAGTTGGGTTGCCTCCCAACAAGCGCTATCGTTTTACGCCCCTAGCTAGGCATGATGATTTCAATGATGCTCGCATAAAAGATAAGAATTGAAACGTAAAGGGAGCATCATGAAGAATATGACTAGCACATTTAAGTCTAACCCACTTCCTATGCATAGGGATTTTGTGAGCAAACAACTTATGGGAACAATAATCAACTAGCATAGGGAAGCAAAACAAGCATAGCTTCAAAACTTTAAGTACATAGAGAGGAAACTTGATATTATTGCAATTCGTAGAAGCATATGATCCTCTCTCATAATAATTTTCAGTAGCATCATGAATAAATTCAACAATATAACTAGCACATAAAGCATTCTTTTCATGATCTACTTGCATATAAATTTTACTACTCCTATCATAAGCAAAATTCTTCTCATTCATAGTAGTGGGAGGAGCAAATTCAACAAAATAACTATCATGTGAAGCATAATCCAATTGGAAATCATGATGACAAGTTTCATGGTTATCTTTATTCTTTATAGCATATGTGTCATCACAATAATCATCATAAATAGGGGGGCATGCTTTATTCGTAATAAATTTGCTCATCAAAAATTAGGGGACTAAACATATCATCTTCATCAAACATAGCCTCCCCAAGCTTGTGGCTTTGCATATCATTAGCATCATGGATATTCAAAGGATTCACACTAACAACATTGCAATCATGCTCATCATGCACATAATTAATACCAAGCATTCTATGTAATTCTTCTTCTAGTACTTGAGCACAATTTTCCTTCCCATCATTTTCACGAAAGATATTAAAAAGATGAAGCATATGAGGTAACCTTAATTCCATTTATTTGTAGTTTTCTTTTATAGACCAAACTAGTGATAAAACAAGAAACAAAAAGATCCGATTGCAAGATCTAAAGATATACCTTCAAGCACTAACCTCCCCGGCAACGGCGCCAGAAAAGAGCTTGATGTCTACTATGCACCCTTCTTCTTGTAGACGTTGTTGGGCCTCCAAGTGCAGAGGTTTGTAGGACAGTAGCAAATTTCCCTCAAGTGGATGACTTAAGGTTTATCAATCCGTGGAAGGCGTAGGATGAAGATGGTCTCTCTCAAGCAACCCTGCAACCAAATAACAAAGAGTCTCTTGTGTCCCCAACACACCCAATACAATGGTAAATTGTATATGTGCACTAGTTCGGCGAAGAGATGGTGATACAAGTGCAATATGGATGGTAGATATAGGTTTTTGTAAATTGAAAATATAAAAACAGCAAGGTAGCAAGTGGTAAAAGTGAGCATAAACGGTATTGCAATGATAGTAGGCAAGGACTAGGGTTCATACTTTCACTAGTGAAAGTTCTCTCAACAAGGATAACATAATTGGATCATATTACAAGCCCTCAACATGCAACAAAGAGTCACTCCAAAGTAACTAATAGCGGAGAACAAATGAAGAGATTATGATAGGGTACGAACCCACCTTAAAGTTATTCTTTCTGATCGATCTATTCAAGAGTCCGTAGTAACGTTCAATCTATCATAGAGTTCGTACTATAATAACACCTTAAGACACAAATCAATCAAAACCCTAATGTCACCTAGATACTCCATTGTCACCTCAAGTATCCGTGGGCATGATTATACGATATGCATCACACAATCTCAGAAACATCTATTCAACCAACACATAGAACTTCAAAGAGTGCCCCAAAGTTTCTATCGGAGAGTCAAGACGAAAATGTGTGCCAACCCCTATGCATAGATTTCCAAGGTCACGGAACCCTCAAGTTGATCACCAAAACATACATCAAGTGGATCACATGATATCCCATTGTCACCACAGATAAACACGCGCAAGACATACATCAAATGTTCTCAAATCCTTAAAGACTCAATCCGATAAGATAACTTCAAAGGGAAAACTCAATCCATTACAAGAGAGTAGAGGGGGAGAAGCATCATAAGATCCAACTAGAATAGCAAAGCTCGCGATACATCAAGATCGTGCCATCTCAAGAACACGAGAGAGAGAGAGATCAAACACATAGCTACTGATACATACCCTCAGCCTCGAGGGTGGACTACTCCCTCCTCATCATGGAGAGCGCCGGGATGATGAAGATAGCCACCGGAGAGGGATTCCCCCCTCCGGCAGGGTGCCAGAATGGGTCTAGATTGGTTTTCGATGGCTACAGAGGCTTTCGGCGGCGGAACTCCCGATCTAGGTTTCTTTCTAGAGGTTTCAGTATTTATAGGAATTTTTGGAGTCGGGGCCAAGTAAAGGGAGCTACGGGCCGTCCTCGAGATAGGGGGGGGGGCGCCTCCCTTCCCAGGGCACGCCCTCCACCCTCGAGGGCAGCCCGTGTCTCTCCTGGCCGACCTCTTTTGCTTCAGGGGCTTCTTTTGGTCCAAAAAAAATCATAAAGAATTGGCTCGTCAATTGAACTCCGTTTGATATTCATTTTCTGCGAAACTCAAAAACAAGGGAAAGACAGAAACTGGCACTGGGCTTTGGATAATTGGTTAGTCCCAAAAATCATATAAAAATGTACTCCCTCCGTTCCATAATGTAGTGCCTATAGATTTTTTGAAAAGTCAAACCTCACAAACTTTGACCAAGTTTGTGAAGAAAAATATTTACATCAAAGAGTGAGAAACATATATCACTAGATTCATCATAAGATGTAGTTTCACATTATATATTTTTGCTATTGTAGATATAAATATTTTTCTCTACAAACTTGGTCAAAGTTTGCAAAGTTTGACTTCTCAAAAAATCTATAGACACTACATTATGGAACGAAGGGAGTATAATAAAGCCCATAAGACATCCTAGAAGGATAATATAATAGCATGGAACAATAGAAAATTATAGATACGTTGGAGACGTATCATCCGCCCACCGGTAATGGCAACGAGGCTGGCCCCTCCCGGTGGGTGGGGAGGGGGTTATCCCGGTCTCATCCTTAGACTTGGGCTCATGCTCCGGCTTTGATAGCTATCTTAACTGCAAAGATGACTAAAGCTAGATAGTGTTAAGTTTTATATGTTGTTGATCGATACTTGTTGCTTGGAATAGTTCGATGTCCATTTGGTCTTAATTTGCAGGCATGAACTTTTTTATTATGCTATGTAATATGCTAATGTGGTACTGATATATTTAATTACACAAGGAACTAGTCTTAATTCGTGTATGAAACGAGTATGTGAACTGCAAGATGAGCAAACATTTAATTCCTTCAAAAAATTAGGGAAATGGGATAATGGAAATATTTTGAACTTTTAAAATAAGGGATTTGCTAGAGATGCCCTTAGGCATGCAGATAATTGATTGGAGAACAAAAGCAAATCATTTGAAAAGATTTTTTTTTAAGTATAACCCAGACACTGCATCACTATGATCCACACAACTATCACAGTGATTTGATGAGCTAGTGCTCTCAATTTGGCAACTCGACAATGCAACACATAAACGTACTGACACTGGAGTTCCACTGACACTCACTTCCCTAGAGTTATGGGATGTCAACATATTCAGTCGCACTAGATCTGTGTCAAGATCGGTATTAATGAGGTTTGGTCCATAGATCCGATTTACAACTAATCTACTAGTAGCTCATAATTCTTTATAAGATGTGCGGTCGATTTGCAACCCGCCACAATGCCAAACTATATTCAAGTTGCGTGGCCCAAGGATTTCATGAAGGTCACATGAAACTACACGACGTTAGCCCGTGATCACGTACGAGATTTAAGTATAGTTCAGAGATGCATGATAGAACGTAGCTACTACGTAGTACGTACATACTGGGTGATTATATATGTTAAGTATATGCGGTGGTGATTTCACACACAAAGAGTGTGGACAAAACTTGCATGCTCTCTTTCCGTACTCCCATCCGTGCTCCAACTTCATCCTACGGCTGTTATTTCATCTTTTTTCTTTCTAATATAATCATCGCCCCCTCTGATTTTAAGGGGGTGGGGCCGGGCCTAATTTTGTTCCAATCAAATCAAGTCACGTACGCGGGAGCACGGATGAGCACACACGAGGGGAGAGCCAGCATAAAATCCAAATGGAGATGGAAGGGTAACGTGTGGTACTGTGGCTTCCTCGGGCTAGCTGCCTAATTTGACCTACAATATTCGATTCGAAGCTCCGAACAACCGAAGCCCGTGTCTGATCAAGACAATCAATCGTCGCGAGTAATGGCCGGTCGGCCCGGAGATGCGCACCCTCCGGGAGCTACTCAGAAGTATCGGTAGCACTCCTGCTTACAAAGGTTCCAGCGATGAATTCACTACTCCATTTTGGCATAGAAACTCTGATTCTAGTCATTCCTGCACTCCTACGTTCGTCCTTTCGAATGGTAGCTACACAAAGGATTTAATTATATTTTTAGATACTGTTTATTTAGTGGTATAATTGGAATGTTGCATTTTCCTGTTTCGATTATAGTTGGGCAGGTTGTGCCGAAGGTCGACGAAAGGAGGGACTGTCTTCGTTGAAGAGAACGACAGAGAGCAAGGCCAAGCAAGCTAATAAAGTGTGATCAAATTCAGTTGCCAACTTGTTTCCATTGGACTTTGTTCGCACATGAGCTAAAATTGGATGCGTGTGAGAATTAATTGCACGCCACGATTATAAAGCAGGCCAGCGGCGCTACGGGTGCAACCATGCATGTGGAGGCGCCTTATTGCACCACAAAAGGCAAGGTGAGATAGCCACCGGAGGACAAATACGACGATTGGGCTGGTTGCATTGCATCGCGAGGAAACATAATGTCACAAACTCCTAAGGGCATGTACATCAGTCTAGACACCAACCGTCTGTAGCAATCTTCCACATCATCTCTAGACAGCTGTAAAGCTGGTCGTAACGGCAAGTATCATACTAGTATATGATACTACATCTGTAGTGCATAGTATCATATGTTAGTATCATAGATGAGTTTATTCATTGTCATGGAAGACATAAAGTAGCATAATATTTAATATGATACGGTATCATGATATGATACTCAACCTTCTCTTTCTTCATTCACATCAACAAATTTGCTTAGTTGGCATGCATGATACTATCTATGATACTTCCATTACAATCAGCCTAAAAACACCCTCTACAATCATGTCTGTTTGTTCAACCGGTAAGACCCCAAAGTTAGGAACTGCAATTTAAATTTTTCCTGCCTGGGGCGGCCATTGAGGTCAAGAAAATCACGTTCTCGTCATCCATACAACGACAAAGTGGGGGAAATAACAGACATCCTCCATGCAACGGCAAAAGGCATGCAACGGCAAAAGGCTATCGCTAAGGACCGAAAATCTAGGGCATGTACAATGATTGATAAAATAGTTTTATCTTAAGTATTGCATGTAATTTAGAGATGACAAAAAACATGTCTACAATAGGTCATCTCTTACCGGTATCTTCAATAGCTAGCTATTCTAAAAAGGTTGTGAGACATATTGTGCTAAGGACATGCACAATTGTTAATAAGGCTATCTTATCTTATATCCGCCATGTAATTTAGAGAAGACAATAAAAAGTGATGTACAATGAATTACTCTTAGTCTTATCTTCAATAACTAGATATCCATAAATATGTGGTGAGACAATTATTGGTAAGAGATCATCCCTTAATTAAGAGAAGACAAACATTTTCTTATGATTTCTCTCTCCTCCACCTAAGTGTTTAACCTATGTGACGCTCTTAAGATAGCACCATTGTACATGCCCTAAGAAATCATCTATTGTCTTCTCTTAAATAAGAGAGGACTCGCTTTTTCTTATGATTTCTCTCTTTTACCTCATCATTTATCCTACATGGCATTCATAAGATAGAACCATTGTACATGCCCTTAGTACTAACCACGATCTGTAATTGTACCGATGGACTCCCTCTCTTTCTTCCTTCTCTCTCCTTCACGTAATAAAAAAATCCGAGTTGCCAATTCTTATAGACAGCCGAGTAGACCCCATTGTGCATGCCCTAACGATGGCGCCATGCGTCAGTCGGGACTTTGCAACGTCAGCCACTCGACAGCGCCCGACCGCCGCCCGGCCGCCTTCACAAACATTGAATGGCGACCGTGCCAACCATATAATCTTTGCAGCATCAACCGCTCGACAACGTCCGACCGTTTGCAACATGCTAGTGTTGCGCTCGGTGATTTGCAACATCAGTCGTGGTGTGCAACATGGTTGGTGTTGTGCTCGGTGGTTTGCAACATCTGTCGTGTTCCACTCAGTCAAAAATGTTTAGTGCCATTTGAAAATTTGCCTGCGTTGCAACTACAACAAATAACCCCTTGTTGATGCCCGGTCCAACATAGAGCTACGTTGAGCGCAGCGTCGCCGGCCACCGTAAAGTCGGCTATTGTGGGTCGCCATTGCATGGGTGCTGCCATTGTCGTAGGACCACCGCCATCGATTCAACACAAAGATCATTGCAGCCGCAACATTGCCGCACAACATCACCTCCGTTGTGTCACAACATCATCAACGATGCATGCGCGTCCTCAAGCTTGCAACATGCTCATCGGCCTTGCAACAACAAGATTCGACCATGGTCACAACTTCGCCTCCTCGGGATCACAATAGATCGGTGTACATTGCCGCAGCTTCGCTTCTCCCCAAGCACACAATATTTGGCCAGAATAACAGCAGGGCAAAAGATACAAATGGCGGCCACTAGTAATTTTGGCTCACAATTAGTCTGGGTCATTGTTACCACCGGCTTTGACTTCGCTTATGCCACTGGTAAGTGGTCATTATCAGTGGCATGCGCTAGAGTGCGCAAGCCATTAATGTGAACCCACATATAAGCAGTTTTCAAGTAGTGAATGGGATTTTTGTGTGCCACACGAACAAAAATAATCTGACAACTGTGGAGGCGGTTGACGTGTGTGCCGTTATCATTTGGATGAGCACCAGCGTTTCCCAACTCCTAATCGTTTTTCTCCACCACAAAAAAAAAATGAATGTTCACACCCTAAACCCTAGTAGCAAATTGTGATATATTTGTGGACATTTCAAATTCCCGGCTCATTACGAGGAATAAAAGGCTCTACCTGCTACATTGTTTTCTTGCGCTAGGCCTAGTTCTTTTTTGAGGAATCTACTAGCGAGTTGATTTATCTTTCTTTTGTGTGTGTGTTTTTTTGTTATAGTTTATTATATTTTTTTCATTAAGTCCTCCTAAATTAAATTAAATTTTTATTTATGTGATTAATTTACTTGCTGGGATTGCTTTTACATGTTCCAAAAATTATTTATTTATTGTGTTTATTCTTCATTTAATTCACTTAGTTCTCTTTTTTTCATTTCTAATTTATGTTTTTTTATTTTCTATGTTCCACCTGATATTCACTTTTGATATAGTCTTGAATATCATCTTAAATACATGAGCATTCACATGTTACATATTGATATTTTCTTTCATACGGATCCATTTTCAATGCATGAACAAATTTCAGTAACTAGCATAAGATTGTTTATAATATATATGAACATATTTTTTTGCTATAGAATGTCAAAAAGTAACTTTCATGCACTATCTTAAATTAAGAATGACTTTTTAATTATATTGCTTTTAGAATGAAACTCCAATTGTCAATAAACACTAAGTAGAGAGTGCCCCTCGAAATGTTACCTTGTGTTGTGTTTGTAGTACCAATGAAAAAAATAGCGCGCTACAGCAAAATAGCGCCGACCTCCAAATATGCTATTAGCGTGCTATTAGCGAGACATTGTACACCAATATATTTAGCGAGACAATTCTCAATACGCTATAGCGTGCTATTAGCGACGCTATAGCGCGCTATTTTTTTCCAGTGAGTACAACACATGCACATCACACATGTCACCGCCAAGCTGTTTTGATGGGGGTTTTGGACCGAATTGGGGGGC
>LR738715.1:680492669-680531175 GCA_902687465.1 Secale cereale | reverse complement strand
GGGGGGGGCGATATGAACTATGAATCCTTTTGATTGTTGTCTCACTAGGTTCATTATCTTTGAAACTGAATCACGACAATAGGTTTCAACGAACGGCTTTCAACGTGAGTTGTACTTCACGTTGTTGTATACTTGCACTCCAGATAGTATACGTATTTACGAGGAGGGATTTGATGCTAGTGTGAGATAGAAGAGGCGGTAGGAGGCCTTCCGCTGCAGCTGACGAAACTGTGGGATATGGTCACAAACCTTCGCTGGTGCTTGTATGAATGAAAAATTCAAGGAGATGTAACAAATTTGTATTTTTTTTTCTCTTTTTAAGGTAAAACAAAGGATTTGGTGAACGGGGCTAGAGTCCTAGTCGATACGTTTAGGCTGAAAGGGCTGGTGGGAGTTGTCCTAATTGATGCTCTGTTTATCAAAAGTCGACCAATCACACATAGCGCACACCCATGGGTTGGATCATTTCAGTGCAACGTTGAGCACTCCTTTGTGCAATTTTATTTTCCCGAGTCTTTGGTTTGCCTCTGGAAACACTTTTTTTTTTTGCATATTTGAATGAAAAATCTCCATGAAATTTAAAAAAACAGTCACAACATTTTCAAAGATACTTGAGAACTTCAAAAAAAATTCATGACATTTTTTAAATTGTTATCAATTTTAAGAAACGTTCGTATATTTTTTAAAATGTTTCTGATTAAAAATATTCATGTTCATTAAAAATATGTTACAAATATTATATATATATTTGCAGAATTTAAAAGTATTTGCGTATTCTTGAAGATGTTTGAATATTAAAATAAAAGTAAAAAATCAGCACATAAAAAAGTGAAAAAAAGAACAGGGTAAAAACATAAGAAAACTATTGAAAACTGGTAGAAGAAAAGAAGAAGAAAATCACGCCCAATGGGCAGTGCATTGGATTGAGTAGGCTGTCTAGTTAGTGGGCTTTGGGTCTTAAGTGCTGAACACAATGTACCTTGGTTTATGTTGGTAACGCAGTTTTTGGCAGGAGCGGCTATGCATCGCCCATTTTGATACAAAAGGAGGTTTCGCTTCCAGACCCCCGCCCCCCATCGCTACCATTTATCCGGCCCGAGTAGATCTCTGCAGGTTAGTTCATTCATTTTCTCTTTTGTTCATATTTTTCTAATGAATATTCTAAATACATATATTCCAAAAACTTAAAAATACTTCAAGTTTCTATAAATAAGTAGAATAATTTTTTTTACACAGTGTGAATAATTTATTAGCGTAGTTGTAAGAAAACGGTGATAGCAGTAAAAGAATGTCCGTAGCATTTAGAAATTGTTTACACATTTCACAAAAATGTATTGTCTCTGTAAACAAATGTAGCACGTTTTAGGCCACTAGTTAGTTCTAAAACATCTTACATTACTTTACATTGGGAGTACATAACTTCATAAAAAAAATGTGTATACAATGTAAGAAAAGCTTGCGTAATTCAAAAATGTTTCGTACCGTTAAGAAATGCAAGTTACATTTGAAGAAACTTTCACGCATTACAAAAAAAATCGTGAAAATTTTAAAAATGATATATACAATGTACAAAAATGGTTGTATAGTTAGAAAAATGTTTCAACATGTATTTTAATAAATAGCATGCACTCATTTTTTCAAAAGATGTGTTCCAAAAAATGTATATAATGTATTTTGAAATGTTTAATATTTATAAATACTGTTTTAAATGTATACAAAAATGTTCATCATGTATGAAAAAAAGTTGACATGAAAACATATATTTAGAAGAAAAATATGCTAGTTATGTATTTGAAAAAGTTAAACTTGTACATAAAATGTTCTGGATGTACACAAAAAATGTAAAATCATTTCAAAAATAGTAGACATGCGTTGGAAAGGGGGGAAATACAGAATAAAAAACCGAAGAGAAACAAAAAAATCTGAAAAAAATAAAAACCGAAGAAAAGTGATGCAAACAATGAAACCCGGTAAGAAAAAAAAAACAAAGGAAAGAACTCTAGCCAGATGCACTACAATTAGGCCGGTGCAATCCCTCACACCCAGAGGCGAAACCGAGTAGACGGGAAATAGCCCTAGCGGTTTGTGGCATGTGAAAGCGAACTACAAACATCAACCGATTAACAACTTATTTCCCCTGCAAAACCGAATAATAAAAATTGTATTAACTAGAAATCTCAATTAGATTGGTCTAATGTTCAGTTTTCATGTAAAAGTGCCCACATGTAACACTTGGTGCCTCCATGCAAAAAATATATACCATATTTGTGAAGTATAATCATTGGTCAAAACCTTGTGGCAACAACCCTAAATTGTCGTAACGAAACAAAATACAACACGTATTTTCGAATGGTGCAAATATTTTCGTAGTCATTTAAAAAACACTTACTGTTAAGTCAGTGAGGTTGCCTATTAATTTTGTATGCCACATAAGTTGAGCAATTGCATATTTCATAAATTATGTACAAGTTTAGTGCAAAGAGTATGTTCCCGGGCAATTGGACACTTCCACACTTCAAGTTGTACAATGGTTGTTTGTGCAACTCAAAGCTTCATGCAATTTGATCGGCTTTGAAATTATTATTTGTCATGTAACAAAGGAATAAGAAATAACAAACATGTTTTAGCAATTAAAATTAATGGTTTAAATACATGGTTAATTATGCTTTTTTTACATAAAATGTGTTGGTCCTCAGTTGAAATTTCATTTCAAAATAGTTGCTTACCAAAAAAAAACTCAGGGAGCTATTATTCATCAGTTTGGAATCCCTTAAGTCTAAACAAAACTTTAACATGTCACACAATTTTCAAATTCAGAACACACGTTAAGAAATCGAAAATTAGGCACTGGATAGTGGCTAATGCAAGTTAAACTAAGTTTGACATTGACAACAAATTTGTCATTTTCACTTTTGGTGCTTGTCTCAATTTTTGGCTAGAAAATTTATAACGTTAATTATAGATTCATGTTGCATCTATAACCTTTTTTGGTTTCTAGAAATTCTGAAGATGTCAATAAGTATCAGTTACATCGGGGACAACAAGCCTTGGTAAAACCGGTACTTCGAATCCCATGTGCTCATGAGTTCGTTCGAAAAAGATAGTCGAGTGGTTGGATTCGATTGTAAGTTAGCAATCCATAGAATTAACCGTGATAAAATTCACCTAACCTTCATTTTAGAGGGGAAGAATGGCGATCATGCCTTTGGTGGGGACATTTGTTGATAAATTGGAATATGTCATGGCGTCTCATGAAGCTTGGAGGCATCGGAGTACTTGACTTGGAGCCTTCTGACATGTGCTCCTGCTATGATGGACAAGTGGACTAGCCCCGATTGGCCTTGGGTTGGTTTTGGCTCTGGAATGAGAAAGACATGATACTTTTCAACACAACTACTCCCTCCGTCCGAAAATACTTGTCATCAAAATGGACAAATCTAAAACTACAATACATCTAGATACATCCTCTTTTATCCATTTTGATGACAAGTATTTCCGGACGGAGGGAGTAGTAAATTACCAGTCATAGAAAAGGTGACGTTTTGCTTTGACATATACTCCCTCCGTTCTGATTTACTTGTCGTGGTTTTAGTTCAAATTTGAACTAAAACCACGACGAGTAAATCGGAACGGAGGGAGTAGATTGAAGGGAGGGTGCCAAATGATTTCACCCCCTAAATTTTCTCTCTCACCAAGTGTAAGGGAAGAATGAGTAAAAAGGAGCTTCAAGGAAATAACCATATATTTCCCTAAAACAAATATACCATCCACTTCTAAATATGTGAATCATTGCACGTTGGTCTTCAATCCATGATTTCCACCTTGATCCTTTGTCGTCGGACTCTATTGCATGGACGAGTCACATATGGAATCTACTCTTCATTGGCGGCCTATGATTTGCAATATGTGGGCGCTGAGACCCCTTTTGAGGCGGACAGATTTTCAAAATCAAAGGTGTAATCCAAGTGCAACACTTTCGCTTGGCTGGCAGCGGTTCGCCTAGCTATTCGGGCTGGCATGGCAGTGGTGTTTGCAAGCTTTTGCCTCAACGATTTTGAACTAAAAAAGCATCTTAGTCATCCATACATTTTGGTGAGAGGTGCGCGAAAATGACTGTCCAACCCTCCCTTATTGGAGTCTGAGTTCCCCGCCTTTGATTGGTGGAACCTAAACACGCACTGAAAAGATTGCGGCTTCTCTTCGACGAGGCCATCATGTACTCCCTCCGTCCGAAAATATTTATCATCAAAATGAATAAAAGGAGATGTATCTAGATGTATTTTAGTTCTAGATACATTTTTTTTGTCCATTTTAATGACAAATATTTTCGGACGGAGGAAGTATGTGTTATGAAACGTGTAGAAGGAAAGGAAGTGACACATTTACAATGAGTCCCTATCGTGCCAAAAGAGTACATATTCAAAGGGTCTTTGGCCATACTCTATTAATGTAATACCCGGAACATTTCAGGAGGTCTTTCGTCGAGGCCATACTCTTCTTTTCCATTTTTTTTGTTCTTGTGTTGTTTCTCTTTTTTCTTGCAACTTATGTCCTGAACATTTCCCCTATCTTTCCTATGTTAATAAAATGGACAGAGCGCCAGTCTTTTATGCACATGTGGCTATGCCACCGAATCACCCCAATAAGTTTTAGAAATTATTTCCATGCATATGTCCCTCCATATTTATTCCATCTGTCAAAAAATGTAACACGTTTTGTGAAACTCTTACATTATGTGACTGAGGGGTAGTTTTCTTGTCCCACACTACTGTGGGCTTTTCAATGTAATATATTACTCCCTCTGTCTCATAATATAATATGCTTTTTGACACTATAATAGTGTCAAAAAATATCTTACATTATGAAACGGAGGGAGTACTTATTGAAATATTCATGTTCATGCAATCTAATCTCACATAAATATATTGCGATCAATTTTCACGCGAAACTTTGCTACACCTACATATAGACCCTTACAGGATTGCTGTTACGGACTGGCTTGTCTAATGATGGTTGAAGATTAGGGAGGAGGTGTAGCAAAGTTCACAGTTTTATGTCCTCAAATTAGAATGGTCACGTTACACTTTCACTTCTTCCTTGAGAGAAGTGGGGGTACGCTCTGCTCGTTTCTGAAGTAGTCGCCGGCGTCCACCTTCCCCTTGGTGATGGCGAGCCTATGGAAGTTGGCCCCGAAGTAACTCTCACCCCACACCTTGCCGTTTTCGTAGCTCGTGACACCGCCGACCACCGTGTTCTCCCCGATGTCCAGGTCCCGGTAGTTCACGTACGCACCCCTCGGGTTCTTGCTAACGAACGGCCCCATGAAGTTGTACAGGCCACTGATCCAGTTTGGCCCGTCCGTGCCGTTGCCCGTCCACAACGCGACGTACTGGATGTTGTAGAGCACGCCGCTCCGGTGAGGGTACGGCGTGTCGTCATCGGCGATGCTGCCGACCCTTCCGCCGTGAGGCTCCAGGATCATGAGCCCCGCGGCGGAGCCGTTGAACCAGGGGAAGATCTTCTCCCACGTGTCCTTTGTGATGGCTTGCTTGACGTAGTCGGACTTGTTCTTGGTGAACGTGCTCAGGCTGGTCGTTCGGTTGAGGAGCGTCTCCACCGGCGTCTTGGTGTCGCCGGAGTTGATGTAGACCGTGGACTGCAGCCAGCTCATCTCCCGGCAGTCGGCGCGCGTCATGCCGAGCTCCGGGAACAGGCTGCTCATCGCGCGCACCAGCGCGCTGCAGTCGCCGAGATACAGGGTCTGGAAGAGGGCGTGCTGGTTCTGCACGATCACCCGTATGCTGAGGTCCTCGGGGAGGGCCGGCGCGATCGTCTGCCATTTGGCCACGGCGTTGGCCGCGCCCTGGTCAACGGTCTTCTGGATGTTGGAGAAGGTGACTGTCGCTGGGACCGGTACGAGCCTGATCTTCCACGACAGCACGATGCCGAAGTTCCCGCCGCCGCCCCCGCGGATGGCCCAGAAGAGGTCGCTCCCCATGGCCTCCTTGTCCAGGAGCCTCCCATTGGCGTCGACCAGCGTGGCGTCGAGGACGTTGTCGACGGAGAGGCCGTACTTGCGCATCATCATGCCCATGCCGCCGCCGCTGATGTGGCCGCCCAAGCCCATGGTCGAGCACACGCCGGCAGGGAACGCGAGCCCGGGCGCCGCCTTGGCGACGGCGTAGTACAGCTCCCCGACCGTCGCGCCCGAGTCCACCCACGCGGTGGCCGCGCCCCGGTCGACGCGCACGGCGCGGAGGTTGGCGAGGTCGACCACCGCGAACACCTCGGGCCGCTCGGACCGGTACGAGAGCCCCTCGTAGTCGTGCCCGCCGCTGCGCACGCGGACGCGCACGTCGTGGCGGCGGCCGCAGAGCACGGCGGCCTGGACGTGGGACGCGTTGGTGGGCGTCACGATGCAGAGCGGCCTCACCGTCGTCGGGGTGAAGAACTTGGGGTTCCGGATGGACGACACCAGGACGGAAGTGAACGACGGCGAGCTCGGCGTGAACACGCGCTCGCTGGGGATGCTCGACGAGAGGCACTGGAGGAAGTCGCCGGAGGCAGCCAAGGACGGGACGGACACGTAGCAACCGAGGAAGCAAGCTGTGAGCAAGAGTGCCATGCGCGTGGAAACCGCCATTTTTACCGCTCCCGAACAAAATGGCACGGAGCTTATGGTCTTGCCATGAGCTCGTTATATATAGACAGCCCATGCAGCCGTGCCGCGTGAACACGGAGCAGTACGCCTTTGGGAAACGTGTGGGATTCAGTGCTGTGGTGGAGAAGTCATGGTCAACCCTTTCTGGGTGGCCATCGTTGTCGATCGATGGGTTGCTTGCATGGAATTTTGCTGGCCTTGGTGATCCGTGTTTGATTAGTCCGTTGTTCAGGCACCGCATATTTTTCTTTCAGGTTTGCTATTTCATATTTAGATGTGAGATATTATCTCATATTTAACTCCCTCATCTTTATAGAGACAAAAAAGAAAATCCATGAAAGACTTAAAAAAATCAAAGATGAGAGAGTTTAAGGATGAGAGAATTAGATGTGAGATAATATCTCATATCTAGATGTGACAACATCTAGATGTGACATAGACAAACCCTTTTTCTTTTCTCCGGATAGGGATCTAGAGGTCATCCGCCGGCTGGGAAGTAAACGAAGAACTATTGCGCTGACTAGTTTTGCTGCAAGATTGCAAGTTGTGTTCCTTTTGTACACTTCAAGTTGTGTTATCTTATTTTTTTAATCTTAGTGTTTCTTTTGTACACTTCAAGTTGTGTTATCTTATTTTTTTAATCTTACTAGATAATTGCCCGTGCTTTACAACGGAATATTAACATTATAGTAGATTAGCCCGTGATTGAACGCCTATCATAACATTGTTGCACTAAAATGTTAGCAAGCTTTTGTATGCAATTGTCATGATTTACGTGCCATCTTTTTTTTTTGAAGTATACGTGCCATCTTATTGGCAAGCACTTATTTGATAAAAAGTTATTGACTTATCAAAGGAATATTATTTAGGAGAACGATCAGAGCAAGGAGGAAAAATTATATCTTACTATTTGGTAAGAACTTATTAACTTGTCGAAGAATACTATTATTTGAGAGCAAAATTAGAGTAAGAGTTTATTGACTTACCAAAAAAATTTATTAGGAGATTGATCAGAGATGGGAGGGGAAATGGCATCTTATTGTTTAGGACTTATTTGGTCACAATTTATTAACTTACCAAAGAATATTTTTATTTTAGAGAAAATTCAGAGTAAGAATTTATTGACTTACCAAAAAATATATTAAGAGATTGATTAGAGATGGGAGGAAAAAATGGCATCTTATAGTTAAGCACTTTAAGAATTTATTAACTTACCAAAGAATATTATTATTTAGGAGAAAAATAAGAGACAGGAGAGAAACATTCCAACATAAGAATTGTGTTCTTTTTAATAGATTTCATTGTCATCTTATTGTTAAGCACTTGATTGGCAATAATTTACATACCAAAGACAATATTACTTAGGAGAATGATCGGAGATTGGAGGAAAATGCCATCTTATTGTTAAGCACTTACTCCCTCGGTTCCTTTATGTTAGGTGTATTTTTTTTGGGCATGATGACCAATGCAGGGAATTATAGAAAATTTTGAACGAAGTTACCCTTAGATAATTCATTGATTAGTTGCAAGTAAACCAATTAGTACGGAAAAAGAAGAGATATAGGCAATCGGGAGAGAGATACTTTTCTTTTTCTCTAAAAGGAGAGATACAAGTGCAACTGCTAAGGGGTGGACTAACGAGCTGCTCGGCTCGTTAAGCTCGTACTCGTTAAGCTCGTTAAGATTAACGAGCAGAAAATCATGCTTGTCTCGGTTTGTTTGAACCTCGTTAAGCTCGTGAGCGCTCGCGACCGCTCGTTAACAGACTATAATGTGTTACGTTCTACATTATGGATGCATAGGTGTGGTTTTTAAGATGAAATATAGTGGCTACGAAAAGAAATACACTAGTTTGTTGCCTCCTATGTTGATTAGATTGAATAGGAGAGCTGCGGTGCTACAAAAAGTTTGTCATGTAAGATGAAAATATGTGTCGTGTTGTTACTAACGAGCTTAACGAGCTACTCGTGAAATTCGTTAGCTCGCTCGTTAAGCTTAACGAGCTAAAATCAATGATTGGCTCTGTTCATTAAAAAACGAGCTACGAGTTTAACAAGACGAACTATCGAGCGCTCCTTAAGCTCGCGAGCTACGAGCTTTTGGTCCAACCCTACTGCTAAATAGCAATGCAAATTATTTAAGAAGCATCGTAGCAGCTATATTTATTAATTATACACAATAGTACATATATTTTTGAAAAAAGCTCACGAATTCGAAAAAAAGTTCATCGATTCTGAAAATAGTTCATCGAAATTTAAAAAACATTCATCAATTAGTAAAAAACTTCACCAAATTTTAAAAAAAGTTCACCAAATTTAAAAAACATTCACCAAGTTTTAAAAAATTCATCGAATTTAAGAAATTTCACCGAGTTTGAATAAAAGTTCATCGAGCTTGCAAAAAAGATCATAGATTTGCAAAAAATTCACCGAATTTGAAAAAACTTCATCATCTCTTAAGAAAAAAACATTGAATTGAAAAAAGTTAATGCATTTTTGGAAACAGTTTGGTACATTTTTGAAAAAAAGAAAATGAACAATAAAAAAGAAAACAAAAACGAAAAAACAGTGAACTGGGAAAACGTAGGATGGAAATAAATAGTAGATAAAAGCAAGTACCCACGAAGTGGTGTCCCTAGCCTAGTGGTAACAATCGTTGTCTGGGAAGACTTGCATTCCCAGTTCGGTTCCTCTCACCCCCATCTTTTTTGGTCTGGTTAAAACAAAAAGGAAAAAGATGAGCCGGCCCAGCCTGGAGGGCTTCAGGCGCTCGTTTGCAAAATGCACAGTAATAGGTGTCTGAAGTGCCAAATAGGAAACACCCATCTACTCGGTGTTACAAATAACAAAAGGCGATAGATACACATACGCCATTGAGGTTTCCGAAGATACTCAAAGAGGCTTTTCTCCAAAAAAATTAAAAAATGATAATCATATAGGTCAACAAAAGCGACCATTTTACTTCCAGCTGGAGATTTGTTAGCTCTTCTGTTTTGGTTAGGCTGGTCACAATGGGCAGGAACATAAGGTAGTAACATACACACTTATCTAGATTATGTTACTACCTCCACAGTGAGTAGGAACATGTAGGTAGTGTCATGCAACGATGCATTTATTAGCTTATAGACTCATTGTTTCTTGAAGTGTGTGATGTTCCGGTAACTTAGCTAGTTACCATAAGCACCTCACTCTTCATTAAATATGTGTCACATAAGCAACGTTGTATTGAAATATGTGATGTTACTTCTAAGTTACACCCCATTGTGACCAGCCGTGATAAAGGAGTGCACGGAAGCACAAGCACCCGGCAACTGTGACGCATCGGCTATCGATGCACCAGGCGGAAAAGTTAAAATCTACATGTCATGCACTACGGCAATCTGTCGGAGCTCCGCACAGGGGTGCACCCCACAGGTCCGGTCCATTTTTTATTTTGTTTCTGTAATTTCTTTTGTCTTGATTTTTGTAAAATTTTCCATTTTATAAATTCAAAAAAATGGTTCCCTTCTCTAAAATAACATTTTGGAATTTAAAATATTGTTCTATTTTTTATTTTTTATTTGGAAATTCAAAAAAATTTCAATTTTGAAAATAATTATTCAATAATTAGCTTTTTGTTCATGCTTTCTAAAAAAGATTGGTATTTTAAAAAAATCTTTTTTCTAAAATTTTCAGATTTTTAATTTTGTTCATGAACTTAAAAAAAATCAGATTGTAAAAAGTTCACTTTTTAAAAAATTCATCTTGGTTTTAGAAAATACCCGGAACTAAGAAGTTCACATTTAAGAAGTTTGTTCTTGTTTTAAAAAAATGTTCAGAATTCTAAGTTTTGTTCCTATTTTCAAAAACTAGTTTGGAATTTCAATTTTTGTTCACATTTTTGAAAGTTTTTTGTGTTTTCTAAAATGTGTTCATATAATTCAAAACTCTATATGCTACAGTACATGGTATAATAAAGAGCATGCTACAGCGAGCCGCTACATCGTTTTATTTATAACATTCACGCTAACGGAGATGTCACTAGTCGACATAAGCTCACGTGGCTAGCATCATAGGTAGACGAACTGAACGTCGCGAGTTCCATTCCTCGCAATAGCCCTGCTTTATGCGTTTTTTGCCCTATAAAGAAACTCGCTTCGGTGCCTCCTAGTGGACCGGCTCAGTTGTGGTCACATGTGTGTCGCGCGTGCAATTGGGTGCAACGCGTGGCGTATAGGAGGTCCCGAAGGAAACGAGCGGCGCTACCAAGGTTGAAAAAACGTTAGGTGTAAGCGAGGCTGTTGGATTTCACCTAGCGCATAGATGGTGCTGAAGGGTGTAGTTGTCGGTGTCAAAACCGGCAGATCTCGGGTAGGGGGGCCCAAGCTGTACGTCTTAGAATCGATGATAACATGAGACAGGGGACACGATATTTTACCCAGGTTCAGGCCCTCTCGATCGAGGTAATACCCTACTTCCTGCTTGATTGATCTTGATGAATATGATTACAAGAGTTGATCTACCTCGAGATCGTAATGGCTAAACCCTAAAAGTCTAGCCTATGAGATTGCTATGATTCCGTTCTCTTCTATGGACTAAACCCCTCGGCTTATATACACGTTGGAGGGGGCCTAGGGTTACAAAGGTGACTTGGGAAGGAAGGAATCGTTACATCTAGACATATTTCTTGCCTTACTACACTCATTGGAGTCCTAACCGAATACGGGGGAGGGCCTTCCGCTTGTATCTTCATGGCCCAACAATTCGGCCCAACATCAATGGCCCAGACACCCGAGGTCCGAGGACCTCTAAATATGGGACTCTCTCAGTAGACCCTGGACTTGCCTTCAAGGACGAGGTTGTATCCGGCTTTGTGTCTTCGGTCTTGCAAGGTGAGTCCTCCATTGAATCAGATGATAGTTCTGCTTCATATTTCATGTTATATCTTGTCGATTCCCTACCGTCGTTGCTTTAGCTTCCACGTGTCAGACGAATGCGAACCGTCTGGGTATTTTATAATTAACCCCTCGACTGCATAAGGAAGGTGCTTATTTAAAGAGACTAGATCTCAGATGCCATTCCATCCACGCGTAAGATCCTTAGAGTCTGACACGGAAAATTCCCGGTCATGGCCAGCGTCCCTAGCTCTTCCTTGCGCCCTCATGGCCCTCAAGTGTGCGACTGGGAGAGTTGCTCCGTATCTCATGCGCATCTGAGAAAACTTCAAACACATGGATATCTCCCTCCCGAGGATCTAGTCCCCGTCCGGGCTGGATTAACTTCTCTCGACGGTCAAGCCCTGGCGGAAAGTTTCCCCAATCCTTCCAAAGAAGGGCGGGTGTGCTTCGTCTCCTTCCTCCTAAGAGGTGTAGTATTTCCTATCCACCCTTTCTCAGTGGGGCTTCTGGAGTTCTATGGCCTCCAACTGCACGACCTTACGCCGGGGTCTATCATGCATATTGCGGGCTTTGTCGCTCTGTGCGAGCTCTTTTTGGGTTGCGAGGATCATTTTGGGATATGGTGCAAGTTCTTCTTCCTTGTCCCACACTCCCAGAAGGGATCTATATTCGAGGTAGGAGGTGCCGAAGTGTGGCGCATAGCAGGGACAGGTTATCTGCCCGGCACTCCGAAGAAGGCATCCAAAGAATGGCCCTCAGAGTGGTTCTACATTGAGGATGTGGTCTTGCCGGATCCAATCGGGCAAGGCCTTCCCGAATACTCCAGTGCTCCTTTAAAGAAGCATTTCAACTGGTGTCCCCGCAGTCTCAAGGAGGAGGACAATGCAGAGGTAAAAAGACTTGCCAGCAATATCAGACTACTTGCCTACCTCAAGCTGACGATAATCGAGGCGACAACGATTTCAATAACGCGATGCGTGTAGCTGCTCCAGGCCAGAGGATTTCCCATGTGGCACTATAATGGCTAGGATGATGCCTCACGCTGTCTATGCCAGGGCCCAGACAACCCTGCCGCTTTAGCTGCTATCCTGGCTGATCTCTACAAAGGGGAGAAGGAGGACTTTCTTCACTTGAAGTGTCGAGAGGGTTTCTCTATGTATAACCCCATCGATTGGCTAAGGCTTTCCCTGATCGCTAGCTTTACTCTGCTTTTATTTAGTTAACTGGACTGAGTTAGGTTGCTTTCAACAGGAATGGAGGAAGGTGGTCGGAAAGATTAGCAGTCCTGTCCCACAGCCAGAGGACCATATTCGTGACATGGATCCCGGATTCGAAGAGGATCCGGATATTGGCATAGATCTTAAAGACGGAGTCTTTTACCAAACCAGCCATGACAGTACCAAAGTGGCTACTATAGCCGATTATCCTGGCCTTATTCCTTCCTCTCAGGTAAATGCCTAGGAGACTCCTCTTCAAAGAGAATATTCCAGGCACGCCTCACCCACTGCACTATATCATGCTCAAAAGGGGCGGCGCTCATCCCGCCGAACTGCGTCAAGGGTGTCTTCCCAGAGGGCGATGCCTGTGCAGGGCGGGTCTCTGAAGCGAAAGGGAACCGGAGACACCACCAAACCTCCTCCTTTATCGAAGAGGTATTACTCTTTAACATATGTCTGGTGGCGGAGCCGGATCATGATTTTCGGCTTTATCTTTTCTTTTTAGGAAGAGTATACGCCGGACTGTATCCGGTGATCCTGGTGGTCATGCTCCAATCAATCCAGCCCTCGGCCAATCTACAAGGACTAGGGCGGATGTGGGGGTAATGCTGGATTGTCCTCTTCAAGAGGATTCAGATGAGGTATCAGTTACTAATTCCGAAGTTGAGAGCGTGATGAATCATCGACAGCGCAAAGAGGCCATGCGTGACCCAGCTTTCCCTAAGGAGGCGTTTATCGCCTTCAGTTCCGCGGATGCGTATATCCGAGCCGCTCGAGACATACTTGCCGGAGCCACTCACCAGCTTTCCAAGGACATGGAGGTGAGTGTTAATTCAATGTTCATATGCCAGTAGCCCCCAAGACTTAAAGCAGTTGTCCCAACTAATTTAAGGATCATTGTGTTCGTAGGTACTCAAGGAAAAGAATAACACTTTATCCAAGGAATTGGAAGGGTGCCAAACCAAGCTTACTACTGTTACCACCGAGTTGGAGAATTTAAAGAAGTCAAAAAATGGCTCTGATGGTAAGAACAATAGTGTCCGAACAGTATGGTCCCATATCGATCAATGAACTTTAAGTGTACATTGGTTAGTCTGTAGCAACATGACCAATAGACCAACTGGGGGAAAAGCTCAGGGGCTGCTCAGGCAGCGAAGGAGCAGGCTGAAGGGCAAACTGCTGCTGGTGAACGTGTATTAACACACACCATAGATGAGAAAAACAAGTTGCAGGACGCCAATGTCAAGCTAGCCGAAGAGTTAAAGGACATGCGACCCCAACTTTCGGAGGCTTTAAAAGAGAACAAGAAGCTTAAGGGCGGCATATTTAGTATGACAATAGACCTAGCTTTCATTTATAGTCTCTTGAGTCGAAGTTTCTTTATGAAAAAACTATTCCTGCAGATTTGTTGACTGGGTGGCCCGAAGGAGAGGTGTACGGATTTCAAGGTGATCTGCTGCAAGAGCTTTCCAATGTGCATGAGCGAGCTCGCAAGGCCATGAAGAACATAGCAAAGGCTTTATGGCAGGCCGATTCTCCTCTAGAAATTATGGGGGAGTTGGCGAGTCTGTTCAAAGGGGCCCGACACCGCTTTGATTATGGAAAGCATGAGCGTGCCGAGAAGGTGCCCGGGAAGCCTAGGCTATGATGAAGACACGTTATACCGGGCTGGACCCGAACCATTTGGCTCGGGTTGGATCTCGAGGGCCCGACGGACTAGAAGTCCTTGTAAGCTTGGTGTACGACCAAGTAAAGATAGCCGCCAAGTATTCCCAACAAGACTATAAGTTAGACAGGCTTATAGAGGGTATAGATGAAGAATAAGCGTTTGATTCTATGTAAGAATGTACTTTATCATCAAACTTATCTCCAGCCGAAATGAACTAAAAGTTTGTCATGGCCGACCTTCTGCTTTAACCTCCAGAATCCCGAGGGCTGGAGTGTCTCCGAATACTATACCTGTGGTAAACACGTGGTATGTTCGGTGACCAGGCAATCCGGTCATAATTGATTGAACAAACAAACTATGTTCGGGGAGCTATGTTATATTACTGTTTAACGTAACAAACATCTTCCGGAGAGAATAGTTTCGTTAAGGGTTCCTTTCCCTGGGTCCGCATGCGTATATATGCGTGCCTAGGCTTTAGATCCTGTGAAGAGGATTGTAGGAGACGTATCCTATTAAATTTGAAATATGTATGTGCTTCTAAAAGCAATATGTCATGTATCCGCCAACCGATTATTCCCTTAAGAACGCTAGCTTTCGGCTTCACCCGTCTGAGGTACAGGTCCGGATTACCCGGTTGTAACAATCGCAGAGGTGCTTCCTTTACACCCTAGCCGAACAATCAGGAATGTAGGGTATAAATACAAGAGCCAGGCAACCCAGCTTGGCAAAAACTGAAGTCATAAAGGTGCATATAATGGCAAGGAGATTGTATAAAACAGATGACATAATTATTTTGAGCAAATATGCTTTGTGATAACGGGCTTCGTTATAGAAGCCCCCAAGTATTTTTGAGCTATATACATTTAAGGATGTTCTACCTTGGGATAATTCGGTTGAGCTGAAAAATTATCGATAAGAAAAAGAAAAGAAAGGAAGAGGATAACTGTAAAAACAAGGAATAAGACCTAGACTGAAAAAGAAAATATGTGCTATCGAACTATCCGTAGAATCATCGGAGCCTGGCAGCATTCCATGGGTTTGGCTCAAGGTGATTGTCTGATGCATTGCGAAGGCGATAGGCTCCACAGATGAGTACTTCATCAATAATGAAGGGGCCCTCCCATCTTGGTTTGAGCTTGTCTTTTTTATTCTCCGGGAGGCGTAATACGAGTTCGCCAATATTGTATGTCTTCGCCCGCACTTCTCAGCTTTGGTATCGCCTGGCCTGTTGTTGATAAAATGCGGAACGAGCCTGCACGATATCGCGTTCTTCTTCGAGGTCGTCTAGGTCATCGTGCCGATCGAGCTCGGCTTCTCTCTCTTCGTACATGCGCACTCGAGGTGAGTCATGAATAATGTCGCAGAGCAAGACAGCCTCTGCGCCGTACACCATGAAAAAAATGTGTGTATCCGGTTGTCCGGTTAGGTGTAGTTAGCAGCCCCCAGAGTACGGAGTCGAGCTCCTCCACCCAGTGTTTATCTGACTCCTGAAGGGAGCGCACCAGTCGGGGTTTAATGCCACTCATTATGAAGCCATTGGATCTTTCTACCTGACCGTTTGTCTGAGGGTGGTACACAGAGGCGTAATCAAGTTTAATGCCTAACTTAGCGCACCAATTTTTCACCTCGTCTGCTGTAAAGTTAGAGCCATTATCTGCGATAATACTATGCGAGACACCATAACGGTGTACTACGTTGGATATAAAATCTATCACTGGACCTGCCTCAGCTGTTCGGACTGGCTTGGCTTCTATCCATTTAGTGAATTTATCCATCATGACCAGTAGATATTTCTTTTTATGGCTTCCCCCTTTAAGAGGTCCAACCATATCCAGCCCCCAGACCGCGAAGGGCCAGGTAATGGGGATGGTTCTGAGAGCTGTGGGAGGCATATGGCTTTGGTTTGCGAAAGTTGGCATCCAACACAATGTTGGACTAAGGTCTGTGCGTCTGCGCGCGCAGTTGGCCAGAAGAAACCAGTTCGAAAGGCTTTGCTTACAAGAGCCCGAGCCGCGGCGTGATGGCCGCCCATGCCAGCGTGTATTTAGCGAGAAGTTCTCGTCCCTCCTCTTTAGAGATACACCATTGGAGAATACCAGTAGTGTTTTTCTTGTATAGTTCACCCTCGCGAACCTTATAGGCTTTAGAATGCCGAATTATGCGGCGAGCCTCATTTTGATCATCGGGGAGCTCTTGCATATTAAAGTAGGCTAGGAAAGGCTCGATCAAGGGGGCTATAACAGCCATGATCTCATAGGCCGAGGATGTGATTTCCTTTTCGGAGTCCCCGATGACATCGGTATTGAGTTCGGCAATGGGTGTGTTCGGGTCCGGATTGGCGTCATTGCTCTCGTCCTGCCATGTAACTGATGGCTTGAACAACCTTTCCACAAAAGCGTTAGGTGGGACTAGGTCGCGTCTAGCGCCCATGCGAGCAAGTATATCCGCTGCCTGGTTACTGTCCCGAGCCACATGGTGAAATTCGAGCCCCTCGAATCGAGACGATATTTTTAATATGGCGTTTCGATAAGCCACCATTTTTTAATCCTTCGCGTCAAACTCTCTGTTTACCTGAGAGATGGCGAGGTTTGAGTCTCCGCGTACCTCGAGGCACCGTATACCCATGGATACGACCATACGGAGACCATGCAGTAGTGCCTCGTATTTGGCCGCGTTGTTTGAGACCGTGTAGATGATCTGCAACACATAGCGGATTGTATCTCCTATTGGAGATATCAAGATGACGCCGGGCCCCAATCAGGCGAGCATTTTGGAACCGTCGAAATACATTGTCTAGTGGGAGTATGATCCGTACTCTTTAAGGAGCTCTGCTTCAGTCCATTCCACGACAAAGTCGGCCAACACCCGGGACTCAATAGTCCGGCGTGGTTTGTACGTTATTTCGAATCATAAGAGCTCGATGGCCCATTTGGCTATGCGTCCAGTGGCGTCTTTATTGTTTATGATATCATTAAGTGGTACTTCGGATGCCACTGTGATCGAACACTCTTGAAAGTAGTGTCGAAGCTTCTGAGATGCCATGAATACCACATAGGCGATTTAGTAATGGGGGTATCGTGACTTGCACGGTGTGAGAACCTCGGATACATAGTATATGGGTTTTTGAACTGGGAATTTATGTCCCTCTTCTTCTCGCTCGACAACGAGCACCACACTCACTACCTGATGAGTGGCGGAGATATACATCAGCATTGGCTCGCCAACGTCTGAAGCGGCTAGGATTGGGTTACCTGCTAATAAGGTTTTTATTTCTTCTAGTCCGGCCGTGGCCGCATTCGTCCATTCAAAGTTGTCTGTGCGCCGTAGCAGTCTATACAACGGTAGTGCTTTCTCTCCTAATATGGAGATAGAGCGGCTCAAGGCCGCTATGCAACCTGCTAGCTTTTGCACTTGTTTGAGATTGGTTGGCGTAGTTAGATGTGACAGGGCCCGAATTTTAGCTGGGTTTGCTTCGATTCCTCTATGGGATACGATGAATCCTAACAGCTTTCCGGCCGGAACACCGAAGACACATTTTTTCGGATTGAGCCGTATGTCATATGTTCGTAAATTATCGAACGTAAGGTGGAGGTCATCCACCAAGGTTTCGACATGTTTGGTCTTGATGACTACATCGTCAACATATGCCTACACTGTTTTGCCAATTGGTTTTTCTAAGCATGTTTGAATCATGCATTAATATGTGGCACCAGCGTTTTTTAGTCTGAATGGCATAGTGTTGAAGCAAAAGGGGCCGTACGGAGTGATGAATGTCGTAGTGGCCTGATCGGATTCCTTCATTTTTATTTGACGATATCCGGAGTAGGCATCGAGGAAACACAATGAGTCATGTCCTACGGTTGCAACGATAATTTGATCAATGCGGGGCAGAGGAAAGGGATCCTTAGGGCAGGCCTTGTTTAGGTCCGTGAAATCGACACAAAGACGCCATGATTTGTCTTTCTTTGGCACCATGACTAGGTTGGCGAGCCAGTCCGGGTGTTTGATTTCCCTTATGAATCCAGTTTCCAATAGCTTGGCTACCTCTTCCCCCATAGCCTGTCTTTTGGGTTCAGAAAATTGTCGTAATGACTGCTTGACTGGCTTGAACCCTTTGAGAATGTTGAGGCTGTGTTCTACCAGCCTGCGTGGGATTCCTGTCATATCTGAAGGGTGCCAAGTGAATATATCCCAATTTTCACGAAGGAAGGCCCGTAAAGCGCTGTCTACCGCCGGATCCAACTCTGCCCCAATAGATGTTGTTTTATTGGGGTCCGTTGGGTGCACTTGGAATTTCACATTTTCATCTACTGGCTTAAAAGAGGTAGATTTTGATCGTTTGTCAAGGACTACGTCGTTCCTATCCACCATAGATCGTAAGGTGGTTAATTCTTCCGCCGTGAGGGCTTCAGATAATGCCTCTGGGGCTAAAGATGAAGTTTTGTTCTCGGCACGGAGTGCTCTATCCGGATCACTTGCAATTGTGATTATTCCATTGGGCCCTGGCATCTTAAGCTTCATGTACCCGTAATGGGGTATAGTCTGAAAGCGTGAGAAAGCGCCTCGCCCTAAAAGGGCGTGGTATCTGTTGTTGAAGAGGACAATGTGGAAGAGCAATTCCTCCGACCTGTAGTTCTTGGGTGTACCGAATACTACCTCGAGCTTGATGCTTCCCGAACACTGGGCTTCCCGGCTGGGGATGATTCCTCGAAAGGTTGTATTACTTTGTTCAATGTGGGATTTGTCAACCTGCATTTTTGAAAGCATGTCCTTGTATATGAGGTTGAGTCCGCTACCTCCATCCATGAGTACTTTAGTGAGGCGGAAGCCATCTACTACGGGGTTGAGTATGAGAGCGGCTGTGGACTCGGACCGGCCAGACTCGTGGTTCATCTTCGGCAGAAAAGGTGATTGTCGTATCGTTCCATGGGCTTGGAATGTAGATTTGATTGACCTCTGCAAGTTCGCATTTTGCTCTCTTGCGCTGGTTATTTGAGGAGAACGTCTCAAAGACCGTGAAGACATCGAGGCCTTTATCCCCCGGCGTTGCGGTGGTGAGGATTGATTCACCGCTCTTTGTTACCTGCCGGAGTACCCAACATGTTCTAAGGCAGTGGTTAGGGGTATTGTCCGGGGTGGCATCTATTTGGAAAGGTTGATCCAAATAGTTCATACAGAACGGATCTGTGCCTTGTGAAGGTCTGGTTTTCTTGCCATTGCGTGGGTGAGGGAATCCTGGATAGAGGGGTCCTCATGTGGTCGGATAATTCGTGATGGGCCGGACTGGTGGGCCGTGAAATCATTGCTGAAGATCGTCTCTTGTATCCGGATAGGACTCCTGTATACGTATAACGACAAGTTTTAGGTTCGGGTGTAATCTTTCATTCCTCTACAAGATGGTTATGTACAAACCCTAGGGCCCATCGGTACATATATAAACTGGAGGGTTTAGTCCGTAGAGGCTAAGGTAGAAGAAAACAACAGAATCATAGGCTAGACTCCTAGGGTTTAGCCATTACGATCTCGAGGTAGATCAACTCTTGTAATCATATACATCAAGATCAATCTAGCAGGAAGTAGGGTATTACCTCGATCGAGAGGGCCTGAACCTGGGTAAACATCGTGTCCCCAGTCTCCTGTTACCATCGATCCTCAGACGCATAGTTCAGGACCCCCTGCGCGAGATCCACCGGTTTTGACACCGACATTGATGCTTTCATTGAGAGTTCCACTATGTCGTCGACCGAAGGACTGATGGATCGCTTCGTCAAAAACGATGGCACCGTCGAGGGAACTTTTTCTCCCGGCCAGCTTTTTGTGTTCAGCGGCTTCATGCTCTGTGCCAACACAGAAGGCCACCTTGAGCAGGTTGAGAGCTACACCCCTGGCCATCAGGTCAGGTTTGGAAGCTTGAACTACATTGCTGATATCTACGGAGACTTGATCTTCGACGGATTCGAGCCAACAACGATCGCTCCCTGCCACCACAGTGAACATGACCTAACTCTGTCATCGGACCACCTCCAGGGAATAGCACCTATGACCGTTCTGGCCCTAGATCTGAAACATATCACGTCACCCGAGGATGGGAAGCTCAACTCCACCGCAGAAGCCACAGACTCAGTGGTGCTGGAGCCACACACAGACCAAACTCTGAGTGGGATCTGTGTTACCGGAACTCCGGACTCGTCTCCAGCTGCAGGTTCCAAACTATGTGCATCTGCGCCCTTCGAGCTTGATCAGGCGTCTATCGCCGAATTCAGCGCTGCTGATATCTTCCGGCACTCACCTTTTGGTGATGTGCTAAATTCATTAAAATCTCTCTCCTTAGCTGGGGACACACATCCGAATTATATCTGGTTCGAACTGGAGGTTGATGATGGAGAATTTCACTTCCCACCCACCACCCACTTGGTAGCCACGGTCGAAGATCTAACTGATCTACTTGACTACGCTTCCAAAGACTTTGAAGGGATGGACCTCGAAGCCGAAGCAGATCTAGACCAAAACCCGCCCGTAACCGGGCAATGGACACCTACTTCTTCATACGACATGTATATGGTGGATACACCTAAGGAGAAGGAGGGCGACGGCAAAAATGATCCCACAAAGCACAAGCCTGTCGATGAACCTCCCAAGCGTCGGCGTCCAAAGCGCCGAACTAAATCCCGTAAAGGGAAAGATAGCAACACTGTCACTAATGACGGTGATAGTCCGCAGCAAGCCGAAGACCCCACAGATCCAGCGATGGAGCAAGACGAGCGAGAGGACAACAGACATAGTCCGAGACCGCTGTCCGATGACAGCGATGCCGAAGACAGCAATTATGAACCTGTCTCCGAAGAGGATCTTAGCCTGGGCGACGATCAATACATCGTCCCAGAAGAACCCTTAGAACAAAAGCGCTTCCATCGAAGGCTTATTGCCTCCGCAAGGAGTCTGAAAAAGCAGCAGAGACGGCTTCGAGCCGCACAGGATACGCTCAATGATAGATGGAATGAAGTGCTGGACGCTGAGCAAAAATATGGCTGCAATCGCCAAACCAAAGGCTATCCTAAGCGTAAACTGATGCCTGAATTCGACAACGAGGCTACTGCGCCTATACCGCCGAAGAATAACACCGTCGACAAGCTGGACCAACCAGCTCATGGATGGGACAGAGTGGCTAGCAACAGCGTACACAAGCCCGCATCCCCGCCCCGTAAAGGAAAGGAGGATGCGGCTCAGGGCTGGAAACACGATATGCGTGAGGACCTGAACAAAAAGGCTGGCAAGACCAGATCCATCTATGGATCCAGGGACCGTGCTCCCGCACGGGACATCGGCTATCAAGCCAATCATGCCGGTCATATACCAGTTCGGGGTCAATACCGAACATCACAACCGTCGGACATACACCATGACATAGAAAAATACAGGGGCGCCGCATACCCTCAGTGCTTCACCGATGAGGTGCTGGATCACGAATTTCCAGAAGGGTTTCAACCCGTAAATATCGAGGCGTATGATGGAACGACAGATCCTGCTGTCTGGATAGAAGACTTTATTCTTCACATCCACATGGCTCACGGAGATGATCTCCACGCCATCAAATACTTACCCCTCAAGCTAAAAGGATCAACTCGGCACTGGCTAAACAGCCTCCCAGAGAACTCCATTGGAAGTTGGGAAGAACTTGAGGATGCTTTTTGGGCCAATTTTCAAGGGACCTATGTCCGGTCTCCGGATGCTGACGATCTAAGTCACATCATCCAACAACCCAGGGAGTCAGCCCGCAAGCTTTGGAATCGGTTTCTCACTAAGAAGAACCAAATCGTCGACTGTCCGGACGCCGAAGCCTTAGTGGCCTTCAAACACAGTGTCCGGGATGAATGGATAGCTAGACACCTCGGACAGGAAAAGCCGAGGACAATGGCAGCCCTAACTACACTCATGACCCGTTTTTCCGCGGGCAAGGACAGCTGGCTAGCTCATAGCAGCACCAGCGACCCTGGAACATCTGAAGTCAGGGACGGCAATGGAAAGCCACGACGTAATAAAAACAAACGTTGAAATAATACTGGAAGCCCAGATGATACAGCGATAAACACCGGATTCAGTGGCCCCATACCTGGTCAACGGAAGAAGCCATTCAAAGGCAACAAAGACGGTCCATCTATCCTGGACAAAATATTAGATAGGCCCTGCCAGATCCATGGCACCCCAGATAAACCTGCAAACCATACCAACCATAATTGTTGGGTCTTCAAGCAGGCCAGCAAGCTCAACGCCGAACACAAGGGAAAGGGACCTCAGAGCAAAGACGATGATGAACCTCACCAGCCGAACACAGGGGGACAGAAGAAATTTCCACCCGAGATCAAAACAGTGAACATGATCTATGCCACTCATATCCAAAGAGGGAGCGCAAGCGCGCACTCTGAGATGTCTATGTCGTCGAGCCTGTTGCCCCCAAATTCAACCCATGGTTGGCCTGTCCGATCACTTTTGATTGCAGGGATCATCCGACTATTATCTGTCATGGGGGTTCGGCTGTCCTAGTGCTTGACCCAATAATCGATGGATACCATCTCACTCGCGTCCTTATGGACAGCGGCAGCAGTCTCAATCTGATATATCAGGACACTATCTGCAAGATGGGGACAGACCCGTCAAGAATCAAGCCAAGCAGCACGACCTTTAAAGGAGTGATATCGGGCGTAGAAGCCCGTTGCACGGGCTCTTTAACATTGGAGGTCGTATTCGGCTCTCCCAATAACTTTCGAAGCGAAGAGCTAATCTTCGACATAGCTCCATTCCGAAGTGGCTATCATGCACTACTCGGAAGAACGACCTTCACCTGCTTTAATGCAGTGCCGCATTATGCTTATTTAAAGCTCAAAATGCCTGGACCATGTGGCGTCATCACGGTCAATGGAAATATGGAGCGCTCTCTCCGTATGGAGGAGAACACTGCGGCCTTAGCAGCCGAAGTCCAAACCGGCATATTCAAGCCGGACAACCTATCGGTCGTTAAGACCGCGGACATAGCTAAACGTGTCCGGCATATGCCTCAGTGCAGCAGCTCGGATGAACCTAAGCTAGATTAGCAGTTATGCTCCCACCGACTGCCCCATAAGGTGGTAGCATATGTGCCTCGTGCACACAATTATGCCCTTAAAATTCCTTGGGCGGCGCTCGGGGCACCGTGCAGACAAATAGTCCATAGTTCGGCTCGACCTTATTCGGACTTTAAAATTATCCTTTAAGGTTCATTAAACGAACCGGTTTTGTTTACGACCACACTAGACTTCTTTTCTTTTCTAGGTTTTTTCTTTCTTTTTTACAGACAACCATCACACTCCCCGCTGCAAGGACACATTACAAAGGAGAAAACGACGCAGATGTGCAGCAGGGACCCGCGCTAAGGTTTCTTTTTATATTAAGACCCTGTGTAAACCTTTTTTCCCTTTTCTGTTTTATACCTTTCTGGCATGTAAAATGTCCAAGGAAGTTATCGACATTATCTGTAAACATACGGCTCGCTGTACTATAACGGGATATTATAGAAATAGCTTGGTTTATATTATATGTAGAGTTTTATTCTCTCACCACCAGTGTTCTCTCCCCACGTTAGATTGCCACATGTGCTGTAATGCCCAGGATGGGTCTATACCTCCTACGTGTCGAGGCACGACTTAAAGGTATAAGCCCATTCTGGAATGATCTCAAGTTCGGTATCTTTGCACATCTCATGTAAAAATAGGGATGAAAAGCAAAAGAGATAGTTGGCTTACACTCGCCACATCACACAATTCATTACATAATCAATCATCATCCAAATAACATCACAACCCGACTACGGGTGAAGATCCAAATGAAAGATACCAAAATACATAAAGCCACAGGTTCGGATCGCCCCTTGTAGAAACCACTACTGATCATCGGGGTAGTGCACATAGTATCGGCTACGTTCTTCATCGTACTCCTAGTACAACTCTGTGCCGTCACCTGAGTAGTTCACCTGAGTACCTGCATCTGGTGTGGTGTAGAATCTGTGAGCCACGGAGGACTCAGCAATCCCATTCCCGGGTAGCAGAACTATCTAAGCCTTGGGTGTGGAACAAGGCTAAAGAAAGATAAAAGGTTGCAGCTGCACTAGCACTAGCTTACGTAATAAGAGCGAGAAGAGAAGTGCCACGAGCGATAAAGTGATCACGAAGTGATCCTATCTAAAACACGTCAAACATAACCCCACCGTGTTCACTTTCCGAACCCCTTTCGGAAAATGACCGTGACGGTTACTCACGCTGGTAGTGTGTTCTGAACATGGTGTCAAGTTTTCTACAACCAGATATTAACAAATTCCCAGCTGCCACATAACCGCGGGCACGGCTTTCGAAAGTTCAAAACCCTGCAGGGGTGTTCCAACTTGGCCCATTACAAGCCCACGATCCGTGGAGTCGCAACTCCAAGGTGGGAAGGCCCGAGTATTCTTGGAATCCCGTGCTCAAGATATACCGACATAGGTAAAACTAATCCAGCAAGACCTCCCGGCGTGCCGACACCCTGACAATAGCCGCGTGTATATAGTCTCAGGCCACGACCGGATGAGACATCCTACGGGTAATACCAGATACCTCGGGTTTCCCCGAGGCGGCCCCGCAGTCCGCTCAGTTCGGACCAACACTCATGTGGAGCACTGGCCCGGGGGGGGGGGTTGATTAATAAAAGGGGATAGCTAGTCCCTATGCAAGTTTTAGTTATTAGGCAAATGGAGTACCAATGTTGGGCCTTGCTGGAAAAAGTTTAGCGCTAAGCGGGTTATCGAGGGGGTCCCATAACCCCAACCGTGTGAGGAACGCATAATCAAGGAACGTAACACCGGTTTATACGGTTCCTAGGGCGGCATGAGTGGAACAA
Source organism: Secale cereale (assembly GCA_902687465.1). Classification (NCBI taxonomy): domain Eukaryota; kingdom Viridiplantae; phylum Streptophyta; class Magnoliopsida; order Poales; family Poaceae; genus Secale; species Secale cereale. The sequence continues at coordinate 680,505,850 of LR738715.1, read as the reverse complement.
ATCACCAAGCAAGAGGCTTAGCCTCCCATCCATTACCAATATATAGATGATTTCATTTAAGAATTTATATAGTGTGATATCCCAACAAGCTTCAACATGAAGCAAGAATCTTCAAATCTTCTCCTGCAACTAGCAATGCTATAAGAGGGGCTGAGCGAAGCTTACTTAGCCAATCAAATGTTTACATAGGTTGGGTGGTTAAACAGATTCATGGTTACAATACGAGGCTGACAAACAAACATGGGCATCGAGGCAATAAACTAAAGAGAGAGACTTCTAGCAATAGGCAAAGATAGTAATGATATCTGGGTCAGGTCATCTTGCCTGTCGAGTCGTCGATGGGATCGTAAGACGGCTCCTCGTTCTCAACCTCGGTAGTAACCTCGTTCTCGTACTCGGTCTCGGCTTCCGGCTCTACTCAACACAAGAACACACGAGGCACGAAATCAAACAAGGTGCAATGCGCAAACTACAGGATGCATGTATGATGCACTTAGGATGCACTGCAGATGCACATAGGATGCATTACATGACAACATAGGAAGCACACCAGAACCACACAAGAAACAACAAGTTTAAATGAGGCCGGAAACTACTTAAGACACAACCGGTAAGTCCTCATATGCATAGTTTGAAATTAGTCCAGATCTGAACAAACCTTAAGTTAAAGTTGTTAAACATCAAGTTAACATGCACCAAGACAATCTACACGAAATTCTAGTCAAGTTTCATATAAAGTTTGTTTAAAACGGAGCTACGGTCTAGAAGATATGATCAAAACAAGATAAGCATGGCAACGGTGCAAGATGCACCCAAACATCAAGCAAACATACTCCAAACATGTAAACAAGATGATATTATGAATCTACATGCAAAATCAGATAAGTTTCATGTAGGTCACGCTCAAAACGGAGCAACGGACTAAAAGATACACCCGAAACAAGAAATAGTGCAAAGCGGAAACTAACAGCCACATAGCAACTTCGGAGCAAGAAATATATACTCTACAGCACTCAAACATGGTGACAAGATGCATGGACATAAAGTAGACATACCCTACAGCAAACAACTCCATTGGAGCATCTCCATAGGAGGCATGGATCAATAGCAACAAGCTACAACATTTTGATCATGACAATAAAAACCTGACAGTAATATTTTATAGCAACTTGGGAGCAATAATTAAATATGCTACAGCAACCCAAATGAGCATGTGAGGGCATGGATGGATAGACAACAACATATACAACAATGAATTATCAAAGGCCACCCCAAAACTAACATGGATTTGCCTAGGACATCAAGCAAACATAGCATCAGGATATTACAGATTCTAGACTTAGTGAAATTTCACCAAGTGTTAAAACAGTAACATTATCATGGCATGTTTGCGAGCATGTTTAAGTCACCTCAAAGCATATCATGGCAAGTGGCTTGCACCACAGCAAAGATCACATGATGGAGAATCTAAAACATATGAGCATGTGACATGGGGACAAACACAACAATAGCAACGAGCTCCTCAACTAGGCATCTCGTAACAAGTTACAAAACCTAACAGCCACTTGCACTTTTGCAACAGAGATAAACATGGCAATAAGAACTATAACATGCATTCTACAGCAACCAACATGTAGAGCATCTCATGATGAACATTTGGACATATCATTTGCTTCATTTGGATAAACATGCACCAAGTTATCACATCTCAAGCATGGCATGAAAATAACAAGTAGCAGCAGTTTATATCAAGTAGCACTCTTGTCATGATGATTAAGACATCTAAATGGACTCAAACAAGTATGACACAATGGAACAAAACGTAGTACTCATCACCACGGTCATTTTGACATATCATACGCACAAAACGGACAAGCACAATAAAAGTTATCATCATCACAAAAATGCATCCGACAACAAAAAACAACAAAGACTTAGTAAAAAACAACAACCTCAGAGGGTCAACGCGGGCGGCGGGCGGAGCGGGTCGCGGGCGCGGGCGCGGACCCGGGAACCCGCCAGGGTTAGCAGCAACCGATCCGGCTCAGATCGGATCGAGCCTGAGCGGCAGCGCTGCGCCTCGATCTCGGCGGGAGCGGCGGGGCTAGCCGGCGGGGAAGCGACACAGATGGCCGGCGGCGAGGTCCGGAGCGGCGGCGAGCTCGCCGGCCGGAGGAGTTGCGGCTCGGGCGGCGGAGTGCTGCGGGCCGGCGCGGGGCAGTTCGGGCCGAAGGAGAGGCGGCCAGCGGAGAGCTGCGGGCTGGCGGAGGCGGATCTGTGCGGTGGCAGATGTGTCCGGTGGCGGGCGGACACGTCCGCCCAGCACGGTTTTCGAGGCGAGGCTGGAGGAGGAAGGAGACTAGGGTTTTTTGGACGAAAATGGCATGGGGGACGTTTTTATAGGCACAAGGAGCTAGGAGACTCCAAATGGGGAGCAGTTTTCGGCCACGCGATCACAATTCGACGACCGAGATGATGGGAAGGGTTGTGCTGGGTTGGTGGGCTGTTTTGGAGGGGGTCTTGGGCCTCAAAGAAGAGGTTCTTTTAGCCCACTAGGTTAACCGTTGGAGTACCAAACACACTCCAAACGCGACGAAACTTGACAGGCGGCCTACTCGTATCAAAACAACATCGCACGACAAGTCTCACGCCATTCTGGAAACGTTACACGGTCAAACACGAAAGAAGAACTCGGGGATGCCACGGGCATGTGTGAGAGCATCGGAACTCGAAACGGACAACAGGAAGAGATGAGTGGGACCGGATGCAAGTGACAACACAAATGCAATGCAATGCACATGACAACATGACATGGATGAAATGCACACACGCACACAACAAAACGAAGAACCCAAAAAGACAGAAGAACCTAGAACGGAATTGATGAAGCCAAAGTTTATATATTGCCATAAAGGGAAAGTGTTACATCCGGGGCATTACATGTGCCTTGACAACAGGGTCCATTACAAGAGGCTGTATCCAACCCGGTATATGTCGAAAAGCCCGAACACCTATAGGGAGTGTTCGGCGTCTTGGATATTTGCTTTATATGCATCAGTTCCGAATCATGTCTTGGGTCAATAGTTGCGTTGCCCGGCTCCTGTACTTACCCCTACGTTCCCGATTGTTCAGCTGGGGTGTAAAGGAAGAACTACTACGATTGTACTTCTGGCTCGTCCGGTCAAGTACCTCAGTAGAGAAAGCCAAAAACTTACTGTCATGATATGCGAGAACCTAGTCCGCGATCCGGTGACTAAGTGTTATACTACGATAGATGGAGATCTACCCCGTGTTATATGAAGGGTTGGTTTTTGCCCAGCCACGTACAAATGGATACCTTAATTCGGAAATACCATATACGCACCAGGGGCTAGTACCTAGCCCCACTTGTCAAACTCCTATGGCTAAGTGAAAGCAATAAAGCCGCATAGTCTGATTGCCTGGTTCGCTCCACACACACCTCCTACACGGACCAAGACGTTGGATAAAGAGTGTCTATGCATATGACCGAACACTCCAGTACTATTCACACGGGGGCTGAAGCCGACGACTTGAAACTTTCAGAGTTAAATAAACGGTCGCACAGGAGGTAAAAGTCGCTCACATTATAATAGCGCAAAATTTATATACATCGGTTCATAAGCTCAAGTCTTTACAACCAGATACAATTACTCAAAGATAATATCTTTTGAGCATTGGCCTTCTACAAGGCGGGCGTCTTCTATGACGTCCTCGGAGTATCTCTTCGGCTTGCGGTGCTCCTTGCCTTTGGGCGGGCCAGCAGTAGCTATATCCTGCGCCTTCATCTTTGCCCAGTGCACTTTTACACGGGCGAAGGACATCCGAGCACCCTCTATGCAGGCCGAACGCTTCAATGCGTCGACCCGTGGACTCTCTTCGACGAGGCGCTTCACTAATCCGAAGTAGCTACTTGGGACTGGCTCAGCGGGCCATAGCCAGACTATCAAGTCCTTCATGGACGAACCCGCCATATTGTGCAGCTCGACCAACTGCTTCATCTGGTCGTTGAGGGGCACCAGATGTTTTGGCGCATAGAACTGCGACTAGAACAGCTTCTCCGTGTCGTTCCCCTCCTGGGCTCGGAAGTATTGGGCGGCGTCAGTACTGCTCCTCAGAAGATCAGCAAACAAGCCTGGAGAACTCCATAACCATGTCAGCCCAAGGTACTTCCACCCTTCAAAGATGCTCTGTAAGAGAAAAGTCTTACCAGATGCTATCTCCCCCGCCTGCTTGATTTCTTCACAGACGCTACGCGACTCGCTTCGCACATCCTGGGCAGCCTTAACTGCCTCAGTGAGCTCAGATGCTTGTTCCGAAGCCTTCAACTCCAACGCCTCGCAGTTGCGAATATCATCTTTGAGTTCATCCTTGACTTCGGACACCCGAGCCACATGCTGTTGGCACACGGCCTTTTCGGCCTCTAGATCGGCAACCGCTTTGTCAGCGATTGCCTTGCTAGCCTCAACCTCCTTCTTGGCCTTCGCGAGTTGGACGTTCAGGGCCTCGAGCTCAGTGGCGCTAACTGTTTAATACAGAATATCATGAAGAGTTTATACTCATACTCAATTAATTACTCTTCTTAACATCTCAATTTTTCAAATCCGCATACCTTGCGTTTCATCTAAACGCTGGTTGACGCGGTCGAGGTCCGCGTTAGCCAACAAAAGCTTCTGATTTAGTTCGGCAACTTCTGAATCTCGTGCAGTTGCCGCAACTAGTGAAGCCTGTTCAAATACAAAAGCATACAGTTCAGCTCTATAATATGCTATAAACTATGGATACTTCATCCGATTCTGTTCAGAATCACACAAAGCATCAGGGGCTACTGGCTATATATGTGCATATAAAACAAATAAAGTTCCATATAGAACATTACATTGCTTACCTCAAAGCCTGTTAGCAGGCTGTTGATGGCTTCATTCAGTCCGCCTTTGACGGACTGAATCTTCTTCATCATCGCACCCATCACGGTGCGGTGCTCCTCCATGACAGAAGCACTTTGTAGTGCTCCCTCCAAAGGGTCCGGCGCCTCTGGATTGACCCCGGGCGCCGTCGTATCCTCCCCCGCCTTGGGGTTCTGGTCTTCGGACCCCGGAGCCGCGCTAGGCTCTGGATCAGTATTCGATGGGGCCCCGGATTGTTTGGGCTCCCCGTCTTCGGTCTCCATGGGGATTGTTTCCCCATGGTTAGGGACATCCAAGGTGTTACCCTGGGTCGCCCTATCTCTTGCCCCACCCCCATCTCCTTGAGCAGAAGACACACGCTGGGAGGACACTTCGGTGTCCCCGCGGGCCACGGGCGATGGATCTCGGACCAGCGGGTCACTCTCCGTCTCTCCAGGCGCTCGAGAGTTCCCCTCCGATAAAGAGGCATCGGGGTGTGCTCGGGGAGGGTTGTAGGTCAGCAGGTGAGAAATACTTAAAAAGCATTAAAATGCTAAATAAACAAGGTGCATCAATTAATATATCCGAACAAACTTACATTTTGGTTGGGGGCTTCTCCCTAGGCTTCACCACAAAGCTATGTTCGGACGATGAGTCCGAACGAACGGGGAGGTTCAACCTCCTCTGGGGTGCGGCCTTGCTTGCATCAGAAGCGGCCGCCCTCTTCTTCCCCCTGCCTTGCGCATGGATTCTTCTTCTTCGTCATCCTCCTCCTCTTCGGAGGAGAGGATGTTGATATCCTCGGACTTCACGTCCGCAGGGCGGAGGCCGCTCTCGACCTCCTTTCTCTTCTTCTTGGACTTCTTGTCCGACGCCTTGTACGACGCCGGGACCAGCATCGCCGTCAGTTGAGGCGTCTCTGGGTCTTCTGGCAAAGGTGCCGGACACTTAATCCGGATTGCCTTCTTCGTCCAGCCGTGTATAACACACAAAAACTCCAATTCCTATTATTGTTAAAATAAGAAGGGGATATATGTTCGGCAGAATTTTTTGATTACCTCTTGTGCGGTAAATGCGCTGTAGCCTGCATCCTTCGTTTCCTTTGGCCACTCTTTCTGGCTCTTGAAGAGATGCTTCCAGATCTCTTTGTGCGTGAAGCCGAAGAGATGCTTCAGGGGCCGGTCTCCAACCGGATCGAACTCCCATAGGGAGGAGCCCCAATGTTGGCAGGGAAGAACGAGTCGAGCCAACATTACCTGAACCACGGTTGTGAGTTGGTAGCCCTTGGAGATCATGCCGGACACATGGCCTTGGAGTGACATCACCTTAGTCTGAGACCCCTAGTTCGGACCCTTATCGGTCCAAGAGGTTAGCCTCTCCGGGGGGTCCAGATCTGAAGGTAGGTGCCGCTTCCCATTTGGCGTTGCGGGGCTCAGTAATGTAGAACCACTCCTGCTGCCAAGCCTTGTTCGTCTCCACGAACGACCCCTTTGGCCAGGTTGCATTCGGGAGCTTGCTTATCATAGCGCCCCCACACTTCGCGTACTGTCCGTCCACCACCTTCGGCTTCACGTTGAAGGTCTGGAGCCATAGGCCGAAGTGTGAGGGAACGCGGAGGAAAGCTTCACACACCACTATGAAAGCGAAGATGTGAAGAATTGAATTCGGGTCTAGATCATGGAAATCTAGCCCATAGAAAATAGCAAACCCCGTACAAAGGGGTGAAGAGGAATCATAGCCCCATAACGAAGTGCGAGAGGAACACGACTCTCTTACCCGCCTCCGGGACGGGAACCACCTGGTCCTGGGCGGGGACTCGGTGCACAATGTTGGCAGCGAGATAGCCCGCACTCCGGAGATCCTCCACGGCTTTCTCAGTAACCGTGGAGGCCTCCCACTTGCCCTTGGCGCCGGAACCAGCCATTGCTGGGGAAGGAAGTGGTGATTGAGGAACGGAGAACTTCGGGCGCAAAATATGAGGATGCTGGGTCTAGGGAGATTGGAGAGCTCGGGCTTGAGGAAGGCATGGGGTTGATGGAAGGGATTGATGTCCTTTTATAACGTTGCGAATACAGAACATCCCCCCACTTTAGCCACAGACCTCGCCGGTTCCCAAATCAGTCGTGCGTAATGCACGATTTGGATGCTCACGTCATATTAATAAGGATCCCCTAATAAGAGGGCACGATCTCTGTATTGATAAGATGTGCTGAGTGGGGTTATACCTCGAAACACGAAACTAGGGCCAAATAAAACGATCTGATAAATTAGTGGGATGGACGCGACGCTTCACCAAAAAAGTTGTCAGTAAAGACACATTATTAATATTCTTTCAAAAGCCTTGCCTTCGAGGCTAAGGGTTGTACTAACCATGTAGAGACAAACACAATACACTTTTTGCAGAAGATATATTCGAAAGAAGGAACCCGCCTTGCAAAGCCGAAGATAATATGGAAGCCGAACTCATCGTCATCAAAGACAGGTTCAGGGGCTACCGAGGGAGTCCTGGATAGAGAGCTCCTCATGTGGTCGGATAACTCGTGATGGGCCAGACTGGTGGGCCATGAAGATCATTGCTGAAGATCGTCTCTTGTATCCGGATAGGACTCCCGTATACGTATAACAGCAGGTTTTAGGTTCGGGTGTAATCTTTCCTTTCTCTGCAAGATGGTTATGCACAAACCCTAGGGCCCTCCGGTACATATATAAACTAGAGGGTTTAGTCCGTAGAGGCTAAGGTAGAAGAAAAACAACAGAATCATAGGCTAGACTCCTAGGGTTTAGCCATTATGATCTCGAGGTAGATCAGCTCTTGTAATCATATTCATCAAGATCAATCTAGCAGGAAGTAGGGTATTACCTCGATCGAGAGGGCCTGAACCTAGGTAAACATCGTGTCCCCAGTCTCCTATTACCATCGATCCTCAGACGCATAGTTCAGGACCCCCTACCCGAGATTCGCCGGTTTTGACACCGACAGTGGGTTATCGGACGCCCTATCAGGGTGTGTCCGTTTCGCCTTATCGGTGTGTAGTCCGAAGATGGACTGTTCCAGAGGTGTACTCTGGGCTTTCCAAGTGTTTTCCATGGCACAATACTTTCGTACCAAGTGTGACAGTTCTGTAAAGCTCCACATTTGATGGCGGTTGAGGGCTTTCAAGACTCACTCGTCCATGCAATTGCGGTGAAATATGGGCACCGTATCATCGTTACATCAGTCCTTAATCTTGTTTATAACAAGTAGGAATCTGGCCCAGAAGTGATGAACTGTTTCCTGGGGCCTCTGCTGTATATACGTGAGGTCATGTATGTCCGGAAGTCCGGATTTACTTGGAGAGCGGGTGTTCTGGTGTGTGGGTGTGGGTAAATTTAAGTCCTGACCCAACATAGTGTCTAGAGTTTGCACAACCTCCGGTGTGGATGATCTGGGCCCGGTAGGGTCTGGATATTCTGCGGGCCCAACATCTGTCCTAGAGCTCGAAGGGCACGGTACGCCACCCGCCAGAGGTGTCTTCGGCTCGATGGGTTCCGAGATCCGAACAGCGCCGGTCTCTGTTTTAAGGAGTGATGTATTCTCAGCTTGATCCTCGATTGCCGCCACCAGATGAGTGGTCAGGGTGGAATTGACTTCCTGACTGTATTTAAGTTCGATCTGATCATCTGATGATGAGAGCCCCAAGGCGGCGATGCGATCCAGTAGCTCATTTAAAGATGAGGAATCCGCTAGGGTCGCATCATCGGGGAGGTCGAGGCCAACGTAGGAGTGGTGCTCGTTGGCCGTGGGAAGTGCGGCCAGCCTAGAGGCCATGCGGGCGCATATAGCGAACCCGCCGAGCTGGAGGATCTAGCCCATGGCCAGGTTGTTTCCGAGGGTGATCTCGTCATTAATGACGAGACGAGCCATCGATCACTTTTCGTGAGCGCACATCAGAGCTCTCAATGAAAGCACCATTGTCGGTGTCAAAACCGGCATATCTCGGGTAGGGGGGCCCAAGTTGTATGTCTTAGAATCAATGGTAACAGGAGACATGGGACATGATGTTTTACCTAGCTTTAGGCCCTCTCGATTGAGGTAATACCCTACTTCTTACTTGATTGATCTTGATGAATATGATTACAAGAGTTGATCTACCTCGAGATCGTAATGGCTAAACCCTAGAAGTCTAGCCTATGAGATTGCTATGATTCTGTTCTCTTCTACGGACTAAACCCCTCAGCTTATATACACGCTGGAGGGGGCATAGGGTTACAAAGGTGACTTGGGAAGGAAGGAATCGTTACATCTGGACATCTTTCTTGCCTTACTACACTCATTGGAGTCCTAACCGAATACGGGGGAGGGTCTTCCGCTTCTATCTTCATGGCCCAACAATTCGGCCCATCATCAATGGCCCAGACACCTGAGGAGCCCTAAATACGGGACTCCCTCAGTAGCCTAGACGGTCATATAGTTTTGACTGTTAGAGCATGTTTGGGCTATTATACATGCATATGCATCAATTTAGAGCATGTAAAGGGCAAACTATCATATGATGTCCATGAAATGTGGCCCATTTGGTTCATCGACACAATATGACATGATTTCTCGCCCGAGTAGACAATTTATTATTTGCATTACCTAGGCTTACATCTATGCCCTCGGCGAGGCATTTGGCTGTAGCCTAACGCCTAGGCGTACCTAGGCACCACCTAGGCGATGCCTTTTCCAACATAGGGCGCAACAAGCATGGGCGCCTGCTACCAGGACCAAGTCTGCATAGGATCAGTGGAACCTGGCTGTACGGAAGGCTGGCCTATTTTGTTCATAGACCGATGCATATTGGCTTGTCAATATTTCTCCCGTGGATATCAGGACGACTGCACCCTTAGTGCAACTCTAGCACTCACATATCAATCTGGTGAGCGTAATAAACCGTTGAAAGAGCATGGTGGCCCCATGTTTGATTTTGGTAATTAATGACAATCCCTATGGACTAATGTTGCTTTGAGTTATACTTGAAGGGTTTCTCCATAGGCAATGCTTGAAGACCATATGTTGACTTCGAGGTTAAATGGAGAAGATTATTTGATGACCAAGGTGTTATTGAAGGAGTTATCCAATGATTGGTCATGTGAGAGTTGAGCCTATTGCAAGCATGTCTAGAGAAGAAATGATACAAGGTTGATCATGACTAAGTGCTAAGAGTGGATTCAAGTCCATCAACACACTAAGCACAAATGGTGTACCGGGTGGTATCAATTGGTCTCGTGGTATTAAGTAATTGTTGATTACGCTTTGTGTACTAACCCATGATCTATGTGTCTGGTATTTCAATGTGGGGTTAGGTTTTTTCATGGGCTTGCATCAAAAGGAAGATCTCATATAGCCATGAGAGAATGACATCAAGTGATGAGCATAGTCAAGGTTGTCTTGTGCAAGATCAAGAGGAGTAGGAGCATTACAAAGAGATCACATGTTGTAATATTGTCATCCATTTGGTGATAATGGTCTTGCGAAGATGTGCCTAAGAGTGTCTCTCTGATAGTGGGTGATCAGGGAGGAATTTGCGAGTCTTCACCATGCAAGCGACACCAAGAAAGGTGTTCCAACTTGAGTCGAGCATGATCTTCATCATCTACCTCATGTGTATTATGCGCAAGGTAAAGCTATAACCTTGATAGGTTTTCTATCTTACCGATCTCATGGTGTTAATTGGGAGACTGGTTTATAGGATTGATAGTCGTACTATCAATGGGGGCTCTCGAGTGAGTAGCTTGATTGTATCATTCGTAGAGAGATCAAATAAGCTTGGCATCCTTGGCATCATATTCTTGGTTCTTATCTGTCCTTTCTCACTGTGAGATTTTATAGCTTGTATTCTTCTTCATGAAAAGCTCAAATTCATCGAAGATGTTATTAGTATGCTTCTTCTATTGTGTTTTGGTGTTGTAGATTTTGCTAGTTCTTATATGAGGAAGGGTTCTCGCCTTTATATTATTGATATTTTCTCTATTGCTAGTTCTAGTATACCGGAGTGCATTTACAGAAGCTATGATAGTTGGATAGTGCTTGTTTTTATCTTTCCAACTAGCTTGAGCTCATTGATTTTGGAGTGCGTTTGCAAAAGCTATGGAAGTTTTTGGTCTTTCCTGGATTTGTAGTTTGTTTTGGGTGCCCGGAGGCACTAGAGGAAATTGTCTAGCTCGGCCTTGTCTGGGTGCCTGGGGTCCCTCGACCCACTGGTGCCCAGAGTATACACCAACTCCCTGACCACTCTAGGTGCCCGGGCCTCCCCTGTACCCAGCGGTTGTTCTGTCCGGGTGCCCGGGGTCTCTATCCCCTGGGTTCCTGAGGCAGGCCGTGCTTTCTCTAGTTGGTCCAGGTACCCGGACCCCCTTTGGTCCAGGTACCTAGGGGTGTCGACTGGCAACCGTAACTTCTCTCGTGAGGGGTATTTATACGCATTTCCTCCACCTCCACACTTGGATTGGTTACAAGTTTTCTCCCCACCATTGTTTACCTCTTGGATCTTGCTTTCTCTCTATCCCTCCCATGATATTTGCTTCTTTTTGAGGGATAAACAACATAGATATAGATCTATATTTCCACCAATCCATATCTCCTCTAAGTGAGGGAAACCTTTTGGAGTTCTTTTAAGGTCTCCTCTTTTGTTCCCCCTCTCATATTCCTCCATAGTATTAGTTGTTGTGATGGAATTTGGGAGAGAAGGACTTGAGCATTTTGTCTGGTCTTGCCATTTCATTTGGTGCATAGGTTTCAATTCTCCACGAGGATTACTAGAAGTGGAAATTGATAGATGCGAGGGTCTTGATCTTTCGGTGAGATGATAACTATCGATTTTGTGTATTTGACTTTGACGACCTGACTACAAAGGTGCAATGATGTTGCGCCTTAGCAATCGCCAAACCAATCTCTTGAGGTTACCGATGACACCGGAAACATGACCAGCGTGACCACAAAGGTCTATTCCTACATGCAATCGAAGAACAAACAAAATTTGATAAAGTAATCTGTATATAATATATTATATATATGAGTATTGATAAAAGTGGGGATCTGAAAGCGGCCTCATTGGACACAAACAAAGTACACAAAGTTGCAATAGCTAACTTTTAACTAAACAAATCCAAAGGAAAAAGCTACTAAATTGATCTAATTATATAGGAGCAAGGGGTGGCGGCCAAGGAGGTGGGAGGACGTCCCAGGGCAGCCTAAAACTAACCCTAGGTTGTACAAGGACCATGGGTCCAAGTGGAGGGGATGCAACACATTTGGACTTGTAGTTTGACCCGGATTCTGCTGCAGCGTCAGATTGTTTCGCCAATATAGCCACGCTCTGGATGAATTAGAAGGTGAATCCAGTTGGGCCGGAAAATGCACACAATAAACTTTCCAACAATAAAAGAATCATCCAATTCAGAGTCCGGATACAAAAGTTCCGCGTTTTGAGTCAGGTATGTCTATGTAGTCCGATTTTGCGTCTAAAATGTGAGAGATTTAGACTGTATCTTCTCTCGGGCTAAAAGTGACATGAGAGACTTCTTGAACAACCCCCAAATGTTTCCTTTTCCCTTATATTCCTATGTGGATTGTACAAGTGTCCGGTAGTTCTACAATTAGGCATGAAACAAAAATAGGTAAAGTATTTTTGTTCCGGATAACTCATATGTCTCCAATGTATCTATAATTTTTTATTGTTCCATGCTATTATATTATCAACTTTGAATATTTTATATGCATTATTATGCTATTTTATATTATTTTTGGGACTAACTTATTAACCTAGGGCCCAGTTCCAGTTTTTGTTTTTTTCCTTATTTTTGAGTTTCGCAGAAAAGGAATATCAAACGGAGTCCAAACGGAATAAAACATTCGCGATGATTTTGCTTGGACCAGAAGACACCTGTAGGACTTGGAGTCCAAGTCAGAGAGTGCTCGAGGCGACGACAAGCCAGGGGGCGTGCCCTAGGGGTGCGCCCCTATGGCTCGTGGCCTGATATGTCCAACGTATCCATAATTTATGAAGTATTGATGTTGTTTTATTATCATTCTTTCATGTTTTACAAACATTTTATAGCAACTTTATATCACTTTTTGGGACTAACCTATTTACCCAGTGCCCAGTGCCAGTTGCTGTTTTTTTGCTTGTTTTTTACATCGCATGAAATCAATATCAAACGGAGTCCAAACACCACGAAACTTTTTGGAGATTTTTGATGGACCAGAACACCCAGGATGGGCTAGAGCGGCACCTGGGGGGTGCCCTGAGGGGGGGG
>LR738715.1:680461713-680492615 GCA_902687465.1 Secale cereale | reverse complement strand
AACAACCCCAGGCGCATCCAGGTGGGTTGTGCCCACCTCGGTGGCCTCCCGCACCCCCTCTTTACCCCATAAATTCCCAAATATTCTGAAAACCCTCGGGGTGAACCTAGATCAGAAGTTCCGCCGCCACAAGGCTTTGTAGTCCACGAGATCCAATCTATAGCCCTTTACGGCACTCCGTCGGAGGGGGAAATCATCACCGGTGGCCATCTTCATCATCCCGGTGGCCAGCATCATGAGGAGGGAGTAGTCCAGTCTCGGGGTTGAGGGTTTGTATGAGTAGCTATGTGCTTAATCTCTCTCTCTCTCTCTCTCTCTCTCTCTCTCGTGTTCTTGAGATGCACAATCTTGATGTATCGCGGGCTTTGTTAATATAGTCGGATCATATGATGTTTTCCCCTCTCTATCTTGTTGTGATGAATTGAGTTTTTCCCTTTGAGATTTCATTGTTATCGGATTGAATACTATTATGGATTTGAGAACACTTGATATATGTATTGCAATTGAATACTCTTGGTGACAATGGGGATTCACTTGATATATGTTTTGGCACTCAACCCGCGGATTCCCGAGGTGACATTGGGGTAGTCTATGCATAGGGGTTGATGCACATTCTTATCTATGTTTCTTCGGTAGAAATCTTGGGGCACTCTTTGAGGTAGTTTTGTACCCTACAAACAAATTATTCTTATGTTCTCCACTAGATAGGAACTTTTGAGTGATTCGTCATCCCACTTTGAGGGATGGTTATATGATCCAATTATATTAGTATTGTTGAGAGATTGCACTAGCGAAAGTACGGACCCTAGGCCTCATTTCCAAGCATTGCAATACCGTTTGTGCTCCATTTTATCAATTGCTACCTTACTGTTTTTTATTGTTCCTATTACAAAAATCAATATCTACTATCCATATTACACTTGTATCACCATGTCTTCGCCGAACTAGTGCACCTATACAATTTACCATTGTATTTGGTATGTTGGGGAAACAGGAGACTCTTTGTTATTTGGTTGCAGGGTTGTTCGAGAGAGACCATCTTCATCCTACACCTCCCACAGATTGATAAACCTTAGCTCATCCATGAGGGAAAATTGCTACTGTCCTACAAAACTCTATGCTTGGAGGCCCAACATGAGTCTATAAGAATAAAATTGCGTAGTAGACATCAAGCTCTTTTCTGGCGCCGTTGCCGGGGAGGTGAGTGCTTGAAGGTATATCTTTAGATCTTGCAATTGAATCTTTTAGTTTCTTGTTTTATCACTAGTTTGGTTTTGTAAAATAAAACAAAAATGGAATTGAGGTTGCATCATATTATTGATCGTCTTTATAATATCTTTCTTGAAAATGATGGATTGGAAAATTGTGCTCAATTGTTAGAAGAAGTCAATAAAATGTTTGGCACAAAATATTTGAATGATGAGCATGATTGTAATGTTGTTAGTATGAATTCTTTAAATATCCATGATGCTAATGATATGCAAAGCCATAAGCTTGGGGATGCTATGTTTGATGAAGATGATATTTTTAGCCCCCCAAGATTTGATGTAGAAATTTGTTATAATGGTAGCATGCCTCCTATTTATGATGATTATATTGATAAAAGTGCATTTGGAGAGGTCATGACTTTATTTAGTGATGAATCCACTACTTTGGAGGATGTTTCAATTGACTATGATAACAAAGTTGCTATCTTTGATGATTATGGTGATGACATGTATGCTATATTGAACTTTGTCATCATGACTTTAATTTTCAATCTCATGATAGTTATTTTGTTGAGTTTGCTCCCACCACTATTCATGAGAATAAATTTGCTTATGTGGAGAGTAGCAAAATTTCTATGCTTTTGCATCATTAAAAGAATGATTTATGTGATGGATATATTCTTGAATTCATTCATGATGTTACTGAAAATTACTATGAGAGAGGAACATATGGTTGTAGGTATTGCAATAATATCAAGTTTCCTCTCTATGTGTTGAAAATCTTGAAGTTTTGCTTGTTTTGCCTTCCTATGCTAGTTGATTCTTGCTCCCAAAAGTTGTTTTCTCACAAAATCCCTATGCATAGAAAGTGGGTTAGAATTAAATGTGATTTCCATGTGATTTATGATGCTCTATTTGTGTTTCACTTCTTTACTTTTATGCGAGCATCATTGAACTCATCATGCCTAGCTAAAAGGCTTTAAAGAAAAGTGCTTGTTGGGAGACAACCCAACACTTATACCTACTGTTTTTGTGTGTTCACATGGTCCTATTTTGTTTCAAGATTTTTAGAGTTGCAGAAATATGGTGAATGTTCCGATCATTACAAACTGTTCTGTTTTTGACAAATTCTGCTTTCAATGCATAGTTCGCTTGTTTTCTAGTTTCTATGGCTTATATTGATCAATATAGATTGTAGAAATGATATGCTATACTAGGCATTGTGTGTAAACAATTAGGAATATTCTCTTTGATAGTACCAAAGTGAATGATTTGTTTTATCATACTAACCCATCTCATGAAGTTTTGTTAAGTTTTGTGTGATTGAAGTTTTCAAGTTTTGGGTGAGATATCGATATGAGGAGAATAAGGAGCGCCAAGAACCTAAGCTTGGGGATGCCCAAGGCACCCCAAGCTAATATTCAAGGAACAACCAAGCAACTAAGCTTGGGGATGCCCCGGAAGGCATCCCCTCTTTCGTCTCCAATATTATCGGTAACCTCACTTGAAGCTATATTTTTATTCGTCACATGATATGAGTTTTGCTTGGAGCGTCATTTTATTTTGTTAGGATTTGCTTGCTGGTATTCAGAATAATGTTTTGTATCTTTTATTTCAATAAAAATGTCAAGGATAGCCTTTACCATGCTTATTTTGCAAGTCTACATGTTGCTGTTTGAAAACACAAAGTTTGTCCCTGTTGTAAAAATTCTCGAGAAAATTAAGAATGTGATAAAAGGTTGAAACTTTTTGCACAACAAGCTATGATAAATTTCCTACAGCTTGTTAAATTTTAAAAAAAATTGATTTAGGGAAGTATGGATCATCTTGCATTCTTTACAGACTGTACTGTTTTGACAGATTGCTGTTATGTTTGCATTGTTTGCATATGTTTGCGTGTTTAATGATTCTATTTGAGGATAGGAGTATTAAATATGCAGAGGCATTTAGTATGCAATGTTAAATTATAATTTTAGTGATTTTCTACAGTAGAGAATGATAAGGTTTTGCATTGATTTATACTAACTTATCTCACGAGTTCTTGTCGAGTTTTGTGTGGATGAAGCTGTTGAGATTTAGGAAAACCGTGATATGATAAGAATTAAGGAGACACAAAATCTCAAGCTTGGGGATGCCCAAGGCATCCCAAGATAATATTTCAAGAAGTCTCAAGCATCTAAGCTTGGGGATGCCCCAATAGGCATCCTACCTTTCTTTATCAACAATTATCGATTAGTATCAGTTGATCCTAAGTTTTTGCTTCTTCACATGAGATGTGCTATTCTTGAAATGTCATCTTATTTTGTTTGGTTTCTGTTTTAATAAAATATTTAGATCCAAGAGTGTTTAAATAAAATAGAGCCCCCAAATAGTTCCCAGGGAGGCTAAGTAAGCGGCATTCACATCCCGTCAATGAAGCTCTTTTCTGGCGCCGTTGCTCTAGTGCTTCACTTATATCTTTTTGAGCACTGTGTGCTTTAGTATTTTTGAAGAAATTATCTCTTTCTTCACTTAAATTAATTTGAGAGAAAGAAATATTATACTCATGATCTTCATTTATATCTTTTTGGAGTAGCTTGTCATTTACTCTTGTGCTTCACTTATATCCTATGAGTAAATTCTTGAATAAATTGAATGTCATGAAGTTGAAATCAAATCATGCCTAGAGGTAGCTTCACATTGGGTTTAGAAAGTGAAATCTTTTGAGGCTTGACAATCACAATATTGGTCATACAAGCAATTCATGAATAATTAGTATGAGGAAGAGAACTTTCTCATGCAAATACACTATCTTGGAAATCTTTTGTGATTGTGAGCCCCAATCAAAATATTATATGCCAAAATTGTTGACGTTGGACAAGGAAGACAATGTAATGGCTTATGTTTGTTCATATGCACATAGAAGTTATATTGTCATGGATCCTTCAACATGTGGTGCTTGCCCCTTATCTTTGCTAGCAAAAAATTCCGCACCAAGTAGAGATACTACTTGTGCATCCAAAAACCCCTAAACCCAAATATTATATTCAAGAGTCCACCATACCTACCTAAGGATTAAGAAAGATCCTTCAAGTAAGTTGTCATCGGAGCAAAAAGGCAATAAAAATTGCTTCTAAAAGTGTTAGATCATTTAGTGTAAGGGAAAATTGAGCGTTGTACAAACTTGTGATGGCAATGTAATAAAATCGACGGACTGCATAATAAAGGTTGCTATCATAACGGGCAATGTAACGTGACGTTCCTTTGCATTAAGGGGTTGAGCATACAAACAAATAAACGCATGGCAACCACTGCTTCCCTCTGCGAAGGGCCTATATTTTACTTTTCAGTATTTACTTTTATGCAAAGAGTAAAAAAATTTCTCTCTATTCCTTTTTATTTTTCTCTTTTGGCTAGAATCATGTGGTGAGGAAAGATCTAGGCACTAATGACCCACAAGATTAGGGGATCTATCGTAGTCCTTTCAATAAGTAAGAGTGTCGAACCCAACGAGGAGCAAAAGGAAATGATAGGCAGTTTTCGGTTAGGTATTTTCTGCAAGCACTGAAATTATAGGTAACAGATAGTTTTGTGATAAGGTAATTGGTAGCAAGTGACAAAAGGTAAAAGTAAATAAGGTGCCGCAAGGTGGACCAATCCTTTTTGTAGCAAAGGACAAGCCTGGACAAACTCTTATATATAGGAAAGCGCTCCCGAGGACACATGGGAATTATCGTCAAGCTAGTTTTCATCACGATCGTCCGATTCGCGTTCGGTACTTTGATAATTTGGTATGTGGGTGGACCGGTGCTTGGGTGCTGCTTTTACTTGGACAAGCCTCCCACTTATAATTAACCTCTAATGCAAGCATCCGCAACTACAAAAGAAGTATTAAGGTAAACCTAACCATAGCCTGAAACATATGGATCCAAATCAACCCCTTACGAAGCAACGCATAAACTAGGGTTTAAGCTTCTGTCACTCTAGCAACCCATCATCTACTTATTACTTCCCAATGCCTTCCTCTAGGCCCAAATAATGGTGAAGTGTCATGTAGTGGACGCTCACATGACACCACTAGAGGAGAGACAACATACATCTCATCAAAATATTGAACGAAGACCAAACTCATATGACTACTAATAGCAAGACTTCTCCCATGTCCTGAGGAACAAAAGTAACTACTTACAAGACATAATATTGTTCATGATCACAGGGGTATTAATATGCATAATGGATCTGAACATATGATCTTCCACCAAATAAACTAACTAGCATCAACTACAAGGAGTAATCAACACTACTAGCAATCCACAGGCACCAATCTGAGGTTTGGGTACAAAGATTGGATACAAGAGATGAACTAGGGTTTGAGAGGAGATGGTGTTGGTGAAGATGTTGATGAAGATAGCCCTCCCCAAGATGGGAGAGTTGTTGGTGATGACGGCGGTGACGATTTCCCCCTCCCGGAGGGATGTATCCCCGGGAGAACAGCTCTGCCGGAGCCCTAGATTGGTTTCCGCCTCGGTTCCGCCTCGAGACGGCGGTGTCTGGTCCCGAAAGCCTCCTTATGATTTTTTCCAGGTCAAAACACCTCATATAGGAGAAGATGGGCATCGGGGGCCTTTTGGCTGGCCCACGAGGCAGGGGGCGCACCCTGGGAAGGGGGGGCACGCCCCCACCCTCGTGGGCAGCCGGTGCCCCCCTCGTGGACTTATTTGCCAGATATTTTTTATATTTTCTGAAACGACTTTCTGTTGTGTTTCAGGGCTTTTGGAGTTGTGCAGAATAGGTTACCAGAGTTTGCTCCTTTTCCAGCCCAGAATTCCAGCTGCCGGCATTCTCCCTCTTCATGTAAACCTTTTAAAATAAGAGAGAAAAGGCATAAGTATTGTGACAAAACATGTAAGAAGAACCCATAATGCAATAAATCTCCAAATATGAGCATGATGCAAAATGGACGTATCAACTCCCCCAAGCTTAGACCTCGCTTGTCGTCAAGCGAAAGCCGATATCGAAAAATATGTCCACATGTTTAGAGATAGAGGTGTCGATAAAAACAAAATACGGACATGAGGGCATTATGATCATTCTCATAACAACAACTTATATAAATATAGTCATATGTTTCTTAGGATAAAGTAATAATTCATCCACAATATCAAGTATGAATTATAAACTTCATTGGAAACTAACAAACTTTGATCTCGGTCATTGAAGCAATTGCAGTTTATCATAATATCGGAAAGAGTCAATATAAGAGCTTTTCAGCAAGCCTACATACTCAACTATCATATAGTCTTTCACAATTGCTCACACTCACGCAATACTTATGTTTATGGAGTTTTAATCGGACACAGAGAAAGATAGGGGCTTATGGTGTTGCCTCCCAACCTTTTACCTCAAGGGTAACGTCAGCAGTAATAGATCATGAAAACTTACTTCCAAGTGGGTATATATGTCAGGATCTTTCCAACACAATGTGCTTGCCAAAGGATAAAATGTAAAAAGGAAAGGTGGATTTCACCTTGACACTTATAAGGAAAGAATAATAGATAGGCCCTTCGCAGAGGGAAGCAGAGGTTGTCATGTGTTTTTATGGTTGGATGCACAAAGTCTTAGCATAGAAGAACTTCGCTTTATATTGCCACTTGTGATAAGGACCTTTATTATGCAGTTCGTCGCCTTTATTACTTCCATATCACAAGATCGTATAAAGCTAATTTCTCCCACACTAATAAATCATACATATTTTATCGGATTTGCAACATGACAACTTACTTGAAAGAATCTTTCTCAATCCATAGGTAGGTATGGTGGACTCTCATGGCAAAACTGGGTTTAATGATATATGGAAGCACAAGTAGTATCTCTACTTAGTGCGAGGAGTTTTGGCTAGCATGAGGGAGAAAGGCAAGCTCAACATGTTGGATGATCCATCACAATATACTTTATTTCAGATATAAGAAGACATAACCCATTATGTTTTCTTCCTTGTCCATCATCAACTCTTTAGCATGTCATACTTTAATGAGTGCTCACAATCATAAAAGATGTCCAAGATAGTATATTTGTATGTGAAGCCTCTCTTCTTTTATTACTTCCTATTAATTGCAACGATGACCAAAACTATGTTTGTCACCTCCCAACAACTTTTATTTATCATACTCTTGTATGTGAAGTAATTACTTCCCATAAGATCGATATGATCTCTTTGATACTCTTTATGTTTTCTTTCTTTTTATCATGACCCAAGTGAGGAAATCAAGCCCTTGACTCAACACTAATCTTTATTATATAGCTCATGGACTCGATTACAAAGGGTAAAGCTCACAAGGCAAAAGCTCACAACTAGATCATGCTAACCTTATTCTAATAGATCAAGATGCTACCAAAATGATCGAACTAAGTAAAGCGGTAAAGATAGGAGTGATGGTGATACGATACCGGGGTCACTCCCCCAAGCTTGGCAGCTGCCAAGGGGAGTGCCCATACCCATATGATTACGTCTCCTTCTTCGGGGGTGGTGATGACGACTTCTTCCTCAGCTTACGCTTAAGGGCAGAATTTTGCTCCTTTAGATCATTGATCTCTTGCTCAATGTTTAATATCTTCTTGCATAATTCATGCTTGTTTTCCTGCAAGAGGTTAAAAGGGATAAATTCGATCTTAGGTTTCTTTACTCTATCGGGGAGGCTTGACTTTTTGAACTCCACATGCATGTCTCCCGGTTGAGGTAGTGGGAATCCGTCTTCATCTGAGCTGGTCCAATCTTTTCCCTTTGGATCATGGTCCTCTTCTTCCTCCGTGGTCCAACCATAATGCTCCAAATCACCATAGACCTTAGGGCCAGCAAGGGAATCAGCCACATAGGTTTCTCCCTCCGAATCCTAGGACGACATGTTGCCTTTATCTGCGACAGAAACAACTTGAAATGAAAACAGAGGATTTTTGCGTGATACAGAGGTCAAACCTTTGGGGGTATATATAATGAATTTTTACCGACCAAAAGGAGTAAACCACAAGAAAACAGAGTCTGGGGGACACACAGGGTGCCCATGAGACAGGGGGGTGCGCGCTGGGAAGGGGGGCGCGCCCTCCACCCTCGTGGATGCCTCGTGTCTCTTCCGGACTGCGATTTATTTTTCTATTTTTCTAAATATTCCAAAACGGAGAAAAATTGCCTTTAGAACTGTTTTGGAGTCGGTTTACTTACCGTATCACGTACCTCTTCCTTTTCGGAGGCTGAATCGTTCTAGAAAGTGTCCCTTCTGTATTCCTCCGGGGTTACGGTTTCAATAACATTAGTTTCAACATTTATAGGATTACCTGAGATATAATGCTTGATTCTTTGACCATTCACCACCTTCGGATTTGTGACTTCAAAGTTGTTGATTTTTATGGCACCGGAACGATAGACCTCCTCGATAACGTAAGGTCCTTCCCACTTGGAGAGAAGTTTTCCTGCAAAAATCTTAAACGAGAGTTGTATAGCAAGACATAATCACCTACGTTAAACTCACGCTTTTGTATTGTTTTGTCATGCCATCTTTTAACATTTTCTTTAAACAGTTTGGCATTCTCATAGGCCTGGATTCTCCATTCATCGAGACAGCTAATGTAAAATAGCCTCTTCTCACCGGCAAGTTTGAAATCATAGTTGAGCTCTTTAATAGCCCAATATGCCTTATGTTCTAGCTCAAGAGGTAAGTGACAAGCTTTTCCATATACCATCTTATATGGAGACATACCCATAGGATTTTTGTATGCAGTTCTATAGGCCCATAATGCATCATCAAGTTTCTTGGACCAATTCTTCCTGGACCAATTAACTGTCTTTTGCAAGATTAATTTCAATTCCCTATTACTTAGTTCAACTTGACCACTAGTCTGTGGGTGATAGGGTGATGCAATTATTGGGTTGACATCATACTTAGCAAGCATCTTACGGAAAGCACCATGAATAAAGTGTGAACCACCATCAGTCATTATATATCTAGGGACTCCAAACCTCGGAAATATAACTTCTTTAAGCATCTTAATAGAGGTGTTATGATCAACGCTACTAGTTGGAATAGTTTCTACCCACTTAGTAACGTAGTCAACAGCAACTAAAATATGTGTGTACCCATTAGAGGCAAGAAAAGGTCCCATATAATCAAAGCCCCAAACATCAAAAGGTTCAATAACAAGTGAATAGTTCATAGGCATTTCTTGACGTCTACTAATATTACCAATTCTTTGACATTCATCACAAGATAAGACAAACTTATGGGCATCCTTGAAGAGTGTAGGCCAATAAAAACCGGATTGCAATACCTTGTGTGCAGTTCTATCTCCCGCATGGTGTCCTCCATAAGCTTCGGAGTGGCACTTGCGTAGGATTTGTTCCTGTTCATGCTCAGGTACACAACGTCTAATAATACCATCTACTCCTACTTTATAAAGATGTGGGTCATCCCAGAAGTAATGTCTCAAATCATAGAAGAACTTTTTCTTTTGCTCGTATGTGAAGCTAGGAGGTATAAACTTAGCAACAATATAATTAGCATAATCAGCATACCATGGAGCAGTACGAGAAGTATTTATGACAGCTAGTTGTTCACCAGGAAAGCTATCATCAATAGGTTGTGGGTCATCAAGTATATTCTCTAACCTAGACAAGTTATCTGCTACGGGGTTCTCAGCTCCCTTTCTATCGATAATATGCAAGTCAAATTCTTGTAGCAAGAGAACCCATCTAATAAGTCTAGGTTTAGCATCTTTCTTTTCCATGAGATGTTTGATAGCAGCATGATCAGTGTGAATAGTTACTTTAGAATCAACGATATAGGGTCTAAACTTATCACAAGCAAATACAACTGCTAAAAATTCTTTCTCAGTGGTAGCATAATTTCTTTGGGCACTATCTAGAGTTTTACTAGCATACTGGATGACATTCAATTTCTTATCAACTCTTTGCCCTAAAACAGCTCCTACAGCATAATCACTAGCATCGCACATAATCTCAAAGGGTAAATTCCAGTCAGGAGGCTGGACAATAGGTGCAGAGATCAATGCTTTATTAAGTATTTCAAATGCTTCTAGACAATCATCATCAAAGACAAAAGGAATATCTTTTTGTAAGAGATTAGTCAGAGGCCTGGAGATTTTGGAGAAGTCCTTTATGAACCTCCTATAAAACCTGGCATGACCAAGGAAACTTCGTATACCTTTGATGTCCTTAGGGCATGGCATCTTTTCAATAGCATCAACTTTTGCTTTGTCAACTTCAATACCTCTTTCAGAAATTTTATGTCCCAAGACAATGCCTTCATTAACCATAAAGTGGCACTTCTCCCAATTCAAGACAAGGTTAGTATCTTCACATCTCTGCAAAACTCGATCAAGGTTGCTTAAGCAATCATCAAAAGAAGTTCCGTAAACGGAGAAATCATCCATGAAAACCTCAACAATCTTTTCACAAAAATCAGAGAATATAGCCATCATGCATCTTTGAAAGGTAGCAGGTGCATTACATAAACCAAAAGGCATACGTCTATAAGCAAAGGTACCGAAAGGATAAGTAAAAGTGGTCTTTTCTTGGTCCCCTTTTGACACAGGTATTTGAGAGAAACCAGATTAACCATCTATAAAGCAAATATGAGTATGTTTGGATAACCTTTCTAGCATTTGATCAATAAATGGCAAGGGGTAATGATCTTTCTTAGTAGCTTTATTTAACTTACGGAAATCAATTACCATCCTATAACCTGTAACTATTCTTTGCGGGATCAATTCATCTTTATCATTAGGAACGTCAATCCTACCTCCTTTCTTAGGAACACAATGGACAAGACTTACCCACTGGCTATCAGCAACTGGATAGAAAATACCTGCCTCTAGACGCTTTAGTATTTCCTTTCTTACCACTTCTTTCATCTTAGGATTTAGTCGTCGCTGATGATCAATAACTGGTTTAGCATTTTCTTCCAGTTTTATCTTGTGTTGGCATATAGTGGGACTAATGCCTTTAAGATCATTCAGAGTATATCCAATAGCAGCACGATGCTTCTTCAGAGTTTTCAATAATGTTTCTTCTTCCTGCTCTGAAAGGTTAGCGCTAATAATAACATGATATATCTTCTTTTCATCAAGATAAACATACTTAAGATTATCAGGCAAAGGTTTAAGTTCAAACACGGGATCACCCTTGGGTGGAGGAGGATCCCCTAGGATTTCAACAGGCAAGTTGTTTTTCAACACAGGTCCCTGTGTTAGGGATATTTCATCTATTTCCCTTCTCTCATTCATATGCATATCATTTTCGTGGTCTAGCAAGTATTGTTCTAAAGGATCATTAGGTGGCACGGAAATAGAAGCAAGACCAATAATTTCATCCTTACTGGGTGGTGCCTTTTCAAGGGGTTGTCTACGGAATTTCGCAAAGTTAAAATCATGAGACATATCCCCTAATCCGACCGTGACAATATCTTTCACGCAGTCTATCTTGGCATTAACAATATTCAAGAAGGGTCTACCAAATATAATGGGACATAATGCATCTTGTGGGGAACTAACAACAATAAAATCAATAGGGTATTTGACCTTTCCACACAAGACTGCAATATCTCTAACAATCCCAATTGGTGAAATAGTGTCTCTATTAGCAAGCTTAATAGTAACATCAATCCCTTCTAACTCAACGGGTGCAATATCATGCATAATTTCGTTGTACAAATCAAGAGGGATAATACTCGCACTAGCACTTACGTCGCATAAACCATGGTAGCAATGATCTCCTATCTTAACGGAGATAACAGGCAAGCCTACAACAAGTTTATGTTTATTCCTAGCATTAGGTTTGGCTATTCTAGCAGACTCTTTTTGGAGGTAAATAACATGTCCATCTAAATCTTCTACCAAGAGGTCTTTAACCATAGCAACACTAGGTTCAACTTTAATTTTCTCAGAGGGTGTAGGTGTCCTAGTATTGCTCTTACGAACTACAGCTGAAGCTTGAGCATGATCCTTTATCCTAACAGGGAAAGGGGGTTTCTCGATATAAGCGGTAGGTATAACAGGATCAACATTGTAAGTGATAATGTTTTCTTCAACTTTAATAGGTTCAACTACTTTTACTTCAATAGGGGGATGGTATTTAAACCACTTCTCCTTAGGGAGATCAACACGAGTAGCAAAGGATTCACAGAAAGAAGCTACTATCTCAGAGTCAAGTCCATATTTAGTGATAAACTCACGGAAAACATCGGTATCCATAAAAGCTTTAACACAATCAAACTTAGGGGTCATACCTGACTCCCTACCTTCGTCGAGATCCCAATCTTCAGAGTCGCGTTTAATTCTTTCCAATAAATCCCATTTGAAGTCAATAAAGCCGAGCATAAAATTTTTGAATGACCATTTCTCTTGAGAGCTCATGATTGGGGCATGGATATAACATTGACTTAAGCCTTCCCCAAGCTTGAGCGATGTTTTCTCCTTCGCGAGGCCAGAAATTATAAATATAATTACGATCACGATGAGCCTGGTGCATAGGGTAGAACTTCTGATGAAATTCTAACTTCAGACGATTATAGTTCCATGATCCCATATCATCACACAGCCTAAACCATGTCAATGCATCTCCCTTCAAAAATAAAGGGAAGACCTTCTTCTTGATAACATCCTTGGGCATACCTGCAAGCTTAAACAATCCACAAACTTCATCCACATAGATTACGTGTAAGTCGGGATGCAGTGTTCCGTCTCCTGTAAAGGGATTTTCAAGCAGTTTCTCTACCATACTGATGGGCCTCTAACCCCTCGTTGGTTACTCCAAGTGGAAGGTGTAAGATGCAGTGCTGTGGAAGTTTTTCCCTTAGCAAAGATGCCAAGGACCGAATCCCCAGAGACTCCTAGGTTCAACAAGTAGGTGTCAACTGCTAACGG
Organism: Secale cereale; assembly: GCA_902687465.1. Lineage (NCBI taxonomy): Eukaryota > Viridiplantae > Streptophyta > Magnoliopsida > Poales > Poaceae > Secale > Secale cereale. Next base: position 680,479,497 of record LR738715.1, on the reverse strand, counting down.
CGCCAGATATTAGCAATCAACGTGGACCTGCACACAGATACAAATAACTTTGCTCCCAACGAGTACAGAGAGGTTGTCAGTCCCACCGGCCTTGTAGTTCACAAAGGATTAAACGCAAATGATAGTAGTGATAGATAATGTTTGCAATAGTAAATAATAGCGAAAAGTAAATAGCGGATGTGATCAATGATGGTAATATGGACCGGAGTCTCATGATGTTCACTAGTGATCTCTCTCTCCCAAAAGACGATAAAACAACTATGTGAGGTAAACGAATTACAGCTAGGCAATTGACAGGACCACGAACGCAAACCAATGCTGACTACATTGCAGGAAAGGTTGAGGTTCAAAGCATGGGCGGTACGCCAAAGTAAGTAGACCTAAATCCATCAATATCTACTACTAATCATCCACCTTGAGATATCTATCCAGAACATCTCGCTGGTATTAAGTTGCGAGTCCCACCCATAGTGTAAACTCAATGCAACAGACAACTGCATTAAAAGAACTTTGCGTAAAGTAAACAATCCTTGCACCCGCGGGCACAAGCACCGTTGTTTTCCCCCTTGTGGCAACAGCACATCCCCTAGACTCATGTTTCTGTCACTCAAGCTAGTCATCGAGGGGCATGAACCCACAATCGAGCATAACGTTCCCTCTTGGAGTCACTACCCATTACTTGGCCAAAGCAATAAATAACAACGGAGAACATGCAAGAATTACTTATGAACATAAATATAAAAGAGGTAGATCAAATATATTACTCAATCACAATCTGAACATAATCTCATAATCCATCGGATCCCTGCAAACTCATCATAGCAACATCATAAGGATTACATATGTGCCTCGATCATGTAGGGCAGCTCACGAGGACTAATTAGTGAAGCACAAGAACGGGAGGAGAACATCACATAGCTACTGGTCATGGACTCATGGTCCAAGGGAGACTACTCACAACTCATCCGGGAGGCGTCCATGGTGGTGGAGAAGCTCCCGATGGTGATCCTCCCCTCCGGCAGGGTGCCGGGAAGAGTTCTCCTGGTGCTCCCGATCTTGGAAGCGGCAGCGGCGGCGGAACAGAGATGAGATCGCGAAAAAGAGTTCCCGTCCCGAGGGTTTCGAAGGACGCTCTAAATATATGCCGAAGGGGGGCACCAGACGGGGCTCGGGGGCCCCAGGCGCTCCCCCCGGCACGGCCCAGGGGGGGGGGAGGGGGCGCCGCCAGGGCGCCTGGAGCCCTGGTGCCCCCCCGGCTGTACTTCGGGCGCAAGGTAGGTTCTGGAACGCTGATTTTTTATATTATTTTTCTGGATTTTGCCTCGCAGTTCTCGTAACGTGAAAACCTGAAATACAAAAACAGCCGAAAACAGAAACTGGCACTGGGGTGCACTGGATTAGTAGGTTAGTCCAAATATGATCAAAAGTGTATGGAAGTGTATAAATATCATAGCAATATCACCCAAAAGTGGCATGGAGCAAGCATAAATTATAGATACGTTTTGGACGTATCAACATCCCCAAGCTTAATTCCTGCTCGTCCTCGAGTAGGTAAATGATAACAAGAATAATTTCTGTGGTGACATGCTATTAACCATATAGGACTTATTCATAGTCATATGACAAAAGCTTACTGAGACAATGATTCCATAGTAATTAAGTTGCCTCATGAGAAAATCACAAATGACTGAAAGTTTTACAATATGAAACTGAAACATCAAATAGATTTGCAATGAACATGATGTGCAAATATGATAAAGTGATATCTAGCTTGCCCCCTTTAGTGAAGCAAAACATAAATGCAGGGGCACCTTCAAGGTTTAAGTGATGAATAGATACAATGATTTCAGAAATAACGATATCACAATCATGCAAAAGACAATGCTACTTTGGGACAATGCACATTACACTCAGAATGACAATCATGCTCTCAGTAGTTGGTGCTTTTAAAAGAAGGTGGAGACTCAACATAAAAGTAAAAGAATGGTTATGTGCTAGAGCTTTTTATTTTGAAAACATAGAAGCAATTTTGTCAATGGTAGTAGTACTTCATATGTGTCATGCATAAGACATCCTATAAGTTGCAAGCCTCATGCATCGAATACCAATAGTGCTCGCACCTTGTCCTAATTAGCTCGGATTTCCATGGGTTATCATTGCATTACATATGTATCAACCAAGTGTCACAAAGGGGTACCTCTATGCCACCTGTACAAAGGTCCAAGGAGATAAATCGCATTTGATTTCTCGTTTCTGATAGATCTCAACTTGAGGACATCCATACCGGGACAACATAGAAAATAGATGATGGACTCCTCTTTAATGCATAAGCATATTCTCATAAGAGATTGAGGATTAATGTCCAAGCTAAAACTTCCACCATGATACATGGCTTTGTTTGGCGGCCCAATGTTCTTCTCTAACAATATGCATACTCATTCAACCCATGGCGAATCACCCTTACTTCAGACAAGACGAACATGCATAGCAACTCACATGATATTCAAAAAAAGTGTGACAGTTGATGGCGTCCCCAGAAACATGGTTACCGCTCAGCAAGCAACTTATAAGAAATAAGATACATAAGCAACATATTCTTTACCACAATAGTTTTTAAGCTACTTTCCCATGAGCTATGTATTGCAAAGTTAGTCTGCTTAGTACAGGTGGAGGTTAGCAAAAGACTGGGAGCGACCAACTAAGAGAGCAATGACGGTCATAATCATGCAGAGCGACAAAGCAATATTGAATCAGGCATGGAAGTTATATCGCTACTCAGAAATAAAATATCATCAAGGCTTGACAGACTTTCTTTACATTCTTAAATATGCGTGAGCATACGCCAAGTCAATCAAAATAAATTCTCGAAGGAAGATATTACTAAACCATACCACATCATTGGCAAACAAATCAAGTTGGTACTCCAACAACTCATTGGGAATCCCCCAGCTATTTGAGACTAACCACAAGAAAACATGAACTACTAAGCGCCATCATGCACGTAGCATCTTTATCACAGACATATCAACCAATGCAACGGAAGCAAACTCTCTTAATAAGGTGAGCATGATAATTAAAGAGAGTTCAAGCAACCAACTAAACAAAAGCTCTTTGAAAAGATAAGCATGAATACTAAGAGCAGAGCATGATAGTAGCTATTTAAAAGACGAAGAACACGCACAACAAAGATAGACATGAAAATTCTATGTTATGTTCTAGGTAGAAGTGGAGCGTGTTTCTCTCCCACATAAAGAACGCTGAGTTCCGACTCGTTATGAAAAACTAAAAAGAAAACTAAAAGGAAGACGCTCCAAGCATAGCACATAACACATGAAGTGATAAAAATATAGTGGAACGAAAGACGAACTGATAATGTTGATGGAGAAGGGGATGCACGGGGGCATCCCCAAGCTTAGACGCTTGAGTGTCCTTGAATATTTCTTGGGGGTGCACGGGGGCATCCCCAAGCTTGAGCGCTTGACACTCCTGAATCTTTTTATCATCTTCCCTCGCACACTTGAAAATTCCCTTCATACATAACTCATCATAATCTGATTAGCGAAGTTAGTACCCTTAATAAAATAATTGCACCTTGCTTGAAATAAAGATATTCTTGAAGTTCTACTGTTTCTCAAGATTGCCAAAAGGTCTTTGCAAAGAAAAAGCAAGCTCTTGATTTGCAAAATGAAGGAAAGGCAAAACAGGACATAATCTGTGAAAAACAGAACAGCAGGTAGTAATTGATTTGTTCGGGGCACTTCTGCAACTCAAATCAAAAAACTCAGAACAGAAGCACGAAAGACAATTATATATATAACAATGTCGAAAAAATTCAGACCAAAAAGATGATCTGGTGATTTTATACGAATTTTTCTATCCAAGGACAGAGTCTGTTTCCTGGACAGCACCTCACAACTTTTGAACTTTCTAGCAATCAGAGGCTATACTTGGCACAAATATGAAAAGCAAAGATACAATGATGATGCTACTGTAGTAAACAACATCAAGACATAACAAAAGCAAAATATAAAAATTTATTCATGTGGGCTGCCTACCAAAAGCGCTTTCTTTTATGCCTTTAAGCTAGGCATAATGCATAGAGATCAAGTTGTATCAATTGAACCATCATCAAGATCATCAAAAAGCTCTTCAATAATACAACTAGTCTTAAGAGGACTCTCAAATAAAGGCCTCATAGAGATACTCCTAGGTAGAAGACCAAAAGGATAAAAGTCAAGGGAAGATTCATTTATAAATTTATCAAAGACAGGTGTTTCTTCCAAGGTCTTTACAGTTTCAACCCCTTTGGCAATAGATGGATTACTTTTAGAACGGGGAGCCTTTGGAACGTGAACGAACTTAGGCGCCCTCTTTGCCGGAGTTTCTTCCTTTTTGGTTTTGATCGAGGAGAAGGTAGTTCCTAGGGTATCAAATATTTCCTCAATCTTGTCTATCCTAGAAGAGTCCAAGTCATGGAATTTGACGGTCTCCAAAATTTTAAATTTTTTATGCATGGAGCTATCAAGTCTATTCAAATTCCCTTGGATCTTACGATCCAACTCATTTATCTTATTAATGCTTGGCATCTCTAGCTCTATCTTTTCAAGTGTTTTCATAATGTGAGCTAGGGTGATGTCCTCTCGAATGCTAACAACAGGGAGATTCCCAACAAGATTTTCAATAATACTAAGAGACTCCCAAACTGGGGCCTCTAGGAAATTCCCATTGATAGCAGTATCTAGAATAAACCTATTCCAAGAAGTAATTCCAACATAAAAATTTCTAAGCAGGATAGTAGTAGGTTGCTTCTTGGTGGCTCTTTTTTGCGAATAATTAATTCTATACCAAGCATCTTTCAAACTTTCCCCACCTCTTTGTTTAAAGGTGAGAACTTCTGCCTCGTCAAAGACAAAAGGACCCGACATAATGACAACTAAAGAACGAGATAACTATTTTTGTGATTTTCGATAAAAGCAAAAACTGAAAGGTAAACTAACAAGACTAAAAAGCAAAGGTAAAAGATAGCATGAAACTCCCCTATCCTGAAGAGTGGAGTCCCCGGCAACGGCGCTAGAAAAACTCCTTGATGGGCCTCTAACCCCTCGTTGGTTACCCCAAGTGGAAGGTGTAAGATGCAGTGTTGTGGAAGTTTTTCCCTTAGCAAAGATGCCAAGGATCGAATCCCCAGAGACTCCTAGGTTCAACAAGTAGGTGTCAACTGCTAACGGCGCCAGATATTAGCAATCAATGTGGAACTACACACAGATACAAATAACTTTGCTCCCAACGAGTACAGAGAGGTTGTCAATCCCTCCGGCCTTGTAGTTCACAAAGGATTAAACGCAAATGATAGTAGTGATAGATAATGTTTGCAATAGTAAATAATAGCAAAAAGTAAATAGCAGATGTGATCAATGATGGTAATATGGACCGGAGTCTCATGATGTTCACTAGTGATGTCTCTCTCCCAAAAGACGATAAAACAGCTATGTGAGGTAAACGAATTACAGTTGGGCAATTGACAGGACCACGAACGCAAACCAATGCTTACTACATTGCAAGAAAGGTTGAGGTTCAAAGCATGGGCGGTACGCCAAAGTAAGTAGACCGAAATCCATCAATATCTACTACTAATCATCCACCTTGAGATATCTATCCAGAACATCTCGCTGGTATTAAGTTGCGAGTCCCACCCATAGTGTAAACTCAATGCAACAGACAACTGCATTAAAAGAACTTTGCGTAAAGTAAACAATCCTTGCACCCGCGGGCACAAGCACCGTTGTTTTCCCCCTTGTGGCAACAACACATCCCCTAGACTCATGTTTCTGTCACTCAAGCTAGTCATCGAGGGGCATGAACCCACAATCGAGCATAACGTTCTCTCTTGGAGTCACTACCCATTACTTGGCCAAAGCAATAAATAACAACGGAGAACATGCAAGAATTACTTATGAACATAAATATAAAAGAGGTAGATCAAATATATTACTCAATCACAATCTGAAAATAATCTCATAATCCATCGGATCCCAGCAAACTCATCATAGCAACAGCATAAGGATTACATATGTGCCTCGATCATGTAGGGCAGCTCACGAGGACTAATTAGTGAAGCACAAGAACGGGAGGAGAACATCACATAGCTACTGGTCATGGACTCATGGTCCAAGGGAGACTACTCACAACTCATCCGGGAGGTGTCCATGGTGGTGGAGAAGCTCCCGATGGTGATCCTCCCCTCCGGCAGGGTGCCGGGAAGAGTTCTCCTGGTGCTCCCGATCTTGGAAGCAGCGGCGGCGGCGGAACAGAGATGAGATCGCGAAAAAGAGTTCCCGTCCCGAGGGTTTCGAAGGACGCTCTAAATATATGCCGAAGGAGGGCACCAAACGGGGCTCGGGGGGCCCAGGCGCCCCCCCCCAGCGCGGCCCAGGGGGGGGGGGGCGCCAGGGCGCCTGGAGCCCTGGTGGCCCCCCCGGCTGTACTTCGGGCGCAAGGTAGGTTCTGGAACGCTGATTTTTTATATAATTTTTCTGGATTTTTCCTGGCAGTTCTCGTAACGTGAAAACCTGAAATACAAAAACAGCCGAAAACAGAAACTGGCACTGGGGTGCACTAGATTAGTAGGTTAGTCCAAATATGATCAAAAGTGTATGGAAGTGTATAAATATCATAGCAATATCACCCAAAAGTGGCATGGAGCAAGCAAAAATTATAGATACATTTTGGACGTATCACATACCCGAAGGAATCGCAAAGCAAACATTTTCAATAGGTGCAGTAGGTTGAGGAGCAACTCTTTGCTCTTCTGATCGGGGTGAAGATACCCCGAACAAGCCCCTCAAAGGATTTTGAGCCATAGTAACAAGTGACAATAAATTTCAGCACACTATAAATTTTTCCTTACCAAATTCCACTTTCCAAAGGCACGTCACTCCCCGGCAACTGCGCCAGAAAAGAGTCTTGATGACCCACAAGTGTAGGGGATCTATCGTAGTCCTTTCGATAAGTAAGAGTGTCGAACCCAACGAGGAGCAGAAGGAAATGATAGGCAATTTTCGGTAAGGTATTTTCTGCTAGCACTGAATTATAGGTAACAGATAGTTTTGTGATAAGGTAATTGGTAGCAAGTGATAAAAGGTAAAAGTAAATAAGGTGCAGCAAGGTGGCCCAATCCTTTTTGTAGCAAAGGACAAGCCCGGACAAACTCTTATATATAGGAAAGCGCTCCCGAGGACACATGGGAATTACCGTCAAGCTAGTTTTCATCACGATAGTTCGATTCACGTTCGGTACTTTGATAATTTGGTATGTGGGTGAACCGGTGCTTGGGTGCCGCCCTTACTTGGACAAGCCTCCCCCTTATGATTAACCTCTAATGCAAGCATCCGCAACTACAAAAGAAGTATTAAGGTAAACCTAACCATAGCCTCAAACATATTGATCCAAATCAGCCCCTTACGAAGCAACGCATAAACTAGGGTTTAAGCTTCTGTCACTCTAGAAACCCATCATCTACTTATTACTTCCCAATGCCTACCTCTAGGCCCAAATAATGGTGAAGTGTCACGTAGTCGACGTTCACATGACACCACTAGAGGAGAGACAACATACATCTCATCAAAATATCGAATGAAGACCAAACTCACATGACTACTAATAGCAAGACTTCTCCCATGTCCCCAGGAACAAAAGTAACTACTCACAAGAGATAATATTGTTCATGATCAGAGGGGTATTAATATGCATAATGGATCTAAACATATGATCTTCCACCAAATAAACTAACTAGCATCAACTACAAGGAGTAATCAACACTACTAGCAACCCACAGGTACCAATCTGAGGTTTGGGTACAAAGATTGGATACAAGATATGAACTAGGGTTTGAGAGGATATGGTGCTGGCGAAGATGTTGATGAAGATAGCCTTCCCCAAGATGGGAGAGTTTTTGGTGATGACGGCGGTGAAGATTTCCCCCTCCCGAAGGGAAGTATCCCCGGCAGAACAGCTCTACCGGAGCCCTAGATTGGTTTCCGCCTCGAGCCGGCGATGTCTGTTCCCGAAAGCCTCCTTATGATTTTTTCCAGGTCAAAACACCTCATATAGGAGAAGATGGGCATCGGGGGCCTTCTGGCTGGCCCACGAGGCAGGGGGGCACGCCTTGGGAAGGGGGGCGGGCCCCCACCCTCATGGGCAACCGGTGGCCCCCCTCGTGGATTTCTTTCGCCAGATATTTTTTATATTTTCTGAAATGACATTCTGTTGAGTTTCAGGGCTTTTGAAGTTGTGAAGAATAGGTTTCCAGAGTTTGGTCCTTTTCCAGCCCAGAATTCCAGCTGCCGGCATTCTCCCTCTTCATGTAAACCTTGTAAAATAAGAGAGAAAAGGCATAAGTATTGTGAAAAAACATGTAAGAACAACCCATAATGCAATAAATATCAACATATAAGCATGATGCAAAATGGACGTATCAGGCACATATGTCCAGATGAATATGGGTAGCATGAGTTATTATTGTTGACATCACCCAAAGGTGAATGTGTTGGGAGGCGGAACTACAAGCCCCTATCTTTCTATGTGTCCGGTTGAGATGTTTTGCTCTTGTGTATGCGGTGAGTGTTAGCAATCATAGAAGACTATATGATGGTTGAGCATGTGGAGATCTTACTTAAACTCTGTTGAATAAGTTGAATTACAATTGCTTGGTGACTGAGAACATAGGTTGTTGAGTTTCAAGAGAATTCATTGTTTGAACCTTAACATGTGAATTGGTTGCTACTCTAACATGAGAAGTTTTATAGGAAAGAATTGTTGTTATGATGATAGGAAAAGTGATTGAAATTATCATTAATCAAACTTATGCACTTTGCTAGTATTCACACTTCATAAATTATTTCTTTTATCATTTACCTACTCGAGGACGAGTAGGAATTAAGCTTGGGGATGCTGATACGTATCCAACATATCTATAATTTATGAAGTATTCATCCTGTTTTATTATCATTCTTGGATCTTTTACACTCATTTTACGGACCAGTGCCCAGTGTCAGTTGCTGTTTTTTGCTTGTTCTTTACATCACAGGAAATCAATATCAAACGGAGTCCAAACACCATGAAACTTTTTGGAGATTTTTTACGGACCAGAACACCCAGGATGGGCCAGAGCAACACCTGGGGGGGGGGTGCCCCGAGGGGGGCACAACGCACCAGGGCATGCCTGGGCCCCCATCCGCGCCCAGGTGGGTTGTGCCCACCTCGGTGGCCTCCCGCACGCCCTCTTTACCCTGTAAATTCCCAAATATTCCGAAAAACCTCAGGGTGAACCTAGATAAGAAGTTCCGCCGCCGCAAGGCTCTGTAGTCCACGAGATCCAATCTAGAGCCCTTTCTGGCACTCAGCCGGAGGGGGAAATCATCACCTGTGGCCATCTTCATCATCCCGAAGGCCACCATGATGAGGAGGGAGTAGTCCACCCTCGGGGCCTGTCGTGGAATTGTCACGACAGATGTCCTAGTGTGAGGACTTAGTCGTGAGGCCAATGCATCTATGTGGTAGCTTGAGAGGGGTTGAGCGGAATCGAGAGACGTGACACAAGACAAGGATTTAGACAACTTTGGGCCCCGGGAAATATCATCCGGTAACAACCCTACATGATGTTTGTGGCTATGTCTCATTATCATTACGAGAGAGTCGCCGGTAAACCGGCTCTTTGTGTCTAGCCCTAGAGATTGTTTCTTCTCCCTCCTCCTGAAGGAAATATGCCCTAGAGGCAATAATAAAGATGTTATTTGTATTTCCTTATATCATGATAAATGTCTTTTATTCATGCTAGAATTGTATTAACCGGAAACTTAGTACATGTGTGGATACATAGACAAAACAGTATGTCCCTAGTATGCCTCTACTAGACTAGCTCATTGATCAAAGATGGCTATGTTTCCTAGCCATAGACATGAGTTGTCATTTGATCAACAGGATCACATCATTAGGAGAATGATGTGATGGACTAGACCCATCCGTTAGCATAGCACTATGATCATTTAGTTTTACTGCTATTGCTTTCTTCATGACTTATACATGTTCCTATGACTATGAGATTATGCAACTCCCGAATACCGTAGGAACACCTTGTGTGCTATCAAACATCACAACGTAACTGGGTGATCATAAAGATGCTCTACAGGTGTCTCCGAAAGTATTCGTGGTGTCGGCATAGATCAAGATTAGGATTTGTCACTCCGAATGTCGGAGAGGTATCTCTGGGCCCTCTCGGTAACACACATCACAATAAGCCTTGCAAGCAAAAGACTAATGAGTTAGTCACGAGATGATTTGTTACAGAACAAGTAAAGAGACTTGCCGGTAACGAGATTGAACTAGGTATAGAGATACCGACGATCGAATCTCGGGCAAGTAACATACCGATGACAAAAGGAACAACGTATGTTGTTATGCGGTTTGACCGATAAAGATCTTCATAGAATATGTAGGAGCCAATATGAGCATCCAGGTTCCGCTATTGGTTATTGACTGAAGATGAGTCTCGGTCATGTCTACATAGTTCTCGAACCCGTAGGGTCCGCACGCTTAACGTTTGATGACAATCGGTATTATGAGTTTATGAGTTTTGATGTACCGAAGGTAGTTCGGAGTCCCGGATGAGATCACGGACATGACGAGGAGTCTCGGAATGTCCGAGACATAAAGATTGATATATTGGACGACTATATTCGGACACCGGAAGTGTTCTGGAAAGTTTCGGAATTTACCGGAGTGCCGGGGGGGTTACCGGAACCCCCCGGGGGAATGGTGGGCCCTGGTGGGCCATAGGGGAGAGAGAGGGCAGCAGCCAGGAGGTGGCGCGCCCCCTCCCTAGGAGGAGTTCGAATAGGACAAGGGGAGGGGGGCGCGGCCCCCTTTTCCCTTCTCCCTCTCCCTCTCTTTCCTTCCCCCTTCTTCCTTCTTTGGTCGTTCCTACTAGGAATAGGATTGCAATCCTATTCCTAGTAGGATTGCACCCTAGCCGCACCATAGGAGGGCCGGCCGGCCTCCCCCCTTGCTCCTTTATATACGGGGGCAGGGGCACCCAAAGACACACAAGTTGAATTGTTCTAGCCGTGTGCGGTGCCTCCCTCCACAGAAACACACCTCGGTCATACCATCGCAGTGCTTAGGCGAAGCCCTGCACCGGTAGATACATCATATCCGTCACCACGCCATCGTGCTGACGAAACTCTCCCGTGAAGCTCAGCTGGATCAAGAGCTCGTGGGACGTCATCAAGCTGAACGTGTGCTGAACGCGGAGGTGCCGTACGTTCGGTGCTTGATCGGTTGGATCGCGAAGAAGTTCGACTACATCAACCGCGTCACTTGACGCTTCCGCTTCCGGTCTACGAGGGTATGTAGACACACTCTTCCCTCTCGTTGCTATGCATCTGGTAGATAGATCTTGCGTGATCATAGGAAAATTTTAAAATACTACGTTCCCCAACAGTGGCATCATGAGCCAGGTCTATGCGTAGATGATATGCACGAGTAGAACACAATGAGTTGTGGGCGATACTAGTCATACTGCATACCAGCATGTCATACTTTGCTTCGGCGGTATTGTGAGATGAAGCGGCCCGGACCGACATTACGCGTACGCTTACGCGAGACTGGTTTCACCGTTACGAGCACTCGTTGCTTAAAGGTGACTGGCGGGTGTCTGTCTCTCTTACTTTAGCCGAATCAAGTGTGGCTACGCCCGGTCCTTGTGAAGGTTAAAACCGCACATACTTGACGAAACATCGTTGTGGTTTTGTATGCGTAGGTAAGAACGGTTCTTGCTAAGCCCGTAGCAGCCACGTAAAACTTGCAACAACAAAGTAGAGGACGTCTAACTTGTTTTTGCAGGGCATGTTGTGATGTGATATGGTCAAGCCATGATGAGTTATACGGTTTTGTATGAGATGATCATGTTTTGTAATGTTATCGGCAACTGGCAGGAGCCATATGGTTGTCGCTTTATTGTATGAAATGCAATCGCCATGTAATTGCTTTACTTTATCACTAAGCGGTAGCGATAGTCGTAGAAGCAATAGTTGGCGAGACGACAACGATGCTACGATGGAGATCAAGGTGTCGCGCGGGTGACGAAGGTGATCATGACGGTGCTTTGGAGATGGAGATCAAAAGCACAAGATGATGATGGCCATATCATGTCACATATTTTGATTGCATGTGATGTTTATCTTATGATGCTTCTTATTTTGCTTGGAACGACGGTAGCATTATAAGATGATCCCTTACTAAATTTCAAGGTATAAGTGTTCTCCCTGAGTATGCACCGTTGCAAAAGTTCGTCGTGCCGAGACACCACGTGATGATCGGGTGTGATAAGCTCTACGTTCAAATACAACAGGTGTAAGCCAGTTTTGCACACGCAGAATACTCATGTTAAACTTGACGAGCCTAGCATATGCAGATATGGCCTCGGAACACTGGAGATTGAAAGGTCGAGCGTGAATCATATAGTAGATATGATCAACATAAGATGTTCACCATTGAAACTACTCCATCTCACGTGATGATCGGACATGGTTTAGTTGATTTGGATCACGTGATCATTTAGATGACCGGAGGGATGTCTATCTAAGTGGGAGTTCTTTGATTAATATGATTAAATTGAACTTTAATTTATCATGAACTTAGTCCTGATAGTTTTTGCATACCTATGTTGTTGTAGATCAATGGCCCGTGCTACCGTTCCTTTGAATTTTAATGCATTCCTAGAGAAAGCTAAGTTGAAAGATGATGGTAGCAATTACACGGACTGGGTCCGTAACTTGAGGATTATCCTCATTGCTGCACAGAAGAATTATGTCCTTGAAGCACCGCTAGGTGACAAGCCCCCTCCCGCTAATGTAGACGCTTTGAACGTCTGGCAATCGCGGTCTGATGACTACACGATAGTTCAGTGTGCCATGCTTTACGGCTTAGAACCGGGACTTCAACGACGTTTTGAACGTCATGGACCATATGAGATGTTCCAGGAGTTGAAGTTAATATTTCAATAAAATGCCTGGATTGAGAAATATGAGATTTCCAATAAGTTCTATAGCTGCAAGATGGAGGAGAATAGTTCTATCAGTGAACACTTGCTCAGAATGTCTGGGTACTACAATCATATGACTCAACTTGGTTGCAAAGTTGACGAGGATAGTGTTATTGATAGAGTTCTTCAATCACTGCCACCAAGCTATAAAGGCTTCGTGATGAACTATAATATGCAAGGGATGCAAAAGACAATTCCCGAGCTCTTCACTATGCTCAAAGCTGCGGAGGTAGAAATCAAAAAGGAGCATCAAGTGTTGATGGTTAACAAGACCACTAGTTTCAAGAAAAAGGGCAAGGGAAAGAAGGGGAACTTCAAGAAGAATAGCAAGACATTTGCTACTCCCACGAAGAAACCCAAGTCTGGAGCCAAGCCTGAAACTGAGTGCTTCTACTGCAAGGGGACTGGACACTGGAAGCGGAACTGCCCCAAGTATTTGGCGGATAAGAAGGATGGCAAGGTGAACAAAGGTATATGTGATATACATGTTATTGATGTGTACCTTACTAATACTCGCAGTAGTACCTGGGTATTTGATACCGGTTCGGTTGCTAATATTTGTAACTCGAAACAGGGACTACGGATTAAACGAAGATTGGCTAAGGACGAGGTGACGATGCGTGTGGGAAATGGTTCCAAAGTCGATGTTATCGCCGTCGGCACGCTACCTCTACATCTACCTTCGGGACTAGTTTTAGACCTAAATAATTGTTATTTGGTGCCAGCGTTGAGCATGAACATTATATCTGGATCTTGTTTGTTGCGAGATGGTTATTCATTTAAATCAGAGAATAATGGTTGTTCTATTTTTATGAATAATATCTTTTATGGTCATGCACCCTTGAAGAGTGGTCTATTCTTATTGGATCTCGATTGTAGTGATACACATATTCATAATATTGAAACCAAAAGATGCAAGGTTAATAATGATAGTGCAACTTATTTGTGGCACTGCCGTTTAGGTCATATTGGTGTAAAGCGCATGAAGAAACTCCATAGTGATGGACTTTTGGAATCACTTGATTATTAATCACTTGGTGCTTGCGAACCATGCCTCATGGGCAAGATGACTAAAATTCCGTTCTCCGGAACTATGGAGCGAGCAACAGATTTGTTGGAAATCATACATACTGATGTATGTGGGCCAATGAGTGTTGAAGCTCGCGGCGGGTATCGTTATTTTCTGACCTTCACTGATGATTTAAGCAGATATGGGTATATCTACTTAATGAAGCACAAGTCTGAAACATTTGAGAAGTTCGAAGAATTTCAGAGTGAAGTAGAGAATCATCGTAACAAGAAAATAAAATTTCTGCAATCTGATCGTGGAGGAGAATATTTGAGTTACGAGTTTGGTCTTCATTTAAAACAATGTGGAATAGTTTCACAGCTCACGCCACCCGGAACACCACAGCGTAATGGTGTGTCCGAACGTCGTAACCGTACTTTATTGGATATGGTGCGATTAATGATGTCTCTTACCGATTTACCGCTATCATTTTGGGGTTATGCTTTAGAGACAGCTGCATTCACATTAAATAGGGCACCATCTAAATCCGTTGATACGACACCTTATGAACTATGGGTTGGCAAGAAACCAAAGTTGTCGTTTCTTAAAGTTTGGGGCTGCGATGCTTATGTGAAAAAGCTTCAACCTGATAAGCTCGAACCCAAGTCGGAGAAATGTGTCTTCATAGGATACCCAAAAGAGACTGTTGGGTACACCTTCTATCACAGATCCGAAGGCAAGATATTCGTTGCTAAGAATGGATCCTTTCTAGAGAAGGAGTTTCTCTTGAAAGAAGTGAGTGGGAGGAAAGTAGAACTTGATGAGGTAATTGTACCTTCTCCCGAATTGGAAAGTAGTACATCACAGAAAATTGTTCCAGTGATTCCTACACCAATCAGTGAGGAAGTTAATGATGATGATCATGAAACTTCAGATCAAGTTTCTGCTGAACGTCGTAGATCAACCAGAGTACGTTCCGCACCAAAGTGGTACGGCAACCCAGTTCTGGAAATCATGTTACTAGACCATGATGAACCTACGAACTATGAGGAAGCGATGATGAGCCCAGATTCCGCAAAATGGCTTGAAGCCATGAAATCTGAGATGGGATCCATGTATGAGAACAAAGTGTGGACTTTGGTTGACTTGCCCGATGATCGGCAGGCCATCGAAAATAAATGGATCTTCAAGAGGAAGGCCGACGCAGACGGTAAAGTTACTGTTTAAAAAGCTCGACTTGTTGCGAAAGGGTTTTGACAAGTTCAAGGAGTTGACTACGATGAGGCTTTCTCACCTGTAGCGATGCTTAAGTCTGTCCGAATCATGTTAGCAATTGCCGCATTTTATGATTATGAAATCTGGCAAATGGATGTCAAAACTGCATTCCTGAATGGATATCTCAAAGAAGAGTTGTATATGATGCAACCAGAAGGTTTTGTCGATCCAAAAGGTGCTAACAAAGTGTGCAAGCTCCAGCGATCCATCTATGGACTGGTGCAAGCATCTCGGAGTTGGAATATACGCTTTGATGAGGTGATCAAAGCATATGGTTTTGTACAGACTTTTGGAGAAGCCTGTATTTACAAGAAAGTGAGTGGGAGCTCTGTAGCATTTCTAATATTATATGTAGATGACATATTATTGATTGGAAATGATATAGAATTTCTGGATAGCATAAAAGGATACTTGAATAAGAATTTTTCAATGAAAGACCTCGGTGAAGCTGCTTATATATTAGGCATCAAGATCTATAGAGATAGATTAAGACGGTTAATTGGACTTTCACAAAGCACATACCTTGATAAGATTTTGAAGAAGTTCAAAATGGATCATTCAAAGAAAGGGTTCTTGCCTGTATTACAAGGTATGAAGTTGAGTAAGACTCAATGCCCGACCACTGCAGAAGATAGAGAGAAAATGAAAGTCATTCCCTATGCCTCAGCCATAGGATCTATCATGTATGCAATGCTGTGTACCAGACCTGATGTGTGCCTTGCTATAAGTCTAGCAGGGAGGTACCAAAGTAATCCAGGAGTGGATCACTGGACAGCGGTCAAGAACATCCTGAAGTACCTGAAAAGGACAAATGATATGTTTCTCGTATATGGAGGTGACAAAGAGCTCGTCGTAAACGGTTACGTCGATTCTAGCTTTGACACTGATCCGTATGACTCTAAGTCACAAACCAGATATGTATTTTTATTGAACGGTGGAGCTGTCAGTTGGTGCAGTTCCAAGCAGAGCGTCGTGGCAGGATCTACGTGTGAAGCGGAATACATAGCTGCTTCGGAAGCAGCAAATGAAGGAATCTGGATGAAGGAGTTCATATCCGATCTAGGTGTAATACCTAGTGCATCGGGTCCAATGAAAATCTTTTGTGACAACACTGGAGCAATATCCTTGGAGAAGGAATCCAGGTTTCACAAGAGAACAAAGCACATCAAAAGACGCTTCAATTCCATCCGCGATCTAGTCAAGGAGGGAGACATAGAGATTTGCAAAATACATACGGATCTGAATGTTGCAGACCCGTTGACTAAGCCTCTTCCACGGGCAAAACATGATCAACACCAGGACTCCATGGGTGTGAGGATCATCACTTTGTAATCTAGATTATTGACTCTAGTTCAAGTGGGAGACTGAAGGAAATATGCCCTAGAGGCAATAATAAAGATGTTATTTTTATTTCCTTATATCATGATAAATGTCTTTTATTCATGCTAGAATTGTATTAACCGGAAACTTAGTACATGTGTGGATACATAGACAAAACAGTATGTCCCTAGTATGCCTCTACTAGACTAGCTCATTGATCAAAGATGGCTATGTTTCCTAGCCATAGACATGAGTTGTCATTTGATCAACGAGCTCACATCATTAGGAGAATGATGTGATGGACTAGACCCATCCGTTAGCATAGCACTATGATCGTTTAGTTTTACTGCTATTGCTTTCTTCATGACTTATACATGTTCCTATGACTATGAGATTATGCAACTCCCGAATACCGTAGGAACACCTTGTGTGCTATCAAACGTCACAACGTAACTGGGTGATCATAAAGATTCTCTACAGGTGTCTCCGAAAGTATTCGTGGTGTCGGCATAGATCAAGATTAGGATTTGTCACTCCGAATGTCGGAGAGGTATCTCTGGGCCCTCTCGGTAACACACATCACAATAAGCCTTGCAAGCAAAAGACTAATGAGTTAGTCACGAGATGATGTGTTACGGAACGAGTAAAGAGACTCGCCGGTAACGAGATTGAACTAGGTATAGAGATACCGACGATCGAATCTCGGGCAAGTAACATATCGATGACAAAAGGAACAACGTATGTTGTTATGCGGTTTGACCGATAAAGATCTTCGTAGAATATGTAGGAGCTAATATGAGCATCCAGGTTCCGCTATTGGTTATTGACCGGAGATGAGTCTCGGTCATGTCTACATAGTTCTCAAACCCGTAGGGTCCGCACGCTTAACGTTTGATGACGATCGGTATTATGAGTTTATGAGTTTTGATGTACCGAAGGTAGTTCGGAGTCCCGGATGAGATCACGGACATGACGAGGAGTCTCGGAATGTCCGAGACATAAAGATTGATATATTGGACGACTATATTCGGACACCGGAAGTGTTCTGGAAAGTTTCGGAATTTACCGGAGTGCCGGGGGG
>LR738715.1:680426958-680461703 GCA_902687465.1 Secale cereale | reverse complement strand
GGGGGGGGGGGGGGGGGGGGGGGGGGGGGTTACCGGAACCCCCCGGGGGAATGGTGGGCCCTGGTGGGCCATAGGGGAGAGAGAGAGGGCAGCAGCCAGGAGGTGGCGCGCCCCCTCCCTAGGAGGAGTCCGAATATGACAAGGGGAGGGGGGCGCGGCCCCTCTTTCCCTCTCCCTCTCCCTCTCTTTCCTTCCCCCTTCTTCCTTCTTTGGTCGTTCCTACTAGGAATAGGATTGCAATCCTATTCCTAGTAGGATTGCACCCTAGCCGCACCATAGGAGGGCCGGCCGGCCTCCCCCCTTGCTCCTTTATATACGGGGGCAGGGGGGCACCCAAAGACACACAAGTTGAATTGTTCTAGCCATGTGCGGTGCCCCCCTCCACAGAAACACACCTCGGTCATACCATCGCAGTGCTTAGGCGAAGCCCTGCGCCGGTAGATACATCATATCCGTCACCATGCCGTCGTGCTGACGAAACTCTCCCGTGAAGCTCAGCTGGATCAAGAGCTCGTGGGACGTCATCAAGCTGAACGTGTGCTGAACGCGGAGGTGCCGTACGTTCGGTGCTTGATCGGTTGGATCGCGAAGAAGTTCGACTACATCAACCGCGTCACTTGACGCTTCCGCTTCCGGTCTACGAGGGTACGTAGACACACTCTTCCCTCTCGTTGCTATGCATCTGGTAGATAGATCTTGCGTGATCATAGGAAAATTTTAAAAGACTACGTTCCCCAACACCTCCCCCTTTGGGGAGCCCTGCCCCTCCTTATATATGTTGAAGGGGCGGGTTACATAATTAGTCCTATTAGGATTAGGATTACTCTATTTTAAGTGGAGTCCTAGTCTTGCTTCCTTTGTAGGAGAATATTCCTTGTGCTTTCCTCATAAACCAGCCCACCATAACATGAACCGGCCTTCTGGGCCTTGGGCCTTGTCTTCCGTAAGCCGCCCGCCGGGTTACCAGTGCGTCATAAAAACCGTCTGGTCAGGGCGGGTCGCGACTGAATCGCCAAGTGTAAACCGGGTCTCAAGTAAACCGCCATGTTCGGCCGGGTCATACTGCGGGGTATTTCCCCGACATTAGCCCGCAGTTTAGCTTGGATTTATCCATGGTAAACTTTTGCTGCAAAATAAACATAAGAACAAATTTGATAGGTTGTGTTCCGGGTTAAGAATTCTTGTAAATCGGCACCTGACCATCCTTAAATCCTTGTCCTTTCCTTCTTCTAGAAAATCCGGGTCAACAGACCAGCTTCATAATCAACTAGCTTGCATAAGAAATATTGTAAATCAAGAATCCATTTGAATCGGCCTTCAATGCTCTGACCTGACAAAAATATTGGTCTTTGAAATATTCAACTGATATCCAGCCGGCTTGACGATGCCAGTTTATGATTACCACCATTGCCGGGTTATAAAAACTGATAATTTTGGGTCATGACTATTATAGTCACGGGGTCATGATTATTACCAATGCCGGGTCACACAATTGATCTTCCTGGTTTGTTCAAAACTGAGAATTTTATAATGTTCCTCCTTTATATGCATATCACTTGTAGCCCCCAAGTCTTAAGAAGGGAGCGTAGTAACCACTTAAGACTTGCTTCAATATAAATGTCACAACCTTGAAAACATCTGATTTGTTCTTATCCGTCAGGAGCCATAAATTGATTATTCCACATATGTAGCCCCCAAGTGCTGGGTTGTCATGCTTGCATCAACCTAGGACTTGAATTAGCCTTATGCTCATAAAAACTTCAACCAGTGTTGCCCCCAAGGGCCGGGTCATTATGCAATAATGAGCAGGGACTTTGTAAATATAATCATGTAAACTTTTGAACAGCAACAAGTATCCCCCAAGGACCAGCTCAGTAAGATAATATTGAGCTGGGACTTGATATATACTTCAATGAAAATGACACCATATGATGTAACCCCCATCATGGGGCTTGTAACCCACGTCCACAAGGTTAAGAGCCTTGTGCTTTACCAACTGAGTAGTGGACCCTTCAATATAATGGATTAAAAGCTTTGTACCTTGAATTGTTGACAGGAGCAATTGGTATCCCCCAAGGGCCGGCTCATTATGATGTGATGAGTCGGGTCTTCAATAAGGTGAGCAAAAAATGACTTTGCATTAGCCCCCAAGTGCCATGGTGCATGCTGGCAGTGACATGGGACTTGCGTATTTGATGTAATCTCAATTCGAATAATGTAGCCCCCAAGTGCCGGGTCGTAAGCCTGCAACGATCATGACTATTGCTTTGTAGAATAAATCATTTCCATTAATAATATGATAGCCATTGCGCTAAAGCGACTTTGAAAATCTTAATCATAATAATGGTTATTGATAACCATAAAAATCCAGCCATCTTGGCTATTTAAAGATTTGAATAATATAACCCGGTTTGAAAACCGGTTCCAATGATATTTGATCACACTGTCGGTTTTACCAAGCCAGTGTAGTAAAGGTGATAACCCAAAATTTGAACACCGGTAATTATCATAGATTGCCGGTTTATAAACAAAACCAGGCCGGGTTAATAAACACCGGTCATTATCTTATCTCATACTGGCAACTTATAGTCGAAAGCCAGGCCGAGTTAATAAACACCAGTCATTTTCTTATCTCATACTGGCAACTTATAGTCGAAAGCCCGACCGGGTTAATAAACACCGGTCATTGTAACTGATCATGTACTGACAACTTGTAGTTGAAATCCAAGCCGGGTCAATAAACACCGGTTTATCATAAAGAATGTTGTAAACCTCAACAAAAGAGAAAAACTTGTCAAATAAAATCATGCGAGGCTTTTTATGGGCTGCCAGGCCTAAATTCGAGGCTTTTCAGGGGCTGCTAGGCCACTGAGTTAAACCATTTTACAAAGCCTTTTAAGATGGACCTCACATTCACAATCATCATTTTAACGTTGACAAGTTCAGGGTCTGTATAAGATTGACTTGTCAAACGTTCGACGGGTGTCGGTGTACTAAGGTAGGGGTACATCAGTACCCCAACTTGTGCACGGGCAGTAGCAGCTTCCCGCGGCAGGGCCTACCACGTGCTCGCCGGAGACCTTTTCTGCTCCATATAAAGCCATTCAAAAACAAAGTATGCGAGACAGAAGATCGAGGCCCCGGCAAGTGGAGCTTGCCGGGAAGGCCGTCCCAGGCTCAAGATTACCTCATTAGCACAAGACCCTGGCAAGAGGAGCTTGCCAGGAAGACTAGAAGATCACATTTCAGAAGACATGCCTTGGCGCAGCATGCGCCCCGGCAGGGCCCGGGAAGCGACGAGCTTCAGAGCCCGACAAGCTTCCGGGCCCGGCAAGGTCAAGGCCCCGGCAAGGTGCTTGTCGGGGAGAGTCACGCTGTGTGCCCGCGCTCCAGCTCATCGAACCACGCGTCGCCCTGGGGCCACTCCAGGGACGCGTGGCGGATGGCTGTGTAGCCTGGGGGACACGGTGGCGCTCCACGGTGGTAAAGCCATCGCCGTGGCAAACGGAGACGCAAGGGCGGGCGCTTTTGGGGTCGACGGCGACGGGCATTAAATGCTCTTGTCCCCCACTGTCAAAGTAGGTGGTGACCACTGTTCATCCACTGTTGCTCCACTATTCCCGCACTGTTACAACTACCACCACTATTACATTTTTACCCTTTCTCCTACGTTGACACCTGTCGGTGACCCCTTGAGCTATAAAAGGAGGCCCAAGCACAACGTAGAAGGGGTTCGGAACCTAGATCACTCATTCGCTCGGTGTAGCTAGTTCTTCAAGCTCCCGAGCTCCAACACTCAATAACAAACTAAGCAGGAGTAGGGTTTTACGCGTCCGTCGCGGCCCGAACCTGGGTAAACTGCCCGCGTGCCCCCCACGATCTGCTCTTCGTGCTCCCTCCGCTCCCTCACCGCAACGACAAGGGGCTCCGGTAACATAGGTGCTCGTGGTGGACAGTTTCCCCCGACATCTTTGGCATACCAAGTTTACCTGGACAGAGTGACTTACTTGATGAAGGCAGGTTAACCCGGGGTTTTAGGTGAATATATCTGGCTTCTAAGCCTGGCTTGATAGCCTATTACAAGGGCCTTAAAAACTCTTTGTTGATGTGCAATAAGAGCCCCCAAGTAACATTGTGAGCTGTGCTCAGTGGGTGCCTATGTTTGAGTTGTGTTGTGCATCAAACTCTCTTTTGCCCCTTATGATAATATTGGCTTGATAACCGGATTACCGAAGTAACCAGAGCTGTGCTCCTATGATAATATTGGCTTGATAGACGTATTAATGGGTAATAAGAACTCCGCTTTATAAACAGAAGCCCCCAAGTGATATATTTCTGATTGTGCTCGCCGGGTGCCTATGTTTGAGTTGTGCTGTGCAACAAACTCTCTTTGGTCCCTTTAATTTTTCGTGAGAACTCGAACTTGCGAGAGATTATTCTTTTGAACCGGAAATTCTTTAAATCGGATATTGAGAGCTTAAAAGCTTTGTGGGAGACATCTTTCCCTTGAACCGACTCTTAAACCGGAATCTTCATTTTCAGCCGGAATTTTTCTGACGGCCTTTAAACTCGAACTTGCGAGAGATTAATTCTTTTTAAACCGGAGATTCCTAAACCGGATTTGAGAGCTTCAAAGCTTTGTAGGAGACAGATTTCCCTTGAACTGGATTGTAAATCGGATATTTGAGAGCTTCAGTAAGACTGATGTCCTTTGAGCCGGATTTTAAACCGGATTCCTTTCCGATGACCCAGAAACTTCTTCATTGAGCCGGGATTTTTTATTTGTCATATACTTTTTAAGCCGGAAATTTTCTGATGGCCTTTAAATTTTCATCCATATAGCAGTTGCCTCTGGGACCGGGTTATCTTTCCCTCCATCGTCCTGGGGTTCTTAAATTTGCTTAAACTGGCAAGATTTGCGGAGTCATGTCATCATAGCCTCCGAGTCTTAAGACGACTCGAGGAGTTGGCTTGAGACTCTCATATTTGACCATAGCATAATGTGTCCATCATTGTTGTTGACATTGCGATATGAATCCATAGAAAATTGAGGTGACTGTGGCGGGTTATCAATGATCCTTATGAGCTGTGTCAGCAACTCGGCCAATGGTTCCTTCCAACTGGTGATTTGAAGTTAACAAAAACTGTAGTGGCGGCGACTTGTGCGCCTGCCCGTTGAGCCACCCAGTGCAGACAACGGTTGATAATATAGGATAATTTTCCTCCATTTTGTTGAAAGAAAACCAGGCTACCCAAGTAGTGACTAGCTTTATACTCAATAAACAGCTCATGCAGACATGTGCGACCCGGTGTTTTGATGTAGACCAGGTCGCGAGAGATGGACGGAAAGGATGACCGTAGCAATAGAGGTGACACAGACAGATGAATCGGTCACGCTGTTGTAAGCCGGTGCGGACGGCGAGTCAATCACAGGCGCGGAAAACCGCACGGATAGGCAAGTCAGCCACGCTGTGTTGATGTAGTGAACAATTGTCCTGCACAAAAAAATATCACAAAGCAGAGCACTTGTTCTATGACAAAAACAATATGCGGTAATAAAAATAGACTTAGATGAATATCACCTGACTCGCCCGGACGATAAATGATCTGTTCAACACTGCAGAGGCGGTTCAACCAGAGATCGCCGTGGCAGCTCAGCATTAGCCCCGGCGGCTCAATATCACCGGGTCACGAGGACAACCATCTCTTTTAACAAGTCTTGGACGGAGCGGAGTACCAAGACCAGGGTCTTTTATGTCCTTTGAGGACTGCAGATATTGATGTCAAACCCACCGAACAACTTCCTCTTCAAATAAACACGTGCTCGGCTTCAACATCGTTTGCAACTTTTCCACGGGCCGGGTCTCGACAATGGCGGGTCAACGGACCCTGGCTACCCAGCGTGCGGCAAAGGCGGTCCGCAACAATGACGGGAAGGCGAGGATTGTTGGCTCGTCAGCGCCGGACCCCGGCAAATACAGAGAGCAGTAACAGCTTAGTCACACGGTTGTGTCCATGGCTGCAACCATCGTGGCTACAAATGGCGAGTCAAAGAGGCGACGGCGCAGGGCGCGACCGCTGACCACCCGCGGCACCGGCTCATCACACAGAGGAGTCTGCAGCAGAGGCGGAGGTAATTCGCCGAGGCGGAGATTCACGTCGGCAGAAGCGGCGACTTGACGGAGGCCACGGGCACAGAAAATAAGCTGTAGCAGCGACTGAAACCATGGCGGTTCACTGGCTCAAGGCCACGGCAGCTCATGGAGGCACCGGCAAGCCGGCACGGTGGCTAATCGCGGGGATGGGCGGGTCGGTCACGAGAAGAGCCGCCATAGCGGAGCAGCAGTGGTTGGGCGACTCCCGAACACGGTAGTAGTCTGGCTCAGGGCAGCTCGACGGCAGGGCAGAGGCGAGTGAGGGCGCTCCGGCGGATCGACAAAGTGCCTTCACGACGGCGGCTCACGGGTGGCGACTCGAGACCCGCCATGGAGGTGAGGCGAGGTCAGTTGGAGGTGACGGCTCAGCGCGGCTCGGAAGAGAGGCGCAGCGGAGACAAGCGGTGGCAGCCTCACACGGCAGCGAGGCCATGCAGTGAGGGCGGCTTGAGGTGGAGCGAGGCAGAGACAACCAGCGGCTCAGAGTGATGTGTAGCAGAGACATAGGTGCACCCGCAGGGTCGACAGGGTGGCTGCCATTTTGCTGTAGCGGTTTGTAGATGGCGGTGACCCGCCAGCAGCGGCAGAGGTGAGCAGCCGGTTTGATGCAGCCCGGCAGGGCCGGCGCAAGGCGACTCAGAGGCGGGCGCGCGGACGAAACGGCTACTGGCATGGGGGCAGCAAAGCGACGCGAGGTCTGCACGTGGGCAGCTCAGAGACCGAGTGTGGCTTCTTTCTTCTCTGATTCCGATGGAATTGTTCCCTTTTCCTATTAGAACCAGGACTTGATGAACACGGCCAGCATATTGCTATGTTTCTTTTTGTTTTTCTTTGGGACTTGAGCCTCTGGACAACAACTACCGATTGCTACCGCTCTTTACGTCTACATCAGTTGTTGTTGTCCAGAGGCTCAAGTCCCAAAGAAAAAGAAAAAGAAAAAAACATAGCAATCTGCTCGCCGTGTTCATCGAGTCCTGGTTCTAATAGGGAAAGGGAACAATTCCATCGGAATCAGAGAAGAAAGAAGCCAGACTCGGTCTCTGAGCTGCCCACGTGCAGACCTCGTGTCGCTTTGCTGCCCCTCCGTGCCAGTAGCCGTTTCATCCGCGCGCCCGCTTCTGAGTCGCCTTACGCCGGCCCTGCCAGGCTGCATCAAACTGGTTGCCCACCTCTGCCACTGCTGGCGGGTCACCACCATCTACAAGCCACTACAGCAAAAGGGCACCCACCCTGTCGACCCTGCGGGCGCACCTATGTCTCTGCTACACATCGCTCTCAGCCGGCGGCTGTCTCTGCCTCGCTCCGCCTCAAGCCGCCCTCACTACATGGCCTCGCCGCGGTGCGAGGCTGCCACCGCTTGTCTCTGGTGCGCCTCTCTTCCAAGCCGCGCTGAGCTATCACCTCGAACTGACCTCGCCTCACCTCCATGGCGGGTCTTGAGTCGCCAACCATGGGCCGCCGTCGAGAAGGCACTTTGTCGATTCGCCGGAGCGCCCTCACTCGCCTCTGCCCTGCCGTCGAGCCGCCCTGAGCCGGACTGCTGGCGTGTTCGGGAGTCGCCCAACCACTGCCACTCCGCTGTGGCTGCTCTTCTCGCAACCGACCCACCCATCCCCGCAATTAGCCACCGTGCCAGCTTGCCGGTGCCTCCATGAGCCGCCGTGGCCTTGAGCCAGTGAACCGCCATGGTTTCAGTCGCTGCTACAGCTTATTTTCTATGCCCGTGGCCTCCGTCAAGTCGCCGCTTCTGCCAGCGTGAATCGCCGCCTCGGCGAATTATATCCGTCTCTACTGCAGACTCCTCTGTGCGATGAGCCGGTGCCGCGGGTGGTCAGCGGTCGCGCCCTGCGCCGCCGCCTCTTTGACTCGCCGTTTGCAGCCACGGTGGTTGCAGCCATGGACACAGCCGTGCGACTAAGCTGCTACTGCTCTCTGTATTTGCCGGGGTCCGGCGCTGACGAGCCAACAATCCTCGCCTTCCCGTCGTTGCTGCGGCCCGCCTTTGCCGCACGCTGGGTTGCCGGGGTCCGTTGACCCGCCATTGCCGAGACCCGGCCCGTGGAAAAGTTGCAAACGATGTTGAAGCAGAGCACATGTTTATTTGAAGAGGAAGCTGTTTGGTGGGTTTGACATCAATATCTGCAGTCCTCAAAGGACATAAAAGACTCTGGTCTTGGTACTCCGCTCCGTCCAAGACTTGTTAAAAGAGATGGTTGTCCTCGTGACCCAGTGATATTGAGCTGCCGGGGCTAATGCTGAGCCGCCACGGCGATCTGCGGTTGAACCGCCTCTGAAGTGTTGAACGGATCATTTATCGTCTGGGTGAGTCAGGTGATATCCATCTAAGTCTATTTTTATTACCGCATATTGTTTTTGTCATAGAACAAGTGCTCTGCTTTGTGATATTTTTTATGCAGGACAATTGTTCACTACATCAACATAACGTGTCCACGCGGTTTTCCGCGCCTGTGATTGACTCGTCGTCCGCACCGGCTTACAACACTGTGACCGACTCATATGTCCGTGTCACCTCTATTGCTACGGTCATCCTTCCCGTCCGTCTCTCGCGGCCTGGTCTACATCAACACACCGGGTCGCACATGTCTGTATGAGCTGTTTATTGAGTATAAAGCCAGTCACTGCTTGGCTAGTCTGGTTTTCTTTCAACAAAATGGAGGCAAATTATCCTATATTATCAACCGCCGTCTGCATTGGGTGGCTCAACGGGCAGGCGCTCAAGTTGCCGCCACTATAGTTTTGGTTAACTTCAAATCACCAGTTGGACGGAACCATTGGCCGAGTTGCTGACACAGCTCATACAGGAGATAACCCGCCGCAGTCACCTCAATTTTCTGTGGATTCATATCACAATGTCAACAACAATTATGGACACCTTATGCTATGGTCAAATATGGAGAGTCTCAAGCCAACTCCTCGAGTCGTCTTAAGACTCGGGGGCTATGATGACATGACTCCGCAAATCTTGCCAGTTTAAGCAAATTTAAGAACCCCAGGATGATGGAGGGAAAGATAACTCGGTCCCAGAGGCAACTGCTATATGGATGAAAATTTAAAGGCCATCAGAAAATTTCCGGCGTAAAAACTATATGACAAATACAAAATCCCGGCTCAATGAAGAAGTTTCCGGGTCATCGGAAAGGAATCCGGTTTAAAATCCGGCTCAAAGGACGTCAGTCTTATTGAAGCTCTCAAATATCCGGTTTACAATACGGTTCAAGGGAAATCTCTCTCCTACAAAGCTCTGAAGCTCTCAAATCAGGTTTAGGAATCTCCGGTTTAAAAAGAATTAATCTCTCGCAAGTTCGAGTTTAAAGGCCGTAAGAAAAATTCTGGCTGAAAATGAAGATTCCGGTTTAAGAGCCGGTTCAAGGGAAAGATGTCTCCCACAAAGCTTTTAAGCTCTCAATATCCGGTTTAAAGAATTTCCGGTTCAAAAGAATAATCTCTCGCAAGTTCGAGTTCTCAGGAAAAATTAAAAGGACCAAAGAGAGTTTGTTGCACAGCACAACTCAAACATAGGCACCCGGCGAGCACAACTCAGAAATATATCACTTGGGGGCTTCTGTTTATAAAGCGGTGTTCTTATTACCCATTAATCCGTCTATCAAGCCAATATTTTCACAGGAGCACAGCTCTGGTTACTTCGATAATCCGGCTATCATGACAATATTATCATAAGGGGCAAAAGAGAGTTTGATGCACAACACAACTCAAACATAGGCACCCACTGAGCACAACTCACAATGTTACTTGGGGGCTTTTATTGCACACCAACAAAGAGTTTTAAGGCCCTTGTACTAGGCTATCAAGCCAGGCTTGGAAGCCAGGTGTATTCACCTAAAACCCCGGGTTAAGCTGCCTTCATCAAGTAAGTCACTCCATCCAGGTAATCCTGGTATGACCCATCGAACGTTTGACAAGTCACTCTTATACAGACCCTGAACTTGTCAACGTTAAAACGAGGATTGGTTAATGTGAGGTCCATCTTAAAAGGCTTTGTAAAATGGTTTAACTCAGTGGTCTGGCAGCCCGTGAAAAGCCTCGAATTTATGCCTGGCAGCCCATAAAAAGCCTCGCATGATTTTATTTGACAAGTTTTTCTCTTTTGTTGAGGTTTACTACATTTTTTATGATAAACCGGCGTTTATTGACCCGGCTTGGCTTTCAACTACAAGTTGTCAGTACATGATCAGTTATAATGACCGGTGTTTACTAACCCGGCCTGGCTTTCGACTATAAGTCGCCACTATGAGATAACATAATGACCGGTGTTTATTAACCCGGCCTGGTTTTCGACTATAAGTCGCCAGTATGAGACAAGATAATGACCGGTGTTTATTAACCCGGCCTGGTTTTGTTTATAAACCGGCAATCTATGATAATTACCGGTGTTCAAATTTTGGGTTATCACGTTTACTACACTGGCTTGGTAAAACCAACAGTGTGATCAAATATCATTGGAACCGGTTTTCAAACCGGGTTATATTATTCAAATCTTTAAATAGCCAACATGGCTGGATTTTTATGGTTATTAATAACCATTATTATTATTAAGATTTTCAAAGTCGCTTTAGCGCAATGGCTATCATATTATCAATGGAAATGATTTATTCTACAAAGGAATAGTCCCGAGTCGCTCCAGGCTTACGACCCGGCACTTGGGGGCTACATTATTCAAATTGATATTACATCAAATACGCAAGTCCCATGTCACTGCCAGCATGCACCATGGCACTTGGGGGCTAATGCAAAGTCATTTTTTGCTCACCTTATTGAAGACCCGACTCATCACATCATAATGAGCCGGCCCTTGGGGGCTACCAATTGCTCCTGTCAACAATTCAAGGTACAAAGCTTTTAATCCATTATATTAAAGAGTCCACTGCTCAGTTGGTAAAGCACAAGGCTCTTAACCTTGCGGACGTGGGTTACAAGCCCCATGATGGGGGTTACATCATATGGTGTCATTTTCATTGAAGTATATATCAAGTCCCAGCTCAATATTATCTTACTGAGCCGGCCCTTGGGGGATACACGTTGCTGTTCAAAAGTTTACATGATTATATTTACAAAGTCCTTGCTCATTATTGCATAATGACCTGGCCCTTGGGGGCTACACTGGTTGAAGTTTTTATGAGCATAAGGCAAATTCAAGTCCCAGGTTGATGCAAGCATGACAACCCGGCACTTGGGGGCTACATATGTGGAATACTCAATTTATGGCTCCTGACGGATATGAACAAATCAGATGTTTTCAAGGTTGTGACATTTATATTGAAGCAAGTCTTAAGTGGTTACTACGCTCCCTTCTTAAGACTTGGGGGCTACAGGTGATATGCATATAAAGGAGGAACATTATAAAATTCTCAGTTTTGAACAAACCAGGAAGATCAATTGTGTGACCCGGCATTGGAAATAATCATGACCTAGTGACTATAACAGTCATGACCCGGAATTATCAGTTTTTATAACCCGGCAATGGTGGTAATCATAAACCGGCATCCTCAAGCCGCCTGGATATCAGTTGAATATTTGAAAGACCAATATTTTTGTCAAGTCAGAGCATTGAAGGCCGATTCAAAGGGATTCTTGATTTACAATATTTCTTATGCAAGCAAGTTGATTATGAAGCTGGTCTGTTGACCCGGATTTTCTAGAAGAAGGAAAGGACAAGGATTTAAGGATGGTCAGTGCCGGTTTACAAGAATTCTTAACCCAGAACACAACCTATCAAATTTGTTCTTGTGTTTATTTTGCAGCATAAGTTTACCATGGATAAATCCGAGCTAAACTGGGGGCTAATGTCGGGGATATACCCCGCGGTATGACCCGACCGTACTTGGCGGTTTACTTGAGACCCGGTTTACACTTGGCGATTCATTGGCGACCCGCCCTGACCAGACGGTTTTTATGACGCACTGGTAACCCAACGGGCGGCTTATGGAAGACAATGCCAAGGCCCAGAAGGCCGGTTCATGTTATGGTGGGCTGGTTTATGAGGAAAGCACAAGGAATATTCTCCTACAAAGGAAGCAAGACTAGGACTCCACTTGTAATAGAGTAATCCTAATCCTAATAGGACTAATCATGTAACCCGCCCCTTCAACATATATGAGGAGGGGAAGGGCTCCCCAAAGGGGGTGGAGGGAGAAGAAACACTCTCTAGGGCTAGACACAAAGAGCCGGTTTACCGGCGACTCTCTCGTAATGATAATGAGGCCTAGCCACAAACAACATGTAGGGTTGTTACCGGATGATGTTTCCCGGGGCCCGAAGCTGTATAAATCCTTGTCTTGTGTTGCGTCTCTCGATTCCGCTCAACCCATCTCAAGCTACCACATAGATGTGTTGGCCTCACGACTAAGTCCTCACACTAGGATCTGCCATGACAATTCCACGACAGGCCCCGAGGGTGGACTACTCCCTCCTCATCATGGTGGCCGCCGGGATGATGAAGATGGCCACAGGTGATGATTTCCCCTCCGACGGAGTGCCGGAAAGGGCACTAGATTGGATCTCGTGGACTACAGAGCCCTGCAGCGGCGGAACTTCTTATCTAGGTTCACCCTGAGGTTTTTCAGAATATTTGGGAAATTATAGGGTAAAGAGGGAGTGCGGGAGGCCACCAAGGTGGGCACAACCCACCTGGGCGCGCATGGGGGCCCAGGCCTGCCCTGGAGGGTTGTGCCCCCCTCGGGGCAATCCCCCAGGTGCTGCTCTGGCCAATCCTGGGTGTTCTGGTCCGTAAAAAATCTCCAAAAAGTTTCGTGGTGTTTGGACTCCGTTTGATATTGATTTCCTACGATGTAAAGAACAAGCAAAAAACAGCGACTGAAACTGGGCACTGGTCTATAAAATGAGTGTAAAACATCCAAGAATGATAATAAAACAGGATGAATACTTCATTAATTATAGATACATTGGATACGTATCAGCATCCCAAGCTTAATTCCTACTCGTCCTCGATTAGGTAAATGATAAAAGAAATAATTTATGAAGTGTGAATGCTAGCAAAGTGCATAAGTTTGATTAATGATAATTTCAATCACTTCTCCTAGCATCATAACAACAATTCTTTCCTCTAAAACTTATCATGTTAGAGCAGCAACCAATTCACATGTTAAGGTTCAAACAATGAATTCTCTTGAAACTCAACAACCTATGTTCTCAGTCACCAAGAAATTGTAATTCAACTTATTCAACAGAGTTTAAGTAAGAGCTCCACATGATCAACCATCATATAGTCTTCTATGATTGCTAACACTCACCGCATACACATGAGCAAAACATTTCAACCAGACACATAGAAAGATAGGGGCTTGTAGTTCCGCCTCCAAACACATTCACCTTTGGGTGATGACATCAATAATAACTCATGCTACCCATATTCAGCTGGACATATGTGCCTGATATGTCCATTTTGCATCATGCTTATATGTTGATATTTATTGCATGATGGGCTGTTCTTACATGTTTTGTCACAATACTTATGCCTTTTCTCTTTTATTTTACATGGTTTACATGAAGAGGGAGAATGCCGGCAGCTGGAATTCTGGGCTCGAAAAGGAGCAAACTCTGGAAACCTATTATGCACAACTCCAAAAGCCCTGAAACTCAATAGAATGTCGTTTCAGAAAATATGAAAAATATCTGGCGAAAGAAGTCCACGAGGGGGGCCACCGGCTGCCCACGAGGGTGGGGTGTGTGCCCCCTTCCCAGGGCGCGCCCCTGCCTCATGGGCCAGCCAGAAGGCCCCCGATGCCCATCTTCTCCTATATGAGGTGTTTTGACCTGGAAAAAAAATCATAAGGAGGCTTTCGGGACCAGACACCGCCGTCTCGAGGCGGAAACCAATCTAGGGCTCCGGCAGAGCTGTTCTGCCGGGGATACTTCCCTCCGGGAGGGGGAAATCATCACCGCCGTCATCACCAACAACTCTCTCATCTTGGGGAGGGCTATCTTCATCAACATCTTCACCAACACCATCTCCTCTCAAACCCTAGTTCATCTCTTGTATCCAATCTTTGTACCCAAACCTCAGATTGGTACCTGTGGGTTGCTAGTAGTGTTGATTACTCCTTGTAGTTGATGCTAGTTAGTTTATTTGGTGGAAGATCATATGTTCAGATCCATTATGCATATTAATACCCCTCTGATCATGAACAATATTATGTCTTGGTAGTAGTTACTTTTGTTCCTGAGGACATGTGAGAAGTCTTGCTATTAGTAGTCATGTGAGTTTGGTCTTCGTTCGATATTTTGATGAGATGCATGTTGTCTCTCCTCTAGTGGTGTCATGTGAACGTCGACTACATGACACTTCACCATTATTTGGGCCTAGAGGAAGGCATTGGGAAGTAATAAGTAGATGATGGGTTGCTAGAGTGACAGAAGTTTAAATCCTAGTTTATGTGTTGCTTCGTAAGGGGCTGATTTGGATCCATATGTTTCAAGCTATCGTTAGGTTTACCTTAATACTTCTTTTGTAGTTGCGGATGCTTGCATTAGAGGTTAATCATAAGTGGGAGGCTTGTCCAAGTAAGGGCAGCACCCAAGCACCAGTCCACCCACATACCAAATTATCAAAGTACCGAACGTGAATCGGACGATCCTGATGAACACTAGCTTGACGATAATTCCCATGTGTCCTCCGGAGCGCTTTCCTATATATAAGTGTTTGTCCAGGCTTGTCCTTTGCTACAAAAAGGATTGGGCCACCTTGCTGCACCTTATTTACTTTTACCTTTTGTCACTTGCTACCAATTACCTTATCACAAAACTATGTGTTACCTATAATTTCAGTGCTTGCAGAAAATACCTTACCGAAAACTGCCTATCATTTCCTTCTGCTCCTCGTTGGGTTCGACACTCTTACTTATCGAAACGACTACGATAGATCCCCTACACTTGTGGGTCATCAAGACTCTTTTCTGGCACCATTGCCGGGGAGTGAAGCGCCTTTGGTAAGGAAAAATTTATATAGTGTGCTGAAATTTATTGTCACTTGTTACTATGGCTCAAAATCCTTTGAGGGGCTTGTTCGGGGTATCTTCACCCCGAACAGAAGAGAAAAGAGTTGCTCCTCAACCTACTGCACCTATTGAAAATGTTTGCTTTGAGATCCTTCGGGTGTGATAGAGAAACTGCTGGAAAATTCCTTTACAGGAGACGGAACACTACATCCGGATTTACATCTAATCTATGTGGATGAAGTTTGTGGATTGTTTAAGCTTGCAGGTATGCTCGAGGATGTTATCAAGAAGAAGGTCTTCCCTTTATCTTTGAAGGGAGATGCATTGACATGGTTTACGCTATACGATGAAATGGGATCATGGAACTATAATCGTCTGAAGTTGGAATTTCATCAGAAGTTCTACCCTGTGCACCAGGTTCATCGTGATCGTAATTATATTTATAATTTCTGGCCTCGCGAAGGAGAAAGCATCGCTCAAGCTTGGGGGAGGCTTAAGTCAATGTTATGTTCATGCCCCAATCATGAGCTCTCAAGAGAAATGATCATTCAAAATTTTTATGCTCGGCTTTCTCTTAATAATCGCTCCATGCTCGATACTTCTTGTTCTAGCTCTTATATGATGAAGACTATTGATTTCAAATGGGATTTATTGGAAAGAATTAAACACAACTCTGAAGATTGGGATCTCGACGAAGGTAAGGAGTCAGGTATGACCCCTAAGTTTGATTGTGTTAAAGCTTTTATGGATACCGATGTTTTCCATGAGTTCAGCACTAAATATGGACTTGACTCTGAGATAGTAGCTTCTTTCTGTGAATCTTTTGCTACTTATGTTGATCTGTCTAAGGAGAAGTGGTTTAAATACCATCCCCCTATTGAAGAAAAAGTAGTTGAACCTATTAAAGTTGAAGAAAAGATTATCACTTACAATGTTGATCCTGTTATACCTACCGCTTATATTGAGAAACCACTTTTCCCTCTTAGGATAAAGGATCATGGTCAAGCTTCAACTATAGTCCGTAAGAGTAATACTAGAACACCTACACCTTTTGAGAAAATTAAAGTTGACCTAGTGTTGCCATGGTTAAAGATCTCTTGGTAGAAGACTTAGATGGACATGTTATTTACCTCCAAGAAGAGTCTGCTAGAATAGCCAAACCCAATGCTAGGAATAAACATAAACCTGTTGTAGGCTTGCCTGTCATCTCTGTTAAGATAGGAGATCATTGCTACCATGGTTTATGCGACGTAGGTGCTAGTGCGAGTATTATCCCTTTTGATTTGTACAACGAAATTATGCATGATATCGCACATGCTGAGTTAGAAGGGATTGCTGTTACTATTAAGCTTGCTAATAGAGATACTATTTCACCAGTTGGGATTGTTAGAGATGTTGAAGACTTGTGTGGGAAAGTTAAATACCCTGCTGATTTCCTTATTCTCAGTTCCCCACAAGATGAATTCTGCCCCATTATATTTGGTAGACCCTTCTTGAATACCGTTAATGCCAAGATAGACTGCGTGAAAGATATTGTCGTTGTGGGATTACGGGATATGTCTCATGATTTTAACTTTGCTAAATTTCGTAGACAACCCCTTGAAAAGGCACCACCCAGTAAGGATGAAATTATTGGCCTGGCCTCTATTGCCGTGCCACCTAATGATCCTTTAGAACAATACCTGCTAGACCACGAAAATGATATGCATATGAACGAGAGAAGGGAGATAGATGAAATATTCCTTACACAGGGACCCGTACTGAAAAACAACTTGCCTGTTGAAATCCTAGGGGATCCTCCTCCACCCAAGGGCGATTGTCGGGGAAACTGATCCATGAGCACCTATGGGGACCGAGCCCCTTTCGGTTCGGCGGGGGGCGGAGGTCGCACGAAGAGCAGATCGAGGCGAAGCACACGAGCAGTTTACCCAGGTTCGGGCCGCACGGATGCGTAAAACCCTACTCCTGCTTTGTGGTTTGTATTGAGTTCTTGCTCGGGAGCGCTGAGTGCTATAGTATACACTAGCGGCTAACGAGACCGAGCGTGAGAGTTCTTCTGCTTCGAACCCCCCTCTAGGTTGCGCATGGGCCTCCTTCTATATGCTCAAGGGGTCACCGACAGGTGGCAACGTAGACAAGGGTAAAAAATGGAAAGGTGTTGTAGTTGGTACAACTACCTGTACAGTGTATCATACCTAACCCTGATGGCAGGGGACAAGGGCATTAAATGCCCATCGGCGTCGCCCAAACAGTGCAAAAAGGGACCGCCAGGAACGCCACCATTCGCCATGATGGCAACCTTGTCAGCACCGCTTGCCACCGCGCACCGCTGGCTGCACAGCCTCCCGCCACGTACGCCTGGAAGGGTCCTAGAGGCGACACGTTGGTGGATGTGCTGGAGCGCAGGTACAGAGTGGTAGCTTGCCGCGGCAAGCGCCTTGCCGCGGTTGTTGTCTTGACGCGTCCGGGAGCTTGTCGCTCACCGGGCCTTGCCGGGACGCGTGGCGCGTCGCGGCAAGTTCCTCGAGATGCCTTGGTTGGCCTTCCCGGCAAGCTCCTCTCGCCGGGGTCTTGTGCCTTGAGTGGCCTTCCCGGCAAGCTCCTCTTGCCGGGGCCTTGTCTCCTTGGCTTGAATACTTTGTCCTTGAATGGCTCCAAAGGAACCACGGAGGACCTTGGCGGTCACCTGGCAAGCCTTGCCGCGGGGTGCTGCGACTGCCCGTGCACAAGTTCGGGATACTAGGGTACCCCTACTCTAGTACATTGACAGGAGCCCCCGGGCCTGGGCCATACACGGTGCCGAGCACTGTTGGGCCAGGCCCAAAACAGGGCACGGGCACGCGCGGCCTGGGTTGCGCCGTATCTTACTTCGTATCCACCGCGCCCTCCCCGAACGACACGCGTTGATTGCGGCGTCGTGGGAGAGATCGTGGGTGGTTTCTTTATTCGGAAAGGTGGAACGTCCGCCCCCTCCCTCCTTATAAGCAGGGGAAACAGGGGCAGTTCGCCCATCCGCCCGTTGCTACTCCAACCTCGAAAACCTCCGCCGTTCCCCTTCTTCCCAAAGCCGAAAGAGAGCAGCGCTCCGCCCCCCATCACCACCAGCACCACCAACACCGTCGACCTCCCTCATCACTTCCGCCATGGCTCCGAAAACTGACAAGGGGAAGGGCGCAAAGTCGGCCGAGGCGCAGCGGCTCGCGGCGCTGCGAAAGGAGCAGACTGTCTTCCCCCCAAGCTTGCCGCGAGGGAGCTGAGGGAGTGCTACTACCTCTTCTGGTCGGGGGAGACGCGGGCGCATCCGCGCACAAAGGTACTTCCAGCCGTCGCTTGGAAAATGGCTCCAACTGGATATCCCTTCTTCGCCTTGTTCTTCTACTGCGGGCTCTGCCCGCCTTTCTCTGAATTTTTCTGTGACATTATGAACACCTATGGGTTCCGCCTCCTTGACTTCACCCCCAATGCCGTTCTGACCATGGCAGTTTTCGCACATCTCTGCGAAAACTTTGTCGGAGTCTATCCCAATGTAGCCCTTTTTCGCCACTTCTTTATGCCCCGAGTTGAGAGAGGAGAGCCTTTATCCGGCGGAGTCTCCTGGATCTCGAGGGCCGGCAAGAAGGACACTTATTTGGAGGGAGAGCTCCGCAGCAAGTGGGAGGAGTGGAGAGCAAACTGGTGCTGGATTGTCGAGGAGAACCCGCAGCCATTTACCGCCTGGCGCCAAGCCCCAGTGGTGCGCGGCAGCGATTGGAGCAACGTGGCCCCGGAAGATGACAGGCTGAAGATTGCCGTCACCCGGATCCAACGCCTCGGGCTTGCCGGGCTCACCGTAGGCACTGTCGGCGCAGACTTCCTTCGCCGCCACATCGCCCCCCTGCAGGAGAGGAGGAGACCCGCCTGGGACTTCGAGAATGCGGCGGACATCATGAGGCTGGGCCCAGGCCTCAACTTCAACTTCACTGTCCTGGAACTCAACGCGATGCTCCAGGAGCTGTTCCAGTATGATCTTCAACATCCCAAAGTGTTCAGGTTGCCGAAGGGTGTTGTTCCGCTGTGCAACAACTCCGCGCTCAGCCACATCCGCGCAATGATGCCGCTGTGCGACTCGCATAGGATTGACCCAACTTGGCAAGAGCCTGCCGATGACGCCGTGCAGGAGTTCTTTGACGGCTTGGAAGAAGTGCCGATTCGCTCCGACGAAAAGAAAGGCCTCACTCGCGACACCACCGATACGGAGCTGAAGCGCATCGCCACTAGGCTGGAAGAGGCGGCGGCAGCCGCAGCCGCGGGCGAGTTTGGATTCACCGTGGAGGAGGCAGAGGCAGCGGAGGCGGCAAGCCTTGCCGAGCGAGAGGAGTTTGCCGGCAAGGGAGAGCTTGCCGGGCATGACGTCGAGTCGAGCGAGCCCGTCGAGCAGGGCGTCGAGTCGAGCGAGCCCGCCGAGGATACGAGCGGCTCGTTGGAGATCGACTCCTCTTCCTCCTCATCTTCAGGCAGCTCGCCGCTAGCGGAGCCCCTAGCTCCACCAAGAAGGCGTCTCCGCAAGGCCGGGGACATAGCGGAGCGGCAGACGAGTCAACAGCCGCTGCGCCGCGCGACACGCTCCACCGCGGTAAGCATGGTTGCCGCGGGAGCACCTCGCGCTGCTGCTGCAACTGGAGCGGGGTCTTCCCGGACCACCGCTTCTGCTCCTGCCGCTTCTCACGCCGCGGCGGCAGCCGGAGCGGGGTCGTCTCAGACCACCGCCACTGCTCCCGCCAAGTGGCCAAGGGAGCCTACTCCTCTGCCTCCTCGCGCCAGACGTGAGCCGGACTTCGACTTCTCCGCGCTCAGCTCCGACGAGGAAGAAGAAGAGTAAGATTCTTGTTGTTCTTGCATTTCTTCAATTTTCGCTGTTCTGTCTTGTATCTCATTTGCTTCATTCCGGACTTATCCCTTTTCAGGACTCTGGCCCAGAGAGCGGCGAAAAGAGCCAAGGTCCCGGCGAGGAGAGAGGAGGTGATCATCGTCGAGGACAAACCCACCGAGACCACCTTGCCGGAACCGGCAATTAATCTTCAGAGCAGCCCCCAGCGTAAGTATATGGTTCACTTTCCACTGTTAGGCGCGCGTGGATGCTCTTCCTTTGCTGACATCTGACTGTTGGTTTGTGTAGGAGCAGAGCAGCCCCACCAGGAGCGCACGGAGGCCGCCCCCGACGAGCCATCTGCTTCGACTACGCCGCCAAGGGAGAGTTCTCCGGCAAGGGTCTCCCCGGTAAGGGAGCATTCTCCGCCAAGGGAGAGTCCTCCGGCAAGGGAGAGCTCTCCAGCAAAGGAGAGCACCAGCGGCCCCCCGCCGGCGGAGACTACGACTGCGCCGCCAAGGGAGAGCTCTTCGGCAAGGGAGCCTGCCGAGGAGCCGGCTCACGCAGGTAATCCTCTCGCTTCAAAACTTCCCTTGGGTTCTGCTTCTTTTGATCTTCTTTTTTGGATATTTGCTTGACTTTTCTCCCCTTTCCGGTCGTCAGATCCATCTGCTGCGGAGCCGATGGAGACGGAGGTTGCTAGCGAAGAGAACACGCGCGGCAACACCGGCGACGCCGCTGCCACCGAAGAAGCAGCCGGCGTTGACGATCCCGCCGGCGATGAGGCCGCCAAGGCTGCCGCCGCAGCAGCTGGCGAGGGGTCCGACGATCGCACTGACGGCCCTGAGGCCGCAGGAGCGCCAGGCGCTACGCCGACCGCCGATCCCTCCGCCGCTGCCGCAGCGCCAGGCTCTGAAGAGCCCAAGCCAGGCGTCTACTTGAAGGCCGGCGATGGCGTCTTCATCAACCTCCCCTGGGCGTCAAGCTCCAGGGCGCCGGACGAGGGAGAAATCTTTGATGGAGAGGTACTTGCCTCCGCTGGGCTGACGTTAGTTGACGCGCCGAGCAGCAGCAGCAGCGAGCCCGAGGAGGAGCGGCTACTGCGGAAGCTGTTGTCGCTCTACCGCGCTCAGCAAGCCAAGCTGGAGTCCCGCGAGGCGCTTGCCGCGAAGGCGGGAGCTGACATCGAGAAACGCGCGGAGGAGCTCCGGGTCTCAACCAGGCAGCTCTCCGGTCCCTGGCAGAGGAGCGGGAGCAACTTGCCGAGGAGCAGCAGGCCTTCTTCCTCGAAAAGGCTGAAGTCGAAGAACAGCAGCGGCTTGCCACTGAGAAGCTGTCTGCGCGGGAGGGCGAGCTGGCGCAGCGGAAGGTCAATCTTGACAGCCACGAGGAGGAGCTTGCCGCGCACGAGCAATCACTTGACGGAGCCCTCAAGCAAGCAAAGGACGCTGCCGCAGCTACCGAGGCCGCCAAGAAGGAGCTGGAGACGAAGGTGGCGCAGCTGGAGGCCGATCTCAAGGCGAGCGGTGAGGAGATTGCCGCGCTCAAGCGTGAGCGGGAGAAGGACGCCCACAGCAACTCAGAGCTGCAGGTTCGCCTCGCCGAGAAGGGCAAGGAGCTTGCCGCCGCCAAGGACTCCAACGCGGATCTTGAGTTGAAGCTGACCACTTTGACCAAGACGCTGGACGGCGCCAGGGAGCGGGAGGCGGCCTTGAAGGAGGAGATCAAGGCCGAGAAGGCGCTGCTGGCGAGTGCTGCTGCCGTCTAGAACACTTTCAGGGAGACCGTCGAGCACTGGACGGAGGGTCTCGTGAACGCTGCCGCGGATATTGACAGGGAGCTGGCGCAGCTGGGGATGGAGGATCTCGGGTATCCCTCCGATGAGAGCCTCCAGCCCAGCGCCAAGCTCACCCTGTTCTTCAATGGCGTGGCGACGGCCCTCCAGCGACTCCGGGAGAGGATCCCAAAGCAGCTGGCCGACGAGTCGCGCAAGCTCTGCGCGGGAGCTCTTCAAAAGGTGTTGGTGAAAGTGGCCTTCCGCAACCCGGGCCTCAACCTCACCAACATCCTCAAGTCCCTGCCACAGGATGCTGATCTGGAGGCGCTCAAGGCCCTTGTCGCACCCATTGTGGACAAGGTGAGCGGGATCAAGAGGGTTGAGGGCGATCGCGTAGATTAGGCCGCCCGTTTTCTTCTTCTCTTGTCGTTGTTGATCATGTTATGAGAATAATCTATTAGAGCTGCGACAAGCTACTTTGTAATATAACTCTATTTTGGGTAGTGATTGCAATGTTATTTCCTTTACTTGATTCCTTCCTTTGTATGTTTTTGCCCTACGCTTTTAGGGAACTTGCCGGCGTAGGCACCTTAGCCGCGAGCGTTGAGTGCGGGACGTCAGCAACCTGCTGGCGGTGCCGTTACCGACAAGAAACCTTGTCGCAACTAGTCGCAGCTCACTTAAGTTGTTGAGCGAACTCGAAACAAAGTTGTTGAGCAGACTCGAAACAAAGTTGTTGAGCGGGCTCGAAACAAAGTAAGGGCGCAACTAGCTACGAGTTGGTTCCTCCGCGTACATGTTTTCCATACAAAGCACGGTCGTTCAAGGAAGATAACTTAAAAATTTAAAAATCTGATTGCTCAAACTTTGGCAACTTAGCTTTTCTGTTGTTTGCTTCCCGGCAAGGCGGAACTTTCTTGAACGACGCCTGGTCCATACCATTATCTTCTCCTCCCCCCCCCTCGGCAAACTTGTGGGCGAGGGAACCTCCCTTTCCTTGAGAGAAAGAAAGAAGAGAAAACAAGGATATGGAGCCTTACGGCTCGTTATTGCTTACCGGGGGTAGGTGCTGCACAAAGTGTCAGATAACACATGCAGAAAATAGAAAGCATGAAATTGACAAGATGTGCGGAGCACATGAGCTTTACTTATGCACGGGGTCTGCGCCCGGCTTTGTACAAAGGATTACATGCAACAGCGGCAAGAGTTGTACAAAAGGTGGTTAACGGAACAGGTTCCGGCAACCGCGCCTTACGGGTAAAACTTACGAAGATGCTCGATGTTCTAGGAGTTGCTCACCAGAATGCCATCTTCGGTCTCAAGGCGGACATCGCCAGGCCTAGTGACTCGTTTCACCCGGTAAGGGCCTTCCCACTTTGGCGTCAACTTGTTGGAATTCTTGGCGGACTGAACGCGCCGAAGAACAAGGTCGCCTTCCTCGAGACTTCTGGCGTTAACTTTGCGGCTATGGTAGCGGCGCAAAGCTTGCTGGTAGCGAGCAGCTCGTACAGCAGCCTGAAGACGGTCTTCCTCAAGGAGCAGTGCGTCATCTTGTCGCAGCTGCTCTTGCTCAAGCTCATCATAAGCGAGCACTCGAGGTGACCCGTATACGAGTTCCGTGGGGAGAACTGCCTCTGCTCCGTAGACTAGAGCGAAAGGTGTCTGGCCAGTGGCTCGATTTGGCGTCGTCCTGATCGACCAAAGAACCACCGGTAGCTCCTCAATCCAATTTTTTTCGTACTTGTGCAGCCTGTCGAAAGTTCTGGTCTTGAGGCCACGCAGCACTTCAGCATTTGCCCTCTCCGCTTGACCGTTGCTTCTCGGGTGAGCAACAGAAGCGAAGCAAACCTTGGCGCCAAGATCTTGGACGTACTGCATGAAGGTGCGGCTCGTGAATTGCGTACCGTTGTCGGTGATGATCCTGTTAGGGATCCCGAAGCGGCAAACAATCGACCTGAAGAACTTGACTGCTGACTGTGCTGTCACCTTCCTCACTGCTTCCACTTCCGGCCACTTTGTGAACTTGTCGATTGCAACGTACAAGTACTCAAAGCCCCCGACAGCTCGGGGAAAGGGGCCGAGGATGTCAAGCCCCCAGACCGAAAATGGCCAGGATAAAGGGATCGTCTGGAGCGCTTGAGCTGGCTGGTGTATCTTCTTGGAATTGAACTGGCACGCTTCACACTTGGTTACTTGTGCGTTTGCATCCTGGAGGGCTGTCGGCCAGAAGAAACCTTGCCAGAATTCTTTGCCGGCAAGTGCTCTTGCACCAATGTGGTGACCACATATGCCTCCATGTATCTCTGCCAACGGCTTTTGTCCGTCTTCCCGATGAATACACTTCAATTTCACACCGTTGAGTCTTCTTCTGCACAGTGTGTTGTCAACAAACTGGTACATACTTGACTGTCGGGCTACTCTTTCCGCTTCTTCTTGCTCTTCGGGAAGTTCTCCTGTCTGAAGGAAACGGACAATCTGCTGTGCCCATGCTGGAGCTTGCGGCTCGACAACAAGGACTAAAGGCACATCTGCTGCTGCGGGAACGTCCGCTTCTACGACGAGAGCCTACGGCTCAGCCGGAGCTTGGCGTTCCCCGGCAAGCTTGCCGGAGCAAAACTTGTCGGAAGCTTCTGCTTCGACGGAACAAACCCTAGGTCTTGCCGGAGCAGATTGCTCCTCAGCACTCTTGGCGTTGATCTTGGGGACCTTCTTGGCGGCGGCTTCGGGAAGCTCTGCGGGAAAATAGTCACCAGAAATCAACTTCCTCTTCTTGCTCTGTCCAGTTGATGGCGTTACGGACGGTTGAGTCAGCTTGAGCACAAAGATCCCTGGTTCCACAGATAACTTAAGTGCGGCGCACTTCAACAGGCTATCGGCGATGTCGTTCTGAGCTCTTGGAACATGCTCCATCTGTAGGTCGTCAAAGTGCTCTTCTAGCTTTCTCACTTCATGAACGTAGGCTTCCATCAACGGACTCTGATAATTCTTGTTCACTTGGCGGACGACAAGCTGAGAGTCACCCCTGACAATGAGCTTCTTGATCCATAGGGCTGCCGCGATCCTGAGACCGGCAAGCAAACCCTCATACTCTGCGGTATTGTTTGTTGCTTGCTCCTTGGGAAAGTGCATCTGGACTACGTACTTGAGGTGCTCTCCGGTGGGTGCGAGAAGCAGCACGCCAGCACCGGCGCCTTGCAGCGAGAAGGCACCATCAAAGTACATCAGCCACTCTTTGCTTGCTTCCTTGACGGGGATGCTCGTTTCTGGAATTTCTTCATCTGGTGTTGGCGTCCACTCTGCTATGAATTCTGCCAATGCTCTGCTTTGGATAGTTCAAGTGCTCTCAAACTTGAGGCCAAAGCTTGAGAGTTCCAGTGCCCACTCAACAATCATGCCTGTTGCTTCTGGAGTCTGCAGTATCCTCTTCAGCGGAAAGCGAGTGACAACTGTGATCTCATTTGCTTGGAAGTAATGGCGCAGCTTTCTCGAGGCCATGAGAAGGCCGAAAAGCAATTTCTGCACACCAGAATACCTTGACCTAGCCCCTTGCAGTAGAAGAACAAGGCGAAGAAAGGGTATCCAGTTGGGGCCATTTTCCAAGCAACGGCTGGGAGTACCTTCGTGCGCAGGTGCGCCCGCGTCTCCCCCGACCAGAAAAGGTAGTAGTACTCCCTCCGCTCCTTAGCGGCAAGCTTGGGGGGGGGGAGATTGCCCGCTCCTTTCGCAGCGCCGCCAGCCGCTGCGCCTCGGCCGACTTCACGCCCTTCCCCTTCTCGGCTTTCGGAGCCATGACGGAAGTGGTGAGGGAGGTCGGCGGCCCCGCCAAGTGCTGGTGGCGATGGGGGGGCGGAGCGCTGCTCTCTTTCAGCTTTGGGAAGAAGGGGAGCGGCGGAGGTTTTCGAGGTTGGAGTAGCAA
Organism: Secale cereale; assembly: GCA_902687465.1. Taxonomy (NCBI): domain Eukaryota; kingdom Viridiplantae; phylum Streptophyta; class Magnoliopsida; order Poales; family Poaceae; genus Secale; species Secale cereale. Next base: position 680,436,016 of record LR738715.1, on the reverse strand, counting down.
CTGGCGGATGGACGAACTGCCCCTGTTTCCCCTGCTTATAAGGAGGGAGCGGGCGGACGTTCCGCCTTTCCGAATAAAGAAACCGCCCATGATCTCTCCCACGACGCCGCAATCAACGCGTGCCGTTCGGGGAGGGCGCGGTGGATACGGAGTGAGATACGGCGTAACCCAGGCCGCGCGTGCCGTGCCCTGTTTTGGGCCTGGCCCAACAGCGCTCGGCACCGTGTATAGCCCAGGCCCGGGGGCTCCTGTCGGTGTACTAGAGTAGGGGTACCCTAGTATCCCGAACTTGTGCACGGGCAGTCGCAGCACCCCGCGGCAAGGCTTGCCGGGTGACCGCCAAGGTCCTCCGTGGTTCCTTTGGAGCCATTCAAGAACAAAGTATTCGAGCCAAGGAGACAAGGCCCCGGCAAGAGGAGCTTGCCGGGAAGGCCACTCAAGGCACAAGACCCCGACGAGAGGAGCTTGCCGGGAAGGCCAACCAAGGCATCTCAAGGAATTTGCCGCGACGCGCCACGCGTCCCGGCAAGGCCCGGTGAGCGACAAGCTCCCGGACGCGACAAGACAACGACCGTGGCAAGGCGCTTGCCGCGGCAAGCTACCACTATGTACCCACGCTCTAGCACATCCGCCAACGTGTCGCTCTAGGACCCTTCCAGGCGTACGTGGCGGGAGGCTGTGCAGCCAGTGGTGCGTGGTGGCAAGCGGCGCTGATAAAGTTGCCGTCGTGGCGAACGGTGGCATCCCTGACGGTCCCTTTTTGCACTGTTTGGGCAACACAGACGGGCATTTAATGCTCTTGTCCCCTGCCGTCAGGGTTAGGTATGATGCACTGTACGGGTAGTTGTACCAACTACAACACCTTTCCATTTTTACCCTTGTCTACGTTGCCACCTATCGGTGACCCCTTGAGCATATAAAAGGAGGCCCATGCGCAACGTGGAGGGGGGGTTCGAAGCAGAAGAACTCTCACGCTCGGTCTCGTTAGGCGCTGGTGCGTACTGTAGCACTCAGCACTCCCGAGCAAGAACTCAATACAAAGCACAAAGCAGGAGTAGGGTTTTACGCATCCGTGCGGCCCGAACCTGGGTAAACTGCTCGTGTGCTTAGCCTCGATCTGCTCTTCGTGCGATCTCCGCCCCTCGCCGAACCGAAAGGGGCTCGGTCCGCCGATCCCCATAGGTGCTCGTGGATCAGTTTCCCGACATCTTTGGCGGTCTTCTCCTCATCCTCTTCTGTCATGAAGATCTGATGGTATCCTGAGTATGCGTCAAGAAATGAAAGCAGGTCACATCCGGCCATGGAGTCAACAATCTGGTCAATGCGCGGCAAGGGAAATGGGTCTTTGGGAAAAGCTGTATTCACATCGGTGAAGTCGATATAAAGCCTCCATTTCCCGTTTGCCTTGCGCACGACTACAGGATTGGCCAACCACGTAGGATGGAGCACTCCTCTGACAAGGCCCGCTGCTTCCAACTTCTTGATCTCTTCTGCGATGAATTCTTGGCGCTCCACTGCTTGCTTCCTGACTTTCTGCTTGACGGGCCGCGCATGAGGACAGACGGCAAGATGGTGCTCAATTACTTTCCTGGGAACACCGGGGATGTCAGACGGTTGCCACACAAACACGTTGACATTCGCCCGCAGGAAAGCAACGAGCACGCTTTCCTATTTAGGGTCAAGGGTGGCACTGATGGTGAAAGTACCACCAGTGCCGTCCTCCTTGGTGGACACCTTCTTGGTCTCTGGCGGAGCTGCCATTGTTTTCTTACACTTGTCGGTGGAGCTCGATGGTGCGTCCTCGACGGTAGCGCAGCACTCCAAAGAGGTGCGCTTGCCGGAGTGGGCATCAGAGCTCTTGCCAGACTTGGTCTTCTTCTTTCCCCCTGGAGCTTCAGCGGTAAGTGACTTGCTATCTGTTGCGGCTGCTGCTTCCCGGTAGATCTTGTCGGCGCAGATAAGAGCATCCTTCTTCTCGCCAGGGACAGAGATGACACTTATCGGGCCTGGCATCTTCAGCATGTTGTATGCGTAGTGAGAGGCTGCCATGAAATTGGCGAGTGCTGGATGGCCGAGTATCCCATTGTAAGGCAATGGAAAATCGGCAACGTCAAAGGTGACCCTCTCAGTCCTGAAGTTCAACTCGCAGCCAAATGTCACTCGCAACGTGATCTTCCCCTTCGGCTTGCTCCTTCCCGGGTTGATTCCTTGGAATGTGCCGGTCTCTTCAAGCTCGCTATCAGGGATTTGGAGTTTCTGGAGTACAGCAGAGGAGATTAGGTTCAAGCCGGCCCCGCCGTCAACTAGCATCTTAGTGACCTTGAGGTTGCGGATGGTTGGTGAAACCAACATCGGCAAGCACCCGACCGCAGTTGTGCGATCAGGGTGGTTGATACGTCCAAAACGTGTCTATAATTTCTGCTTGCTCCATGCCACTTTTGGTTGATATTGCTATGATATTCATACACTTCCATACACTTTTGATCATATTTGGACTAACTTACTAATCCAGTGTACCCCAGTGCCAGTTTCTATTTTCGGCTGTTTTTGTATTTCAGGTTTTCACGTTATGAGAACTGCCAGGAAAAATCCAAAAAAATTATAAAAAAAATCAGCGTTCCGGAAACAACCTTGCGTCCGAAGGGCAGCCGGGGGGGGGCACCAGGGCTCCAGGCGCCCTGGCGGCGCCCCCCCTGGGCCGCGCCGGGGGGGCGCCTGGGCCCCCCGAAGCTTCCCCGATGCTCCCCTTTGGCATATATTTAAAGCGTCCTCCGAAACCCTCAGAACAGGAACTCTTTTTCGCGATCCCATCTCTGTTCCGCCGCCGCCGCCGCTTCCAAGATCGGGAGCACCAGGATAACTCTTCCCGGCACCCTGCCGGAGGGGAGGATCACCACTGGGAGCTTCTCCACCACCATGGACGCCTCCCGGATGACTCGTGAGTAGTCTTCCTTGGACCATGAGTCCATGACCAGTAGCTATGTGATGTTCTCCTCCCGTTCTTGCGCTTCACTAATTAGTCCTCGTGAGCTGCCCTACATGATCGAGGCACATATGTAATCCTTATGCTGTTGCTATGTTGAGTTTGCTGGGATCCGATGGATTATGGGATTATGTTCAGATTGATCTTGAGTAATATATTTGATCTACCTCTTTTATATTTATGTTCATAAGTAATTCTTGCATGTTCTCTGTTGTTATTTATTGCTTTGGCCAAGTAATACGTAGTGACTCCAAGAGGGAATGTTATGCTCGATTGTGGGTTCATGCCCCTCGATGACTAGCTTGAGTGACAAAAACATGAGTCTAGGGGATGTGCTGTTGCCACAAGGAGGAAAACAACGGTGCTTGTGCCCGCGGGTGCAAGGATTGTTTACTTTACGCAAAGTTCTTTTAATGCAGTTGTCTGTTGCATTGAGTTTACACTATGGGTGGGACTCGCAACTTAATACCAGCGAGATGTTCTGGATAGATATCTCAAGGTGGATGATTAGTAGTACATATTGATGGATTTCGGTCTACTTATTTTGACGTACCGCCCATGCTTTGAACCTCAACCTTTCTGCAATGTAACCAGCATTGGTTTGCGTTCGTGGTCCTGTCAATTGCCCAGCTGTAATTTGTTTACCTCACATAGCTGTTTTATCGTCTTTTGGGAGAGAGACATCACTAGTGAACATCATGAGACTCCGATCCATATTACCATCATTGATCACATCCGCTATTTACTTTTCGCTTTTACTTACTATTGCAAAACATTATCTATCACTACTATCATTTGCTTTTAACCCTTTGTGAACTACAAGGCCGGAGGGATTGACAACCTCTCTGTACTCGTTGGGAGCAAAGTTATTTGTATCTGTGTGTAGGTCCATGTTGATTGCTAATTTGCGCCGTTAGCAGTTGACACCTACTTGTTGAACCTAGGAGTCTCTGGGGATTCGATCCTTGGCATCTTTGCTAAGGGAAAACAATTCTACATACTGCATCTTCACCTTCCACTTGGGGTAACCAACGATGGGTTCGAGGCCCATCAAGGAGTATTTTCTGGTGCCGTTGCCGGGGACTCCACTCTTCAGGATAGTGGAGTTGCATGCTATCTTTTACCTTTGCTTTTAGTCTTGTTAGTTTACCTTTCAGTTTTTTTTGCTTTAGTACCTTTTATCGAAAATCACAAAAATAGTTATCTTGCTTGCTTGCTACTATGGGTTCCACCGAGAACACCAAGTTGTGTGACTTCACTAGTCACAACAACGATGACTTTATCAGCACACCTATCACTACACCTGCCACTTCAGCACCTTCATATGAAATTAAACCTGCTTTACTAAACTTAGTCATGAAAGATCAATTCTCCGGTGCTGGAGATGATGCTGATTTACACTTGAACAACTTTGTTGAACTTTGTGATATGCAAAAGTACCAAGAAATAGATGGTAATATTGTTAAGCTTAAGCTTTTTCCTTTTTCCTTGAGAGGAGGAGCTAAAATATGGTTTCAGCCTTTGCCTAGAAATAGCATAGATTCATGGGACAAGTGCAAAGATGCTTTTATTGGAAAATACTATCCACCTGCTAAAATTATCCAACTTAGAAGTAACATAATGAATTTTAAACAATTGGATAATGAACACGTTGCCCAAGCTTGGGAACGTATGAAATCTCTTATCAAGAACTGCCCTACTCACGGTTTGACTACTTGGATGGTTATCCAAACTTTTTATGCAGGCTTGAACTTTACCTCGCGGAACTTGTTAGATTCAGCCGCGGGAGGAACTTTTATGTCAACTACACTTGGTGCTGCCACAAAGCTTCTCGATGAGATGATGACCAACTATTCCCAATGGCACACTGAACGCGCTCCAACAGGTAGGAAGGTAAACTCTGTCGAGGAGATTTCCTCCTTAAATGAAAAAGTTGACTTGATCATGTCTCTACTTTCGAAGCAATCTACTGTTGATCCTCGTGATGTTCCTTTAAATTCTTTGTTGCTCAAGAACAAGTAGATGTGAACTTTATCTCTAGAAACAATTTTAACAACAATGCTTATAGGAGTAACTTTGGTAACAATCCTAGACCGTTCCCCTCTAATTCTTATGGGAACAACAATGCTTATCCTAGTACCAAGAACTCCACTACTGAACTAGAGATTATGCTTAGAGATTTCATCACTACCCAAAAAGCCTTTAATAAGAGTGTAGAAGAAAAACTACATAAACTGGATGATCTTTCTTTTAAGGTAGACCATTTAGCCAATGAGGTAAAATTGCTAAAAATTGAAACTTCTCCTCTTAAGGAGAGGGAAGTCATTCCTATTAATGCTACTCAAGTGCAAATTAATGAAAATATTAGGATGATGGCTAAACTTAAAGAGAGATGGGCTAGAGAAAGGGAGGAAGAAGATAGAATTAAGAGCCTTCCGACCCACCACACTGTTGCTACTATTAAAGTTGTTGAGGATATCCAAACTCTTAGCACCCAATGTACTCCTGGTCCCAATGGACCTATTAATGGTGATGCTATGACTATAGAAACTACCAAACATGTGAACCTAAAGGACACCACTACCACTTTACTTGATGCTCGTGACCTTGATTTTGATAATTGCACTCTTACCGAAGTTATTGATTTCCTTCACAAGATGTCTAGAGACCCCCGCACTAGCACGCTTAATCTTGCCTTCACAAAGCATATCACTAATGCTCTCATCAAAGCTAGGGAGGAGAAACTTAGAGTAGAAGCCTCCATACCTAGAAAGCTAGAAGATGTTTGGGATCCTATGATAAAAATTAAATTGAATGACTTCTCTTGTTATGCATTATGTGATGTTGGAGCTAGTACCTCTGTTATGCCCAAAAGAATATATGATATGCTTAAATTGAAACCTTATGATTCTTGTTCTTTTGGTGTTCGTCTCGTTGATTCTTCCATAAAGAAACCTTTGGGGAGGATCGACGATGTTCTTATTGTTGTTAATGATAATTATGTTCCCGTTGATTTTACTATTATGGATATTGAATGTGATCCTTCATGTCCAATTATTTTGGGACGTCCCTTTTTGCGCACCGTTGGTGCTATCATTGACATGAAAGAGGGTAATATAAAATTTCAGTTTCCTCTCAAGAAAGGGATGGAACACTTCCCTCGAAAGAAGATCAAGTTACCTTTTGAGTCCGTTGTACGGGCTAGCTATTCTTTTACTCTTGATAAAACTTGATCTATATGCATTATGCCTAGCTTAAAGGCATAAAAGAAAGCGCTTTTGGGAGGCAGCCCACATGAATAAACTTTTTGCTTTTTGTTGTGTCTTGATGTTGTTTACTGCTGTAGCATCATCATTGTATCTTTGCTTTTCATATTTGTGCCAAGTATAGCCTCTGATTGCTAGAAAGTTCAAAAGTTGTGAGGTGCTGTCCAGAAAACAGATTCTGTCCTTGGATAGAAAAATTCGTATAAAATCACCGGATCATCTTTTTCGTCTGAATTTTTTCGACAGCGTTCTCTATATAATTTTCTTTCGTGCGTCTGTTCTGAGTTTTTTGATTTGAGTTGCAGAAGTATCCCGAACAGATCAATTACTACCTGCTGTTCTGTTTTTCACAGATTCTGTCCTGTTTTGTCTTTCCTTCATTTTGCAAATCAAGAGCTTGCTTTTTCTTTGCAAAAACCTTTTGGCAATCTTGAGAAACAGTAGAACTTCAAGAATATCTTTATTTCCAGCAAGGTATAATTATTTTATTAAGGGTACTAACCTCGCTAATCAGATTACAATGAATTATGTATGAAGGGAGTTTTCAAGTGTGCGAGGGAAGATGATAAAAAGATTCAGGAGTGTCAAGCGCTCAAGCTTGGGGATGCCCCCGTGCACCCCCAAGAAATATTCAAGGAGACTCAAGCGTCTAAGCTTGGGGATGCCCCCGTGCATCCCCTTCTCCATCAACATTATCAGTTTGTCTTTCGTTTCGCTATATTTTTATCACTTCATGTGTTATGTGCTATGCTTGGAGCGTCTTGCTTTTAGTTTTCTTTTTAGTTTTTCATAACGAGTCGGAACTCAGCATTCTTTATGTGGGAGAGAAACACGCTCCACTTCTACCTAGAACATAACATAGAATTTATCATATCTATCTTTGCTGTGTGTGTTCTTTGTCTTTTAATAGCTACTATCATGCTCTGCTCTTAGTATTCATGCTTATCTTTTCAAAGAGCTTTTGTTTAGTTGCTTGCTTGAACTCTCTTTAATTATCATGCTCACCTTATTAAGAGAGTTTGCTTCCGTTGCATTGGTTAATATGTCTATGATAAAGATGCTACGTGCATAATGGAGCTTAGTAGTCCAGGTTTTCTTGTGGTTAGTCTCAAATAGCTGGGGGATTCCCAATGTGTTATTGGAGTACCAACATGATTTGTTTGCCGATGATGTGGTATGGTTTAGTAATATCTTCCTTCGAGAATTTATTTTCCTTGACTTGGCGTATGCTCACGCATATTTAAGACTGTAAAGAAAGTCTGTCAAGCCTTGATGATCTTTTATTTCTGAGTAGCGATATAACTACCATGCCTGATTCAATATTGCTTTGTCGCTCTGCATGATTATGACCGTCATTGCTCTCTTAGTTGATCGCTCCCAGTCTTTTGCTAACCTCCACCTGTACTAAGACTAACCTTGCAATACATAGCTCATGGGAAAGTAGCTTAAAAACTATTGTGGTAAAGAATATGTTGCCTATGTATCTTATTTCTTATAAGTTGCTTGCTGAGCGGTAACCATGTTTCTGGGGACGCCATCAACTGTCACACTTTTGTTGAATATCATGTGAGTTGCTATGCATGTTCGTCTTGTCTGAAGTAAGGGTGATTTGCCGTGGGTTGAATGAATGTGCATATTGTTAGAGAAGAACATTGGGCCGCCAACCAAAGCCATGCATCATGGTGGAAGTTTTAGCTTGGACGTTAATCCTCAATCTCTTATGAGAATATGCTTATGCATTTAAGAGGAGTCCATCATCTATTTTCTATGTTGTCCCGGTATGGATGTCCTCAAGTTGAGATCTATCAAAAACGAGAAATCAAATGCGATTTATCTCCTTGGACCTTTGTACAGGTGGCATAGAGGTACCCCTTTGTGACACTTGCTTCAAACATATGTAATGCAATGATAACCCATGGAAATCCGAGCTAATTAGGACAAGGTGCGAGCACTATTGGTATTCGATGCATGAGGCTTGCAACTTATAGGAGGTCTTATACATGACACATATGAAGTACTACTACCGTTGACAAAATTGCTTCCATGTTTTCAAAATAAAAAGCTCTAGCACTTAACCATTCTTTTACTTTTATGTTGAGTCTCCACCTTCTTTTAAAAGCACCAACTACTGAGAGCATGATTGTCATTCTAAGTGTAATGTGCATTGTCCCAAAGTAGTATTGTCTTTTGCATGATTGTGATATCGTTTATTTTGAAATCATTGTATCTAGTCATCACTTAAACCGTGAAGGTGCCCCTGCATTTATGTTTTGCTTCACTAAAGGGGGCAAGCTAGATATCACTTTATCATATTTGCACATCATGTTCATTGCAAATCTATTTGATGCTTCAGTTTCATGTTGTAAAACTTTCAGTCATTTGTGATTTTCTCATGAGGCAACTTAATTACTATAGAATCATTGTCTCAGTAAGCTTTTGTCATATGACTATGAATAAGTCCTATATGGTCAATAGCATGTCACCACAGAAATTATTCTTGTTATCATTTACCTACTCGAGGACGAGCAGGAATTAAGCTTGGGGATGTTGATACGTCCAAAACGTATCTATAATTTCTGCTTGCTCCATGCCACTTTTGGGTGATATTGCTATGATATTCATACACTTCCATACACTTTTGATCATATTTGGACTAACTTACTAATCCAGTGCACCCCAGTGCCAGTTTCTGTTTTCGGCTGTTTTTGTATTTCAGGTTTTCACGTTACGAGAACTGCCAGGAAAAATCCAGAAAAATTATATAAAAAATCAGCGTTCCGGAAACAACCTTGCGTCCGAAGGGCAGCCG
>LR738715.1:680330209-680426865 GCA_902687465.1 Secale cereale | reverse complement strand
AGGGCTTCAGGTGCCCTGGCGGCGACCCCCCTGGGCCACGCCGGGGGGGCGCCTGGGCCCCCCGAAGCTTCCCCGATGCTCCACTTTGGCATATATTTAAAGCGTCCTCCGAAACCCTCAGAACAGGAACTCTTTTTCGCGATCCCATCTCTGTTCCGCCGCCGCCGCCGCTTCCAAGATCGGGAGCACCAGGAGAACTCTTCCCGGCACCCTGCCGGAGGGGTGGATCACCACCGGGAGCTTCTCCACCACCATGGACGCCTCCCGGATGACTCGTGAGTAGTCTTCCTTGGACCATGAGTCCATGACCAGTAGCTATGTGATGTTCTCCTCCCGTTCTTGTGCTTCACTAATTAGTCCTCGTGAGCTGCCCTACATGATCGAGGCACATATGTAATCCTTATGCTGTTGCTATGTTGAGTTTGCTGGGATCCGATGGATTATGGGATTATGTTCAGATTGATCTTGAGTAATATATTTAATCTACCTCTTTTATATTTATGTTCATAAGTAATTCTTGCATGTTCTCCGTTGTTATTTATTGCTTTGGCCAAGTAATACGTAGTGACTCCAAGAGGGAACGTTATGCTCGATTGTGGGTTCATGCCCCTCGATGACTAGCTTGAGTGACAGAAACATGAGTCTAGGGGATGTGCTGTTGCCACAAGGGGGAAAACAACGGTGCTTGTGCCCGCGGGTGCAAGGATTGTTTACTTTACACAAAGTTCTTTTAATGCAGTTGTCTGTTGCATTGAGTTTACACTATGGGTGGGACTCGCAACTTAATACCAGCGAGATGTTCTGGATAGATATCTCAAGGTGGATGATTAGTAGTAGATATTGATGGATTTCGGTCTACTTATTTTGGCGTACTGCCCATGCTTTGAACCTCAACCTTTCTGCAATGTAATCAGCATTGGTTTGCGTTCGTGGTCCTGTCAATTGCCCAGCTGTAATTTGTTTACCTCACATAGCTGTTTTATCGTCTTTTGGGAGAGAGACATCACTAGTGAATATCATGAGACTCCGGTCCATATTACCATCATTGATCACATCCGCTATTTACTTTTCACTTTTACTTACTGTTGCAAAACATTATCTATCACTACTATCATTTGCTTTTAACCCTTTGTGAACTACAAGGCCGGAGGGATTGACAACCTCTCTGTACTCATTGGGAGCAAAGTTATTTGTATCTGTGTGCAGGTCCACGTTGATTGCTAATTTGCGTCGTTAGTAGTTGACACCTACTTATTGAACCTAGGAGTCTCTGGGGATTCGATCCTTGGCATCTTTGCTAAGGGAAAACACTTCTACATACTGCATCTTACACCTTCCACTTGGGGTAAGCAACGAGGGGTTCGAGGCCCATCAGTGGTCCTCAATATCAAAGATGATAGGCGTGCTGGACCATTTTAGAAGCTTGCGTGACTCGACAGGTGGTTCTGCTGCATTGACTTCCCGCACCCACTGCTTGAGTTGGCGGTGTGAAGTATGCAGAGAAGCACCGCCGTCAACGCACAAGACCTCTATGGCTTTCTGGAATTCCTGCTCACTGGTCTTGACATCATCCATGTCTTCATCATCGTTGTCATCTTCATCCTTGTCGCAGCCGCGGGGAGGTCTGTCTCCTTGTCGCTGTTTGGCCTTGCCGCGGCGTCCTCCCTGGCCGGGGCGCTTCGTGCCGGATCCTCCAGCACCTCCTTGGGCCTTCTCCTTGTCGCGCCGCTCGTACTCAACCTTTTGCTGCTCGACAAGCTGCTCGACCCTCTTGCAGTTCTGGAGGTCATGACCCTTGGTGCGGTGGATCTTGCAGTACTGCTTGTCGGTGCCGTCCTGCTTGTCGGCGGACGCCACAGCCTGGCAGTTGGTGCATGCGGCAATCTCCTTGCCGGAGCTACCAACTTTGGCTTTCTTGGCGCCACCTTCGTTGCCGGACTGCTCAACGACTAGCACGTCTTTGCCTTTCTTCTTCCTGTTGTTCCGCCGCCGGTTTTTCTTTGCCGGGGCAGCGTCCTCACTGTCAGATCCTCCTGCTCCTGTATTCTCTCCGGGGAGTTTCCTCCCTTCCTCAGCACGTGCACACTTGTCGGCCAGGGCATATAGCTCGCTGACGTCTCTGATCTTGCACATCGCCATCTCCTCCCGCATCCTGCGGTTACGCACGTTCTGATGGAACGCGCTGATGACCGTGGCAGGGTGGACATCTGGGATGTTGTGCTGTACACGGCTGAATCTCTGAATGTACTTGCGCAGGGGCTCTCCTTCCTTTTGGGCGAGCAGATGAAGGTCACTTTCTTGGCCATGAGGTTTGTGGCCGCCTGTAAAGGCGCCGAAAAACTGATGGCATAGGTCTGCTGTAATGCCCCGGATGTAATACTTTCCCTTTTGGGCTTATAATAAATCTCCGGCTTCATCTATTTCCTTTTCGGGTTCTTTGTCTTTCGGGTTTTCGTCGTTTTGTTGTGTGAGTGTGTGGCATTCTTTCATATCATGTAGACATGTGCATTGCATTGCATTTGTGTTGTGGGTTGCATCCGGTTCGTGGCGTTTCTTCCCGTTGTCCGTTTCGTGTTCCGGAGCTCCCTCACGTGTCCGTGACGTCCCGTAGGCCTACTTTGTTGTTCGGGCGTTTTTCGTTACCGGTGTGCCGCGAGGTTGTGTTGTGTGTTGTTGTTTTGTTGTGTGCTACCCGCCTCTCAAATCTCGTCTCGTTTGGACTCCGTTGACTTTTCCCTCCGTTGTCCGTGTGGGTCCGAAGTGCCCTTACTTCGTGTCCCGGAAATACCCCTGCTGCAGTCTCTTTTCTCCGTCTGGGCCTTTTAAATCATCCCCGCGATCGGATCCGTTGGATCACGATCGGAGGGCTCCTAAACATCCCTAATCTCCAAACCCTAGTCCAGATTGCTATATATAGACCCCTAGGTCTATTTGGCATGTTCCCTCTTCTTCCTCCTTCCCTCTATCTTTTTTTTCCTTTTTTTTTTCAGTTCTCAGATCCAAAATCAGCTCGGGATCCCGAAGGATCCCCTCGATCCAGCGCCGCCGACCGGTCCCTCGACCGCAGCGCAAGTCAACGCGCGCAGTGCCGCATCGCCAGGCGCTCCCTCCGCTCGCTCCATCGGGCCGGTCGCCACTTGGCGCCAGGCTCCGCACCGCGTCGGCCAGGGCCCGGGGGGGGGACCAGTTCCCCGGCCCGCACCGCATCCTCCGTTCGCCTCATCGCCGCTCGACCTCCCGCGTGGCCTCGCCCTCCCAGGCCGGCGGCCCGTACCAGGCCGCCTCGTCACCTTCCGCCTCCAGCAGGCGCGGGCGCGCCGGTGGGCCTCCCGCATCGCCGCGCCACTTGGGCTTCCTCGCCGAGAGGCCCCAGCCGCCGGGCTCTTCTCCCTCCCGCTCGCCGAGAGGCCCAGCCGGGCCGCTACTGTAGCAGTTCGGCCCGTACTGTTCACTACGCAGATCTGGATCTGAGGTCCAAATTCAAACCCTAGCCCCTGTTTTTTTGTTCTAAGATCCATACTTTGACCATGCATAACTTTTACTGTGGTGCTCCGTTTTGTGCGTGTGATATGTCCAGATGTTCGTGGAGATGCCCTCTACGTTTTACCTGTTGTAGTCATGCATGTTAGAGGTCATCTAGGGGCTTGTTTTGCTGTTACAAGAGTGCATGATGATATAAACTGCTGTTATGTGTTATTTTTGTGCCACCTTTGACATGTGATATCTTCTAGCTCGTTTGTCCAAACGATGCAAATGACATGTCCACGTGTTCGTCTTGTCACGAACTACGTGTTGCTTGTGATAGGTTGCATGGTAGATGTATTGTTTCCTTGTTATCATCGTTGCAAGATGCCATGTTCACATGTTGTGTTTTTACTTGTTATGAAATGCCATGTTGTTGAGCTCGTTGTAATCGGTGTGTTCACCACATTGATGCATGCTTATGTGTTTCGGGATCACCGTCATATGTATTTTGATGAGGTGCTTACCCTTTGCCATGTTTAGTTTAGATGTGTCTTAAACATGCTCTTTTTGATGCTATGATGATGTTGCTGTTTTAGGACTTAGTGAAATTTCACTAAGTCTGAAATCTGTAACGTTCCGATGCCATGTTCGTGTGATGTTGTAGGACAAAGCATGATAGTTTTGGGGTGGATTTTGATTGTTCCATGAAGTATATATTGTTGTCTTTCCATCCATGTCCTCACATGTCCATTTGAGTGGCTGTAGCATGTTTATCTTTTGCTCCAAACTTTCAATAAAATTCTGCTGCCAGAATTTTATTTCAAAGTTCAATATGTCCAAGATCATTGCTAGTGATCCGTGACTCCGTTGGGGGTGCACTTTGGACCTAGTTGCTGTACATTATATCTAGTTTATGTTCAAGTCCTTTGCCATGCCTTTTGGGTGCTGTAGATTATTTATTTTGAGCTCCCAAGATGCTATGTTGCTGTAATTTGCAGTTTTCGCTCAAATCTTGTTTCGGGCATAACTTTTAGCCCGTAACTCCGATTTCAGCGAATCTTATATCAAACTTGGGTGATTTTCTGTGTAGTTTAATAATATCAGGTTGTTATCTTGTTTTGAGGTGTTTTGCTTGAGTGATGTTTTCCGTGCTCCTAGTGCATCTCTAGTGCATCCATCATGCATACATGTTTTTCGAGTGCGCATTGCATCGTGTTGATTGGTGCTTGGTGTGTTTGTCTTGTTTAGAGCACGAAGTTGAGCACGAGTTTTCCAACGAGGTTGAGCACGAGGTTTCCAACGAGTTTGAGCACGAGGACCCTTCTTTCGATCCGAACTTCTTCTCTTCAGGCAAGATGACCGAACCCCGATAACATTACTATCTTTGTCTATTGCTAGTAGTCTCGATCTATAGTTTTACCTCGATGCCCATGTTCTTCTTGTCAGCCCCCTACTTGTAACCAATTGCCATGTTTAACCACCCTACCTATGCAAACCGTTGCTTGGCTAAGTACGCTTCGCTCAGCCCTTCTTATAGCGTTGCTAGTTGCAGGTGAAGTGAAGATGCTTGCTCCATGTTGAAGTTTGGTTGGGTTATATCACACTATATAAATGCTTTAATTGAAATCACATATATATTGGCAAGGGTGGAAGGCTAAGCCTTTTGCTTGGTGTTTTGTTCCACTCATGCCGTTAGGATCCGTATAAGCCGGTTTTATGTTCCTTGATTATGCGTTCCTAACACGGTTGGGGTGTATGGGACCCCCTCGATAAACCGCTATGTGCTAAGTCTTTTCCAGCAAATCCCAACATTGGTACTATTTGCCTAATAACAAACTAAACATGCATAGGGAGTAATTAACCCTCTTTCTTAATCAACAACCCCGGGCCAGTGCTCCACATGAGTGTTGGTCCGAAACGGGGGTCCTGCAGGGCCGCCTTGGGGCAACCCGAGGTATCTGGCATACACCTGTAGCATCGCCCATCCGGTCGTGTCCTGAGACCTAGATACGCGCGGCTACGATCAGGGTGTCGACACGCCGAGAGGATTTGCTGGATTAGCCTTACCTTAGTTCGGTTTAACTTGAGCATGGGATTCCGAGGATACTCGGGTCTTCCCACTTTGGAGTTGCGACTCCGCGGATCGTGGGCTTGTAATGGGTCAAGTTGGAACACCCCTGCAGGGTTTGAACTTTCGAAAGCCGTGCCCGCGGTTATGTGGCAGATGGGAGCTTGTTAATTCCGGTTGTAGAAAACTTGACACAATGATGCTAATACACTACCAGCGTGTGTTCCGTGACTGTCAATTTCCGAATCGGGATTCGGGAGTTGAACACGGAGGGGTTATGCTTGTGAGCTTGTAGCTAGGATCACTTCGTGATCACTTCTCGCGTTGCCTTCTCTTCTCGCTCTCACTTGCGTAAGCTAGATGCTAGTTGCTGATGCAGACTCTTGATGTTCCTTCACCTCATTTCTTTCTTCAGCCTTTCCCTCACCTAAAGGCTTTGATAGTTCTGTTACCCGGGAACGGGATTGCTGAGTCCTCTGTGGCTCACAGTTACTTCACACACCAGATGCAGGTCCAGCCGTGAGCTATCCAGGTGATGGCACCGAGCTGGATTGGGAGTACGACGAGGAGCGTAGTCGTTACTACGTTCGCTACCCGGACGATCAGTAGTGGAGACTCTTACTAGGATTCGATCCGCCTGTGGTTGTTTTATTTATCTAAGTTTGGTACTTTGACATTTGGTTTTTGCCCTTAGAGGGTTGTAGTGATCTTATTGTATGATGTTTGAGACTTGTACTGTTTCTGTGACGTGGCGATTGTAAGCCAACTATTTTCAGTTTACTATTCCCCTTTTACATGAGTTGCGCAAAGATTACCAAACTTGAGATCATTCTAGGATGGACTTATGCCTTTAAGTCGTGCCTCGACACGTAGGAGGTATAATTCCATCCTGGGCATTACAAGTTGGTATTCAGAGCCTTCTCCGACCTAGGAGCCCCCACTGTTTGATCGAACCGTTGACGGTTGAGTCTAGGCACACACTGAAAACTTTTTGAGTCCTATATTATATCGGAGAGTAGGATTCTTTGCTTCTCATCCCCTTTCTCTCTGGTGAGGACTCCTGACGTCTACTCTTGTCTCTCCTATCTTCAAAATTTGCACAAAATTTTTTTAGGATTCCCGCGAGTATTCTGGGATTGTTTCGATGTTCTTGTGACAAGGATATTGTTCTCGATGCCTCCTGTTACCGAGGAGTTGAGCTTCGGGGTATCACTGTAACAAGCATATCGCGGCAGTACTAAATACTTAAGACGGCCGACATCGAAAATCTCCCCTATACGGCCAGTGGCACGATAACCCCGACATCACCCAGTACTGGGGAGGTAGTTCGGGAGTATTGCCATAGCTTGTTATAGTGGATGCTTTTCGAAGGTCCGAGGTACACAGTTTCCGAGAAAGACTGGTTATGTGTTGAAGGATGGATACACCTGGATGTAGGTTAGAGTTGATTGCGCGGTGCTTCCCGTGTATCCCCAACACCTGATTGAATAACTGGAATCTTTCGGAAAGCTATAGGTGGGTTTTATCCAGTAGATCGTAGGCATTCTTCCAACGAATGCAGGTTAGCGAGTTCGGGGTTCGACATTGAGTGAAGAGGTTATATGACCGAGGTTACTATCAGGAGTTGCATCTTAAAGGGTCCTTGGCTATGCTGATCCGGGGATTGCAAAACCTTTTCGTAACGCGTTCATATGCTTTCAGCACAAAGATGTTAGAACGAAACTCCTCTCTTGTGTTTGTTCCTTTCTGTACCTTGTTGTTTTTATTATTTATCCTTTTGATCCCTATGTGGCTTCTCGTGAAGACTGATGTTATCAATTAACTAAGAAATTCATTCGTTCCTCTTGTTCGGATGATTTCATTCGTTCTTATTGTTCGAATGATTATTGTGAAGACTTGTTGCAATTCATTCCATTGATTCAGCTTATTCCTTTTATCAATCAATTGCTGATTCGTGGTCATCTCTTACAGGATGGCTCCGAAAAGGGTTCCGAATGCCAACCCAGAGGGTGAAGAGGTTCCAGAACGTCCTCCTTCACCTCCTCCTCCGCCTGAGGCTTGGAGAGCAATTATGCAGACTACTGCTCAGAACACTCAGTTGATGATGCAGATGATGCAGCAAATGCAGGCTATGCAAGCTAATCAAGCTAATCAGGGCGTTCCTATGAACCAAGGCAACTTCTTCCAGCAGCACCATGCTACTCTCAACCAGTTCTTGGCCAACAATCCTAAAGCTTTCAGTTACTGTGTCGACCCTCTTGATGCCGAGGATTGGCTGACCGACATAAAGAAGCATTTTGAGTGCAGTAACGTGAAAGAAGATGACTATGTGAAGTTTGCAGCCTTCCAACTGAAAGATCAAGCAGCTGATTGGTGGCAGCAGTACAAAGACTCAAGGCCGGGTCAAGTGATCTCGTGGGAGAACTTCTGCAGGGATTTCCGCTCGCATCACATTCCTACAAGTGTTATCGAGGGTATGCGTGAGCAATTCCGCAACCTCAAGTAGGGCTCCATGTCAGTCTATCAGTATAATGTCAAGTTCCAAAACCTCGCTCGCTATGCAAAGCAAGACATACCTGATGCAAAGAGCAAAATCTATCAGTTCCGTGGAGGTCTCAAAGATGAACTTCAGCTTGCTCTCACTCTGTTCGAGCCAGACGAATTCGATAAGTTCTATAATATGGCTTTGAAACAAGAAGCAGCTCAGCTTAAGATGGAGGCTTCTAAGAAGAGAATTCGAGATGCTGTTCACTCTACCTCATCGTCTCAGTTGGCTGCGAAACAACAGAAATTCTGGCTTCCTCCTCCTCCAATGATTCGAGCTCCATACAACAACTCCAGCAACTTCAACAACTCCAACAACAAGAACTCTAGTGGTCGTGGTTTCTCCCACCCACCCAACCCAAGCAACCAGTCGAAGAAGCAGTTTCAGTCTCAAGGCTCCAAGTCCAGTGGCTCTCATTTCCGTCCTCTCTCTGAAGTGGTGTGCAACAAGTGTGGCCAGAAGGGTCACTATGCCAACAGATGTCCGAATCCGAAGCGTCTTCCTCCTCCACCACCTGTGAGTTCAGCTATTGTCAGGCATGATCCAAAGGCTGCCAGGGTCAATCTGATGAATGCAGCACAAGCAGAGGCTTCTTCTGATGTCATTCTGGGTAACCTTCCAGTGAACTCTTTTCCAGCTAAAGTGTTATTTGATTCGGGTGCATCATGCTCTTTCATGTCTCAACCTTTTGCATCCAAGCACAATATTGCCACTTCAAATTTGCCTCAGAGGTTGGAAGTTATTTCTCCAGGGAGACGTATGTCTTCTACTGTCTATGCTCCGGATGTTTCTATTCGCATGGGAGATTATCGTTTTATGGCTAAACCGGTGGTTCTTGGTCATTCTGACATCGACCTCATTCTCGGAATGGATTGGCTTTCTCAGCACGATGCTCACATTGATTGTGCTCAAAAGGAAGTCAAGTTGACTCATTCTGATGAAGATGTGATTATCTTCGCCTCCAGGGATAATACTATTCGGCTTTTCTCTCTTAATGATAAGGGTGAAATTAATGCCATAGAGCAAATTCCAGTGGTGAATGAATATCAAGACGTCTTTCCAGAAGAGCTTCCAGGCATGCCTCCACACCGTCAGGTGGAGTTTGTCATTGAACTCGAGCCGGGCACCGAACCTGTTTGTCGGCGTCCATACAAGCTCTCTTCAGATGAATTGAAGGAATTGAAGAAACAATTGGATGAACAGGAGCGTATGGGTCTCATCAGACCGAGTACATCTCCGTGGGGCTGTGGTGTCTTATTTGTCAAGAAGAAAGATGGCACGGAGCGTCTCTGTGTTGACTACCGGCCACTGAACAAGAAGACGATTAAGAACAAGTATCCGCTCCCCAACATCAATGAACTCTTTGAGCAGCTCAAAGGAGCTAAAGTATTCTCTAAGCTTGACCTCCGAATGGGCTATCATCAAATTCGCATTCGCGAGGAAGACATTCCCAAGACGGCGTTCAGAACGAGCTACGGTTCATATGAGTATACCGTCATGTCCTTCGGGCTCGCCAATGCTCCTCCTACCTTCTCAAGGATGATGCATTACATCTTCAACCCCTATACAGGCGAGTTTGTGCTAGTGTATCTGGATGATATTCTGGTGTTTTCCAAGAATGAAGAAGATCACGAAAAGCACTTGCGTCTGGTTCTTGATCGACTCCGAGAGCACAAATTCTATGCCAAGTTCTCAAAGTGCGAGTTTTGGCTCGATAAGGTTCTCTACCTGGGCCACATTATCTCAGCTGACGGTATTGCGGTTAACCCCGAGAAAGTTGAAGCAATTGTCAACTGGGAAGCTCCTCAAAACGTCAAGCAGCTCCGCAGTTTTCTGGGTCTTGCCAGCTATTGCAGAAGGTTTGTGGAGAACTTCTCCAAGATTGCCAAGCCTCTTTCCAACCTCCTTCAGAAGAATGTCAAATACTTTTGGTCTCCCGAGTGTGAAGTGGCTTTCAAAACCCTCAAAGAGAAGCTTGTCTCAGCTCCAGTTCTGATTCCTCCTGATGAATCCAAGCCCTATGAAGTGTTCTGTGACGCTTCCCTTCAAGGCCTTGGTGGTGTGCTTATGCAAGAGAAGAGAATTGTGGCATACACTTCACGTCAGCTAAAGCCAGCTGAGAAGAACTATCCCACACATGATCTCGAGCTAGCAGCTGTGGTACATGCTCTGATTACGTGGAGACATCTGTTGTTGGGCAGAAAGGTCGACATCTTCACTGATCACAAGAGCTTGAAGTACATCTTCACACAGCCGCATCTGAACCTCCGCCAGACTCGTTGGGTCGAGATGATCCAAGAGTACAACCCCAGCATTGAGTACACTCCAGGCAAGGCGAATGTGATTGCAGATGCTTTGAGCAGAAAGGCATATTGCAACAGCCTTCTTATCAAGCCACACCAGCCTGAGCTTTGTGAAGCTTTCAGGAAGCTCAACCTTCAGGTTGTTCCGCAGGGTTTTCTTGCTAATCTCCAGATTGCTCCTACCTTGGAAGATCAAGTCCGTGAGGCCCAGCTCAGTGATACCATGGTGAAGAAGGTGAAACATGGGATTGCAAAGGGCACTCCAAAATATAAGTGTTTCCGTGTTGATGAGAGAGATACCTTGTTCTTCGAGGACAGACTCGTTGTTCCCAAAGGTGATCTCAGGAAGCTCATAATGGAAGAAGCTCATGACTCTCTCCTTTCCATTCATCCTGGCAGTTCCAAGATGTACCAAGACCTCAAGCAATCTTACTGGTGGACACGCATGAAAAGGGAAATTGCCCAATTCGTGAATGAATGTGATGTATGCAGAAGAGTGAAAGCAGAACATCAACGTCCAGCCGGTCTTCTCCAACCTCTTCCTATTCCTGAGTGGAAGTTCGACCACATTGAAATGGACTTCGTCACTGGCTTTCCTAAATCCAAGCGAGGCAATGACGCTATCTTTGTGGTGATTGACAAGCTTACCAAAGTTGCTCACTTTCTTCCAGTCAAAGAATCAATCAATGCAGCTCAACTTGCAGAGCTGTACACTTCCAGAATTGTGTCCCTACATGGCATTCCTCAAGTGATATCCTCAGACCGTGGCAGCTTGTTCACATCAAAGTTCTGGGACTCCTTTCAGTCCGCCATGGGCACGAAGATCAGGTTCAGCACTGCCTTTCACCCTCAGACTAGTGGTCAAGTCGAGCGTGTGAATCAGATCCTTGAAGATATGCTCAGAGCCTGTGTCATCTCCTTCGGCATGAAATGGGAGGACTGTCTTCCTTTTGCAGAATTCTCTTACAACAACAGCTTTCAAGCAAGTGCAGGCAAAGCACCGTTTGAAATTCTCTATGGCAGAAAGTGCCGTACCCCTCTCAACTGGTCTGAAACAGGTGAACGCCAACTTCTTGGCAATGATTTGATCTCTGAAGCCGAAGAAATGTGCAAAGTCATACGTGAGAATCTCAAGGCCGCTCAGTCGCGTCAGAAGAGTTACTATGACGGAAAGCATCGTGATTTGGCTTTCGACATCGGTGATCATGTCTATCTCCGAGTTTCTCCGATGAAAGGAACCCAAAGGTTCGGTATCAAAGGAAAGCTTGCTCCTAGATACGTCGGTCCTTTCAGAATTCTTGGCAAAAGAGGCGACCTAGCCTATCAGCTCGAGCTCCCTTCCAACTTTGCAAATGTTCATGATGTCTTCCATGTGTCTCAGCTTCGCAAATGCTTCAAGGCACCTGAGCGGATGATTCCGTTTGAGGAGATTGATCTTCAACAAGACCTTTCCTACCGAGAGCATCCAGTTGCAATTCTCGAAGAAACCGAACGCAAGACTCGCAACAAGACCATCAAGTTTCTGAAAGTCAAGTGGTCACATCACACGGACCGAGAAGCTACCTGGGAACGAGAAGATCATCTTCGTTCCGAGTACCCTTCCTTTTTCCAGTCCTAGATCTCGGGACGAGATCTTTTTGTAGTAGAGGAGAGTTTGTAATGCCCCGGATGTAATACTTTCCCTTTTGGGCTTATAATAAATCTCCGGCTTCATCTATTTCCTTTTCGGGTTCTTTGTCTTTCGGGTTTTCGTCGTTTTGTTGTGTGAGTGTGTGGCATTCTTTCATATCATGTAGACATGTGCATTGCATTGCATTTGTGTTGTGGGTTGCATCCGGTTCGTGGCGTTTCTTCCCGTTGTCCGTTTCGTGTTCCGGAGCTCCCTCACGTGTCCGTGACGTCCCGTAGGCCTACTTTGTTGTTCGGGCGTTTTTCGTTACCGGTGTGCCGCGAGGTTGTGTTGTGTGTTGTTGTTTTGTTGTGTGCTACCCGCCTCTCAAATCTCGTCTCGTTTGGACTCCGTTGACTTTTCCCTCCGTTGTCCGTGTGGGTCCGAAGTGCCCTTACTTCGTGTCCCGGAAATACCCCTGCTGCAGTCTCTTTTCTCCGTCTGGGCCTTTTAAATCATCCCCGCGATCGGATCCGTTGGATCACGATCGGAGGGCTCCTAAACATCCCTAATCTCCAAAGCCTAGTCCAGATTGCTATATATAGACCCCTAGGTCTATTTGGCATGTTCCCTCTTCTTCCTCCTTCCCTCTATCTTTTTTTTCCTTTTTTTTTCAGTTCTCAGATCCAAAATCAGCTCGGGATCCCGAAGGATCCCCTCGATCCAGCGCCGCCGACCGGTCCCTCGACCGCAGCGCAAGTCAACGCGCACAGTGCCGCATCGCCAGGCGCTCCCTCCGCTCGCTCCATCGGGCCGGTCGCCACTTGGCGCCAGGCTCCGCACCGCGTCGGCCAGGGCCCGGGGGGGGACCAGTTCCCCGGCCCGCACCGCATCCTCCGTTCGCCTCATCGCCGCTCGACCTCCCGCGTGGCCTCGCCCTCCCAGGCCGGCGGCCCGTACCAGGCCGCCTCGTCACCTTCCGCCTCCAGCAGGCGCGGGCGCGCCGGTGGGCCTCCCGCATCGCCGCGCCACTTGGGCTTCCTCGCCGAGAGGCCCCAGCCGCCGGGCTCTTCTCCCTCCCACTCGCCGAGAGGCCCAGCCGGGCCGCTACTGTAGCAGTTCGGCCCGTACTGTTCACTACGCAGATCTGGATCTGAGGTCCAAATTCAAACCCTAGCCCCTGTTTTTTTGTTCTGAGATCCATACTTTGACCATGCATAACTTTTACTGTGGTGCTCCGTTTTGTGCGTGTGATATGTCCAGATGTTCGTGGAGATGCCCTCTACGTTTTACCTGTTGTAGTCATGCATGTTAGAGGTCATCTAGGGGCTTGTTTTGCTGTTACAAGAGTGCATGATGATATAAACTGCTGTTATGTGTTATTTTTGTGCCACCTTTGACATGTGATATCTTCTAGCTCGTTTGTCCAAACGATGCAAATGACATGTCCACGTGTTCGTCTTGTCACGAACTACGTGTTGCTTGTGATAGGTTGCATGGTAGATGTATTGTTTCCTTGTTATCATCGTTGCAAGATGCCATGTTCACATGTTGTGTTTTTACTTGTTATGAAATGCCATGTTGTTGAGCTCGTTGTAATCGGTGTGTTCACCACATTGATGCATGCTTATGTGTTTCGGGATCACCGTCATATGTATTTTGATGAGGTGCTTACCCTTTGCCATGTTTAGTTTAGATGTGTCTTAAACATGCTCTTTTTGATGCTATGATGATGTTGCTGTTTTAGGACTTAGTGAAATTTCACTAAGTCTGAAATCTGTAACGTTCCGATGCCATGTTCGTGTGATGTTGTAGGACAAAGCATGATAGTTTTGGGGTGGATTTTGATTGTTCCATGAAGTATATATTGTTGTCTTTCCATCCATGTCCTCACATGTCCATTTGAGTGGCTGTAGCATGTTTATCTTTTGCTCCAAACTTTCAATAAAATTCTGCTGCCAGAATTTTATTTCAAAGTTCAATATGTCCAAGATCATTGCTAGTGATCCGTGACTCCGTTGGGGGTGCACTTTGGACCTAGTTGCTGTACATTATATCTAGTTTATGTTCAAGTCCTTTGCCATGCCTTTTGGGTGCTGTAGATTATTTATTTTGAGCTCCCAAGATGCTATGTTGCTGTAATTTGCAGTTTTCGCTCAAATCTTGTTTCGGGCATAACTTTTAGCCCGTAACTCCGATTTCAGCGAATCTTATATCAAACTTGGGTGATTTTCTGTGTAGTTTAATAATATCAGGTTGTTATCTTGTTTTGAGGTGTTTTGCTTGAGTGATGTTTTCCGTGCTCCTAGTGCATCTCTAGTGCATCCATCATGCATACATGTTTTTCGAGTGCGCATTGCATCGTGTTGATTGGTGCTTGGTGTGTTTGTCTTGTTTAGAGCACGAAGTTGAGCACGAGTTTTCCAACGAGGTTGAGCACGAGGTTTCCAACGAGTTTGAGCACGAGGACCCTTCTTTCGATCCGAACTTCTTCTCTTCAGGCAAGATGACCGAACCCCGATAACATTACTATCTTTGTCTATTGCTAGTAGTCTCGATCTATAGTTTGCCTCGATGCCCATGTTCTTCTTGTCAGCCCCCTACTTGTAACCAATTGCCATGTTTAACCACCCTACCTATGCAAACCGTTGCTTGGCTAAGTACGCTTCGCTCAGCCCTTCTTATAGCGTTGCTAGTTGCAGGTGAAGTGAAGATGCTTGCTCCATGTTGAAGTTTGGTTGGGTTATATCACACTATATAAATGCTTTAATTGAAATCACATATATATTGGCAAGGGTGGAAGGCTAAGCCTTTTGCTTGGTGTTTTGTTCCACTCATGCCGTTAGGATCCGTATAAGCCGGTTTTATGTTCCTTGATTATGCGTTCCTAACACGGTTGGGGTGTATGGGACCCCCTCGATAAACCGCTATGTGCTAAGTCTTTTCCAGCAAATCCCAACATTGATACTATTTGCCTAATAACAAACTAAACATGCATAGGGAGTAATTAACCCTCTTTCTTAATCAACAACCCCGGGCCAGTGCTCCACATGAGTGTTGGTCCGAAACGGGGGTCCTGCAGGGCCGCCTTGGGGCAACCCGAGGTATCTGGCATACACCTGTAGCATCGCCCATCCGGTCGTGTCCTGAGACCTAGATACGCGCGGCTACGATCAGGGTGTCGACACGCCGGGAGGATTTGCTGGATTAGCCTTATCTTAGTTCGGTTTAACTTGAGCACGGGATTCCGAGGATACTCGGGTCTTCCCACTTTGGAGTTGCGACTCCGCGGATCGTGGGCTTGTAATGGGTCAAGTTGGAACACCCCTGCAGGGTTTGAACTTTCGAAAGCCGTGCCCGCGGTTATGTGGCAGATGGGAGCTTGTTAATTCCGGTTGTAGAAAACTTGACACAATGATGCTAATACACTACCAGCGTGTGTTCCGTGACTGTCAATTTCCGAATCGGGATTCGGGAGTTGAACACGGAGGGGTTATGCTTGTGAGCTTGTAGCTAGGATCACTTCGTGATCACTTCTCGCGTTGCCTTCTCTTCTCGCTCTCACTTGCGTAAGCTAGATGCTAGTTGCTGCTGCAGACTCTTGATGTTCCTTCACCTCATTTCTTTCTTCAGCCTTTCCCTCACCTAAAGGCTTTGATAGTTCTGTTACCCGGGAACGGGATTGCTGAGTCCTCTGTGGCTCACAGTTACTTCACACACCAGATGCAGGTCCAGCCGTGAGCTCTCCAGGTGATGGCACCGAGCTGGATTGGGAGTACGACGAGGAGCGTAGTCGTTACTACGTTCGCTACCCGGACGATCAGTAGTGGAGACTCTTACTAGGATTCGATCCGCCTGTGGTTGTTTTATTTATCTAAGTTTGGTACTTTGACATTTGGTTTTTGCCCTTAGAGGGTTGTAGTGATCTTATTGTATGATGTTTGAGACTTGTACTGTTTCTGTGACGTGGCGATTGTAAGCCAACTATTTTCAGTTTACTATTCCCCTTTTACATGAGTTGCGCAAAGATTACCAAACTTGAGATCATTCTAGGATGGACTTATGCCTTTAAGTCGTGCCTCGACACGTAGGAGGTATAATTCCATCCTGGGCATTACATCTGCCCAGGAGGATATGGAGTTGTCCGGCAAGTGCATGAGCCAGGACCTGACATTGGGCCTGAGCACCAGCGGGAAGTAGTTGGCAAGGATCTTGTCGTCCCACCCCCGGGCAGCTTGCACCGTGATGGTGTAGATGCTGAGGAACTCCGATGGATGCGACTTGCCGTCGTACTTCTCTGGTACGTCTGCCTTGAAATTCTTCATGCTAGGCCACTGGACTTGCCGCAACTCACGAGTGAATGCAGGGCAACCTATCGTATACGGCAAGTCGCCTGGTTCCCCGGGCGCATGCATGTCGACAGTGGGCCCAGCACGCTGGTCGGATTGACGTCGCGCTTCTCTTCGGCGCTCGATGCGAGTGCGAGCGTCTTCTTGCTGTCATTCGTGAAGAACTTGGCGCTGATCGCGACGAGCTCGCGGATCTGATGACGCGGTGGAGTCACTGTCGAGGTGGATCCGGCGAGTCGGCGATCTTGGCCTTCGGGGCGGAGAGTGCATGGTGGTCGCACCCCCATCGGTCTTGTCGCCACCGACTTGCGCCTGGCTAACTTGCCGCGGCTGCGATGTGCTTGGCTGCCGCGGAGTGTCGCCTTTGGCGAAGCCGATGAGGCTCTGAATGGTGGCCCTCCAATCGTCGATCTTGTCCGCCGTTGTGGGGTAGTCTAGGAGCAGTTGAGCTCGCGCTAAAGCTTCCGCTGGAGTGGCGGGTAGCTGTGGCGAACGGTGTGAGGAGCGGGATATGCTCGGACTTCTAACTATGTTAGAAGGAGCAGTGTCCCGTCCAAGCGACCGTGCCTCACTCGTGCCAGCATGTTGGCGTGCATGCTGGTCTTGAGCATTCCAAGATCCGCCAGCTCGATCTTGGCCCAGCAAACGTATGGTACCGTGAGTACCATGACGCTGCCGGTCCCGCGCCTCCTGAGATGGGCGCGGTGCATGTACGGACGCCGAGGTCTTGGAGTGCGCCCGGTCATTGTGGGAGCCGACTACGCCGCCGATGGGCAGCGCAGCCTTGTCCTTGGACCTGGCGGCACTGTGAGCTCCCTCGTCCATGCCCGTTCTTCCGCCGGCGTCTTCCCCACCAGCCGTTTGGTCTGGCGGTGGTGGGTTCAGCGCGGACGGAGCAGCTGCCTCTGAAGCCTTCTTCTTCGGCGGCATGTTGATGAAGACGATGAAGATCTAGCTCGTGTGAACGCCGGATCAGGTTCACACAACCTCGACGCACCCCTACCTGGCGCGCCAAAGATGTCGGGGAAACTGATCCACGAGCACCTATGGGGACCGAGCCCCTTTCGGTTCGGCGGGGGGCGGAGGTCGCACGAAGAGCAGATCGAGGCGAAACACACGAGCAGTTTACCCAGGTTCGGGCCGCACGGATGCGTAAAACCCTACTCCTGCTTTGTGGTTTGTATTGAGTTATTGCTCGGGAGCGCTGAGTGCTACAGTATACACTAGCGTCTAACGAGACCGAGCGTGAGAGTTCTTCTGCTTCGAACCCCCCTCTACATTGCGCATGGGCCTCCTTTTATATGCTCAAGGGGTCACCGACAGGTGGCAACGTAGACAAGGGTAAAAAATGGAAAGGTGTTGTAGTTGGTACAACTACCTGTACAGTGTATCATACCTAACCCTGATGACAGGGGATAAGGGCATTAAATTCCCATCGGCGTCGCCCAAACAGTGCAAAAAGGGACCATCAGGAACGCCACCGTTCGCCACGATGGCAACCTTGTCAGCACCGCTTGCCACCGCGCACCGCTGGCTGCACAGCCTCCCGCCACGTATGCCTGGAAGGGTCCTAGAGGCGACACGTTGGTGGATGTGCTGGAGCGCAGGTACAGAGTGGTAGCTTTCCGCTGCAAGCGCCTTGCCGCGGTTGTTGTCTTGACTGGTCCGGAAGCTTGTCGCTCACCGGGCCTTGCCGGGACGCGTGGCGCGTCGCGGCAAGTTCCTCGAGATGCCTTGGTTGGCCTTCCCGGCAAGCTCCTCTCGCCGGGGTCTTGTGCCTTGAGTGGCCTTCCCGGGAAGCTCCTCTTGCCGGGGTCTTGTCTCCTTGGCTTGAATACTTTGCCCTTGAATGGCTCCAAAGGAACCACGGAGGACCTTGGCGGTCACCCGGCAAGCCTTGCCGCGGGGTGCTGCAACTGCCCGTGCACAAGTTCGGGATACTAGGGTACCCCTACTCTAGTACACCGACAACGATCCTGTGTTTGAACTTAAACCTTTGCCTAATAATCTTAAGTATGTTTATCTTGATGAAAAGAAGATATATCCTGTTATTATTAGCGCTAACCTTTCAGAGCAGGAAGAAAAAAATTTATTGAAAACTCTGAAGAAGCATTGTGCTGCTATTAGATATACTCTGGATGATCTTAAAGGCATTAGTCCCACTATATGCCAACACAAGATAAAATTGGAAGAAAATGCTAAATCAGTTATTCATCATCAGCAACGACTAAATCCTAAGATGAAAGAAGTGGCAAGAAAGGAAATACTAAAGCTTCCAGAGGCAGGTATTATCTATCCAGTTGCTGATAGCCAGTGGGTAAGTGATACGTCCAAAACGTATCTATAATTTCTGCTTGCTCCATGCTTCTTTTGTGTGATATTGCTATGATATTGATGCACTTCCATACACTTTTGATCATATTTGGACTAACCTATTAACTCAGTGCACCACAGTGCCAGTTCCTGTTTTCTGCTGTTTTTCTATTTCAGGTTTCCCCCATATTAAAAGTGCTCCAAAAATTCCAGGAAAAATATAGGAAAAATCAGCGTACAGGAAGCTTCGCGAAGAACCAAAGATGGGCCAGAGGGGAGCCAGGGGAGGCCCAGGCGGCCACCTGGCGCGGCCCCACCCCTGGCCGCGCCAGGGGGCGCCTGGGGCCCCTGCTCCGCCTATGGCTGCCCCCCTTCGCCTATATATCCCTCTCGTCCAGAAACCCTCGAAGACAGAACCCTTTTTAGCGATCTCGCCTCTGTTCCGCCGCCGCAGTGCTTCCAAGATCGGGAGCATCAGGAGAACTCTTCCCGGCACCCTGCCGGAGGGGAGAACCACCACCGGGAGCTTCTCCACCACCATGGACGCTTCCCGGATGAGTCGTGAGTAGTACATGATCAGTAGCTATGTGATGTTCTCCTCCCCTCTTTGCTCTTCATGGTTTAGACCTCATGAGCTGCCCTACATGATCGAGGCACATATGTAATCTTTCTGCTGTTGCTTTGCTGAGTTTGCTGGGATCTGATGGATTATGAGACTATGTTCAGATTGTGTTTGAGTAATATATTTGATTTACCTCTTTTATATCTTTGTTCTTGAGTAATTCTTGCATGTTCTCCGTTGCTGTTTATTGCTTTGGCCAAGTAGTAGGTAGTAACTCCAAGAGGGAGCGTTATGCTTGATTGTGGGTTCATGCCCCCTGATGACTAGCTTGAGTGACAGAAACTTGAGTCTAGGGGATGTGCTGTTTCCACAAGGGAGAAAACAACGGTGCTTGTACTTGCGGGTGCAAGGATTGTTTACTTTACGCAAAGTTCTTTTAATGCAGTTGTCTGTTGCTTCGAGTTTACACTTTGGGTGGGATTCGCAACTTAATACCAGCGAGATATTCTGGATAGATATCTCAAGGTGGATGATTAGTAGTAGATGCAGATGGATTTCGGTCTACTTGCCTTGGTGTACCGCCCATGCTTTTGAGCCTCTACCTTTCTTTGCAGCATAGTTAGCATTGGTTTGCGCACATAATCCTGTCAATTGCCCAGCTGTAATTTGTTTTTCCTCGCTTTGCTGTTTTATCGTCTTTTGGGAGAGAGACATCACTAGTGAACATCATGAGACCTTGGTCCATATTACCACCGCTGATCACACCTTCTATTTACTTCCTGTTTTTATTTCCTAGTTGCAATCATAGCTATCATTATTATCTCTTGTGTTTGATCCTTTGTAAACAACAAGGCCGGAGGGATTGACAACCTCTCTGTACTCGTTGGGAGCAAAGTTATCGGTATCTGTGTGCAGGTCCCGTCAACCGCTAAGTTTCTGGCACCGTTGACACCTACTTGTCGACCCTCGGAGTCTCACGGGATTCGATCCTTGGTATCTTTGTCAAGGGAAATTTGCCGCTACGCTACATCTCAACCTTCCACTTGGGGTAACCAACGAGGGGCGAGAAGCCATCAAGCAAGTTTCTGGCGCCGTTGCCGGGGACTCCACTCTTCAAGATAGGGGAGTTGCACGCTATCTTTTATCTTTGCCTTTTAGTCTTGTTAGTTTACCTTTCAGTTTTTGCTTTAGTGTCCCTTACCAAAAATCACAAAAATAGTTATCTTGCTTGCTGCTGCTATGGATTCCACCGAGAACACCAAGTTGTGTGACTTCACTAGTCATAACAACAATGACTTTATCTGCACGCCTATTGCTACACCTGCCACTTCACCACCTTCTTATGAGATTAAACTTGCTTTGCTGAACCTAGTTATGAAAGATCAATTCTCCGGTGCTGGAGATGATGCTGCTTTGCACTTAAATAATTTTGTTGAGCTCTGTGATATGCAAAAGTACAAAGAAGTAGATGGTGATATTGTTAAGCTTAAGCTTTTTCCTTTCTCCTTGATAGGAGGAGCTAAAATCTGGTTTCAATCCTTGCATAGGAATAGTATAGATTCTTGGGACAAGTGCAGGGATGCCTTTATTGGGAAGTACTATCCCCCCTGCTAAAATTATCCAATTAAGGAGTAACATAATGAATTTTAAACAACTGGATAATGAACACGTTGCCCAAGCTTGGGAACGCATGAAATCTCTTGTCAAGAACTGCCCTACTCATGGTTTGACTACTTGGATGGTTATCCAAACTTTTTATGCTGGCTTGAACTTTACCTCGCGGAACTTGTTAGATTCGGCCGCGGGAGGAACCTTTATGTCAACTACACTTGGTGCTGCCACGAAGCTTCTCGACAATATGATGACCAATTATTCCCAATGGCACACCGAACGCGCTCCAACAGGTAGGAAGGTAAACTCTGTCGAGGAGATTTCCTCCCTAAATGAAAAAGTTGACTTGATCATGTCTCTACTTTCCAAGCAATCTTCTATTGATCCTCATGATGTTCCTTTAAATTCTTTGATTGCTCAAGATCAAGTAGATGTGAACTTTATCTCTAGAAACTACTTCAATAACAATGCTTATAGGAGTAATTTTGGTAGCAACCCTAGACCGTTCCCCTCTAATTCCTATGGGAACAACAATACTTATCCTAGCACCAAGAACACCACTTATGAACTAGAGATTATACTTAAGGACTTCATCACTACCCAAAAGGCCTTCAATAAGAGTGTAGAAGAAAAACTAGACAAACTAGATAATCTCTCTTCGAAGGTAGACAATTTAGCCCATGAGGTAGAGTTGCTTAAAATTAGAACTTCTCCTCTTGAGGAGAGGAAGACCACTCCTATGAATGCTATTCAAGTGCAAATTAATGAAAACATTAGGATGATGGCTAAACTTAAAGAGAGATGGGCTAGAGAAAAGGAGGAAGAAGATAGAATTAAGAGCCTTCCTACCCACCACACTGTTGCTACTATTCAAGTTGTTGAGGATATCCAAACTCTTAGCACCCAATGCACTCCTAGTCCCATTGGACCTATTAATGGTGATGCTATGACCTCAACCGTAGAAGAAGAAACTCCTATGACCATAGAAGCTACCAAACAAGTGAGCCTAAAGGACACCACTACCACTTTACTTGATAGTAGTGACCTTGATTTTGATAATTGCACCCTTTCTGAAATTATTGGTTTTCTTCACAAGATGTCTAGAGATCCCCACACTAGCACACTTAATCTTGCCTTCACGGAGCATATCACTAATGCTCTCATCAAAGCTAGGGAGGAGAAGCTTAGGGTAGAAGCCTCCATACCTAGAAAGCTAGAAGATAGTTGGGATCCTATGATTAAAATTAAGTTGAATAACTTCTCTTGCTATGCTTTATGTGATGTTGGAACTAGTACCTCCGTTATGCCCAAAAGAATGTACGATATGTTTGAATTGATACCTTTTGATCCTTGTTCTTTTGGTGTTCGTCTTGTTGATTCTTCCGTAAAGAAACCTTTGGGGAAGATCGACGATGTTCTTATCATTGTCAATGACAATTATGTTCCCGTCGATTTTACTATTATGGATATTGAATGTGAACCTTCATGTCCAATTATTTTGGGACGTCCTTTTCTTCGCACCGTTGGTGCTATCATTGACACGAAAGAGGGGAATATAAAGTTCCAATTCCCTCTCAATAAAGGGATGGAACACTTCCCTAGAAAGAAGATTAAGTTGCCTTTTGAGTCCGTTACATGAGCTAGCTATTCTCTTACTCTTGATAAAACTTGATCTTCTCTTTTTGCATCATGCCTAGCTTAAAGGCATAAAAGAAAGCGCTTTTGGGAGGCAGCCCACAACGAATTAGGTTTTATTTTGCTTTTATTGTGTCTTGATGTTTGTTACTACAGTAGCATCATCATTGTATCTTTTCTTTTCAGCTTTGTGCCAAGTTTAGCCGCCGATTGCAAGAAAGTTCAAAAGTTGTGACGTGCTGTCCAGAAAACAGATTCTGTCCTTGGACAGAAAAATTCGAATAAAATCACTAGATCATCTTTTTGATCTGAATTTTTTTGACAGTGTGATCTATACAATTGGCTTTCGAGCGTCTGTTCTGAGTTTTTTGATTTGAGTTGCAGAAGTGCCCCGGAAAAATTATTTACTACCTGCTGGTCTGTTTTTCACAGATTCTGTCCTGTTTGGCCTTTTCTTCGTTTTGCAAACCTTGAGCTTGCTTTTTCTTTGCAAAAACCTTTTGGCAATCTTGAGAAACAGTAGCTCTTCAAGATTATCTTTATTTACAGTAGGGAAAAAATTATTTTATTGTGGG
This sequence comes from Secale cereale, assembly GCA_902687465.1. Taxonomy (NCBI): domain Eukaryota; kingdom Viridiplantae; phylum Streptophyta; class Magnoliopsida; order Poales; family Poaceae; genus Secale; species Secale cereale. The sequence continues at coordinate 680,403,830 of LR738715.1, read as the reverse complement.
TACTAACCTCGCTAATCAGATTATGATGAGTTATGTATGAAGGGAGTTTTCAAGTGTGCGAGGGAAGATGATAAAAGAAGATTCAGGAGGGTCAAACGCTCAAGCTTGGGGATGCCCCCGTGCACCCCCAAGAAATATTCAAGAAGACTCAAGCGTCTAAGCTTGGGGATGCCCCCATGCATCCCCTTCTCCATCAACAATTATCAGTTCGTCTTTCGTTCCACTATATTTTTTCACTTCATGCGTTATGTGCTATGCTTGGAGCGTCTTGCTCTTAGTTTCTTTTTTTAGTTTTCTTTAGCTTTGCTTGCTGTTCATAACAAGTTAGAACCCAGCTTTCTTTGTGTGGGAGAGAAACACGCTCCACTTCAACCTAGAACACAACATAGGATTTTCATGCTTATCTTTGTTGTGTGTGTTCTTTGTCTTTCCATAGCTGCTGTCATGTTTAGCTCTTAGTTTTCATGCTTTACTTTTTAAAGAGCTTCTGTTTAGTTGGTTGCTGGACTCTCTTGAGTTTTCATGTTTATCTTGTTAAGAGAGTTTGCCTGTTGCACTGAGTTGTGTGTCTTAACTTAAAGTAGGTAATTGAGGTTGCTATTTAATTTTAGTAGTAACTTGCAATAGTTTTGAGGTATTGCCATGAGTAATGTCTGAACTTTTGCTGTCAAGAGCTTTAGCCTATTAGTGATAGATGTCGTATTTTGGGCAATCCGTGTTTATTTTCGAAAACCTACAAAATAGTTGAGAACTTTAGCTACTAGATGGATCACTAATCTTTGGAGGGATCGAATATTAGAGTACACTCACGTACCATGAGTCGAGGATGCGCAAGGATAACCAAACCCCCATACACTCCTCCTCGGGGTACTTGTCTCTTTGTGAACCTCCTAATTAGATTGAGAGTTACCGATAATAAGTGCATGAGTTCTTCGGACTAATGTGAGTATTCGAAAGTTGACACTTCCACCTAGCCATATTTTTCTAGCCTCTTCGGTATCGTGCATTGCCCTTTCTCACCTCGAGAGTTGGCGCATACTTCGCCGGTGCATCCAAATCCTTGGCACGATACGCTCTGTCATCATAAGCCTCATTATATCCTTCCTCAAAACAGCCACCATACCTACCTATCAAGCCATTTCCATAGCCTTTCCGAGATACATTGCCATGCAACATCCATCTTCTCAGGACTTGATCTTCATGTCATACATGCTTTTGCTTGATCGATGAGCCGCATGCTAGTTGGGCCTTGCCCTAATCATTGCGACATGACGCGCTAGTATCATTGCATATCCTGCTACACCGGCAGAGGCATACATTTGCATACATCATGATAGTTTCATTTTCTTTATGTTGAGTACTTTTGTAAAGTGTGAAAGATCTTCTATACTTCTTGTAATACATAGAGTGTTGCCCCTAAATTGAGGAAAAGATCCCAAAGAGGACAAAATCAAAAGATCCCAAAGAGGACAAATGAGAGTTAAATAGAAAGAGCCATTGAGGCCACAAAAAAATAAAAAAAAAGAGAAAAAAGAGAAAAAGAAATAAAAAGAGAGAAGGGGGCACACTACTATTCCTTTTGAGAGATCCACACTCGTACTTCATCTTATACCTTGTACTCCATAGAGATTATCATTCATGCATATAGCTATGTGGGGACCTTCACAGTATAGAACTTGGCTTGTATATTCCAATGATGAGCCTCCTCAAAAGAGCTCTAGGTCTTCTTGAGCGAGCAAGTTGGATGCACCCCCACTAGTTCCATTGGAGAGCTTACCTTAGCTCATATGTGCATCCGTTGCATGGCAATCCCTACTCCTCACATCATATCTATCATTTGGCTTTCTCTCGCCTATGATTGTCCTCATTGATGTGAGCCTTTCACACCTTTTTTGTCTTCCCCCTATATCATTTTTCTCTCTTTGCCATCCTAAGTGTCAACTTTCTTGCTTACGCTCATCCATTGCATGATTGCTCAAAATATCGAAAGGGAGTGGATCATTTTGACTTGTACCTGGCTAGTGGTCTGGGGATGAGTCAAGATAAGATTCCAAAGAAGACCAAGTGTGAAACTTTAGTAGATTAAGTTCTCAACAATACAAAAACTATGTTTTACTCTCTCGTATATCCCTATCCCCTTTCTTGCACGCAAACACCATTTGGAGACATTCGAGTCACGGACAGCGAGAGCTCTTGCACCTTTATGTTCTTATGTTGCTTGTTACAATGCTAATATAGACTCTTGCTTGTTATGACTTGAATTGAATTACATGCCTTGATTGCTTTACTTAAAAGTTCTTATATGATTGATAGCATGTCACCACAGAGATTATGCTTGTTATCATTTACCTACTCGAGGACGAGCAGTAATTAAGCTTGGGGATGTTGATACGTCCAAAACGTATCTATAATTTCTGCTTGCTCCATGCCTCTTTTGTGTGATATTGCTATGATATTTATGCACTTCCATACACTCTTGATCATATTTGGACTAACCTATTAACTCAGTGCACCACAGTGCCAGTTCCTGTTTTATGCTGTTTTTTCTATTTCAGGTTTCCCCCATATTAAAAGTGCTTCAAAAATTCCAGGAAAAATCAGCGTACAGGAAGCTTCGCGAAGAACCAAAGATGGGCCAGAGGGGAGCCAGGGGAGGCCTAGGCGGCCACCTGGCGCGGCCCCACCCCTGGTCGCGCCAGGGGGGGGGTGCCTGGGGCCCCTGCTCCGCCTCTTCCTGCCCCCCTTCGCCTATATATCCCTCTCGTCCCGAAACCCTCGAAGACAGAACCCTTTTTCGCGATCTCGCCTCTGTTCCGCCGCTGCAGCGCTTCCAAGATCGGGAGCATCAGGAGAACTCTTCCCGGCACCCTGCCGGAGGGGAGAACCACCACCGGGAGCTTCTCCACCACCATGGACGCTTCCCGGATGAGTTGTGAGTAGTCCACCTTGGACCATGGGTCCATGATCAGTAGCTATGTGATGTTCTCCTCCCCTCTTTGCTCTTCATGGTTTAGACCTCGTGAGCTGCCCTACATGATCGAGGCACATATGTAATCTTTTTGCTGTTGCTTTGCTGAGTTTGCTGGGATCTGATGGATTATGAGACTATGTTCAGATTGTGTTTGAGTAATATATTTGATTCACCTCTTTTATATCTTTGTTCTTGAGTAATTCTTGCATGTTCTCCGTTGCTGTTTATTGCTTTGGCCAAGTAGTAGGTAGTAACTCCAAGAGGGAGCGTTATGCTTGTTGTGGGTTCATGCCCCCTGATGACATGCTTGAGTGACAGAAACATGAGTCTAGGGGATGTGCTGTTGCCACTAGGGAGAAAACAACGGTGCTTGTACTTGCGGGTGCAAGGATTGTTTACTTTACGCAAAGTTCTTTTAATGCAGTTGTCTGTTGCTTTGAGTTTACACTTTGGGTGGGATTCGCAACTTAATACCAGCGAGATGTTCTGGATAGATATCTCAAGGTGGATGATTAGTAGTAGATGCAGATGGATTTCGGTCTACTTGCCTTGGCGTACCGCCCATGCTTTTGAGCCTCTACCTTTCTTTGCAGCATAGTTAGCATTGGTTTGCGCACATAATACTGTCAATTGCCCAGCTGTAATTTGTTTACCTTGCTTTGCTGTTTTATCGTCTTTTGGGAGAGAGACATCACTAGTGAACATCATGGGACCCCGGTCCATATTACCACCGCTGATCACACCTTCTATTTACTTCCTGTTTTTATTTCCTAGTTGCAGTCATAGCTATCATTATTATCTCTTGTGTTTGATCCTTTGTAAACAACAAGGCCGGAGGGATTGACAACCTCTCTGTACTCGTTGGGAGCAAAGTTATCTGTATCTTTGCCAAGGGAAATTTGCCGCTACGCTACATCTCAACCTTCCACTTGGGGTAACCAACGAGGGGCGAGAAGCCATCAGTAAGTCATGTCCCTTGTGTTCCTAAGAAAGGAGGTATGACTGTCGTTCCTAATGATAAAGATGAATTGATCCCGCAAAGAATAGTTACATGTTATAGGATGGTAACTGATTTCTGTATGTTAAATAAAGCTACTAAGAAAGATCATTACCCCTTGCCATTTATTGATCAAATGCTAGAACGGTTATCCAAACATACTCATTGTTGCTTTCTAGATGGTTATTTTGGTTTCTCTCAAATACCTATGTCAAAAGGGGATCAAGAAAAGACCACTTTTACTTGTCCTTTTGGTACCTTTTCTTATAGACGTATGCCTTTTGGTTTATGTAATGCACCTGCTACCTTTCAAAGATGCATGATGGCTATATTCTCTGATTTTTGTGAAAAGATTGTTGAAGTTTTCATGGATGATTTCTCCATTTACGGAACTTCTTTTGATGATTGCTTAAGCAACCTTGATCGAGTTTTGCAGAGATGTGAAGATACTAACCTTGTCTTTAATTGGGAGAAGTGCCACTTTATGGTTAATGAAGGCATTGTTTTGGGACATAAAATTTCTGAAAGAGGTATTGAAGTTGACAAAGCTAAAGTTGATGCTATTGAAAATATGCCATGCCCAAAGGACATCAAAGGTATACGAAGTTTCCCTGGTCATGCCGGGTTTTATAGGAGGTTCATAAAGGACTTCTCCAAAATCTCCAGGCCTCTGACTAATCTCTTACAAAAAGATATTCCTTTTGTCTTTGATGATGATTGTCTATAAGCATTTGAAATACTTAAGAAAGCATTGATCTCTGCACCTATTGTCCAGCCTCCTGATTGGAATTTACCCTTTGAGATTATGTGCGATGGTGGGATTATGCTGTAGGAGCTGTTTGAGGGCAAAGAGTTGATAAGAAATTTAATGTTATCCAGTATGCTAGTAAAACTCTAGATAGTGCCCAAAGAAATTATGCTACCACTGAGAAAGAATTTTTAGCAGTTGTGTTTGCTTGTGATAAGTTTAGACCCTATATTGTTGATTCTAAAGTAACTATTCACACTGATCATGCTGGTATCAAATACCTCATGGAAAAGAAAGATGCTAAACCTAGACTTATTAGATGGGTTTTCTTGCTGCAAGAATTTGACTTGCATATCATTGATAGAAAGGGAGCTGAGAACCATGTTGCAGATAACTTGTCTAGGTTAGAAAATACACTTGATGACCCACAACCTATTGATGATAGCTTTCCTGATGAACAACTAGCTATCATAAGTACTTCTCGTACTGCTCCATGGTATGCTGATTATGCTAATTATATTGCTTCTAAGTTTATACCTCCTAGCTTCACATACCAGTAAAAGAAAAAGTTCTTCTATGATTTGAGACATTACTTCTGGGATGACCCACATCTTTATAAATAAGGAGTAGATAGTATTATTAGACATTGTGTACCTGAGCATGAACAGGAACAGATCCTACGCAAGTGCCACTCCGAAGCCTATGGAGGAAACCATGCAGGAGATAGAACGACACATAAGGTATTGCAATCCGATTTTTATTGGCCTACTCTTTTCAAGGATGCCCGTAAGTTTGTCTTATCTTGTGATGAATGTCAAAGGATTGGTAATATTAGTAGACGTCAAGAAATGCCTATGAATTATTCACTTGTTATTAAACCATTTGATGTTTGGGGCTTTGATTATATGGGACCTTTTCCTGCCTCTAATGGGTACACACATACTTTAGTTGCTGTTGACTATGTTACTAAGTGGGTAGAAGCTATTCCAACTAGTAGCACTGATCATAACACCTCTATTAAGATGCTTAAAAGAGTTATATTTCCTAGGTTTGGAGTCCCTAGATATCTAATGACTGATGGTGGTTCACACTTTATTCATGGTGCTTTCGTAAAATGCTTGCTAAGTATGATGTCAAGCATAGAATTGCATCCCCTTATCACCCACAGACTAGTGGTCAAGTAGAACTAAGTAATAGGGAGTTGAAATTAATCTTGCAAAAGACAGTTAATAGGTCTATGAAGAATTGGTCCAAGAAACTTGATAATGCATTATGGGCCTACAGAACTGCATACAAAAATCCTATGGGTATGTCTCCGTATAAAATGGTATATGGAAAAGCTTGTCACTTACCTCTTGAGCTAGAACATAAGGCATATTGGGCTATTAAAAAACTCAACTATGATTTCAAACTTGCCGGTGAGAAGAGGCTATTTGACATTATCTGTCTCGATGAATGGAGAACCCAGGCCTATGAGAATGCCAAACTGTTTAAAAAAAACAGTTAAAAGATGGCATGACAAAAGAATACAAAAGCGTGAGTTTAACGTAGGTGATTATGTCTTGCTATACAACTCCCGTTTAAGATTTTTTGCAGGAAAACTTCTCTCCAAGTGGGAAGGACCTTACGTTATCGAGGAGGTCTATCGTTCCGGTGCCATAAAAATCAACAACTTCGAAGGCACAAATCCGAAGGTGGTGAATGGTCAAAGAATCAAGCATTATATCTTAGGTAATCCTATAAATGTTGAAACTAATGTTATTGAAACCGTAACCCCAAAGGAATACATAAGGGACACTTTCCAGAATGATTCAGCCTCCGAAAAGGAAGAGGTACGTGATACGGTAAGTAAACTGACTCCAAAACAGTTCTAAAGGCAATTTTTCTCCGTTTTAGAATATTTAGAAAAATAGAAAAATAAATCGAATTCCGGAAGAGACACGAGGCATCCACGAGGGTGGAGGGCACGCCCCCCTTCCCAGGGCGTGCCCCCTGCCTCGTGGGCACCCCGTGTGCCCCCGGACTCCGTTTGCTTGTGGGTTACTCCTTTTGGTTGGTAAAAATTCATTATATATACTCCCGAAGGTTTTGACCTCTGTATCACGCAAAAATACTCTGTTTTCGTTTCGAGCTGCTGTTTTTGACAGATCTAGATCATCATGGCGTCCTCCAATACCCCCAAGGACAAGTTCTTCGAGAAGGTCATCAACCCCTACCTTGCGGAGGTGCTGCACCACCCTAAAATCATGGAGTTGAATGAGGGGGTGCTGCACATCCGTGATGTTGAGGGGCCGAGGAGGACCGGGAGCGTGGAGACAAGACTCAAAGCAATGGAGCAGAAAGTTTTCAAGTGCCAAGGTATGGTGGAACGAGGACTCAACGCCAACCACATGATGATCTCGGAGCTCGCCAACAACCTCAAGCTGGACTCAAGGATCTTTGGGGAAGCTATCTCCAATCTTCAAGAGAAGATCGAACACCTCTAAGCCCAGATCTATGACCTGCAAAACCAAAACTGTGAGTATGAATATAGATTCAAGAAGATGAGTTTGGCTGCAGATTTGACTATCCCGGATACTCGATCATCCTTCTACGATGGTGAACCCATGCCTTGGAAGGTGGGCAACAAGCCTAAATCATCAACAACTCCATCATCACCACCCCCGAAGAAGGAGACATAATCATATGGGTATGGGCACTCCCCTTGGCTACTGCCAAGCTTGGGGGAGTGACCCCGATATCGTATCACCATCACTCCTATCTTTACTGTTTTACTTAGTTCGATCATTTTTGGTAGTATCTTGATCTATTAGAATAAAGTTAGCATGATCTAGTTGTGAGCTTTTGCCTTGTGAGCTTTACCCTTTGTAATCGAGTCCGTGAGCTATATAATAAATATTAATGTTGAGTCAAGGGCTTGATTTCCCCACTTGGGTCATGATAAAAAGAAAGAAAACATAAAGAGTATCAAAGAGATCATATCGATCTTATGGGAAGTAATGACTTCACATACAAGAGTATGATAAATAAAAGTTGTTGGGAGGTGACAAACATAGTTTTGGTCATTGTTGCAATTAATAGGAAGTAATAAAAGAAGAGAGGCTTCACATACAAATATACTATCTTGGACATCTTTTACGATTGTGAGCAATCATTAAAATATGACATGCTAAAGAGTTGATGTTGGACAAGGAAGACATCATAATAGGTTATGTCTTCTTATATCCGAAATAAAGTATATTGTCATGGATCATCCAACATGTTGAGCTTGCCTTTCCCCCCTCATGCTAGCCAAAACTCCTCGCACCAAGTAGAGATACTACTTGTGCTTCCATATATCCTTAAACCCAGTTTTGCCATGAGAGTCCACCATACCTACCTATGGATTGAGAAAGATCCTTCCAAGTAAGTTGTCATGTTGCAAATCCGCTAAAATATGTATGATTTATTAGTGTGGGAGAAATTAGCTTTATACGATCTTGTGATATGGAAGTAATAAAAGCAACGGACTGCATAATAAAGGTCCTTATCACAAGTGGCAATATAAAGCGAAGTTCTTCTATGCTAAGACTTTGTGCATCCAACCATACAAACACATGACAACCTCGGCTTCCCTCTGCGAAGGGCCTATCTATTATTCTTGCCTTATAAGTGTCAATGTGAAATCCACCTTTCCTTTTTACATTTTATCCTTTGGCAAGAACATTGTGTTGGAACAATCCTGACATATATACCCACTTGGATGTAAGTTTTCATGATCTGTTACTGTTGACGTTACCCTTAAGGTAAAAGGTTGGGAGGCAACACCATAAGCCCCTATCTTTCTCTGTGTCCGATTAAAACTCCATAAACATAAGTATTGCGTGAGTGTGAGCAATTGTGAAAGATTATATGATAGTTGAGTATGTAGGCTTGCTGAAAAGCTCTTATATTGACTCTTTCCAATATTACGATAAATTGCAATTGCTTCAATGACCGAGATCAGAGTTTGTTAGTTTCCAATGAAGTTTATGATTCATACTTGATATTGTGGATGAATTGTTACTTTAGCATAAGAATCATGTGACTGTATTTATATAAGTTGCTGTTATGAGAATGATCATGATGCCCTCATGTCCGTATTTTGTTTTATCAACACCTCTATCTCTAAACATGTGGACATATTTTTCGATATTGGCTTTCGGTTGAGGACAAGCGAGGTCTAAGCTTGGGGTAGTTGATACGTCCATTTTGCATCATGCTTATATGTTGATATTTATTGCATTATGGGCTGTTCTTACATGTTTTGTCACAACACTTATGCCTTTTGTCTCTTATTTTACAAGGTTTACATGAAGAGGGAGAATGCCGGCAGCTAGAATTCTGGGCTGGAAAAGGAGCAAAGTCTGGAAACCTATTCTGGACAACTCCAAAAGCCCTGAAACTAAACAGAACGTCGTTTCAGAAAATATAAAAAATATCTGGCAAAAGAAGTCCGCGAGGGGGGCCACCAGCTGCCCACGAGGGTGGGGGCGCGCCCCCTGCCTCGTGGGCCAGCCGGAAGGCCCCCCAATGCCTATCTTCTCCAATATGAGGTGTTTTGACCTGGAAAAAATCATAAGGAGGCTTTCGGGACTAGACGCCACCATCTCGAGGCGGAACCGAGGCGGAAACTAATCTAGGGCTCCAGCAGAGCTGTTCAGCCGGGGATACTTACCTCCGGGAGGGGGGAATCGTCATCGCCGTCATCACCAACAACTCTCCCATCTTGGGGAGGGCTATCTTCATCAACATCTTCACCAGCACCATCTCCTCTCAAACCCTAGTTCATCTCTTGTATCCAATCTTTGTACCCAAACCTCATATTGGTACCTGTGGGTTGCTAGTAGTGTTGATTACTCCTTGTAGTTGATGCTAGTTAGTTTATTTGGTGGAAGATCATATGTTCAGATCCATTATGCATATTAATACCCCTCTGATCATGAACAAAATTATGTCTTGTGAGTAGTTACTTTTGTTCCTGAGGACATGGGAGAAGTCTTGCTATTAGTAGTCATGTGAGTTTGGTCTTCGTTCGATATTTTGATGAGATGTATGTTGTCTCTCCTCTAGTGGTGTCATGTGAATGTCGACTACATGACACTTCACCATTATTTGGGCCTAGAGGAAGGCATTGGTAAGTAATAAGTAGATGATGGGTTGCTAGAGTGACAGAAGCTTAAACCCTAGTTTATGCGTTGCTTTGTAAGGGGCTGATTTGGATCCATATTTTTCAGGCTATGGTTAGGTTTACCTTAATACTTCTTTTGTAGTTGCGGGTGCTTGCATTAGAGGTCAATCATAAGTGGGAGGCTTGTCCAAGTAAGGGCAGCACCCAAGCACCGGTCCACCCACATACCAAATTATCAAAGTACCGAACGCGAATCGGATGATCGTGATGAAAACTAGCTTGACGATAATTCCCATGTGTCCTCGGGAGCGCTTTCCTATATATAAGAGTTTGTCCAGGCTTGTCCTTTGCTACAAAAAGGATTGGGCCACCTTGCTGCACCTTATTTACTTTTACCTTTTGTCACTTGCTACCAATTACCTTATCACAAAACTATGTGTTACCTATAATTTCAATGCTTGCAGAAAATACCTTACCGAAAACTGCCTATCATTTCCTTCCGCTCCTCGTTGGGTTCAACACTCTTACTTATCGAAAGGACTACGATAGATCCCCTGCACTTGTGGGTCATCAATGACCAAGGCACCCCAAGGTAATACTCAAGCACAACCAAGTATATAAGCTTGGGGATGCCCCGGATGGCATCCCCTCTTTCGTCTTCAATCCATCGATGAATTTACTTGAGGCTATATTTTTATTCACCACATGATATGTGTTTTGCTTGGAGTGTCTTGTATGATTTGAGTCTTTGCTTTTTACTTTGCCACAATCATCCTTGCTGTACACACCTTTTGAGAGAGACACGCATTGATTGTGAATTTATCAGAATACTCTTTGTGCTTCACTTATATCTTTTGAGATAGGGTAGTTGCTCTAGTGTTTCACTTATATCTTTTTGAGCATGGCAGTGATGTATATTTTGAAGAAATTGATGAACTCTCATGCTTCACTTATATTATTTTGAGAGTCTCTAAACAACATGGTAATTTGCTTGGGTTGTGAATTTAGTCCTAATATAATAGGCATTCAAAGAGGGTATAATAAAAACTTTCATAAAGAGCATTGAATTTATGAGAAGTTTGATTCCTTGCAATTCATTTGAGATATTAAGATGGTGATATTAGAGTCATGCTGGTAGTAAGTTGTGTGGTTAAAGAAATAATTGTGTTAAGGTTTGTGATTCCTGTAGCATGCACGTATGGTCTTATAATTATGTGATGAAGTTGTAGTGCAATTTATTTTTGATTATCTATCTTTGCGTGAAAGTCGGGAGCGTGCGATGGTTAAATCCTACCAACCTCTCCCCTAGGAGCATGCATAGTAGTACTTTGCTTCGAGGCCTAATAAACTTTTTGCAATAAGTATGTGAGTTCTGTATGACTAATGTTGAGTCCATGGATTATACACACTCTCACCCTTCCACCATTGCTAGCCTCTCTAAGTACCGCGCAACTTTCACCGGTGCAATAAACTCACCTTATACCATTCCTAAAAACAGCCACCACACCTACCTATTATGGCATTTCCTCAGCCATTCCGAGATATATTGCCATGTAACTCCACTGTTTTGTTTATTATGTCAGGTACCATCATTGTCATATTGCTTTGCATGATTGTAAGATAGCTAGCATGATGTTTGGGAACCACTAGGGATCAGACTACTGATCCCTAGCTTTTTGTCAGACCAGTGGATAGCCATTGGATGAAATATTGCTGGACGTTGGATGCATTCGTTCAACAACGCCACCTTTCCTTGTCAGTTTCTAAAACAATTTCCTATATACATGTAGTTTCCGTAATATGAGGTCCCTATAATCACGTATGATAGAGGCAGTTTCCAATTTTTTCCCTTTATTCACGTTGCTTCCATATATGCAGTTCCTATAATCATGTGCGTTTCTTTAAACAAACAATGCTTCCTTCCATTTTATACCTGATTGCATGATGTGATAAACATGCTTCCCACAATACAAGTCATGCTTCATAATACTTTCAGTCTGCATTTTTTCAAGTAGTATCATAATTCATTTTGTGTTATGAAGCACGTGTGGATGTACTTTGGAACACAATTTTATGGTACTTGGAAGCATGAAAATCTAGTACCAAAACATTGCTAGCTATGATAGTGTAAGGAACGAAGCATGCAAATATGTCATTGGAAATGTATATTATTTATGTGGGAAGCATGTCACATGTAATAGTGAGAATTTATGTGGTAGTGAGCCATTCGAAGAATAGTCAGATAAATGTTGAAGCAGGAAAAAAGTAGTACACAACCATTATCTCTACTGTGTAAAGAAGGAGCCTATATGTACACATTTTGATGCTTATTGTACATAAGTTGGAAGCATGACACATATGATACTGAAGCACATGTATGGTACTAAAAACAATGGAAGAACATTTACAGGGTCACTAGAATACTTAATATACATATCACTGAAACATTGCATATGTTATAAGAATCACAACATTCACACTAAGGCAAGGAGAGCCGGTCACTTTGAGACAACAGAGACGAAGCCGCTGGATCATAGTCACCATGTTGCGCCCCGAGTGCCGCCGTTCACCAAGTCAGCAAGGGAGCGTTCCGGTGAGAGCACTCTGGGAGATCAGAGATGTAACACGTCGTCGTGATCAAAGGAGTGGTTGTTAGTGATACGTCTCCAACGTATCTATAATTTTTGATTGTTCCATGCTATTATATATTATGTTTTGGATGTTTAATGGGCTTTATTATACACTTTTATATTATTTTTGGGACTAACCTACTAACCGAAGGCCCAGTGCAGATTGCAGTTTTTTTGCCTATTTCAGGGTTTCGCAGAAAAGGAATATCAAACGGAGTCCAAACGGAATGAAACCTTCGCGAGAGTTATTTTTGGAACGATATCAACACAGAAGACTTGAAGTACATGCGAGGGAACGGAGGAGGCGGCCACGAGGGTCCAGGGCGCGCCCCCACCCTCGTGGGCCCCCTCTGGCTCCCCCGATGCCCTCCTTCCTCCTATAAATACCCATGTACCCTGAAAACATCGAGGCAACAGAGAAAACCCTAATTCCACCGCCGCAACCTTCTATTCCCGTGAGATCCCATCTTGGGGCCTGTTCTGGAGCTCCACCGAAGGGGGGATCTTCCACGGAGTGCTCCTAGATCAACATCATTGCCTCACCATGAGTTGTGAGTAGTTTACCACAGACCTTCGGGTCCATAGTTATTAGCTAGATGGCTTCTTCTCTCTTTTTGGATCTCAATACCAAGTTCTCCTCGGTCTTCGAGGAGATCTATTTGATGTAATCTTTTTGCGGTGTGTTTGTCGAGATCCGATGAATTGTGGGTTTATGATCAAGATTATCTGTGAGAAATATTTGGTTCTTTTCTGAATTCTTTTATGTATGATTATAATATCCTTGCAAGTCTCTTCCAATTATCGGTTTGGTTTGGCCTACTAGATCTATAGTTCTCGCAATGGGAGAAGTGATTGGCTTTGGGTTCAATCTTGCGGTGTCCTTTCCCAGTGACAGCAGGGCCAGCAAGGCACATATTGTATTGTTGCCATCGAGGATAAAAATATGGGGTTTATATCATATTGCTTGAGTTTATCCCTCTACATCATGTCATATTGCTTAAGGTATTACTCTGTTCTTATGAACTTAATACTATAGATGCATGCTGGATAGCAATCAATGTGTGGAGTAATAGTAGTAGTTGCAGAATCGTTTCGGTCTACTTGTCACGTATGTGATGCCTATATATAATGATCATGCCTAGATATTCTCATAACTATGCACTTTTCTATCAATTGCTGGACAGTAATTTGTTCACCCACCATAGAATTCTGCTATCATGAGAAGCCACTAGTGAAACCTATGGCCCCCGGGTCTATTCTCAACATATTAATTTTCAAACTATTTTGTTATCTACTTTCTGTTCTTATATCCAAAAATATCAAAAATATCAAACTATTCTATCTATCATATCTCACTTTCGTAAGTGACCGTAAATGGATTGACAACCCCTTATCGCGTTGGCTATGAAGTTCTTATTTTTTTTGTGCAGGTGCGAGGGACTCGCTCATGGTCTCCTACTGGATTGATATCTTGGTTCTCGAAAACTGAGGGAAATACTTACGCTACTATGATGCATCATCCTTTCCTCTTCGAGGGAATACAATGCAAGCTCAAGAAGTAGCAAGAAGACTTTCTGGCGCCGTTGCCGGGGAGGCTTACGCAAAAGTCATATACCAAGTACCTATCACAAACCCTTATCCTTCACATTACCTTTATTTGCCTCTCGTTTTCCTCTTCCCCACTTCACCCTTGCCATTTTATTTGCCCTTCTTTTTGCCGTGTGTTTATCGTTCGCTTGCTTCTTGTTTGCTTGTGTGTTGGATTGCTTGCTTGTCACTATGGCTCAGAACAATACCAGATTGTGTGACTTCTCCAATACCAACAATAATGATTTTTTTAGCACTCCGATTGCTCCTATTACCGATGCTGAATCTTGTGAGATCAATGCGGCTCTGTTGAATCTTGTCATGAAAGATCAATTTTCCGGCCTTCCTAGTGAAGATGTCGCTACCCATCTGAACAACTTTGTTGATTTGTGTGATATGCAAAAGAAGAGGGATAAGAATAATGATATTGTTAAATTAAAGTTATTTCCGTTTTCACTTAGAGATCGTGCTAAAACTTGGTTTTCCTCTTTGCCTAGGAATAGTATAGATTCATGGAATAAGTGGAAAGATGCTTTTATCTCTAAGTATTTTCCTCCTGCTAAGATTATCTCTCTTAGAAATGATATTATGAATTTTAAGCAACTACATCATGAGCATGTTGCACAAGATTGGGAGAGAATGAAACTAATGATACGTAATTGTCCTACACATGGTTTGAACTTATGTATGATTATACAATTTTTTTTATGCTGGCTTCAATTTTGCATCTAGAAATCTTTTAGATTCGGCCGCAGGAGACACTTTCACGGAAACTACCTTAGGAGAAGCTACTAAACTCCTAGATAATATTATGGTTAACTATTCTCAATGGCACACCGAAAGATCTACTAGTAAAAAAGTGCATGCTATTGAAGAGATTAGTGTTTTGAGTGGAAAGATGGATGAACTTATGAAATTATTTTCTACTAAGAGTGCTTCTTCTGATCCTAATGATATGCCTTTATCCACGTTGATTGAAAATAATAAAGAATCTTTGGATGTGAATTTTGTTGGTAGGAATAATTTTGGTAACAATGCTTATAGAGGAAACTTTAATCCTAGGCCTTTTCCTAGTAATTCCTCTAATAATTATGGTAATTTCTACAATAACTCTTATGGAAATTTTGGTAAGATGCCCTCTGAATTTGAAACTAGTGTTAAGGAGTTTATGATTTCGCAAAAGAATTTCAATGCTTTGCTTGAAGAAAAATTGCTTAAGATTGATGAGTTGGCTAGAAGCATGGATAGAATTACCCTTGATGTTGATTCTTTGAAACTTAGATTTATTTCACCTAAGCATGATATCAATGAGTCTCTCAAAGCCATGATAATTTCCATTGATGAATGCAAAGAAAGAACCGCTAGGATGCGTGCTAAAAAAGAGTGCTTTATGAAAGCGTGTTCTTCTGGTTATCAGGTAAATAAACATGAAGATCTGAAAGTTATTGATGTGTCTCCTATTAGATCCTTGTTTTCTAGTATGAATCTTGATAAAGATGGGACTGGAGATGAGTCTACTTTAGTTAAAAGGTGTCCCAATGATTCAGAGTTTTTAGATCTTGATGCTAAAATTGTTAAAAGTGGGATTGAAGAGATTAAAACTTTGCATAGTGATCAACCCACTATTTTGGATTTCAAGGGATTCAATTATGATAATTGCTCTTTGATTGATTGTATTTCCTTGTTGCAATCCGTACTAAATTCTCCGCATGCTTATAGTCAAAATAAGGCTTTTACCAAACACATAGTTGATGCTTTAATGCAATCTTATGAAGAAAACCCTGAATTAGAAGTTTCTATCCCTAGAAAGCTTTATGATGAGTGGGAACCTACTATTAAAATTAAAATTGAAGATCATGAATGCTTTGCCTTGTGTGATTTGGGTGCAAGTGTTTCTACTATCCCAAAAACTTTATGTGATTTGTTAGGTTTCCATGAGCTTGATGATTGTTCTTTAAATTTGCATCTTGTGAATTCTACCATTAAGAAACCTATGGGAAGGATTAATGATGTTCTTATTGTTGCCAATAGGAATTATGTGCCCGTAGATTTCATTGTTCTTGATATAGATTGCAATCCTTCATGTCCTATTATTCTTGGTAGACCTTTCCTTAGAACGATTGGTGCAATTATTGATATGAAGGAAGGAAATATTAGATTCTAATTTCCATTAAGGAAAGGCATGGAACACTTTCCTAGAAAGAAAATCAAATTACCTTATGAATATATTATGAGAGCCACTTATGGATTGCCTTCCAAAGATGACAATACCTAGATCTATCCTTGTATCGTGCCTAGCTAGGGGCGTTAAACGATAGCGCTTGTTGGGAGGCAACCCAATTTTATTTTCTTTGTTTTTGCTTCTGTTTACAAATAAATATTGCATCTATCTTCTGTTTAGATGTGATTTTTTGTTTTAATTAGTGTTTGTGCCAAGTAGAACCTTTGGGAAGACTTGTGTGAAGTTTATATGATCATGCTGTTAAAAACAGAAACTTTAGCGCTCACGAGAATAGTCACCAGATTTTACTGCAGAGTGCTATTTAGTTGATTCTTTTTGCAGATAATTAATAGAAAAATTCCTCACGTTTACCAATTTATTTCAAAAAAAATGGAGTTACAGAAGTATTCGAAAGTTACAGATTACTATAGGCTGTTCTGTTTTTGACAGATTCTATTTTTCGTGTGTTGTTTTCTTATTTTGATGAATCTATGAGTAGTATTGGGGAGTATGAATCATAGAGAAGTTGGAATACAGTAGGTTTAACACCAATATAAACAAAGAATGAGTTCATTACAGTACCTTTGAGTGGTGGTTTGTTTTCTTATACTAACGGAGCTCACGAGATTTTTGGCTAAGTTTTGTGTTGTGAAGTTTTTAAGTTTTGAGTATGGCTTTGACGGACTATGGAACAAAGAGTGGCAAGAGCCTAAGCTTGGGGATGCCCAAGGCACCCCAAGGTAAAATTCAGTGACAACCAAAAGCCGAAGCTTGGGGATGCCCCGGGAAGGCATCCCCTCTTTCGTCTTCATCTATCGGTAACTATACTCGGGACTATATTTTTATTCACCACATGATATGTGTTTTGCTTAGAGCGTCATGTATGATTTGAATCTTTGATTTTTAGTTTGCCTCAATCATCCTTGCTGGACACACCTTTTGAGAGAAATAAATATGGTTTAGAATTTGCTAGAATACTCTATGTGCTTCACTTATATCTTTTGAGCTAGATAGTTTTGCTCTAGTGCTTCACTTATATATTTTAGAGCACGGTGGTGATTTTATTTTGTAGAAATTGTTGATCTCTCATGATTCACTTATATCTTTTTGAGAGTCTTTTAGAACTGCATGGTAATGTGCTTTGGTTATAAAACTAGTCCTAATATGATAGGCATCCAAAAAGAATATAGTAAAAACTTTCATATAAAGTGCATTGAATATGATGAGAAGTTTGATACTTGATGATTTTTTTGAGATATGAGGATGGTGATATTAGAGTCATGCTAATGGAGTAATTATGAATTTGAGAAATACTTGTGTTAAAGTTTGTGATTCCCGTAGCATGCACGTATGGTGAACCGCTATGTGACGAAGTTAGAGCATGAGGTATTTATTGAGTGTCAACCTTTGTGTGGAGGTCGGGGGCGCGCGATGGTTAACTCCTATCAACCTCCCCCCTAGGATTATGCGTTGATTGCTTTGTTTTGATGACTCGTAAATTTTTGCAATAAGTATATGAGTTCTTTATGACTAATGTTGAGTCCATGGGTTATATGCACTCTCACCCTTCCACCATTGCTAGCCTCTCTTGTACCGCGCAACTTTCGCCGGTACCATACACCCACCATATACCTTCTTCAAAACAGCCACCATACCTACCTATCATGACATTTCCATAGCCATTCCGAGATATATTGCCATGCAACTTTCCACCGTTCCATTCATATGACACACTTCATATTGTCATATTGCCATGCATGATCATGTAGTGGACATCGTATTTGTGGCAAAGCCACCATGCATAATTTCTCATACATGTCACTCTTGATTAATTGCACATCCCGGTACACCGCTGGAGGCATTCATATAGAGTCATATTTTGTTCTAGCTTCGAGTTGTAACTCAATAAAAGTGTGATGATCTTCATTATTAGAGCATTGTCCCATGTGAGGAAAGGCCAAAAAAAGAGATGGCCCAAAAAAATAGAGAGGGGCTAAAAAAAGAGAAAGCCCCTCCAAAAAATGAGAGAAAAGAGAGAAGGGACAATTCTACTATCCTTTTCCACACTTGTGCTTCAAAGAAGCACCATTATCTTCATGATAGTGAGCCTCTTGCTTTGTCACTTTCATATACTAGTGGGAATTTTCATTATAGAACTCGGCTTGTATATTCCAACGATGGGCTTCCTCAAATGCCCTAGGTCTTCATGAGCAAGCAAGTTGGATGCACACCCACTTAGTTTCATTTGATGAGCTTTCATACACTTATAGCTCTAGTGCATCCGTTGCATGGCAATCCCTACTCACTCACATTGATATCTATTGATGGGCATCTCCATAGCCCATTGATACGCCTAGTCGATGTGAGACTATCTTCCTCCTTTTTGTCTTCTCCACAACCACTATTCTATTCCACCTATAGTGCTATATCCATGGCTCACGCTCATGTATTGTGTGAAAGTTGAAAGGTTTGAAAAAATTGAATATGAAAACAATTGCTTGGCTGAAACCGGGGTTGTGCATGATATGAATATTTTGTGTGATGAAGAGGGAGCATAACCAGACTATATGATTTTGTAGGGATAACTTTCTTTGGCCATGTTATTTTGAGAAGACATGATTGATTTGTTAGTATGCTTGAAGTATTGTTATTTCTTATGTCAATATAGACTTTTGTCTTGAATCTTTCGGATCTGAACATTGATGCCACAACAAAGAGAATTACATTGAAAATTATGTTGGTTAGCATTCCACATCAAAAATTCTGTTTTTATCATTTACCTACTCGAGGACGAGCAGGAATTAAGCTTGGGGATGCTTGATATGTCTCCAACGTATCTATAATTTTTTATTGTTCCATGCTATTATATATTATGTTTTCGATGTTTAATGGGCTTTATTATACACTTTTATATTATTTTGGGAACTAGCTGTCGGGACCCCGATCCTAAGTCACACAGGTCTAGCCTGTAACACACCATATCACTTTGCGGCCTCACGCACGGTATCCCCACGGGTGCCACCTTTCCTGGCCCGGGACCGTTTGCGCATTTTGGCACACGTATATGATAGTGTCGCTAGCATCCATATGACAGAGAACCCGGGCCGACATGACCAGTTATAAACCAAAAGTGGCACTAAATTACAGAGACAGGCATACATGACCTAGCAACGAACGTGTCGGTCATCAACGTATGACCCCAAGTCGTAGCAAGCTACAAGGACTTAAAGGAACAACGCGTGACATTTCCCCTAAGGGACAGACACAGGAACGAAGAAGGACACATGCCGGCCAGCCTAAGTGTTCCGGAGCAGTAGCGAGCTACCAAGGCTCGGTGGAAGCACTAGGAGACATTTCCTTGTAAGATAGGCTACCAAGGGTAAACAACTAGGTCTCGGATCCCACACATAGCAATACACATTACACGTACGCATAACATGCAAGTATGCGCTATACAACATGGCATCACAACTTAACTCAACAACTCATATAGATAAAGGCCCAGAAGAGCCATCATAGCATTTATTACAAACAGAGGTCTCATGACCCAACATACAGAGCATACAGGCAACGGAAGCATAACATGTCTGAGTACAGACAACTACAAATGAAAAAGGCTGAGAAGCCTGACTATCTACAAGATCCAACAAGGGTACAAGATCATAGCTGAGGTAACAAGCTAAACGTCGAAGTCCACGCGGAACCACTAGCGAGACTGAGGTCTCTCTACAAAAACATAAATAAGCAAACATGAGTACAAAGGTACTCAACAAGACTTACATCAGAACTAACTACATATGCATCAATATCAACAAAGGTGGTGGTGGAGTTTGACTGCAGCAAGCCAGCTTGACTCGGTGGCTATCCTAAACTACGACTGCAAGTAACTCTTTTGAGGTGGCGCACACGAGTCCACATATTCACCAATCAATACACCACTATGGATCCGCTCCCGTCTCCCTACGAGAAGGCCATCCATAGCACTCACGCTTATCTTGCGCGTTTTAGAGTATCCACTTTCACTTGTCTATGAACTGTAATAGGCAACCCAGAAGTCCATTTCTGCGGACACGGCTATTCGAATAGATCATATATATAACCCTGCAGGGGTGTACTTCTTCACACACGCTCTCGCCACTTACCGCCATGTACACGTCATGTATCTCGGCAACCTTCAAGCGGAAGCCTGGCGAGGGCGTCGGCCACGACCTGACTAACCACACAAGTCTCTCGTCCAGGTTTATCGCCTATTTGGGTTCCATCCGTGGGGAGATCCGGCCGGGGTGTCACTCACGGCCCCAAACGATGTGTACAGGGTTCCCGCATCACCAAACGGGCGATCGGTACACCGTGCCACGTACCTGCCGCGTCACAGCCCACCCCGAGGGTCAGCGCTGCGCACGACCTCCAGTAAACTATAAACACCAGAAACTAGTTGCAACTCCTGGACAGAGGTCAAGGGCAGTTAATAAGTCGAGAGGGTCCATTGGTTTCGGGCCCAATGCATGGTAGTAACTGGTCATGGATCAACCAACACAGAACTCAGTTCCTGAGGACGGCTGCAATGAGACAACCCACCATGTACTCCTACATGGCCTCTCATCTCTACCTTTACCAAATCGTGTTCACACACTTAGCTCACACACATTAGGACATGTTCATCACCATTCTAATTCATCCCCGATGAATCAGACCTGACACAACTCTAAGCAATAGCAGGCATAACCAGATAGCATGAATGAGTAGGCACAACATGGCTCAAACAACTCCTACTCATACTAGTGGGTTTCAACTATTTACTGTGGCAATGACAGGTCATGCAGTGGAAAGGGGTTCAACTACCGCAGCAGGTAACAGTTGAAGCGTTGTTGTCCTAATGCAGTAAAAGAGAGCAAGAGCGAGAGAGTGGGATTATATCGGAATGCTCAATGGGGTTTGCTTGCCTGGCACTTCTGAAGATATTAATAGCTCTTCATCGGTGTCATCGAACTCATCGTCGGAACACGTCTACTGAAAGGGGACAAACACCGGCAACAAAGAAAGAACACAATCAATGCAATGCGACAATATGATGCATGATCATGACATGGCAATATGCTGTTGATTGAGCTAATGCAACTAGCAACCAATTAAATGAAGTTGGTTTGAACCCAAGGTTCAAATGCAAACTCCATATGTGGTTATTTAATTATCATTTAATTGATTTGACCTGATCAGCAGGTTTAACTTCTTCAAACATGCATGAAAATGCCATAAACAGATTCCTTGAATTTTTGTGATCATTTTTCATATATAAATTATTTTCATCTGAGCTACGGTTGATTTTATATGATTTTTAGAAGTTTTGAAAATTTTCTGAAATAAATAAATCATTTCTGATTTATTTAAAATTCCAGATAACACTTATTGCGTCAGCACTAGGTCATGCTGACATCAGCAAGTCAACAAGGGCTGGTCCAGTCAAACCTGACCAGTGGGGCCCACTGGTCAGTGACACAACTAACTAAACTAACTTATTTAATACTAACCTAGTTTAATTAGCTGGGCGGGGCCCACATGTCAGTGAGTCACAGGGTTAACTAATTACAAATTAGCACTAACCTAAAATTAGCAGGGCACTGGGCCCACCTGTCAGTGTCTACTTAAACTAATGACATAATTTAAAACTTAACTAAAACCTTAAGCTAAAACTAGTCAGGGCTGGCCCCACAAGTCAGTGACTCAAGGGGAGTCAAATCCCTGGTCAGGCGGGTCAACTGGCCGGCGGCTCGCCGCCGGCGAGTGCCGAGACGGCGGAGCGCGTCGGAAAACGCCCACAGGCGACCAAAATGGCCGCGGTGACTATCTACGTGAAGCCCGCGTTCCCGCGCATCCGTTGCGGCAAGCGGCAGTTGCTGGGGCGGCCGGAGTTCGTCGGAATCGAGCTCGCGGCGGCGGCCGGCGATCGGGCATCGACGGAGTCGATGCTGTGGTGCACGAGGGGACGAATGGCTAAGTGCTACAGCCTCCTGGTGATGTGCTGAGCATGGTGACGCGCTCAAAAACGGGCAGAGGCGGCTGTGGCCACGGCGGCGACAAGTTCAACGATGGCCGGCGGGGTGGAGCTCTCGGGTCCGGTGGTGGAGCTAGCTACGGGACGGGTTATACTGCGGGGAGAGAGGGGAAAGACGCAGGTGCTCACGGCGCGTGCAGGGGGCGTCGAAACGGGCTCGAGGACGGCTTGGCCGGAGCGAATCGACGGCGACGAGCGGCGGCACCCGAAGTTGAAGAAGGGGTCGGTGACGACGAAGCAGAGCCTCCCGGTGTCTCATAGCTCTATGGAGAGGACGAGGGGAACGCGGCGGTGCCTTTGAGCATGTTGGCGCAGTGTGTGGTGGCCGATGGCCGCGGTAGCAGCGAGCGCGGCGGCGATGGCGGTCGGTGGTTGCGAGAGAGAGAGCACCAGGGGGGAGGAGAAGTGCCGAAGAGAGTGGAAGAGAGGTCGGGGCTGCGTGGCGATCTCAGGGCGACGAGGAGACATGCAGAGAGGTAGGAGGTGGCCACGGCGTGTGCCGGCGCGCGGCGGCCACGCGCCCCTTGTCCTCCTGGCGAGAGGTGGGAGATGACTGGTATCGGCCAGTTGGGCTGGGCCGTGCTGGGCCACCAGGTAAGTTAGCCCAGGTGAGTTACTCTCTCTCTCTGTTTTTCTTATATTGTTTCTGTTTTCTAATTTTTGCATTTGTTTTGGCTTTATCTAAAATACTTAAACAAGCTCAAAATTCATGAAACTGCTTGAGGCTACTGTTTGGATTATTTCCAACAGTAAACATTTTAGTTTATGAATATTTGGACATTTAAAAATAGTATATAGCATTTAAATGCCCAAATGCAAATACTTAAGATTTAATTCAAAAATCCAGAATGGTCCTAGAAATATGTGCAACATTTTTGGTAGAGGTTTTTAATCAATCCAAAAATGATGAACTTTTCCCAACGGCATTTTGGGTTTATTGAAAAAGATTTTAATTTGACCCTAGTTGAATTCATTTAGTGCTAGGGTTTGAACATCCCCATTTCAATTTTCTGTGAAAATAAACATGATGCACCTGAGGACCAAGCAAGGCAGGCAAGGGCTGGTCTAGGGCTGTGACAACTCACACCCACTAAACAAGAATCTCGTCCCGAGATTCAGGACGTGAGATAAGAAATCAGAGGGGACACTAACTAACACAATCTTCATGATCCAAGTGCCCTTCATATGAATGTTGATTGCTAGCATCATGTTGATCCTGACATCCTTGATTACCAGATCTTTGTCCAACACAG
The DNA here is from genome assembly GCA_902687465.1 of Secale cereale. Classification (NCBI taxonomy): domain Eukaryota; kingdom Viridiplantae; phylum Streptophyta; class Magnoliopsida; order Poales; family Poaceae; genus Secale; species Secale cereale. The sequence continues at coordinate 680,380,222 of LR738715.1, read as the reverse complement.
TGATAACAGAAGAAACTCTACAGTAATCTATCTTGCCAAAGATCGAGCAACTCAAATCAACTCATGGAGTGAGACGTTGAAACAGCTCTTGAGCCGAGATACAAAACACACATCCAAAGGGATGGAGTGAAACAAACGATGAAGGTTCACTTGGTAGGCAATAATTCCACACCTAAGAGGATGGTGATCGAGGTCACCAGACGGGGCACCTTAGTGAAGGTGACTCATTGAGTTATTCCCTTAAGTGGCAAAAAGAATTACTTTTGATATAGAGATCATTGAAACTCTCTATACCAGCCTAAGGCAAACACAATCGATCGTTTGACGGAGTCCAAAGGAATGACAATCTCGGCTAAAATGGATGATGTGGACTACCTTGTTGAAGACAACACAAGGGATGATTTTGGTTATCACCAGAGATGGATGGGGCCCATGGCAAGTCCACCTCTGAAGATAATCCTGAACAGCAATGGCTGAGAAAGGTAACCCATGGAAAATTGGCACATTGGCGGTGCAAGCTGGGAACAAAATGCAAATGCTAGAATGATTCTGGTAACTGGGAAGAAACCCAACAGTAGAGAGTAAATCTACTCTTTGAGAGGTTATAGCATAACCAAGAACACGGGGAGCAATCCCGGTTAATGTCAAGGATAACACCTAGTGCTTGTGCGTGCTCTCAAGAACTTGAGCATTCCCATATTCATCAAGGTTTTACCAATATCCGTGTCAAGGATCCTGGCAACATCACATACTACCATGATGAATAATGATGGATGATGCAGATGCAAAGGAAGATAACACCTTCTCGGATTTCACCTTGGCGAGGCCAAGGGGACGAAATCTGGATGATCAACCGAGAGACATTTAGCACTCCGCTTCTAATGTTCTCCTTGATGTGTTAGCGTAAACCATTCATACATATGTTTGGTATCTTGAACATCAAGTAAAGGTCGGACTTCGGAAGCACAAGAATCCATAAGGAACAACTAGGGAGTAAATCCTACGAAATCCTTATGGGGAGGTGGCCAACTTCTTCAATCAAGATTCTACAACAATAGGTCTTCCGGCTGGGTGTGTTGGCCACGACATCCACTTTACCGGTTATCGAGAGACCAATATTATAGTTCTTGGGAAAGGCTCCAACCATCATATCTGCCTGAGATTCAGTTCTGGTTGGTGTCAGGATATTCCAGACTCATCGAGTCTAGGAAAAATGAATGTTTGCAACAAAAATCGACGAGACGGCGTTGCGAGATTCTCGGGGAGTGAACTATGATAGCAAGCTCCAAAACATGAGCTAGTTCTGCTACATACCTGTGAACATGTTGTCCAAGACAAGCATGACCACATAGCAGTCTTATGATAAAACACTACCTAGTTCTGGTTGGGAACCATCGTCTAGGATATCGAAGTCCTTACATAAGTCATATGATTAGCTCTTATGATGGAACTTTTCTTCTTGAACAAATCAATCAGTGGCTTGGTGTGCTAGGGATACATATAGAGTGAAGGTTGCAAATCTCCAAACCACAGAATACTTCGCACGTATGCATGACTGACTTGGGATGATTCCACAGGAAGCAAAACAAACTTTCTCGAACTCACGGCAGCAACTTGCACCAAATGCACATGAATTAGGGAAAGTGTCTCCTCTCATCCAACATATACCTCATGAACGGAACACGAAGGCAATGCTTACAAAGTTTCCAACACTAGCTTAATGTCCTACAAAATCATGGAGGAGATAAGTATGTTTGTTGATGGGCTCAACAATAATCCATCCAGATTTCCATGGAGATGGAATTCCATAATTATGTGAACAAGTGATAGTATTGGTCAGACCCAGAAGATATAATGGTGTATGCTCGAGGGATCAACCACGAGTAAGACAACATTATGAACATCGTTGGTTCTGATTTGATTTGATGATAGCCCACACTCAAATCAAAGTTTTGGCAAGACAATAGATCCAACAATTGATCGCGAGGATCAGTCGATCAAGATATCATCTTTCTTCAACACACACACAAAAGATATCCCTTGGAAGGAACTAAGTCAGGCAAGCTTTTATCTTCCAACTCTCCAAGTTATTGTTTTAGCTTAACCAACCAGTTCAGGGTATCCAACACAGATTCTTGGAGAAGTGGTGGTTTATAAGGAACCAACTTGATCACGAACTCAACATAGCGGTCAGGTGACAACCTGGTAATACCTCCGAGAAGATATTCGGAAAATCACAAACCACTGATATGTTGCTAAGTCCGAGAACAATCTTGCTTTTCAGGGCAAGACGATATGATCAAATAAGCAAGGGATTGAATAATCCTAACTCATTGGTCAAGGAGTGCACCAGGAAAGATGGACTAGTAGCACGATCGATCTTAGAATGGTGATTTGGTAACCAACACACTAAGAATGAGATTGTTGTCCTTTAGCTACCAAGCAACAGGGTTGCTAGGAGTATTGATTTCACACATCACAATTCACTTGTCAGTATTCCAGTTACAACAACACGGAGACCGAGGAATGAACGATGAGGGTGAGAAGTATCACTGTATCAAGAGTTCATAGGAGGTGGTGCAATTCTCATGACATTCTTGACATAAAGATGGTAATACTCCAGGATAGAATAGTTTAGAAGCTGCATTAGCATTCTTTATCTACGAAATACAACTTCTTTGACCCAATCCTGGATATGGATAAGGTACTGGAGTTTGTTTCTCCTAGTCATTCCGGAATAGAATGGCTTGACGGACCACAAGAGTAAAAGGCATCGATGAACACGAGTGCACAACTACTCCTGACTACCAACTGATAGACGAGGATCACAATACAACTAAAAAGGGGCAACTCAAAGGAACATATATCTTTCTGAGTTGTGGATGCATAGATTAGTATGTCGAACTAGTTCAACATATTTCTTCCGGATAACCCATGCAGAAAGGTGGGACTGGCAGAGTCACAATATGAATGGAGTACCACTCAGGAGCACTCTGGTTGCGATCTTTTGGTTCGGGAGAACTTCTGCCATGATGGTTCATGGTATTGGAAGAACGATAACCACGGACCTCGAGGACTATCACAAGGTTACTAATATCCTAAAGGGACGAGTAAATATTACCAACATGAAGTAGGTAGAAAGAATCTTGGGTTCAAGAACCCAGGAATAGAATGCCTACTAACTAAATGGCATCACGGGATGCTTTTGAGGACCATGGCCAGAATCATCACACTATGAATATAAAGCATTGCTAGCTTACTGGGTGATCTTCTAAGACACCTAGGGTCATAGTAATAGGTCCAACATATATGTCGAGGTAACAGAGTGACTCAACACACCGACTAGTGTGGTTAATCTGGCCTAAAAGGACATTAAGAACAGATAGGAATGGTTTGCAAATGCATCAGACTATTTAGAAACCTGGGATGACTCGGACAGCATAACGGCTGCAAATGCTCAAAAATACCTATGAGATCCAACCAAAGGGTAGCATGTCCACTTAACATCATAATGTCAAGGATCCGGGACCAGCAGTTGATCCAACAGAAGTGGTAGAAACTAAACTGAGGGTTGAATCCACAATTAACGTGATCCTGATAAATAGAATGAGAATCCTAGTTCTTAACCCCGTAGAAAAGAAGAGGATGACTCAGATCATAAGGTCATAAGGTAAAGGAGTAAAAAGAGCCTTACGTTCCCTTCCACAATCAATTCCCTTATATAACTAAAGAGTTTCTAGACACAACTTCGACCAGTTTGGCTTGCTAATCCTACAGGCAGTCAGGCTCTGATACCAAAGCTGTCGGGCCCCCATCCTAAGTCACACAGGTCTAGCCTGTAACACACCATATCACTTTGCGGCCTCACGCACGGTATCCCCACGGGTGCCACCTTACCTGGCCCGGGAACGTTTGCGCATTTTGGCACACGTATATGATAGTGTCGCTAGCATCCATATGACAGAGAACCCGGGCCGACATGACCAGTTATAAACCAAAAGTGGCACTAAATTACAGAGACAGGCATACATGACCCAGCAACGAACGTGTCGGTCATCAACGTACGAACCCAAGTCGTAGCAAGCTACAAGGACTTAAAGGAACAACGCGTGACATTTCCCCTAGGGGACAGACACAGGAACGAAGAAGGACACATGCCGGCCAGCCTAAGTGTTCCGGAGCATTAGCGAGCTACCAAGGCTCGGTGGAAGCACTAGGAGACATTTCCCTGTAAGATAGGCTACCAAGGGTAAACAACTAGGTGTCGGATCCCACACATAGCAATACACATTACACGTACGCATAACATGCAAGTATGTGCTGTACAACATGGCATCACAACTTAACTCAATAGCTCATATAGATAAAGGCCCAGAAGAGCCATCATAGCATTTATTACAAACAGAGGTCTCATGACCCAACATACAGAGCATACAGGCAACGGAAGCATAACATGTCTGAGTACAGACAACTACAAATGAAAAAGGCTGAGAAGCCTGACTATGTACAAGATCCTACAAGGGTACAATATCGTAGCTGAGGTAACAAGCTAAACGTCGAAGTCCACGCGGAACCACTAGCGAGACTGAGGTCTCTCTGCAAAAACATAAATAAGCAAACGTGAGTAAAAAGGTACTCAGCAAGACTTACATCAGAACTAATACATATGCATCAGTATCAACAAAGGGGGTGGTGGAGTTTGACTGCAGGAAGCCAGCTTGACTCGGTGGCTATCCTAAACTACGACTGCAAGTAACTCTTTTGAGGTGGCGCACACGAGTCCACATATTCACCAATCAATACACCACTATGGATCCGCTCCCGTCTCCCTACGAGAAGGCCATCCATAGCACTCACGCTTATCTTGCGCGTTTTAGAGTGTCCACTTTCACTTGTCTATGAACTGTAATAGGCAACCCAGAAGTCCATTTCCGCGGACACGGCTATTCGAATAGATCATATATGTAACCCTGCAGGGGTGTACTTCTTCACATGCGCTCTCGCCACTTATCGCCATGTACACGTCATGTATCTCGGCAACCTTCAAGCGGAAGCCTGGAGAGGGTGTCGGCCACGACCTGACTAACCACACAAGTCTCTCATCCAGGTTTAACGCCTATTTGGGTTCCATCCGTGGGGAGATCCGGTCGGGGTGTCGCTCACGGCCCCAAATGATGTGTACAGGGTTCCTGCATCACCAAATGGGCGATCGGTACACCGTGCCATGTATCTGCCGCGTCACAGCCCACCCCGAGGGTCAGCGCTGCGCACGACCTCCAGTAAACTATAAACACCAGAAACTAGTTGCAACTCCTGGACAGAGGTCAAGGGCAGTTAATAAGTCGAGAGGGTCCATTGGTTTCGGGCCCAATGCATGGTAGTAACTGGTCATGGATCAACCAACACAGAACTCAGTTCCTGAGGACGGCTGCAATGAGACAACCCACCATGTACTCCTACATGGCCTCTCATCGCTACCTTTACCAAATCGTGTTCACACACTTAGCTCACACACATTAGGACATGTTCATCACCATTCCAATTCATCCCCGATGAATCAGACCTGACACTACTCTAAGCAATAGCAGGCATAACCAGATAGCATGAATGAGTAGGCACAACATGGCTCAAACAACTCCTACTCATACTAGTGGGTTTCAACTATTTACTGTGGCAATGACAGGTCATGCAGTGGAAAGGGGTTCAACTACCGCAGCAGGTAACAGTTGAAGCGTTGTTGTCCTAATGCAGTAAAAGAGAGCAAGAGCGAGAGAGTGGGATTGTATCGGAATGCTCAATGGGGTTTGCTTGCCTGGCACTTCTGAAGATATTAATAGCTCTTCATCGGTGTCATCGAACTCATCGTCGGAACACGTCTACTGAAAGGGGACAAACACCGGCAACAGAGAAAGAACACAATCAATGCAATGCGACAATATGATGCATGATCATGACATGGCAATATGCTGTTGATTGAGCTAATGCAACTAGCAACCAATTAAATGAAGTTGGTTTGAACCCAAGGTTCAAATGCAAACTCCATATGTGGTTATTTAATTATCATTTAATTGATTTTACCTGATAAGCATGTTTAACTTCTTCAAACATGCACGAAAATGCAATAAACAGATTCCTTGAATTTTTCTGATCATTTTTCATATATAAATTATTTTCATCTGAGCTACGGTTGATTTTATATGATTTTTAGAAGTTTTGAAAATTTTCTGAAATAAATAAATCATTTCTGATTTATTTAAAATTCCAGATAACACTTATTGCGTCAACACTAGGTCATGCTGACATCAGCAAGTCAACAGGGGCTGGTCCAGTAGAACCTGACCAGTGGGGCCCACTGGTCAGTGACACAACTAACTAAACTAACTTATTTAATACTAACCTAGTTTAATTAGCCGGGCGGGGCCCACATGTCAGTGAGTCACAGGGTTAACTAATTACAAATTAGCACTAACCTAAAATTAGCAGGGCACTGGGCCCACCTATCAGTGTCTACTTAAACTAATGACAGAATTTAAAACTTAACTAAAACCTTAAGCTAAAACTAGTCAGGGCTGGCCCCACAAGTCAGTGACTCAGGGAGAGTCAAATCCCTGGTCAGGCGGGTCAACTGGCCGGCGGCTCGCCGCCGGTGAGTGTCAAGACAGCGGGGCGCGTCAGAAAACGCCCACAGGCGACTAAAATGGCCGCGGTGACTATCTACGTGAAGCCCGCGTTCCCGCGCATCCGTTGCGGCAAGCGGCAGTTGCTGGGGCGGCCAGAGTTCGTCAGAATCGAGCTCGCGGCGGCGACCGGCGATCGGGCAATGACGGAGTCGATGCTGTGGTGCACGAGGGGACGAACGGCTGAGTGCTACAGCCTCCTGGTGATGTGCTGAGCATGGTGACGCGCTCAAAAACGGGCAGAGGCGTCTGTGGCCACGGCGGCGACAAGTTCAACGGCGGCCGGCGGGGTGGAGCTCTCGGGTCCGGTGGTGGAGCTAGCTAGGGGACGGGTTAGACTGCGGGGAGAGAGGGGAAAGACGCAGGTGCTCACGGCGCGTGCAGGGGGCGTCGAAACGGGCTCGAGGACGGCTTGGCCGGAGCGAATCGACGGCGACGAGCGGCGGCACCCGAAGTTGATGAAGGGGTCGGTGACGACGAAGCAGAGCCTCCCGGCGTCTCATAGCTCTATGGAGAGGACGAGGGGAACGCGGCGGTGCCTCTGAGCATGTTGGCGCGGTGTGTGGTGGCTGATGGCCGCGGTGGCAGAGAGCGCGGCTGCGATGGTGGTCGGTGGTTGCGAGAGAGAGCACCAGGGGGGAGGAGAAGTGCCGAAGAGAGTGGAAGACAGGTCGGGGCTGCGTGGCGATCTCAGGGCGACGAGGAGACAGGCAGAGAGGTAGGAGGTGGCCACGGCGTGTGCCGGCGTGCGGCGGCCACGCGCCCCTCGTCCTCCTGGCGAGAGGTGGGAGATGACTGGCATCGGCCAGTTGGGCTGGGCCGTGCTGGGCCACCAGGTAAGTTAGCCCAGGTGAGTTACTCTCTCTCTCTCTCTCTGTTTTTCTTATACTGTTTCTGTTTTCTAATTTTTGCATTTGTTTTGGCTTTATCTAAAATACTTAAACAAGCTCAAAATTCATGAAACTGCTTGAGGCTACTGTTTGGATTAATTCCAACAGTAAACATTTTAGTTTATGAATATTTGGACATTTAAAAATAGTATATAGCATTTAAATGCCCAAATGCAAATACTTAAGATTTAATTCAAAAATCCAGAATGGTCCTAGAAATATGTGCAACATTTTTGGCAGAGATTTTTAATCAATCCAAAAATGATGAACTTTTCCCAAGGGCCTTTTGGGTTTATTGAAAAAGATTTTAATTTGACCCTAGTTGAATTCATTTAGTGCTAGGGTTTGAACATCCCCATTTCAATTTTCTGTGAAAATAAACATGATGCACCTGAGGACCAAGCAAGGCAGGCAAGGGCTGGTCTAGGGCTGTGACACTAACCTACTAACCCAAGGCCCAGTGCAGATTGCTGTTTTTTTTCCTATTTCAGGGTTTTGCAGAAAAGGAATATCAAACGGAGTCCAAACGGAATGAAACCTTCGCGCGAGTTATTTTTGGAATGATATCAACACAGAAGACTTGGAGTACACGTGAGGGAACGAAGGAGGCGGCCACGAGGGTCCAGGGCGCGCCCCCTCCTACAGGGCGCGCCCCCTACCCTCATGGGACACCTCTGGATCCCCCGATGCCCTCCTTCCTCCTATATATACCCATGTACCCTGGAAACATCGAGGCAACAGAGAAAACCCTAGTTCCACCACCGCAACCTTCTATTCCCGTGAGATCCCATCTTGGGGCCTGTTCCGGAGCTCCGCCGGAGGGGGGGATCTTCCACGGAGTGCTTCTACATCAATACCATTGCCTCACCATGAGTTGTGAGTAGTTTACCACAGAACTTCGGGTCCATAGTTATTAGCTAGATGGCTTCTTCTCTCTTTTTGGATATCAATACCAAGTTCTCCTCGGTCTTCGAGGAGATCTATTCGATGTAATCTTTTTGCGGTGTGTTTGTCGAGATCCGATGAATTGTGGGTTTATGATCAAGATTATCTATGAGAGATATTTGGTTATTATCTAAATTATTTTATGTATGATTATAATATCCTTGCAAGTCTCTTCGAATTATCGGTTTGGTTTGGCCTACTAGATCTATAGTTCTTGCAATGAGAGAAGTGCTTGGCTTTGGGTTCAATCTTGCGGTTTCCTTTCCCAGTGACAGCAGGGGCAACAAGGCACGTATTGTATTGTTGCCATTGAGGATAAAAATATGGGGTTTATATCATATTTCTTGAGTTTATCCCTCTACATCATGTCATCTTGCTTAAAGCATTACTCTATTCTTATGAACTTAATACTCTAGATGCATGCTGAATAGCGGTCGATGTGTGGAGTAATAGTAGTAGATGCAGAATCATTTTGGTCTACTTGTCACGGATGTGATGCCTATATATAATGATCATGCCTAGATATTCTCATAACTATGCACTTTTCTATCAATTGCTCGACAGTAATTTGTCCCATGTGAGGTTATGAATAAAGAGGCCAAAAGAGTCTCGAAAAAAAGAGAAAAGGGTCTGATACGTCCAAAATGTATCTATAATTTCTGCTTGCTCCATGCCTCTTTTGTGTGATATTGCTATGATATTTATGCACTTCCATACACTTTTGATCACATTTGGGCTAACCTATTAACTCAGTGCACCACAATGCCAGTTCCTGTTTTCTGCTATTTTTCTATTTCAGGTTTCCCCCATATTAAAAGTGCCCTAAAAATTCCGGGAAAAATACAGGAAAAATCAGCGTACCGGGAGCTTCAAGAAAAACCAAAGCAGGGCCAGAGGGGAGCCAGGGGCAGCCTAGGCGGCCAGCCCAGGCGGCCCCACCCTTGGCCGCCCTAGGGGGGCGCCTGGGCCCCCCTCTCCGCTTCTGGTGACCCCCTTTGGCATATATACTCCTCGCGTCCCGAAACCCTCGAGGACGGAACCCTTTTTTACGATCTCGCCTCTGTTCCGCCGCCACCGCGCTTCCAAGATCGGGAGCACCAGGAGAACTCTTCCCGGCACCCTACCGGAGGGGAGAATCACCACCGGGAGCTTCTCCACCACCATGGACGCTTCCCGGATGAGTTGTGATTAGTCCCCCTTGGACCATGGGTCCATGACCAGTAGCTATGTGATGTTCTACTCCCCTCTTTGTTCTTCATGGATTAGACCTCGTGAGCTGCCCTACATCATCGAGGCACATATGTAATCTTTATGCTGTTGCTCTGCTGAGTTTGCTGGGATCCGATGGATTATGAGATTATGTTCAGATTGTGTGTGAGTAATATATTTGATTCACCTCTTTTATATTTATGTTCTTGAGTAATTCTTGCATGTTCTCCGTTGTTGTTTATTGCTTTGGCCAAGTAGTAGGTAGTAACCCCAAGAGGGAATGTTATGCTTGATTGTGGGTTCATGCCCCTTGATGACTTGTTTGAGTGACAGAAACATGAGTCTAGAGGATATGCTGTTGCCACAAGGGGGAAAACAACGGTGCTTGTACTTGCGGGTGCAAGGATTGTTTACTTTACGCAAAGTTCTTTTAATGCAGTTGTCTGTTTCTTTGAGTTTACACTTTGGGTGGGACTCGCAACTTAATATCAGCAAGATGTTCTGGATAGATATCTCAAGGTGGATGATTAGTAGTAGATGCAGATGGATTTCGGTCTACTTGCCTTGGCGTACCGCCCATGCTTTTGAGCCTCTACCTTTCTTTACAGCATAGTTAGCATTGGTTTGCGCACATAATCCTGTCAATTGCCCAGCTGTAATTTGTTTACCTCGCTTAGCTGTTTTATCGTCTTTTGGGAGAGAGACATCACTAGTGAACATCATGGGACCCCGGTCCATATTACCATCACTGATCACACCCGCTATTTACTTCCTTTTCTTATTTCCTAGTTGCAGTCATACCTATCACTATTATCTCTTGTGTTTGATCCTTTGTAAACGACAAGGCTGGAGGGATTGACAACCTCTCTGTACTCGTTGGGAGCAAAGTTATTTGTATCTGTTTGCAGGTCCTGTCAACCGCTAAGTATCTGGCGCCGTTAGCCGTTAACACCTTCTTGTCGACCCTCCGAGTCTCACGAGATTCGATCCTTGGTATCTTGCCAAGGGAAACTTGCCGTTACGCTACATCTCAAACCTTCCACTTGGGGTAACCAACGAGGGGCGAGAAGCCATCAAGCAAAGTTTATGGTGCCGTTGCTGGGGACTCCACTCTTCAAGATAGGGGAGTTGCACGCTATCTTTTATCTTTGCTTTTTAGTCTTGTTAGTTTACCTTTCAGTTTTTGCTTTAGTGTCCCTTACCAAAAATCACAAAAAAAATTATTTGCTTTTCTGTTAGTAGTCCTTTCTGTTTAGTCAAGCATGTTAGGATTTGGTGCTTTGAGGGAATCAGAAGTTCTAGATTTCCATCAAAGGGATGGAGAAAATATGAAGAAGGCATGGGACCGAATTTCTGATGCACATAGGAGAATTTTGCCTTGGATACCTATAAAAATTGTGCTTAGAAATTTTTACCATGGTCTTTTTAAATGGTGTAAACACTCTCTTGATATTATAGCTGAAGGAGATTTCCTAGAGTGTGATGAAGCTAGAGCTCTTGAAATTATACATGGTCTATCTAGTTACTTTGTTTATGATCATAGTTTTGATACTGTCATAGATAGACTTGCTACTATTGAGAAGAGAATGGATGCTCTAGACTTGATGAAGATAGAGAAACCCAAACCCAATAAGAGAGATATTTTGGAAATAGACAATGATTGGGAGCCTTTTGTTAGGATTAACATCTCTAATCAAGACTTCCTTGCTTATTGTGATATTGGATCTATGGTTTCTACTATGCCAAAAATTGTTCATGATTCTTTAAAATTTAACATGGACAGATTATCCTCCTATCATGAACATACTAATGGAGACATTTCTGAGATCCAGGGAAGAATAAAAGACGTGCCAGTTACATTCCTTAAAGGGATTGCAAAGGTTGATTTCTTCATCATGAAGCCAAACCAAGGAAATATAGTGCTTGGAAGGGACTTCCTCCGAGCCATAAAAGGCTTCATCGATATAGGTAACGGACAAATCCGCCTACGCGGGAAGGCAAAAGGTACTTACCCCTTTCCTAGAAGGAACAAGGGTGAACTTTTTGAGGAACCATTTGAAGCAATTTATAACTCCGATTATTATGATGATTTTTTATTCCTCTTTGCATCATGCCTAGCTTAAAGGCATAAAAGAAAGTGCTTTTGGGAGGCAGCCCACAACGAATAAAGTTTTATTTTTCTTTTGTTGTGTCTTGATGATTGTTACTACAGTAGCATCATCATTGTATCTTTTCTTTTCAGCTTTGTGCCAAGTTTAGCCTCCGATTGCAAGAAAGTTCAAAAGTTGTGACGTGCAGTCCAGAAAACAGATTCTGTCCTTGGACAGAAAAATTCGTATAAAATCACCAGGTCATCTTTTTGATCTGAATTTTTTTGACAGCGTGCCCTATACAATTGGCTTTCGGACGTCTGTTCTGAGTTTTTTTATTTGAGTTGCAGAAGTGCCCCGAAAAAATTATTTACTACCTTCTGGTCTGTTTTTCACAGATTCTGTCCTGTTTTGCCTTTTCTTCGTTTTGCAAACCTTGAGCTTGCTTTTTCTTTGCAAAAACCTTTTGGCAATCTTGAGAAACAGTAGCTCTTCAAGATTATCCTTATTTCCAGCAGGGAAAAGTTATTTTATTATGGGTACTAACCTCGCAAATCAGATTATGATGAGTTATGTATGAAGGGAGTTTTCAAGTGTGCGAGGGAAGATGATAACAAGATTCAGGAGGGTCAAACGCTCAAGCTTGGGGATGCCCCCGTGCACCCCCAAGAAATATTCAAGAAGACTCAAGCGTCTAAGCTTGGGGATGCCCCCGTGCATCCCCTTCTTCATCAACAATTATCAGTTCGTCTTTCGTTCCACTATATTTTAATCACTTCATGCGTTATGTGCTATGCTTGGAGCGTCTTGCTCTTAGTTTCCTTTTTATTTTTCTTTAGCTTTGCTTGCTGTTCATAACAAGTTAGAACCCAGCTTTCTTTGTGTGGGAGAGAAACACGCTCCACTTCAACCTGGAACACAACATAGGATTTTCATGCTTATCTTTGTTGTGTATGTTCTTTGTCTTTCCATAGCTACTGTCATGTTTAGCTCTTAGTTTTCATGCTTTTCTTTTTAAAGAGCTTTTGTTTAGTGGTTGTTGAACTCTCTTGAGTTTTCATGTTTATCTTGTTAAGAGAGTTTTGCCTGTTGCACTGAGTTGTGTGTCTTAACTTAAAGTAGGTAATTGAGGTTGCTATTTAATTTTAGTAGTAACTTGCATTAGTTTTGAGGTATTGCCATGAGTAATGTCTGAACTTTTGGTGTCAAGAGCTTTAGCCTATTAGTGATAGATGTCGTATTTTGGGCAATCCGTGTTTATTTTCAAAAACCTACAAAATAGTTGAGAACTTTAGCTACTAAATGGATCACTAATCTTTGGAGGGATCGAATATTAGAGTACACTCACGTACCATGAGTCGAGGATGCGCAAGGATAACCAAACCCCCATACACTCCTCCTCGGGGTACTTGTCTCTTTGTGAACCTCCTAATTAGATTGAGAGTTGCCGATAATAAGTGCATGAGTTCTCCGGACTAATGTGAGTATTCGAAAGTTGACACTTCCACCTAGCCATATTTTTCTAGCCTCTTCGGTACCGTGCATTGCCCTTTCTCACATCATATCTATCATTTGGCTTTCTCTTGCCGATGATTGTCCTCATTGATGTGAGCCTTTCACACCTTTTTGTCTTCCCCCTCTATCATTTTTCTCTTTTTGCCATCCTAAGTGTCGACTTTCTTGCTTACGCTCATCCATTGCATGAGTGCTCAAAATATCGAAAGGAGGTGGATCATTTTGACTTGTACCTGGCTGACGGTCTGGGGATGAGTCAAGATAAGATTCCAAAGAAGACCAAGTGTGAAACTTTAGTAGATTAAGTTCTCAACAATACAAAAACTATGTTTTACTCTCTCATATATCCCTATCCCCTTTCTTGCATGCAAACACCATTTGGAGACATTCGAGTCTCGGACAGCGAGAGCTCTTGCACCTTTATGTTCTTATGTTACTTGTTACATTGCTAAAATAGACTCTTGCTTGTTAGGACTTGAATTGAATTACATGCCTTGATTGCTTTACTTAAAAGTTCTTATATGATTGATAGCATGTCACCACAGAAATTATGCTTGTTATCATTTACCTACTCGAGGACGAGCAGGAATTAAGCTTGGGGATGTTGATACGTCCAAAACGTATCTATAATTTCTGCTTGCTCCATGCCTCTTTTGTGTGATATTGCTATGATATTTATGCACTTCCATACACTTTTGATCATATTTGGACTAACCTATTAACTCAGTGCACCACAGTGTCAGTTCCTGTTTTCTGCTATTTTTCTATTTCAGGTTTCCCCCATATTAAAAGTGCCCTAAAAATTCCGGGAAAAATACAGGAAAAATCAGAGTACCGGGAGCTTCAAGAAAAACCAAAGCAGGGCCAGAGGGGAGCCAGGGGCAGCCCAGGCGGCCCCACCCCTGGCCGCCCTAGGGGGGCGCCTGGGCCCCCCTCTCCGCTTCTGGTGACCCCCTTTGGCATATATACTCCTCGCGTCCCGAAACCCTCGAGGACGGAACCCTTTTTTACGATCTTGCCTCTGTTCCGCCGCCGCCGCGCTTCCAAGATCGGGAGCACCAGGAGAACTCTTCCCGGCACCCTGCCGGAGGGGAGAATCACCACCGGGAGCTTCTCCACCACCATGGACGCTTCCCGGATGAGTTGTGAGTAGTCCCCCTTGGACCATGGGTCCATGACCAGTAGCTATGTGATGTTCTCCTCCCCTCTTTGTTCTTCATGGATTAGACCTCGTGAGCTTCCCTACATGATCGAGGCACATATGTAATCTTTATGCTGTTGCTCTGCTGAGTTTGCTGGGATCCGATGGATTATGAGATTATGTTCAGATTGTGTGTGAGTAATATATTTGATTCACCTCTTTTATATTTATGTTCTTGAGTAATTCTTGCATGTTCTCCGTTGCTGTTTATTGCTTTGGCCAAGTAGTAGGTAGTAACTCCAAGAGGGAACGTTATGCTTGATTGTGGGTTCATGCCCCTTGATGACTAGTTTGAGTGACAGAAACATGAGTCTAGAGGATGTGTTGTTGCCACAAGGGGGAAAACAACGGTGCTTGTACTTGCGGGTGCAAGGATTGTTTACTTTACGCAAAGTTCTTTTAATGCAGTTGTCTGTTGCTATGAGTTTACACTTTGGGTGGGACTCGCAACTTAATACCAGCGAGATGTTCTGGATAGATATCTCAAGGTGGATGATTAGTAGTAGATGCAGATGGATTTTGGTCTACTTGCCTTGGCGTACCGCTCATGCTTTTGAGCCTCTACCTTTCTTTACAGCATAGTTAGCATTGGTTTGCGCACATAATCATGTCAATTGCCCAGCTGTAATTTGTTTACCTCGCTTAGCTGTTTTATCGTCTTTTGGGGGAGAGACATCACTAGTGAACATCATGGGACCCCGGTCCATATTACCATCATTGATCACACCCGCTATTTACTTCCTGTTCTTATTTCCTAGTTGCAGTCATACCTATCACTATTATCTCTTGTGTTTGATCCTTTGTAAACGACAAGGCCGGAGGGATTGACAACCTCTCCGTACTCGTTGGGAGCAAAGTTATTTGTATCTGTGTGCAGGTCCTGTCAACCGCTAAGTATCTGGCGCCGTTAGCCGTTGACACCTTCTTGTCGACCCTCGGAGTCTCACGGGATTCGATCCTTGGTATCTTGCCAAGGGAAACTTGTCGTTACGCTACATCTCAAACCTTCCACTTGGGGTAACCAACGAGGGGCGAGAAGCCATCAGGGTCTCCAAAAAAAGAGGAGCCTAAAAATTGAGAGAAAAAGAGAGAAGGGACAATGTTACTATCCTTTTTCACACTTGTGCTTCATAGTAACACCATGTTCTTCATTGTAGAGAGTCTCCTATGTTGTCACTTTCATATATTACTAGTGGGATATTTTCATTATAGAACTTGGCTTGTATATTCCAACAATGGGCTTCCTCAAAATGCCCTAGGACTTCATGAGCAAGCAAGTTGGATGCACACCCACTTAGTTGTCTTTTGATCTTTCATACACTTATAGCCCTAGTGCATCCGTTACATGGCAATCCCTAATCTCACACATTGATATCGATTGATGGACATCTCCATAGTCCATTGATTTTCCTAGTTGATGTGAGACTTTCTCCCTACTTTTGTCTACTACCACCTTCTTTTCCACTCATAGTGCTATGTCCACGGCTCACGCTCATGTATTGCGTGAAGAGTTGAAAAAGCTGAAGCGCGTTAAAAAGTATGAAACAATTGCTTCGATGACACCGGGGTGGACATGATTTATACTTTGTGCTAAGAAGACGGAGCATAACAGGACTATATGATTTTGTAGGGATAACTTTCTTTAGCCATGTTATTTTTGAAGCTTCAAATTTTTCTTTATTATGCTTGAAGTATTATTGTTTTGATATTAATGAATTTTTGTTTTGAATCATATAGATTTGAACATTCATGCCAAATAAACAAGAAATACATCGTTAAATATGTTAGGTAGCATTCCACATCAAAAATTCCGTTTTAACCATTTACCTACCCGAGGACGAGCAGGAATTAAGCTTGGGGATGCTTGATACGTGTCCAACGTATATATAATATTTTATTGTTCCATGCTATTATATTATCAACTTTGAATGTTTTATATGCATTATTGTGCTATTTTATATTTTTTGGGGACTAACTTATAAACCTAGAGCCCAGTGCCAGTTTCTGTTTTTTCCTTGTTTTTGAGTTTTGCAGAAAAGGAATATCAAATGGAGTCCAAACGGAATAAAACTTCCGTGATGATTTTTCTTGGACCAAAAGACACCCGTATGACTTGGAGTCCAAGTCAGAGAGTCCTCGAGGCGACGACAAGCTAGGGGGCGCACCCCTAGGGCTTGTGGCCCCCTCGGAGACCCCCTAGCCCTCTTCTTTGGCCTATAAATACAGAGATATTCCAGAAACCCTAGAAGCATCCACAAAAATACTTTTCTACTGCCACAGGTCTCTGATCTCGTGAGATCCCATCTGAAGGCCTTTTCCGGTACTCTACCAGAAGGGATTCGATCATGGTGGGCTTCTACATCAACCTTCATGCCCTTCGAATGATGCGTGAGTAGTTTACCATAGACCTACGGGTCCATAGCTAGTAGCTAGACGGCTTCTTCTCTCTCTTGATCTTCAATACAATGTTCTCCTCGAAGTTCTTGGAGATCTATCTGATGTAATCCTCTTTTGCAGTTTGTTTGTCGAGATCTGATGAATTGTGGATTTATGATCAGATTATCTATGAATGTTATTTGAATCTTCTCTGAATTCTTATATGCATGATTTGATATCTTTGTATTTCTCTTTGAATTATTGGTTTGGTTTGGCCAACTAGATTGGTAGTTCTTGCAATGGGAGAGGTGCTTAGTTTTGGGTTCAATCTTGCGATGTCCTCACCCAGTGACAGAAGGGGTAGCGAGGCACGCATTGCATTGTTGGCATCAAGGATAAAAAGACGGGGTTTATATAATATTGCTTGAGTTTATCCCTCTACATCATGTCATCTTGCTTAAGGTGTTACTCTGTTCTTATGAACTTAATACTCTAGATGCATGCTGGATAGCGGTCGATGTGTGGAGTAATAGTAGTAGATGCAGAATCGTTTCGGTCTACTTGTCACGGACGTGATGCCTATATTCATTATCATTGCCTTAGATATCGTTATAACTTTGCGATTTTCTATCAATTGCTCGACAGTAATTTGTTTACCCACCATATGCTTTATTCAAGAGAGAAGCCTCTAGTGAAACGTATGGCCCCCGGGTCTACTTTACATCTATTATTTTCAGATCTATAATACCAAAAACCCAAAAATACCTTGCTGCAATTATTTTGTGTTTACTTTATTTTGCTTTTTACTTTAGTTTTAATTCTATCTCTATTAGATCTCTCTCTTGTTCACGATGTTGAACGGATTGACAACCCCTTTTCCGCGTTGTGTGCAAGTGTTTGTTAGTTTGTGCAGGTGCGTATATTGGAGACTTGCTTGCACCTCCTACTGGATTGATACCTTGGTTCTCACCTGAGGGAATACTTATCTCCACTTTGCTACATCACCCTTTCCTCTTCAAGAGAATAATCAATGCAAGCTCAACAAGTAGCAATAACATTACTAAATTATTGCGTAATTATTATAAGAAACCACCTCATCAATATGCATATACGCAATATTTTTGGTCGTATCCAAGGAAGCAATGTCATCATGATCACCCCTTCTTGAAAACAAAGCCGTCCTCGGCGTTGCTTAGTCTGAAATGTGGCTAACAAAAGAGATAAGGTGTGCATGTTGTATATGTATATGCCATCGATTTTTACTTCTCTGCGTTTTTACACACGTGCCACATTTATACGTGAGTAGTTTTCATATGTCGTGAAATACAAAGCCAAACTATCATCACAAGTTGATGTCTACTACACAACATTCTTCTTGTAGACTCGTGTTGGGCCTCCAAGCATTGAGTTTTGTAGCACAGTAGAAATTTTTTCTCAAGTGGATGACCTAAGGTTTATCAATCCGTGGGAGTCGTATGATGAAGATGGTCTCTCTCAAGCAACCCTGCAACCAAATAACAAAGAGTCTCTTGTGTCCCCAACACACCCAATACAATGGTAATTTGTATATGTGCACTAGTTCAATTAAGAGATGGTGATACAAGTGTAATATGGATAGTAGATATAGGTTTTTTAATATAAAAATATAAAACAACAAGGTAACAAGTAGTAAAACGGAGCAAAAATGGTATTGCAATTCCTAGAAACAAGGCCTAGGGTTCATACTTTCACTAGTGCAAGTTCTCTCAACAATGATAACATAATTGGATCATATAACAATCCCTCAACATGCAACGAAGAATTACTCCAAAGTTCCTATCGCGGAGAACATAAGATGAAATTGCTTGTAAGGTACGAAATCATATCAAAGTTATTATTTTCAATCAATCTATTGGGCTATTCCTATAAGTGTCACAAACAACCCTAGAGTTCATACTAAAATAACACCACATGACACACATCAATCGACCCTAATGTCACCTAGATACTCCAATCTCACCACAAGTATCCATGGGTCAATTATACGATATCCATCACACAGTTTCAGATTCATAATATTCAATCTAACACAAAGGACTTCAAGAGCATCCCGAGATTTCTATCAGATAAAAGGAATATGAAAACACGTACCAACCCCTATGCATAGATTTTACCCCAATGTCACCACGGGAATCCGCAAGTTGATAGCCAAAAACATACATCATGTGGATCAATAGAACATCCCGTTGTCACCACGGATATCCCATTGCAAGACATACATCAAGTGCTCTCACATCCAAATATTCAATTTGACATAACAAAACCTCAAAGGAAAAGATTCAATTCATCACAAGGTAGAGAGGGAAGAACACCATAAGATCTAACTATAATAACAAAGCTCGCGGTACATCAAGATCATGCCAAATCAAGAACATGAGAGAGAGAGAGAGGGAGAGAGATATAAAACACATAGCTATTGGTACAAACCCTCATCCACGAGGGTGGACTACTCTTTCCTCATCATGGTGCCCGCGGGATGATGAAGATGGCCCCCGATGATGATTTCCCCCTTCGACAGGGTGCCGAAACAGGGCCCCAATTGGTTTTTCGTGGTTACAGATGCTTGCGGCGGCATAACTTCTGATCTAGGGTTCTTTCCGAAGGTTTATGTACATATATGAGTATTTGGTGTTGCAAACAGGTGACGGGGACACCCGAGGGGCCCACAAACCCTAGGGGTGCACCCTGGGGGTGGGCGCGACCCCTGGCTTGTGGCCTCCTCGGTCACCCCCTGGCATAGCTCCGGTGCTCCGTGGGTCTCTTCCGGTCCATAAATGATCACCGTAAATTTTCAGCCCATTCTGAGAACTTTTATTTCTGGACAAAAAACAACACCATGGTAGTTCTGCTGAAAACAACATCAGTCCAGGTTAGTTCTAAATCATATAAAATTGTTGTAAACATGACATGAGTACTTCATAAATTATAGGTACGTTGGAGACGTGTCACAAGTAGAAGGCATGAATATATTGCAACCCAGTTTGCACATATAAGTGAAGCTCTTATTTATATCAAAAGGTTGGCAATGCTAATCATTAAACCATCCCATCGTTGGTGAATAAACTTTAATTGTTCCAAATTTACATGCAAGATGCTTAAATAAGCAAACATGCGACAAGTCATTTGACATAGAATCGTCACCAAGATCACAGGTCATATCAAAATGATTAAACATTGGCACAATTATTTTCAAACCTATTTGATCCAAATCTATTTTATTCCCTATGCACATGGTTCTTTTGCATCAACAGTTAATTCAATCGGTGCAGTCAAAATTGACATTGCAGTTGTTTGATCTCATGGCAAAGTCAAATCATCAACATAGTCCTCTAGAATTGGTGTCATGATCAAAGTAGTGGGCTCATCACATGGTGCATTTAAATTGATAAGGCATTCATCATACTCATGTGGAAGTAGAAGATCAATACATTTGTCATTACCTCTTATGATCATCTCAGATGATGTAGGCATTCTGGGTGGTGACATGTCACATGGTGGAGGTGATGTAGGCACTCTCAGTGGTGACATGTCACATGGTGGAGGTGATGTAGTCCTCACTTTATATGACTTGTGAATGTTGTGATTTGCCTATCCCTCACCATGCATATTATTCTACAACCAAAAAATTCTCCTTGCGATAAAAATAACTCTTCCCATGGCTCTGCCTCTTTAGTTGACTAGTGATTTTCAAATTGGCGGCATCACCACCAGCCACTACGGCAGCAATTCCACCACGCAACATTGAAGAAGTATAAAAGAATAAAAGTATGAAACTGACACACATGTTCAAGTTTATTTATTGTACTATATACGTGGAAAACACACATGTAGTATCAAATACAGTGTGATACTAGCAATTAATATAGGTCCTAAGCAACACAAGTTTGGCCTCATAGCTAAGTAGCTTACCTCTCCAACCACAAATTCTCTTAATAATCTGATTGATACTTGGTTGGATATCCTCCCTCCTAAGCTTGAGATAACGCAAAGAAACTCTCAAATACTTAAGAGGAAAGGAACTAATCTTACAACAAAAAATATGAGCTAAAAGATTAGAAACATCAATGTCCACATGAATATTGAGAAAGTCACATTTCATATAATTGATCTTCATGCCCGAAAGTTGATGAAAACAAGACAACAACCATTTCACATTTCTAGCATAGCTAGGATCAAGATCCAAGAAAAGTATGGTGTCCACAACATATTGGAGGTTAACAACACCTCCAGGTATAGTATCATAAAAAATCCAACAAATAATACCACAGTGGACACCTTTAGCAAGCATATGAGAGAAAACATTTGCAACTAAATTAAACAAAATAGGGGATAAAGGCTCCCTATTTCAAAGCTTTACACGCAATGGAATAGAGAGAATCTAGCCAATCTAGTTTTTTTTACAAAACCTCTAGAGGTGAGCATTTCCATAAGTAAATCTTAGTTGACCTTGTCATAGGCTTTCTCATAATCAGCTTCGAGGATAACCCCAAGTCTGCCAGTGGAATGAACTTCATGTATAGTTTCATCGACAGTAACAACACTTTCCAATATAAACCTGCCTCTGACAAAAGCAGACTTGCAAGATTAGATAACAACACTTTCTAAGATAAATATCCTTGTAGAAGACATGACTCATGCCTCAACTGCTCAGGTGATTAGGAAACCCTAAACTTCAACTACTCATAACAAGTGGGGGCTGTTCTAGTCCAAAAACCAAACACCATCAATTATGGGAGGCAAAACACAATGAAAAAAAAATCAATGGTTGTAAAATGAAGAAGAGAGGTTACTTTGATGTTTAGACGCAAGTCTTCCACATCTACCATGCTCTATTTTAGATAATCATGCTTATACTATTGACATCATTATTGATGGCGATGGCCTTAAAAATATTATTGAGAATATGATTGAATTAGAAACTTAACAATGTTTTGATTTTGCTACTCAAAATCCTTAAATATCCTTACATGTTGTTTTAGATGATTTTTTTGTTCAGGCAGTGGAGTTGGTACTTCTCCTACTGGTATTTTTACTCGCTATAAACCAGGGGCACTGCCCAGTATGTAGTTGAGTCAGCTAATGTGCTTAAAGCTAGACCTTGTGGTCTATCTCATCCATTTAGGATATCATAATAGGTAGTTTGTAGAACATTTGGTGTATGAGCCAAGATGGAAAACTACGGTTGCTGACATATTTAATTAACAAAAGCAAACATTTGTTGGTTTTCAAGAAACTAAGAGGGAAAGTATTTCCGAGTCCATCCTAAAAAGTATTGCCTCAAATTTTTGTTTCTCTTGGCACTTACTCCCTGCCTACTATGAGCACTTCTGGAGGTATCCTGGCAGGGCTAAATGATGATGTTTTTTAGATTATTAGGTCTATTTGTAGGACTTACTTCTTGATAATTACTATTAAGAATAAGTTGGATTGCTTCTACAAGCATCTTGTGGTAGTTTATGATACACCTTATGATGTGGATAAATTTGACTTCATTTCTGATCTTCATGAGGTTTGGATATGAAACAAGGCCTAATATTTATTTGAATGGTCACTTTTGGTCTAGAGAGGAACTAGTTATTGACTTACTGTTGAAAGAATTTTAATTTGGAGAAACCTTTTTCCGAAGGTGAAAAACATGCTATCATGTGCTCCTATGCTAGTGGGGCACCTGTGCGTGATGGGTTGTCTTTCTTATTTTATCAACAGTTTTGAGATGTTATTACATTTTGGTACATTGGGTATTTGTAGGCTGGATTTTGCTCATATTACACTTATCCCTAAACAACCTAATGCTAAAGAGATGGAATTTTTGTAGAGCTATTAGTTGAAGTGATTACTTGTAACATCCCAAAATTTTCCAAATTTTGGAATGTTAATAATAAGTTATAATTGAGTGAGTTTTTGTGATTGTCAAGTAAAAAAAACGTTTTGAGACTTGTAAAAAAAATTGGATTTCTTTGTTTCTGACTCCTATGAAATATTCTAAACCACCTTCATATTTATGGAGCGAGAATAAAATGACTTTCTCAAAAATAAATGGTGGATTAATATTTTGTAAAGGAGTTATTTGAAATTTGGAGTTCCATTTGAAATTTTATCTTGTTTGGAGTTTTATTGCCATTTGAATACTTCCAAATTATTTAAATAAAATTAAATGAGAGGAGATAATGTGACTTCTCCAAAAATATAATTGGAAATGTTTAAATGCAGCACAATTATCCTTTTTGTGAATTTGCAAAACTCAAAATTGATAACTTTTTTGTGTGATTTAATTATATCCATTAATAGTAGTTTGTGCACAAAATGTATTTTATAAAATTCTGAAACTAATATTCGTGGACTCTAAATAATATTAACACTAATGTAAATATTTTTATTGTTTGTTTCAAGTAAACATTTTATGCACGTACTTATATATGTAATTATAATTCAATCCTAATTCCTAAACTCTAACTTTGACCTAATCCATTTCTCTCTCTCTAAATCTCGCACTAGAGCGAGGCAACAACACAGTACAGCCCATCTTGTTTGTTTTTCCTTGCCTTTTCCCTTCGGGCCAATTTTTTTCCCTCACTAAGGCCCATCACTCTTTCTTTTAGCGTAGCCCACACACACCTCTTCTACCTTCGTTGCAATGTTCAGGGACAGACATAAACGACCATGGCGCGTGTACCTCTTCCTCCCCTCCTCCCACTTAATTTCTTTGTCGTTTCACTCCGGAGTCAACACGAAAATTATGGAGGACGTTACCAATAACCCATTCAGGGAATTAAAACCCAACGTTATTGCTTTAATTGGTTGAACCGAGCCATGGAACGTACGCGCACAAAACAGCCATTAACGGCCACATTGAGCCCTTCTACCTGTACCGACCTCCCTTGACCCTATAAATAGGCCCCTGCGATGCCATTCTTCCTCCTCACTTCCCTACCCTAAAACCCCCTCTGAATCGCTCCATGCTTTGAGAAATTGCTCGCTGGTGCTACCCCAACTCCGGTGGCTTCTCATGGTTGCTACAGGAAGAAGTTGGGAGCCCGGCCTCGTGTCTTGGATTCGCCTCGGCGCCGTTTACCCCGTCCCACACCCGCCTCTCTCCGGAACCAACTCCGTCGCCGAATCCTGGCGAACCAGAGCCGCCGCACTCCGGGGAACGGAGCATCTCTCCTCGGTGATCCCTCTCCCTTCCAATGCTCGATCCAAAGATCGCTCCCTCCGTTTTGTTCTTTTAAAAAAACGAAGGGGTATCCACCAGTAAAAATAGGACATGTGGCAGCTCATTTTTAATCCCGTAATTGATTTTCAGAAAAATATCCATGCTTCAAAAATTCATATCTCCTAAACCGTAAGTCCGATTTGGACAAATTTTATATCCCCGGATTCCTCGGAACATGTAGTTTTTCAATCCAGGTTTGGTAATTTCAAATTTAACTTAAATTTATTATGTGAATTTGAGTATATTTAGTATGTCTCTTATTCTGTAATTTATTTGGAAATTATTCCTTCACGAAAATTGATCCATAGGACCATACCTTTCTGTTAGGACACCAGTCACATTTTTTTAAACATGATAAGACATTATTTTAACTACAAACCTTAGTTTTAGATCCCATTTAACTATATGTCTCTTCATTATAAATTTAACTATGGAAATAATTCAATCTTCATAAGAAGATCATCACGAATCCTATTATATCATTTAGTATCAAATCCAATCCATATGTTCAAACCAAATGGGGATGGACATACTCTTGATCCAATTTATTTTATAGTCCAGCTTCAACGTACCCTTAATCTTGACTTGTATCAATTTGATCCAACCACCGAAATATGATTTATGTCATATTTCCAATCAAGCCAACTTAATCCTATCTCAATCCTACCTCGCCATAGTAACTAGCTTAGTAATCGTAATAACAAAATAATTTGTATTGTCAATTTGTATCTATTATTTGGATCTTCATTTGAATTTCGTTGTGATGAGGACATCACTAACAAGGTTACACCCACAGCTCCAACTGACACATATACAGGACCAATTACTAGAGCTCGCGCACGCCAATTAAATTACCAGGTACTTTCATTTCTTGGTAATGAATCTAATGTTCATGAGAATATGATGCTGCCTAAATTGGATACATTTGTCTTGCTTACAAATGAAGGGCCTAGCTTGGACAAGAAGGATGAACATTGGAGCAAGATCAAGCATGGAGATGATGGCGTGCGCAAGGGGGACAAGAATGGAGTTACAATTGATGATTTCAGGACTTTGAAGCCACCATAATGAGTGCGAGAAGCCTTGGACGAAATATACAAGATGCCACTTCATAAATTTCGTCCAGAGGCTATTATAGGTGCTGCGTCACCTTATTATTGGGACAGGCCCATGTAATTTTGAAATACTTGAGTATAGGCTGTTTTTAGAGTTCGTATGTGTGGGGAAACAAGAGTCAGGGTTGGTTTCGGACCCCTCCACCAAGGGCCACGAAATTCCCCCCTCTTTCCCTCATATATACAGCCCTTAGGGCGTCGTTTAGATTTTGGGTTTTGTTTAGATTAAAAGTTCGCCATAGCTGCAACTTCGCGTACTTCGTTTGTGTTCAACGACCAGACAAAGGCGTCACAGAACCCCACCTTGATCAATAAAGTTTTCCTCTTATATTCGCAATATCCAGATTGCAATCTTAGTTTCTTGCTTGTTCTTCGTTTGCCTGCAGGAAACAGACCTTCGTGGTCAGGTTGATCGTGCTCCGGCGTGGTCGATAACCTCTCGGAGTTGGTTTAGCGATTGCTAAGGCGCGACGTCCATGCTCGTTCGTAGTCGGATCGTCAAAGTCGACTTCATCCAAACGAAAGCCACCATCTCATCGAAAGACGGGACACCTTTGCCTCTATCAAGTGGTATCAGATTTCCAGGTTGCTCGGTGAGATTTTACAGTTTTTCGTACATTAGATCGAGTCTGTTCTTCATACCTACAGTCCACGAAAAAGCCAAAAAAAAATTAGGGTTAGTTCATCCCATCCGAACCAATCTGAGCCTTTGCATAATCTTTTCTGTATTTGCTTTGTTGAATTTGCGGTTGCATCGTCGTGTCAAGTTGCTGGTCTTAGCGTCTAGTTCTTTAGAGTTTTGAGTTCTGTTCACAGTTTGTCACGCCGCCGCCGCACCATATTCATCGCCGCTGCCATACCACCATCGCTGCCATATCCCACCACCGCCACCACATACCACCACTGCTGCCATAACCTACCACCGCTGCCATATCCTACCACCATATATCCACCACCAATCCGAGTTCTTTTCATATTACGTTTGTTCTCGAGATCCATCTAGGTTTCGGATTTGTGTTTCCTTGCCTGCGTAGGTCTCGAAAATAAAAAAGTCTGGAGACCCCCGGGCAGTTTTTAGGCCAAAATTTCGACAGGTGAATTTTTTTCCCTATCCTATTTTTGGGCTTTTCTGAGTCTTTTAAGGCACGTGCCACCATACTGTTTTTTTACCGCACTTTTTCGTCGTCGCTGCCCTGATTCCGAAAAAAAAATCGTCAAAAAATTTCGTGCCTATCATCTTAGTTTGACTTGGGAAGTGTTTTGAGACACTCGCCATTCTAGTGATTTTCGACAAAAAAAACAGCGCAAAAAAAAAATTTCAGAGTGTGCTTTCCCCTTGATTACGTGCAGCGCCGTGATTTTGTTAGTGTTCTAGGCTCGCGTCTCTAGTACGGTCTAGCCTAGGACCAGCACAGTACCGTCGTTGAGCGTTTATTCACCTTTGCATCTCTGAATTGATTATTGTTGAACCTTTTTGCTACCATATTATAAGCCTTCCCAGCTCCACATACATCTACATCGTGCGTTTGACTCTCCCTGGTAATCGCTCTATCCAAGCTTTGAGAGTTTTGACTACATCGGTTGCCGATCACCACCTGCTGCTGGGTAAGAACTGGTAAGAATTTGAGATTTGCTTTTGTGACACCCGCCACCACCACCACTTGTTAGTAGTCTGTAGGATCATATTCTTGTGTGTTTCTATTGCTGCTAACCATGCCAGGATCACGAGTCGACGAGACTGACTGGGAGAACTTGACGAACAAGGAGCTTCATGATAAGTTTCAGCAAATGATGAGTGTACAGGTGCAAGATGTGCTAAACACATTGGACGAGGTCATGGAGAAGATAGATGGCATGGAGAAGACGTTTGAAACAAAGCTGGATAACAAGTTTGTTGAATTGCTTTCGCGTTTTCCACCACCACCGGCTGCAGCAGCTGTCCCACCTCTACAACAACAACAACAACAACAACGTCGCCTTCCGAATCAAGTGGGACGAGCACAACGCGTTCCCCTTGAGACTGGTCAAGCTTCTGGTGCTGCTGTTGATGTTTCTGTAGCTCTTGCTGCTACTACAGAGGTGGAGGACCATTACGAGGATGAGGTTGACCAAAATCAGAACTACGTGCAACAACCAGCACCACCACCACCAGGTCGTCCTCATGCATATCATCGCAACGGTAGGGCTGCACCACCACCTGAGTTACATGACCATCTTCCTAAACTGAAATTGAATATTCCACCATTTGAGGGTAGATATGATCCTGATATATATCTTACTTGGGAGTTAGAAACTGAACAACGTTTTACATGTTTACATTATCCCGAGGAGAGACGTGTTCCTGCTGCTGTTTGTGCTTTCACTAGTTTTGCATGTGTTTGGTGGTCTGAACATTGTAGATTATATCCTATTCCAGCTAATTAGGCTGCTTTGAAAACTGCTATGCATACTCGTTGGGTTCCACCATATTATCAACATGAATTACTTCAAAAACTACAGCGCTTAAGACAAGGAAAAAATTATGTAGAAGAATATTATCAGCAATTACAAACTGGCCTGATTAGATGTGGTATTGTTGAGGAGAATGAAGCTATGCTTGCACGTTTTATGGGTGGATTAAATAGAGAGATTCAGACTATTCTAGAGTATAAGGATTATACTAATATCACTCATTTATTCCATCTTGCTTGTAAAGCTGAACGTGAAGTGCAGGATCGACAGGCATTGGCGCGGACTAACTTCTCTGCAGGTCGACCTTCATCATGGACACCGCGTGCATCCTCTACTTCCACACATTCTACTGCACCGACACCTCCATCAGCTGTTACCTCCAGCCGTGATACAAGGAAGCAGGCACAACCACCATTATCTGCCAAGAGCACACCTATTGGGCCTGCACAGAGTTCTTCTTCCATGGCATCAACAGGGCACACCAGTGATATTATTTGTCGTCGTTGTAAGGGAAGAGGACATTTTGTGAGAGATTGCAAATCTCAGCGTGTGATGATTGCTACTGAGGATGGTGGATATGAATCCGCTAGTGACTATGATGAGGAGACTTTGGCTCTTATTACACATGAAGAACACGGCGGAGACGATTCTGATCATGAGACGCAATACATGGCTCCTGAAGATGCTGGCAGGTATGAATGTTTAGTTGCTTAACGTGTTTTGAGTGTGCAAGTTACACAAGCTGAGCAAAATCAGAGGCATAATTTGTTCCATACAAAGGGAGTTGTGAAGGAACGTTCTGTTCGCGTGATCATAGATGGAGAGAGTTGCAACAACTTGGCTAGCATGGTGATGGTGGAGAAGCTATCTCTCACCACAAGACCACATCCACATCCTTCCTACATCCAATGGTTCAACAACAGCGGCAAGGTTAAGGTAACACGTACTGTTCGTGTGCATTTTAGTATCTCTACATATGCTGATTATGTTGATTGTGATGTGGTACCTATGCAAGCATGTTCCTTATTACTTGATAGACCATGGCAATTTGATAAAAAATTCTGTACACCATGGTAGAAACAATCAGTATACTCTTGTTCATAAGGATAAAAATATTACTTTGCTTCCTATGACTCCTGATTCCATTTTGAAAGATGATATTAATAGAGCTAATAAAGAAAAACAGGAGAAAAATAAGAGTGAAAATCAGATTGTGGCAAAAGAATTTGAGCAACAAATGAAGCCTAATAATAAACCATCTACTGTTGCTTCTGAAATTAAATTGAAAAGTGCATGTTTATTTGCCACCAAATCTGATATTGATGAGCTAGATTTTAGCAAATCTGTTTGCTATGCTTTTGTGTGCAAAGAGACATTATTTTCATTCGAGGATGTGCCTTCCTCTTTGCCTCCTGCTGTCACTAACATTTTGCAGGAGTTCGCCGATGTCTTTCCACAAGACGTGCCACCGGGATTACCACCTATTCGAGGGATTGAGCATCAGATTGACTTAATTCCCGGTGCATCGCTACCCAACCGCGCACCATACCGTACCAATCTAGAAGAGACGAAGGAGATTATGCGTCAAGTACAGGAGCTACTCGACAAAGGTTATATACGCGAATCCCTTAGTCCTTGTGCTGTTCCTATTATTCTAGTGCCGAAAAAGGATGGTACATTGCGTATGTGTGTTGATTGTAGAGGCATTAATAATATTACTATTCGTTATCGTCATCCTATTCCTAGGCTAGATGATATGCTTGATGAATTGAGTGGCTCTACAATTTTCTCCAAAGTTGATTTGCGTAGTGGATACCATCAAATTCGTATGAAATTGGGAGATGAATGGAAAACAGCGTTTAAAACTAAGTTTGGATTATATGAGTGGTTAGTCATGCCTTTTGGGTTAACTAATGCACCTAGTACTTTCATGAGATTAATGAATGAAGTTTTACGTGCTTTCATTGGACGATTTGTGGTAGTATACTTTGATGATATATTGATTTTTAGCAGATCTTTGGAGGAACATTTGGAACATTTACGTGCTGTTTTTATTGCTCTACGTGATGCACGTTTGTTTGGTAACCTTGGAAAGTGCACCTTTTGCACCGACCGAGTCTCTTTTCTTGGCTATGTTGTTACTCCACAGGGAATTGAGGTTGATAAAGCCAAGATTGAAGCTATTGAGAGTTGGCCGCAGCCCAAAACGGTCACACATGTGAGGAGTTTCCTTGGCCTCGTTGGATTCTATCGGCGTTTTGTGAGAGATTTCAGCACCATTGCTGCACCTCTCAATGAGCTTACAAAGAAGGATGTGCCTTTTGTTTGGGGTACTGCACAGGAAGAAGCATTCACGGTATTGAAAGATAAGTTGACACATGTTCCTTTACTCCAACTTCCTGATTTTAATAAGACTTTTGAGCTTGAATGTGATGCTAGTGGAATTGGGTTAGGAGGTGTGTTATTACAAGATGGTAAACCTGTTGCATACTTTTCTGAAAAATTGAGTGGGCCTAGTCTGAATTATTCTACTTACGATAAGGAATTATATGCTCTTGTTCGGACTTTGGAAACATGGCAACATTATTTATGGCCCAAAGAATTTGTTATACATTCTGATCATGAATCTTTGAAGCACATTAAAAGTCAAGCAAAACTGCACCGTAGACATGCTAAATGGGTTGAATTCATAGAGACTTTCCCTTATGTTATTAAACACAAGAAGGGAAAAGAAAATGTTATTGCTGATGCATTGTCTCGTCGTTATACTATGCTTTCACAACTTGACTTTAAAATATTTGGTTTGGAGACCATCAAAGATCACTATGTGCATGATGCTGAATTTGAAGATGTATTGCAGAATTGCAAAGAAGGGAGAACATGGAACAAGTTCGTCGTTAATGATGGATTTGTGTTTCGTGCTAACAAGCTATGCATTCCAGCTAGCTCTGTTCGTCTTTTGTTGTTGCAGGAGGCGCGTGGAGGAGGATTAATGGGACACTTTGGCGTGAAGAAGACGGAGGACGTACTTTCTACACATTTCTTTTGACCAAAGATGCGACGGGATGTTGAGCGTTTTGTTGGTCGCTGCACTACATGTCAAAAAGCTAAGTCACGACTCGATCCTCATGGTTTATATATGACTTTGCTTGTCCCTAGTGTTCCTTGGGAAGATATATCTATGGACTTTGTTTTGGGTTTACCTCGAACAAAGAAGGGGAGGGATAGCATATTTGTTGTCGTGGATAGGTTCTCGAAGATGGCACACTTTATACCATGTCATAAAAGCGATGATGCTGCTAATGTTGCTGATTTGTTCTTTCGTGAAATTATTCGCTTGCATGGTGTGCCAAATACTATTGTTTCAGATCGTGATACTAAATTTCTTAGCCACTTTTGGAGATGTTTATGGGCTAAGTTGGGGACTAAACTGCTTTTTAGTACTACTTGTCACCCCCAAACTGATGGACAAACTGAAGTAGTCAACAGAACTTTGTCTACTATGCTTAGGGCTGTTCTAAAGAATAATAAGAAAATGTGGGAAGAATGCTTGCCTCATATTGAATTTGCTTATAATCGTTCGTTGCATTCTACTACTAAGATGTGCCCTTTTGAAATTGTCTATGGTTTCCTACCTCGTGCACCTATTGATTTGTTGCCTCTTCCATCTTCGGAGAAGGTTAATTTTGATGCTAAACAACGTGCTAAATTGATCTTAAAAATGCATGAGTTAACTAAGGAAAATATTGAGCGCATGAATGCTAAATATAAATTTGTTGGACATAAGGGTAGAAAACGTGTTGTCTTTGCACCTGGAGATCTTGTTTGGTTACATTTGCGTAAGGATAGGTTTCCTAATTTGCGCAAGTCAAAGCTAATGCCACGTGCTGATGGTCCTTTCAAGGTGTTAGAGAAAATAAATGATAATGCATATAAACTTGAGCTGCCTGCAGATTTTGGGGTTAGTCCCACATTTAACATTGCAGATTTGAAGCCTTACTTGGGTGAGGAAGATGAGCTTCCGTCGAGGACGACTTCAATTCAAGAAGGGGAGCATGATGAGGACATCACTAACAAGGTTACACCCACAGCTCCAACTGACACATATACAGGACCAATTACTAGAGCTCGCGCACGCCAATTAAATTACCAGGTACTTTCGTTTCTTGGTAATGAATCTAATGTTCATGAGAATATGATGCTGCCTAAATTGGATACATTTGTCTTGCTTACAAATGAAGGGCCTAGCTTGGACAAGAAGGATGAACATTGGAGCAAGATCAAGCATGGAGATGATGGCGTGCGCAAGGGGGACAAGAATGGAGTTACAATTGATGATTTCAGGACTTTGAAGCCACCATAATGAGTGCGAGAAGCCTTGGACGAAATATACAAGATGTCACTTCATAAATTTCGTCCAGAGGCTATTATAGGTGCTGCGTCACCTTATTATTGGGCCAGGCCCATGTAATTTTGAAATACTTGAGTATAGGCTGTTTTTAGAGTCCGTATGTGTGGGGAAACAAGAGTTAGGGTTGGTTTCGGACCCCTCCACCAAGGGCCACGAAATTCCCCCCTCTTTCCCTCATATATACAGCCCTTAGGGCGTCGTTTAGATTTTGGGTTTTGTTTAGATTAAAAGTTCGCCATAGCTGTAACTTCGCGTACTTCGTTTGTGTTCAACGACCAGACAAAGGCGTCACAGAACCCCACCTTGATCAATAAAGCTTTCATCTTATATTCGCAATATCCAGATTACAATCTTAGTTTCTTGCTTGTTCTTCGTTTGCCTGCAGGAAACAGACCTTCGTGGTCAGGTTGATCGTGATAACCTCTCGGAGTTGGTTTACGATTGCTAAGGCGCGACGTCCACGCACGTTCGTAGTCGGATCGTCAAAGTCGACTTTATCCAAACGATAGCTACCATCTCATCGAAAGACGGGACACCTTTGCCTCTATCACGTTGTGTGTTGAATTATTTTTCTTGTATCGATAGATATATCGTAAGGTGAAGGAGAGACGACTAAGAGTAGAATATTTCATCTTCAAGAGACCCAGGCAAGTTGCAAATTGATCATACTTTGTCCTATGATTTTGGAATGTGCATGATTTATTTAAAATTTACTACTATGCATGTTTTACTAAAAAGTTTTGCAAAGCGCTATTGCTAGCTAAAGCCCTAGGGACTTGCTTAGCCATGCTTGCAAAGAAAAAAAAGGATGAGAATCAAACACGTTTTAAAAGAATAAACTTGTCCTCTTTGGGACAACGTGTTGTGAAAACTTTTTGAAAACAAAATTATATATATTATTTTATTTCTACTCTCTGGGCGGAATGGTATTGACGGGAGCGTCTACAAGTGATTGCGTCCATCGGGGTCTTGCAGTGAATGCGCCTGACTGGGGTCTTGCACACAGGTTTTTGGTCGGGACCGCCGTCCAGGAAAATGAGATCTTCCAAGTACAGTTTGATGTAGCTTCCAGTACAGCCACATGCTACTATGGGCTCTGGCTTAGCTTAGTACTAACGGGAAACCCTTACCTCAGGACCGTCATCGGAGAGGGGCTTTCATTGCCTAAGTTGCGCGCGGCTTGGTCAGGTATAGGGGGCTGTTACGGAAAGGCTTTGTCACCATCTTCTCCTAGTCATACACCCAAGTGTGTAATGGTAAACGGGGTTGGTTGTGTCATGTGGGGAACGTGTACGACCTCTGCAGAGGGTTTAACCTAATCGATTAGCCGTGCCTCCGGTTACGGGCAATTTTGAGCAACTGAAGACTTGGACTGAAGAAGAATCTCCTCTTTCTTTTCTAAAAATCCGTTTTAAGGGTTGGTTGAGGATTGAGCACAGTGATTGTGTTTCACTTCAACTATATAAATGTTTTACTAAAATCGGAGAATGAACTTTGGTGAGTATATCCAAAGTCTCACTCCAACCTTTTATACTAAAAAAAATTAGTTTATTTCAAAAGAAGTTTGCAAAAATTTAGTATAGGACAAAATTGGCTTTACGCAAAGGAAACCTCCACCAATACTTACCCTGCATATATACATATTCTGCTAAAACTTTCCTTTGCAACTTGCGAGTACATTTCACGTACTCATCTGCACCTGTCATGTGCAGATCTCAGCAGAGTCTACACTCAACGAGCCCAGTGGCGTTGATGGAGCCCTAACTTAGCGACTACGTGTTATTCCGCTGTATTATATGCCAGCATTGAGCTGTAACAATGGTATGTATTTGCTTAATTTTGGATCAACCGTTATAGTAAAATGATGTATGTTTTACTGATATTCATTCTTGTTGCTGTGTGTGCTAGCTATGATCCAGGGATAGCACAGTAAGCACAGAGACTTGGATTGTTACATTACTCCGTTAAATTTATTAGTAAGGCTATGAGCAATAGAGTTACACCTATTGGTCAATGGTTGTAAATTTCGATCACGAGGAAAAAGGTACCAAATATTTGCATCAAATTAGTCTCGTTAGAGCAATTTGAGCCAAACTTGAATAACTTTGAAACTTTTGCCGAACTTCCCATGCCAAAGTATGGAACAACTAGAATAGCTACCAGCCACCAAAATACTCCTAAGAGAAAGAGTGAGGCGTTTTGGCTCCCAAGAGCATATCAGCTGCACTGAATAAAAAAACCAAAACAAATACTAGAAAAATTAAAAAAAAATCCATTTTTTGATATGGTAGATAATTTGGTGTGTGATTTCCGGTTGAAATTTCAAATCATTTGGACATCTGAGTAGCTCTCGGCAAAAAAAACAAATTTAGGTTATGTTAAATAGTGTACTGTTCATATATTGTTCTGACCCAATTTGTCTTTTTTGCTGAGAACTACTCAAATATCCAAATGCTCTGAAATTTGGACCGCACCTCACGCACCAAATTATCTACCATGCACAAATTATTTGGATTTTTTTATGAATTATTTCTTGACCGGGTGCAGCCGTGCAGATAAGCCCGGGCTCAGAATTAGATATTAGTAAGAGAAACCCACTGCTTCACACATATAGGTTGATCGCATGAGTGGGCACTATATGAACGCAGCGGTGTTTGCACCCACTTTAAAAAAAATTGTATTTTAAGCATGTTTCGAAATGTCAAAAAATATAACAGAAAATTTTATGTATACATGTTCGCAAATGTGTGTGCGCGGCACAAACTTTTGTGAAAAAATTGTTTTTTTGGTTTGCCTTCGTAAAAAAGACAAATTTCAGTGCTTCTAAATAGCGTTTCACGACACAATATTTTGTCTTTTTTGCATAGGCCACAAAAAAAGTTATTTTCCGTGAAACTTTATGCACGCACATAGAATATGAAGGCGTACCCATGCAATCTTTTTCAGATTTTTTTTCATTTAGCAATGTGTTTTTTAAAGTGGGTTCATATGTACCCGGATTCATCCATTCATCTATTTGTAGGACTTACTTCTTGATAATTACTATTAAGAATAAGTTGGATTGCTTCTACGAGCATCTTGTGGTAGTTTATGATACACCTTATGATGTGGATAAATTTGACTTCATTTCTGAACTTCATGAGGTTTGAATATGAAACAAGGCCTAATATTTATTTGAGTGACCACTTTTGGTCTAGAGAGGAACTAGTTATTGACTTACTGTTGAAAATACTTATAATTTGGAGAAACCCTTTTCCGAAGAAGAAAAACATGCTATCATGTGCTCCTACGCTAGTGGGGCACCTGTGCGTGATGGGTTGTCTTTCTTATTGTATCAACAATTTTGAGATGTTATTACATTTTGGTACATTGGGTATTTGTAGGCTGGATTTTGCTCATATTACACTTATCCCTAAACAGCCTAATGCTAAAGAGATGGAATTTTTGTAGAGCTATTAGTTGAAGTGATTACTCTGTTAAATTTATTTGTAAGGCTATGAGCAATAGAGTTTCACCTATTGGTCAATGGTTGTAAATTTCGATCACGAGAAAAAGGTACCAAATATTTGCATCAAATTAGTCCCGTGAGAGTAATTTGAGCCAAACTTGAATAACTTTGAAACTTTTGTCGAACTTCCCGTGCCAAAGTATGGAACAACTAGAATAGCTACCAGCCACCAAAATACTCCTAAGAGAAAGAGTGAGGAATTTTGGCTCCCAGGAGCATCTGCACCTGCGATGAATAAAAAAAATCAAAACAAATACTAGAAAAATTCAAAAATTTCCATTTTTTTATATGGTAGATAATTTGGTGTGTGATTTCCGGTCCAAATTTCAAATCATTTGGACATCTGAGTAGCTCTCGGCAAAAAGACAAACTTAGGGCCTGTTAAATAGTGTATTGTTCATATATTCTTCTGACCCAATTTGTCTTTTTTGCTGAGAACTACTCAAATATCCAAATGCTATGAAATTTGGACCGCACCTCACGCACCAAATTATCTACCATGCACAAAAAAATTGATTTTTTTTTGAACTTTTTATGAATTATTTCTTGACCAGGTGCAGCCGTGCAAGTCCAGGCTCAGAATTAGATATTCGTAAGAAAAATCCACTGCTTCACACATATAGGTTGATCGCATAAGTGGGCACTATATGAACGCAGCGGCATTTGCACCCACTTAAAAAAAACTGCATTTTAAGCATGTTTTGAAATGTCAAAAAATATAACAGATAATTTTATGCATACATGTTCGTAAATGTGTGTGCGGGGCACAAAATTTTGTGAAAAATGTCGTTTTGGTTTGCCTCCTTAATAAAAACAAATTTCAGTGTTTCTAAATAGCGTTTCACGACACAATTTTTTGTCTTTTTTGCATATGCCACAAAAAAAGTAATTTTCCCGTGAAACTTTATGCACGCACATAGAACATGAAGGCGTACCCATGCAATCTTTTGCAGATTTTTTTTTCATTTAGAAATGTGTTTTTCAAAGTGGGTTCATATGTACCCGGATTCATCCATGCATTTCGGTTGATCGCATGGCATATTCATCATTATTACTTCGTCACCACTAGTGGTGGGATGCTCTGCTCGTTTCTGAAGTAGTCGTCAGGATCCACCTTGCTCTTGGCCACCGTGAGCCTCTTGAAGTTGCCCTTGAAGTACTTCTCGGCCCATACCTTACCGGCCTGGTAGTTGGAGACGTTCCCCACAACGACATTCTGCCCGAGGTCCAGGTCCCTGTAGTTCACGTACGCCTCCCTGGGGTTGCTGCTCACGTACGGCCCCATGAACGCGTAGAAATCTCTGAGCCACCTCGTCTGAGCCGATCCGTCCGTGGCAGCCGACCAGAAATTCATGTACTGGATGTTGTACAGCACCCCACCACGGTGCGGGAATGGCGTCGCCGACTCCGGGAGGCTGCCGATCTTCCCGCCGTAAGGGTCCATGATCATCA
Organism: Secale cereale; assembly: GCA_902687465.1. Taxonomy (NCBI): domain Eukaryota; kingdom Viridiplantae; phylum Streptophyta; class Magnoliopsida; order Poales; family Poaceae; genus Secale; species Secale cereale. The sequence continues at coordinate 680,343,130 of LR738715.1, read as the reverse complement.
GCCCGCCGTCCGGCCTGGCGAGCCAGGCGAAGATCTTCACCCACACGTCCTTGGGGATGGCCTGACGGACGTAGTCGGACGTGGCCTTGCTGAAGGACCTCGTGGCGGTGGTCCGGTTCAGGATGTCCTCCACGGTGGCGGCGCTGCCCAGGTAGATGTACGGCACCGACTGGATCCACGTCATTTCCTTGCAGTGCGTCCGGTTGAGGCCAAGCTCCGGGAAGCGGCTGCGCATCAGCGGCAGCAGCGTGTCGGTCGTCCCCAGGTACATGGCCTGGAAGTTGGCCGCCTGTTTCTGCGCCAGCACCCTTATGAAAAGATCTTCGGGGAGAGCTGGGGCGACCTCTTGCCATCTGGTGAGGATGTCCACGGCGCCCTGGTCGACGGACTTTGTGACGCTGAACATTGTCACCGTCGGCGGGACGGGAACGAGTTTCACCTGCCACGAGAGCACGATGCCGAAGCTCTCGCCGCCGCCTCCGCGGATGGCCCAGAACACGTCCGGCCCCATGGCCTGCTTGTCCAGGAGCCTCCCATTGGCGTCGACAAGCGTGGCGTCCAGGACGTTGTCGATGGCGACGCCGTACTTGCGCAGCAGCATGCCGAACCCGCCGCCGCTGAAATGGCCGCCCACGCCGATCGTCGGGCACAGGCCGGCCGGGAAAGCCAGCTGCTTGCTCGCCTTCGAGATGGCGTAGTACAGCTCCCCGAGCGTCGCGCCGGAGTCCACCCACGCGGTGGCCGCCTTCTGGTCCACGCGCACGGAGCGGAGGTTGGCCAGGTCGACCACGGCGAACACCTCGGGGTGCGCGGACCGGTACGAGAGGCCCTCGTAGTCGTGCCCGCCGCTGCGCACGCGGATGCGCACGTCGCTCCGACGGCCGCAGACGACGGCGGCCTGGACGTGGGAGGCGTTGGTCGGCGTGACGATGCAGAGCGGCCTCACCGTGCCAGGCGTGGAGAACTTGGGGTTCCGGATGGAGGACACCAGGACCGAGGTGAACGAAGGCGAGCTCTGCGTGAACAGCAGCTGCTTAGGTATCGCCGCCGAGAGGCATTGGAGGAAGCCGTCGGAGGAAGCTAGGGAAGGGACGGATGCATAGCTGGAGAGGAGGCTGAAGAGGAGCGCGAGAGCCAAGCTCCGAGACGAGGCCATGGCTTGTTTCGTGCAATGCAATGATGTTTGTGGAAAGAATGGAGCGTAGATGAAACTAATTGGCTCCTTTGGTCTTAGGGTCGCACACATATATGGGATGTACGCCGATTGTACGCCGCTAGGCGCCATTAAAGGGAATTACAGATCGGTTTGGGTGGGTATGTCCAGATTCATACTCTTGCTATACATGGAAGGTAAATTGGCATTGACCACCGAATCACATCACATCAGACAGTAAGTATCAATTACTACTCCATATTCTATCACTTTTCCCTTGTCGCAGATGATGCAGTGCTCACGGATGTTGCAATACTTGCATGGTATCGCGCTCTACACATACCCTACTTTGACGAGTTGGACTTCACCATCCATCTCCAGCTATGAAAGTCATGGTCTTTTTTGTCCGAGAAAACTTCGGATCTATTTATCAACTATCAAGATAGCACATAGAATACTAGAAATAAAATTTACATCCAGGTGTGTAGATCATCTAGCGATGACTACAAGCAGGCCCGGGCACAGGGGCGTGCACCCTGTGCGGGCGCACAGGGCCTCCAGCTTTTTTGGGGCCCCAGTTTTTGCATGCAATAGTATAGATAAGAATTCACTACAGATGGGCCTCTTCCGGTCTTCCACTTGGGCCGTGTTGCCTGGCATCTAGCGCGCGTGAAGCAGACCGATCGGGACGCACGCCTTCTTCCAGCGGTCGATTGAAACGAGTCGAGCGCAGCCGCCGAAGCAACGCATCTTTTCGTCAATCGTCAGTTTGTCTCAGGCGGCCATCAACGCAACAGGTTAGGGATCCTCCTTGGTCCTTGCTCAGGAGTCAGGCGTCATGAAGAAACTCATCTGTTCTTGAATCTTGATGACTTGCATCAGGTCTTGATGAGGAACCGCAGCCCGCGCTGGCAGGAAGGATCTAAAGGCAATAAAGTTCAAGACACCCCCGATCTATGATTTCTTAAGTGTTGCCACATCAACAACCAGCGAACCCGTGGGAAAAAAATTCTATGAGACCAGGTCTCACGGATTAGCAGGTGAGACTCATCCTGATGGATGACACGTGACAATTCACAAATCACAAAGCACCTACCCCACCCCCACCTGAAATCAGGGGGGAGAGATTAGATGCTTTGTGATTTGTGAATGTCACGTGTCATTCATCAGGGCGGGTCTCACCTGCATTATATTTCCGAACCCGTGAGGACTTGACTGTGAGTTTCAATTCCGCCTGCCATTTATGTTTGCTAAAATCTTGTACGTACCTAAGTTTACTATTTTATCTATTGGGCATCTAGAATTGCTCTTAAAAATGATGAAAAATGTGAAATTGATGCCAATGAATTGTATGTGGCGTCATGCTTCATTAAAATTTCATCCCAAAAAAAATTATTGAACGCGTTGAAATTTTAAAGTTCTTAATGTGGCATGATTGTTTTCCAATGCAAGTTATGCATATAGAGTTATGCTGACCGTCCCTATTACCGTTTTAGAGTATGGCATGTCTATGTAGTTTTTTTAGTGAGATAGGGCCCATTTTAGAGTTTGGCACAGGCGCCTCAAATTTTGCCGGCCCGGCCCTGACTACAAGCACTGGAGCGAGCCGAAGGCATGCTGCCATCATCACCCTTCCCTCGTTGGAGTTGGGCAAACATTGTTGTAATAGATAGTCGAAAAGTCGCTAAGGCCTCATAGGACCAGCGCACCAGAACAACAACCGCCTCCGATGAAAAGAAACGTACATAGAATGGATCCAACCTGCAAAGACACAGAAGTAGACGAACGCAAACCGGATCCAGTCGGATCCACTGAAGACAAATGCGGACTAGACAAACCTCCACACGTCTTCCGATGATGCTTGAAACATCACCAGGATGGGGGCTAGACGGGGAGGGCTTTATTCCATCTTCAAGAAGCCGCCGTCGTCTCGTCTTCTTGACCATGGCATAAACCCTACCAAAACTCGAAAAGCACATAAAAATGAAGCCTTCCCGATGGCAAAGACCGGGATCCAATGCGCCTCCATGGTCCAATTACGATAAGAGACGAGGCGGACCAACGACGACGCCGGCGAGAGGCAGAAAATCCTATATAAGTTCACAGAGAGCAGGAGCGAAGGGGTGATGATGCAGCATGTCTATCAATGTCATGGTCAACTCCCAAGTAGTGGTGTAGTCGGTCTAAATAGATGGCTGAGGACTAGCTAGACTTGTCTGAGAGCTGTGGGACCTAGTTTTGACTCTAACCAATAGGAATAGGGGATACTTGAGCAATCAGATCGTCCGGTTGGTACAGCGATACCCGTGTGAACAGAGTAGACCACGGAGCCGTCTCATTATGCATGCTGCGGATTCGGTTACAAACTTAGTACTATTGGGTGTGTTTGGTTGCGTTCTCATCTCAACATAGTTGTTCTCTCTTCGTGCATGCTCATCTCAACACCCTTCTTCATGCATGCTCTCTTCATACATGCTCCTAGTGTATTTGTGTTGAACTAGTGTGGACTCATGCACCCTTCATGCACTCTACCAAACACTCAAAAATGGGTCGAGAAAGGAACTATTACCTTCATGCACCCTTCATACACCCTACCAAACACACCCTTAAGCACGACGAAAGATGCTGATTTTTTTTCTTATGATGCAACTAGAGTGTTCCTGCAATTTCATTTCATATAGGCAGGCAAAAGAAGAAGAAAAATAAAACAGAGTTACACGATTTATTGAGAGGAAAACTAGTTCGAAAGCCGAATTAGGAAAGAGAAAGAGAAAGAGAGATAGAGAACAAGAAAATAACCCCTTCGATTCTTTTTGGAAAACATTTAGGGTCAACCAGCAGATAAGTGACTTCGCGTCCGCCGCTTCCTTTACGCAACACGCGTCTACATGTCTCTATAGGCCCTACACATGTCTCTACCGGATTTCTTGAAACAGGGCCTAGCCGCATCGTCTTCCACGACTCCTCTTCGGATCGAGGGCTCATCTCTCTTTCCCGCATATATCCCAGATCAAGACGCCTCTCTCTCTCTCTCTCTCTCTCTCTCTCTCTCTCTCTCTCTCTCCCGTCTCTGCTCCCCAGATCGAACAAGGCCCTGGCAGCCAGCCGCCGCCACGCGCGTTCGTGCTTGCCACGGCCCGCGCCGGCAACCGTCGTTCGCCGACGAGGTTGGCATCCGCCACCATCCTTCCCTTTTCTACTCCTTTTCTCGAAGGCAACAACAGGAGCGGCGATGCTACTGTGCTATTGCAATTGGCGGTGACGAGCTCGACACAGACAACAATGGCGGTGTTCATGTTATTTTTCAGTTGCAAATTTTGCTGCAACATCTTCTGTGTTGCAAAAGTTCTTCCTCAAAATTTCCGTTGTTGCAAAAAAAGTGAAAACAAAAAAAAAACAATTCTGCAACACGACCTACGTTCCAGAACAAATCGCCCAACACGACCTATGTTGCAGAAAAAAATCCCGCAACACGACCTACGTTGCAGAAAAAATCCTGCAACACAACCTATGTTGCGGAAAGAAAAATCCTGCTGTTGCAAAAAAAATCCCACAGCATTATCTCTTTTGCAAATGTTCCTGCAACAAGATATCTGTTGCGGAGTTTAGGAAGACGTTCAACCACAAAGATTGTGTAGCTCCAACGGCTCGCCAGATGGCAGATTTTTAAAAAGATCCGCCGGTCGACGCGTAGCAACGCCCATTCCTGTTACTTCGCATATAAGATTTGTCTGAATTTATAGAGAAAATATAGACATTCATAATACGAAATCAATATCATTATATACGACCTGAATAAAAAAATTATATTGTATAACTTCACTATTGCAGATGTTGATACATTTTTTCATATAAATATGGTTATACTCTACAAAGCTTGACTTCATACAAATATCATATGCGGAATAAAAAAGACCAGAGGGAGTAGAAAATAAGGCGGTGACGGTCGAACAAAAGCACCATCACCAGCATGGCCACGCCAACACCTGGAGAGTAGTGGAGGGATTCTTCGAAGACGCCTTCAAGCATGACACACTAGGCTCACTAATGTCTTCACCACCAGCATTGACTCTTGTCGAAGACTAAGCTTTCGCTCCGAATCGTCCACGACCACCTCGTCGAACCAAGGGAAGGGGTCCATCCATGCGAATAGCCTCATGTGGCATCACAAAACCGAACAGACACAATCTATAAAGGAAACACTTCTCAATAATGCCTCCAGGGAGGAGAAAGATGCTTGGAGATGCTTGACGAGGTTATAGACCTAGGGTAGGGTCACAGGCCTGACCAAGATACCCCACCCAAGGTCACTACCCCAGAAGATCAAAAGACAAAATCTACGATGGTAAAGACAATCGACTGAGCCGGTCCAAGAGGACATCCCACTCGACTGGACATCACCTACAAGACGACTCAACTCCACTCGACCCATCCAAGACACTCGACCCCCGAAGGTCAAAGGTCTCTTAGGACAACAACGGTCTGGTATTTACTCGTTGTAGTGAATGCCTTTATTACTCTTTACTGCAGACGTTACCAGTAACGTCTGCCTTAATGTACATTGAACCCTTAGTAACGTGGAGCATGGCTGGGGTCCTGGCGCACTATATAAGCCACCCCCCTCCTCCAGTACAAGGGTTCGCATCTTTGTAACTCACACCTATACACACTTCAGTCGACCGCCTCCGGACACCGAGACATAGGGCTGTTACTTCCTTCGAGAAGGGCCTGAACTCGTAAAACACCTCGTGTACAGCTCCACCATAGCTAGGGCCTTGCCTCCCCATTCGTACCCCCTACTCGTACTGCCAGACTTAGAACCACGACAGTTGCGCCCACCATGGGGCAACGCATCTTAGCGACTTCTGGTGAGGTTGCAATCCTTTCTCCGACCTCCTTCGTCATGGTTTCCGGCTGTGGTCTGGCGTTGGGCCGCGAGATCCGACTCGGCGCGCTCGTCTTTGTCGCCGACGACTCCGCTTGGCTCCAGGAGGCTCCACTGGACGTCGAGGCGCCGCCCATCCGCGGGGCTGCGCACTTCCGCGTCAGCGCCTGCGGCGTCCTCCTTCGGCAGCCGTCGACTCAGTACCTGCCGATTCCTACATCGTCCTCCATCCCCGCCGGACGTCGTCGCAAGCGATCCGGTCGCTCGCGGCTCCAGCGGTGGGTGAAACACGCGGTGGCCCGCCAGGCGTCCACCCCTCAAGTCACGGCCATCGAGCCCGACGGTTACCTCTACGGGCCGGTCGATCCGTCGGTCGAGCTCGTGGATTCAGTTTCTGAGTGCGGGAGCAGCGATCCCACGGCAGATCCTTATGGTCGACTCACGCCGCTGCCCGCCGGGTTTTCCTCGTGGTGGCGACGACGGCAGGGTGGCGGCCGTTCATATGACAACGACGGTTACATTCCTCAACCCCTCACCGCCGAGCAGAGGGACGAGCTCTGTCGCCGCAACGAAGACGCGTTCTTCACTCCCATCGTGGGAGATTCTCCAGAGGCTCTGGTCCTGGAGGCCACGCGCTTGGCCACCGTGGCTGAGCGCGCGCGCTTGGTAAATATCCAGCGTGCACTCGACGAACAGGCCCGCCGACTGGCCCCCGAGTCCAGTCGACGACCGCGGCAATCGCAGCCGCGCGAGACTCAGGTGTTCCGCATACCAGTCCAGAACCTCGAAGCCGCGGCTCGCATCGCGGAGTCTATTCAACCATCTCAGTCGGAGGCTGGGAGAGGCCTTCAGCAGATCCAAGCGTTGCTCTGAACAGCTGAAGAGCAAAACGCGGCTGTTTCTCAGTCACGCAACAGGATTCACAGCAGATCGATGGCTGCAGACACAGTTTGGTCAGCCCACAGTCCAAGATCGCCCCCAAGGCGTGAGGAACGTGGCCCATGGCAAGACCGGCATCTGGGTCGGAATGACGAGCAATATGACCGTCGACCCGGTCATCATGACCGCCGTCGAGTGCCTACGCCTCCTCCGGGAAGCGGATTGTTCTCGCCCCGGCGGCACGAAGGCAGGCGCTTACGCGACGATGAGCGAAGGATTCCCCTAGATCCCCGGAGGCCGGGCTTTGATGCAAGGTCTATCCTTGTGCAGGGGCTGGTCGATCGGAACAGGGCATTCAGAGAAGAGCAAGGCAGAGATCGTCCGAGTGGAAGCCGAGCGCCTGTCTGTGGGCCCGAGTGTTTCTGCAGTGCCATCAGGGCCGCTGAGATCCCCCCAAACTTCAGGTTGGCGGCGGGGGTAAATAAGTTCACCGGCGAGTCGAAACCAGACACCTGGCTAGAGGACTACTGAGTGGCTGTGCAGATCGGAGGCGGCAACGACGACGTAGCCATGAAGCACCTTCCTCTGATGCTAGGTGGTTCAGCTCGGGCGTGGCTCAATCAGTTGGCCCCTGGGAGTATTTACAGTTGGGAAGAGCCGGCCCGAGTGTTTATTCGGACCTTCGAGGGCACCTGTAAGCGGCCTGCTGGTCTCGTAGAGCTTCAGCATTGCGCGCAGAAGTCGAATGAAACCTTAAGGGATTACATCCAACGATGGACCACCTTGCATCACACAGTGGAAAATGTGTCTGAGCACCAGGCAGTTTGCGGCTTCAAGGAGGGCGTGCGTAACCGAGAGCTGAATCTGAACTTTGGTCGAACGGGCGATATGTCCCTGTCTCGGATGATGGAGATTGCCAGTCGGTACGCTAACGGCGAAGAGGCTGATCGGCTCCGCAATGGCAAGAAACCAGTCGGACAGGATGATCAGAATTCTAATCGGAAGAACAAGCGCAAGGCCGAGCCAGCTGCTCAGGGCGAAGTTGAAGTGGTCAACCAAGGGAAAGGCAAAGGAAAGTCGAAAGGGCCCTGGGCTCCAAATAAAGTAAAGGATCAAGCCGGGAATGATGTACTCGACCAGCCGTGTCCCATTCACACGAAGAAAGATGAATAGGGAAACTTGGTATATCCCAAGCACACCACTCGATAGTGCCGGCTCCTGATCCAGAACTTCCAGAAAGATCAGTCGACTGAGAAGGAAAAGGAATCAGAGGAGGCTGAAGACAAGGAAGGGGATGGAGGATATCCCCAGATCAACTCGACTTTGGTCATCTTCGCAGACGTCGAGAGCAAAAGTCAACTGAAAGTCATCAACAGAGAAGTCAACATGGTTGCCCCGGCAACCACCTTGTTTCTGAAGTGGTCCAAGACCCCCATCACATTCGACCAGTCTGATCACCCTGCGCACATTGCTACCCACGGGCGGCAGGCGCTGGTGGTCGACCCAGTGGTCGAGGGCACACGTCTGACCAGGGTCCTAATGGATGGAGGCAGTGGTTTGAATATTCTGTATGCAGCAACCCTCCGGGATATGGGCATCCCGATGTCAAAGCTGAGTGCGAGCAACATGAGGTTCCACGGGGTCATCCCCGGGAAGGAGGCCGACTCACTTGGTCAAATCACACTCGACTTAGTCTTTGGCTACTCGAAGAATTTTCGCAAAGAGAAGCTAACGTTTGAAGTGGTGGACTTCAACGGCGCTTATCATGCCATTCTGGGTAGGCCCGCCTACGCCAGGTTCATGGCTCGACCGTGTTACGTATACCTCAAGCTAAAGATGCCGGGACCCAACGGCGTTATAACCGTCACTGGGAACCGTCAGAAAGCGGAAGACTGCTTCTAGAAAGGCTCGAAGATCGCTGACGAGTAGATGGCAGCAGTAGAGATGGAGGAGTACCAGAAAAGCGTGGATCCGAGTGACTTGCTGAGGGCCAAGAAGCCGGCTTCCGAGTCAGCTTTCCAGTCGGCTGGGGAGACGAAGCCAGTACACATTCACCCCACCGACCCCAATGCAGCACCGACCCACATTTCCACTACGCTCGACAGCAAATAGGAAGAAGCGCTCATCTAGTTCCTCCGTGAGAACCGGGACATCTTCGCATGGAAACCATCAGACATGCCGGGTGTACCCAGGGGACTGGCTGAGCACCATTTGCGAGTCGACCCAAAAGTGAAGCCTGTGAAGGAACATCTCCGTCGGTCCGCTGCGGAGAAGAGAAAGGCAATTGGCGAGGAAGTGGCTCGGCTCCTGGCAGCTGAGTTTATCCACGAGATCTACCACTCCGAGTGGCTCGCCAATGTCGTCATGGTACCCAAGAAGGACAAGTCTCTCCGCATGTGCATCGATTTCAAGCATATCAATCGGGAGTGCCCGAAGGATCATTTTCCTCTCCCCCGCATCGATCAGATAGTTGACTCGATTGCGGGATGCGATCATTTGTCATTTCTGGACGCGTATTCCGGGTACCATCGGATTCGACTGTTTGGACCCGACGAAATCAAGACAACTTTCATCAACCCATTCGGGTGTTTCTGTTATGTCACCATGCCTTTCGGTCTCAAAAATGCCGGCGCTACCTTCATGCGCATGATCCAGAAGTGCCTGATAAAGCAAATCGGTCGGAACGTCGAAGCGTACATGGATGACATTGTGGTTAAGTCACGGAAAGGTTCCGACCTGCTGACTGACCTCGCTGAGACATTCGAAATTTGAGAATCTATGATATCAAGCTCAATCCGTCGAAGTGTACATTTAGAGTTCCTGGCGGCAAGTTACTCGGTTTTCTCGTTTCCGAACGGGGAATCGACACCAACCCAGAGAAGGTCGGCACCATCCTCCGAATGAAACGCCCCGAGCGTATACACGACGTCCAGAAGCTTACTGGTTGCTTGGCCGCATTGAGTCGATTCATTTCTCGTCTCGGTGAGAAGGCATTGCCTCTCTACCGACTGATGAAGAAATCAGAAAAGTTCGAGTGGAATTACGAAGCCGAAGCAGCGTTTGAAGAGCTCAAAGCCCTGCTGTCCACCCAACCGGTGCTTGCTGCCCCAGTCAGCAAAGAGCCTCTCTTACTGTACATTGCAGCCACCGGACAAGTTGTTAGCACTGTACTCACGGTCGAGCGGGAAGAAGAAGGCAAGGCTTAGAAAGTCCAGCGCCCAATCTATTACATATCTGAAGTTTTGACTCCCTCCAAGCAAAGGTACCCGCATTACCAGAAGCTCGTGTACGGGATTTACTTGACCGCAAAGAAGGTTGCCCACTAATTCTCGGATCATACAATCTCAGTCGTCGGCGACGCCCCTCTGTCAGAGATTCTGAACAACCGAGACGCAACCGGTCGAGTGGCAAAATGGGCGATTGAACTTCTTCCGTTAGATATCAAGTTTGAAGCGAAGAAATCCATCAAGTCTTAGGCTATTGCAGATTTCGTGGCCGAGTGGCTAGAACAAGAACTGCCGGCTCAAGTTAAGTCGGATCACTAGACTATGTTCTTTGATGGATCCAAGATGTTGAACGGATCCGGCGCAGGCGTGGTCCTGGTATCTCCCAGGGGCGACAACCTCAGTTACGTCCTTCAAATCCACTTTGACTCATTGAACAACGAGGCTGAGTACGAAGCACTTTTGTATGGATTGCGCATGGCCATCTCACTCGGCGTCCGTTGCCTGATGGTCTACGGCGACTCAGACTTAGTGGTGAACCAAGTGATGAAGGAATGGGACGTCAGGAGCCCGGCAATGACCAATTATTGCAGTGCAGTACGGAAGCTTGAAAAGAAGTTCGAAGGTTTAGAGCTCCATCACGTGCCCAGAGCCAAGAATCAGCTCGCCGATGACCTCGCGAAAATCGGGTCGACTCGGAAGCCTATACCCAAGAATGTGTTTCTAGAATACCTGCACACCCCTTCTGTCAAAGAAGACCCCTTCACGGAGGAACCCCCGCAGACAGTCAGTGCGTCAGATCCAACTGAAGTCGAAGTACGTGCAGTGGTCGACCTGATCATGGAGGTTTTAGTGATTACGCCCGACTGGACTGTGCCATACATAGCATATATGCTCAGGCAAGAACTCCCGGAAGATGAAGAAGAAGCACGCCAGATCATTCGCCGGTCCAAGGCGTTCACCGTCATTCAGGGTCAACTCTAAGAGAAAGCGTCAGCGGAGTCGCTTAGTGCTGCATCACCCCAGAGGAAGGTCGACTGATTCTGAATGAGATCCACTCGGGGACTTGTGGCCACCACGCTTCCTCTCGGACTATAGTGGCCAAAGCGTACCGAGCCGGGTTTTATTGGCCCCGAGCCAACGAGATGGCCAAAGATATTGTGGATAAGTGCGAAGGCTGCCAGTTCTACTCCAACATGTCCCACAAACCAGCGTCTGCCCTGAAGACCATTCCGCTAGTTTGGCCCTTTGCTGTTTGGGGCTTGGACATGGTTGGCCCCTTCAAAACTGGCAGAAGTGGATTCACTCATCTGCTCGTGGCAGTCGACAAGTTCACTAAATGGATTGAGGCCAAGCCCATCAAGAACCTCGAGTCGAGCACTACCATCAGCTTCATCAGGGAATTGATATTCAGATATGGAGTCCCCCACAGCATCATCACGGACAACGGCTCCAACTTTGACTCGGATGAATTTAGAGCTTTCTGCGCTTCTCAAGGAACACGAGTCGACTATGCCTCCGTAGCACATCCGCAGTCGAATGGACGGGCAGAAAGAGCAAACGGTTTGATTCTCCAAGGCCTGAAGCCACGGCTCATGCGTGACCTTAATCATGCCGCCGGGGCTTGGGTAACTGAACTACCGTCTGTCTTATGGGGTCTGAGGACAACTCCAAACCGGTTGAATGGCCGTACCCCTTCTTCATGGTCTATGGAGCTGAAGCCGTGCTACCAAGTGATTTGTTACATAATGCCCCCCGAGTGGAACTCTTCTCCGAAGCCGAGGCAGAACAATCTCGTCAAGATGCAGTCGACCTCTTGGAGGAGGAACGAGAGATGGCCCTGATCCGGTCGACCATCTATCAGCAAGACCTGTGTCGATTCCATGCTCGCAACGTCTGAAGCCGACCATTTCAGGAAGGAGACCTGGGTCTTCGAGTGCATCAGAAACGACCACACAAGCTCGCCCCGGCCTGGGAAGGCCCCTTCATCATCACCAAGGTACTGCACAATGGAGCATATCACCTCTACAACGTCACCAAGAAGAGAGACGAACCTCGTTCATGGAACGCGGACCTGCTCCGTCGCTTCTACACTTGAAACACTCGAACGGTCGAGTTGTAATAAAGATTTTCCGTTTTGTTTCAAAGACAAGTTTGCAACGATCCCTTAATGATTGATTGGTTTCTAAGATACTGGTCTTCAAAATCCCCCAGTGGGTGCTTAGCCGCGAACCCGATTCCCCTAAGTTTCAATAACCACTCCAAGTGAAGAGCAACCCTCTCACTCGGGGGCTTAGCCGCGAACCCGATTCGCCTAAGTTTCAAAAACCACTCCGAGTGAAGAGCAACCCTCTCACTCGGGGGCTTAGCCGCGAACCCGATGCGCCTAAGTTTCAAAAACCACTTCGAGTGAAGAGCAACCCTCTCACCCGGGGGCTTAGCCGCGAACCCGATTCGCCTAAGTTTCAAAAACTACTCCGAGTGAAGAGCGACCCTCTCACTCGGGGGCTTAGCTGCAGTCCTCCGAGCTGCGTCATAAGTATAACGTGGCTCCGTCTTCCGAGCTCCGCCACAAATACAACATAGCTTGGAATCACCTAAGTTACAAACCACCACTCTGGGTGAAGAGCAACCCTCTCACTCTGAGGCTTAGCTGCGGTCCTCCGAGCTGCGTCATAAGTATAACGTGGCTCTATCTTCCGAGCTCCGCCACAAATACGACGTAGCTGGGAATCGCCTAAGTTACAAACAACCACTCCGAGTGAAGAGCAACCCTCTCA